>OZ038491.1:52107365-52272365 GCA_964036315.1 Acanthosepion esculentum | reverse complement strand
ACATTTTTTTTTTTAAATATTACCAGCTATACATTTTTTAAAAAAAAAGGAAATTTTGTTGGCATTAAATAACCCATTGTGGTTGATATACCATAAAACAAAACAAACCAAATCTCTACCATATTAAGAGGACAACCATTAACAATTACATAAAAGTTGACATCACTTTCACCACTGCATTGTGTCAGCAATTATTACTCATAGTTTTAAGGACAACAGTTTTTTCCCTAAGGTATAAATATTATAGCAGCAGTTGGTAACACAAGAAATGCAATGGATTAAGTGATGTTGCTGCAGATTCAGTTGATACTGAATTTTTATGTAACCAAAGTGATAGACCAAGATGGACTGCTCTGCTATTTACCAATAGCTGGGATGAGAAGTGGATTCATACCTTTCCCAAAATTAATAGTGCTAGGTGAATCCAAACTGTTCCACCCAGGATTTGAACCCTGGTTTGTCAATTCCATTTTCCATGTTCAACATTAAGTCACCTACACCCGCATTAATATGTACAATCTGAAAAGATAAAATATCCATAGGAGCCATTATTAAAGAAGGAAAAAGAAACAGCAAAGCTTCAGTAGAAATATTAAGAAAAGAGAAGCGTCAGTGAAGGCAGTGAAGCATGACAGCAGGCAGGCAGTAAGAACTGGGTTTAAGGTTCCAAGTTCTAGATTCAAATAGTAGATAGGTTAGTCTATCATCCCGTTCACACTTCTTGGTCTTTTGAACAGGAGTAGAGATTTATACCTTGTTTTGTGTTTAGGATTGGGTTTCCAGTTACTTCTAAAATCTACTTCAACTGTATACTTTTAACACCTTCACCTAAACTCTGAAATTTTATTTACTATTTATTTATTTTTCCGACTCAACAGGAGTAGATAGGTTTGTCTATTGTCCAGTTTACACTCCTCCCTGGTATTTTGAACAGGAATAGAGGTTTATCCTTTGTTTCCTGTTTAGGATTGGATATTCAATTCCTTCTAAATTCTTCTCATTCCCTTTCACTCCTAGTAGCTTAATGTATTAAAGTAATGGTTTGTGAAGTTGGTGGCATAGTTATTGTGAGTTCATTCCTCGAGCCAGATAGTACACACTTAGTGGAAACAGCATGATAATTGAGCAGTACTAAAGAAAGAACAAAATGAGATACTCCTAGACATGAACAGTGAAACAAAAACAATCTACACTCAAAGATTAAATGAAGGGTTTGGGTCAAAGTTCTATGAAGTTACCCAGATCAACAGACACCTGATAAAACTGGAGGGCATGATCATTGAAACATCATAAGTATGAATGTAAAGATACTAAGAACAAATCTATTTTGAGTAAGTCTTCTGAGGAAAGGCTAATTCAAGAAACGTCTTATGATGACAAAACTGTTCACTCAAAAGAGTGAAAAATAGCATCCATATTGATATACAGTGTAAGCCGGATATAAGAGACCCGGATATAAGAGAAACCCGGATATAAGAGCGATTTTCTCTGGTCCCAAATTAGAGCCTGTGTTAATGTATATATAATAGACCAAACCCGGATATAAGATACTTCTTCTCCAGTCCCGACGACTCTCTTATATCCGGGTTACACTGTAATTCAAAGTACTACATTAAGATACAATATTTATAATAAGTATATGGTAAGCAAAGTGTAATAAAACAAGGTACAAAAACACACCGATTGTAATAGACATTTTTTTTAAATATATCAACTAAGAAATATTTATTTCCTCTTTGGTCTGTAACTATTGTCTAAGAAATAAGAGTGTTAAAATACTGTTCAAACATCCTGCTGACTGATACCAACTTTGTACTGCCCAACACTGGCTCCCTTCAGCTGTTTGTTTTGGCTGACTGCAGACCATCCAAATAATCAAAGTGAATGACTGATGTGGCTAGCTATAGTAAAAAAAATTATGTGACCTGATTAGTTGCTTTGCTTTCATTAGACTATGTTTAAAATTTGTGTGTTATAGTAATGGGTTTCTTGTAAAGTAAAGACACATTGTTGTATATCTAGCAAAGGTTTCAACTTCAGGAATTTTTTTATTAATAAATAAAAGCAAGATCCTGAATTAAGTATGCATACCTTTAACTTGACACACAAAAAAAAAAAAAAAAAAAAAAAAATTAATAATCCCAGCACAAAATTTGATAGGGGGCAAAAATTTCATTAAATTGGAAGCAAAGTTGTTCAAAGTTTGAAAATGAATTTTATATGTCAGTAATTTTTATTCACCAGACCATACCCAAGAGAGAAAAAAAATTTTTATTAAAAGATATATTTTAGCTGGGCAAAGAATCCAACCAGGAGGCAATAAGCTAGAATATGAGAAATACACAAAAATAAATAGTACATAATTTTTCAAAGTTTATACCATTAAATTTTGTTTTAATGAACATTTCATGAATAAGTCTAATGTCTTTTTCTGTCTCAGCATTTAAAAGCATTGCAGCTTTAAGAAAACTTTCAATACAAAATTAAAATAAAACTGTTAACATATAAATTAATTTCAAGGAGTTTTCAAACAACCAACTTCAACATTGATATTGCTACCACTCCATTCTACAGCCTTCTTCAAGTATACAATCCATAAAAAAACAAGCAAGTCATTTCTTCTGGTAGCTGTAGAATGGAATGACTGAAACATTGTGCTAAGAAAAACATACAGAATACATTCAAGACCCCAAAATCACTTTTGGAATAATAACAAAGTATATCTTAATACAACCTTCAGTTCCTGCCACTACTCCTTTGGCATGGTCTCTCTCTCTCTCTCTATATATATATATATATATATATATATATATATATATATATATATATATATATATAGGTCAGTGGAAATTAAGAAAAGTGGAGTGAAGAAACCAGAGCTCATTCCCAAATGCAAACAAAAAATTCCTACTACGCTATCTACAACCACATTACCAAAAAGACCAAATAAAATCCCATAATCTAAACCTAATAAACTTCATTCCATACACCAAAACTTAACCAAAGAAAAATACATTGAAGAAAAATATCCAAGACATATGTAAATGAATAAATAAATGGGCAATCTAGATCATGACAAATAACCTAAAGCATTAGCCCTAAAGAACTTTAGAAAGCCAGCTTCTTTTCACACCACTGACCTCTTATATATATATATATATATATATGAGAAATAGTTTTATGGTGTGTTTTATTTATGGGATAAAGTGCTCAATATCAAAGATAGAGCATATGTAAATATAAAAGTGAACATTGAAGTCAACCCTCAGGTGACAGACTGTTTCATGCTAAACGCAATCATCAAGCATTTCCAACTGCTTTCTGCTATACTTTTAGCCATTATCAAGGATGAGTTTATTTTTACTTTTTAACTGAATGTATGGGTTATGCATATGTATCTAGTTATAGGAATGTTTTATTTTCCAAACACAGTCAGCACATTGTAGCTGTGTTCATAGTTAATGTCATTGAGTGTTGGCTTTTTTTTTTTTTATTATTAGGGATTTCATTATTTTTTTTTTTTTTTTTTACATGTGAATGAGGTTATTATGCTTGTATTTTCTACTAGTATGTTTCAGATGATGTCTGGTCGGTTTGTGTGTATGTTTAAATGAGTTCTAATGGAGCTGTGGTCAGATAGGTGTAACGTAAGTCGTCTGGATAGGCATGTAGTAATGTGACCAATGTAATTATTTATTTGTTTGGTTTGATCAGGAATACAGTTCCTTAAGGGGCATTTGAACCTGTAAATAATGTTGGTTCTTTGTAGTTTTCATTTTGCAGGTGTGTTGCAATTTTTGAGGATATGGTTAGCTGTTTTAATTTTTTTTTGTAATAGATATTTTTTTTGGTGGGGGGTCAACTGAGATAATGTATTTCTTTATATTTCTAATCAAAACTTAAATAAAAAGCTTAATCTCAGTACCTTGTCAGTCATCTTTAACAAATCATGTATAGAAGAGAGACTGCTGTCTAAATATATCCTCAATTCCCAGACAATCCAATACAGACTGATGGAAAGAACTTGGAAGTATATGAAGTCATTTACATATTTAGGCAGTAAGATGAATACAAATGCATCCATTGATGACAAAATAAAGCTACAAGTGCATTTGGAAAGCTTTGTCACTGCCTATGTAATGAAAGAGGTATCAAATTTGACACCAAAATATGGGTTTATAGAGAAGCTGTTTTAACCACAGTAATACAGCTCAGAACCGGGACCCCATATAGGTCCCATATTAAACAGCTGGATATATTCCACAAAAGGTAGGTGTCTCCACACGCCCTATGGCTATACTTTCGACAATAGGATGTCCAGTGTTAATCTCATCACAAAATTAACAGCAACTTTAATGGAATTGAGACTTTCCTGATGCAGTCACAACTTCACTGGGCTGGTAATGTTTCAAGGATGAATGACAACAGAATATCTAAGGTCCTCATGAATAGCCAGCTTGACAGTAGACAGCCATGGCTCAGGTATAAAGACAAGCTAGAGTAACCTCTCAGCTGTCAATGTGTCTCATACTGACTTTCAGCAAGTTGCCCTGGATATAAATAACTGGAGATATTTGTGTCAGAGTGGTATCAGAAATTTCAAAATCAGTCATATTGACTGGCTAAGAAACAAAAGACAATGGTGAAAGGCATCAGCAAATATTCCTGTTGCTATGTTCAGATATATACAGGGTGTCCCACAAGTTGTACACCATCCAGGTTTTCATAAAAAAAATAAATAAATAAAAAAAACACATACACACATAAAAAATGGCTTTACTGATCATGATCATAACTAATACAGGAGTACTAATTAAAACAATTTTTTTATGTTCTCTTTATAAATTATTACACATCTCCCGGTAACAGAAAGGCTTCACACCTTTGTTTACTCTCCCACTGCGACAAGGTTGGTGCACAGCTTCTGGGACACCCTGTGTGTGTGTGTGTGTGTGTGTGTGTGTGTGTGTGTGTGTGTGTGTGTGTGTATCACTTTGAAATATGAAATTGATAGATACCACGTAACCTATATACAATTTATCACACAGTATCAATATTTATACACAATTTTTCTCAACAGAATCTATTTTGCTCATTCATAAGTTTAACATTGGCCCAGGCATTGAATATGATTATCATATCTGGTCTAACACTTCTGCTATATATTTTTTGATAAAATACAACAAACAAGAATCTGCATTATTATTGGTAATGAACTG
The DNA here is from genome assembly GCA_964036315.1 of Acanthosepion esculentum. Taxonomy (NCBI): domain Eukaryota; kingdom Metazoa; phylum Mollusca; class Cephalopoda; order Sepiida; family Sepiidae; genus Acanthosepion; species Acanthosepion esculentum. The sequence goes on along the minus strand of OZ038491.1, from coordinate 52,267,146 downwards.
GCATCTCAGTCACTTTCCTACCACCATAACAGTTTTCCTGTACTCTTTCTATAAATATTTTCATGGTAATTGTTGTGATGAACCTTCCTCTTTGGTACGTAGTCTTTATCAATTTAAGTGCAGTAGTAGATTGGCAGCTAGGTCTCATTTTACTGTTGAAATGGCTAGATGTAATCATAAATTCTATGCTAACAGTTTCTTCTCTTCCACTTGTATATGTATCTCTCAAAGATTAAATCTGAAAACTGTGTGTGTAAAATAGGATATAGAATCCCAACAAAGGTTTTGAGAGATTTGACAAATAGAAAAATGTTTCATTCAAACTAGATTTGACTATGCATTTTGCCTTTCTAGAATTCATTAGATCCACAAATGAAAGAAAGAAATGTGTGTATGATTAAATAATAAGTCATAGTACTTTTTCCCTAAGCTGGCATTTCTTGTGATTAAAGAAAAAAAAATGAGTGACTTTTAAAAAAGCCATTAATATTTATTATTATAGTTTTTTTGCATCAAATTAAAAGGTAAATCCTCATCCCATTTTCAGAATGGCTCAAAAGCAAGAAATTCATATTTCTACATGAAGTAAGAATTATAAAGAAAAGATACAAAATATTAAGAGCTTTTTTAAAAGTCACTCATTTTCTTCCTTCTTTAATCACAAGAAATACCAGCTTATGGAAAAAATACAGATTCATTATTTATTATTTACATATAATTAGGAAAGAAGGCTTAGAAAATTTTACTCACATGACATACAGAAGATAAAAGGGGTCAGAGGAAAACAACAAGTAACCTACCTAATGAGCTTGTGTAAATGGATAGAACAGGAAGTAGGAAGGATAGTAATAAAAAAAAAAAATTAAAAAAAAACATTGCTAAGAGCTACAGGGGATAGGAAGTTGTGGAGAGTTATGATCATCTACATCATGAAGAGTCATGGCACATAAGAGACAATAATATTCTTTATCACTTAAAAAAAAGAAAAAAAATATCAGTGTCACCCTAAGCAAGTACAGCTACTAACAAGCAAGGGGTTACAAGGTGTGGAGGAATTAGGAACAGAAACAATATATATAAATATAGTTTTGTACATCAGGTGCAATTTTGACCTTGTCGGACTGATCATCCTTAGTATCTAGGCTGGAGTAAATGGCAGTGTAGTCAGCACAGATGCCAAGTTGAGATCTGTTGTCACTGAGAAGGTTGTTAATAGATGGAGCCCTGGAGGACATTGGAGTTAGTATGAAAAGGATGTAGATGAATGGCCATTCAGGACAACTTTCATTTTGTGATTACTTAACAAATTCAGTTAATTCTACTGGTTATGAACAAGACTGATTGCCGAGAGAGAAAAAAAACCAGCATGCAACATAGAACACTTTTAAAAATGCTTATTCAATGCTGTTTTAATTTATATCTGTCAGACTTCCTTCTATAATCACAATTTCTGTATATGACATGATGTTTCCATTTTGCTTGACAAACAAAAAACTATTGTAAGATTTTGCAAGAAAGGCTCATCCACTTGACTCTTATGGGATTCAGTTATTGATGCTAAAAAGAGATTGGCTACCAGACTTAGCACATGAGGGATAAATAAATGTCACTGGGGTGTGCATAATATCAACGGAACCCACAAGTAGAAAGTAGAAAGGATAAAGTCATCAAGATCAATTTAATTTCCTGCTAAGTTCTATTTAAAAAGACTCCAAGAAAGCTGTTGGCCTATATTTTTGTCATAGAAATGGTAAGCATATGCTAAGTATATAATAGAGACAAAGAAAGAACTCAAGATAGTGCAAGTCTCTTGGGAATGGCAACTTTTTTTAATTCTACATTTTTCTTTTCAATGAAGGGTTTGTGCTGATGAAGCCATGGAGATTTTTACTTGATATATATATATATATATTTTAATTCCAGCAATCAAGAAATAAATAGACAACTATACACCAAATAAAAAATAAATTCTTATTTGACAAACAGTCCATTGTTTGCACCCCACAGACCCCAAGCCTGTGGATATCATAAGGCATACCATCTATCAAGTTAGTTTTAACCTCTGAGAGTGGCCTATTTCAATTCTAGGTAGGGTTTATACAGATAAAAATGAAAGCAGATAAATCTTAACCAATCAAAATTAATATTCTTATTTAAAAATATAAATAAATACGGAACTTTACTGAATAAATATTTTCTTTAAACCTATCTAATAACACGGAAATGTATCAATGTAAAAATGCTTCAAAATTTAAACTGAAATAAGAGCAAATAAAATTTGCAAAAATTTTTCAACTTTTAACTCTTAAAATTGTTCTCGCTCTAAGAAAGTACAATTTCAAAAAATAGTTTTTAGTTATTATATAACGATATATAGGATAAATTGTTGAAAAGTTTTTGGCCTGATCCACTTCCTAAAATCAGACCAAACAGTAATTTTTTATTTGGTAAGGTTAAAAACATATCAACACCCCTTTAGGTGTGTGTGTGTGTGTATATATATATATATATATATATATATATATATATATATATATATATAATTGAAGACCACAAGGCAACAAACTCCGAGAAAGTTCTGGAAGAATTTATCCAATAAACAACAAATATTGCAAGAAAATCCAATTTTGAAAAAATTTATTTAGAAGCTAAAGGCAGTTCCAAAAGACTCCACCAATTATGTAGAATATAACAAAATAAATTATGGCAAAATAAATATAAAAAAAAAAAAAAAACAATCCTATATAGCCAGACATCACCTTCAAAAATATATTTCTGGCCTTTTCAAAAAAAGCCTCCAGAATAAAAATCTGTTTGGGCAAAAGCCAACCTATCCAGAAGACAGAACAGAGTGCAATGCATCTCTTGCAGCAATCATCATCTGCCGAAGATTCTTGACTTAATCAATAGTCAAATTGCTTCAGGCATGAAAAGGCTAGTTACGATACATGCAATGTTGATTTCTGTCTAGATCCCAAAAACTGAGCAGTCTTCCCTCATATGTAACAAATTTTAAATATAATCATATATTCTAGATAAAGAGAGATGATATAAGAAACAGTGATAAAGAAATTCTTTTTCTTGTTACTTATATACCTTATATTATTACCTGTGTTGATGTTAGAAAAAAAAAAAGCCTAAAGTTTGAATTTTGAAAAATGAGGTAACTCATTTTTGAAAATTCATAAACTTCATGCCTTTTTATGACAACATGTGATAATCAACAGGTTATCTTAGTAAGAAACATTAGCATTATGCAATGGAAAGGTCAATATAAATAAACCTAAAATGTAATGATTAATATAGATAGATATGATCAACAAACAGAATCCATGTAAATTTTGGTAGATGGGAGAGGTCAGTAGTTAATAAGAACTCTCAGCTGTCATTTACCTACCCCTTCTTATTATTGATTCATCTTCTTTTAAGAGTACAGTTAGCAATCTAAAAGTAGGTTTCCATTTTTATGGTTAACAGATGCACCAAAATGAGTAAACATAAGAGTTTATACTTGAAGAGAAAATTTTGAAAAGTTGCAATTTGCCATGTTTTTTTAAAGTTTTAGTTTTCTCTTCAGATTGGACATAAATTAGGTTAAGTAAATCTGTTTCCCATTAATCTTATATGTGCCATGTACATTCTAGATGTTGGCAATCACAGCTCTCCACAATTTTCTGTCCTTTGTAGCTCTTAACAAATTGTAACTTTGTATTCACTCCTAAACCTTATTCCACCATCCATTTACTCAAGTTCACTATGTAGGTTATACATTGTTTTCCTCTCTCTTGCCTTCAATCTGTCCTGTGAGCATCAACTTTTACCAGCTCTCTTTCCTCATTCAATTTTTCTTTTATTTAAATCATTCAATAAAAAATTTCTTTTAAGTACATGACTATTTCAGTCGTATAGATAATCAAAGAATTTCTTGTACGAACATCTCATTCTTAAAATTTTTTTAATTTTCTTGACAGATATTTTTTCTTTTTTGCAAATTATATTTTCATTATTTCAGCTTCAAAATTAAATGACAATGCAACAAACAAATTAACTGAAAACAAAACAGTCACTCTGATCCCATTACAGACTACAGCCCAAGCTTGTGATAAATGGTAATGATGATATTAGCAGCTTCCCTATAAGGAAACAATTGGAAATCACTGACCAAGCATTCAGTATGGTTTTGGTTGAAATTTATAAAATCTTTCTCTTAAAAATCTATTTTCCTGAAAAGATTTTTCTAAGTCCACTAGTTATTATTGCTCTTTCCAGTACTGATTGGGGGGGGGGGGGGGGGTCCAAACTAACCTTTTATTTGAAGTAATGTGGAATGTTAAAATCTTGATCATATCATTATTTTCTGAGTTACATGTACTATCCATTTTAGTTGTTGCTTCTGTTGGTAGTCCTCGAGTGATATGGTTTGTTATTTGGTACAGTTCATTTTTTTTTTGGGGGGGGGGATTCTGTCACTCCAGCCCAGAGTGTTCAAAGAAGGATGATCTTTGCCAAGACCCTCAAGGCTCGACTTGCTCAAAGCCATTTTTTCACCATTCATTTTAGGAATGAGAAGAGAAAAGTAAAAAAGAGAACTGTTTAAATTTTAGGGACACTTAACGAGGGAGGGAGGCTTGACTAATCTTGGTTAACACTCACAGAGTAAATGGCAGAAGATTAATTTCTGGTGCTTAATGTATCTAAATCAAACATGGGCAATTATTTTTTTTTTTTTTTTTGAACAATTGACCACATGAGTTATGGTACATCATAAGAGGTGAACTGCACTATTAAAAAAAAAAAAAAAAAAAAAAGTAATTTTTCATGAAAGATACTGCAGCCATTTTTCACAAAAAGACCAGGCATATAAGCATCTGCTTTAGAAATGGAGAAAATTTGATTTTCTTTTTAGGAGAAAAGGTTCTTTTTATAATTAAAAACACTGAAGTATTGGTATAATATCATTGCTGATCAGAGTGATTAGCTCACGCTGATGCATGTGATTTTTATAAATTTATTCATTTGAAAATACATACATATTTGTAAAATACATTTATTCTCTTGAGAGAAAAATAATTATCAGTGACATTTCCTGTTTCTGAAACAAAAGTTGTTTACAAGTATGATCTTCCTGAGTGACAATCATCAATGGTTTAAAATGCTAACATTAATTGTAATGAAAACAATGAAAATTCAATTAGCATTGTACTTAATCATTGTTTATGTATGTTGCTATGCATGAGAGTGTGTGAGTGAACAAATGAGAATGAAATGATCAAACTACATTTTAATAAATGTTATTTTCTTCATGAAACTAGGTATATCATTTAGAAAGCCAATTGGGCCACAGTTTGCCTATAAATGATCAAGATTTATAGTCTAAGCAAACTTCATTCAGCATCTTGACATTACTGTTTTTAAAAGTCTCACATTGTAGTAGCAGTGATTTTCTTAAGAAAGGTGAGATGCTGTATGAACCTGGATAAAAATTTACAATGGAAGACTCAGAAATTAAAGCATTTAACTTAAATTAAATGTTAAATCTCTCACAATGTTTAATCATAACACAGATTTGTTTACATATACTTTGATTTTCACTCCCTAACAAGGGTACAATGTGTAAACTATCACCATTTTATATTTAATTTCATGCAGGCATGTTGTTTGTTTTGTCGACTGCACAGTATAGTAGGGTCAGTTGGACATTGTGAGAAAAAGAGCACAATGACGCAATTCACTCTGCCAGAAATTTGGAAACGGCATGCTGTACTGCTTGGCGTTTGCACTGGAAGTTCCAATAAAAAAGTCTCAGAGTGCTTGGGTGTCAATCTGAGGATAAGGCAGAGGATTCGGAAAGAGTTGGATGAATCTAATGGTGATTATGAAAGTACGGCAACTTGGTAAACTCACTCTAATCGTTCTGATAAAGAACTCAGAAATTTATTGGTGAGGGGCTCGGATTTAACACGAGGCCTGCATCAAATGCTTTGAGGAGGTAGTGCTGCACTGGGTCAAGAGGGTGGCTTCTGGAAAACCCTATGTCTGGCATCAGAACTCTGCACAATGCCACACAAGTAAAAAAAAACAGTGATGGCTGTCAGACAATTTCTGCAACCACCTCACCCCTTACATCTGGCCATGTAACTCCCCACACTGCAACCTTCTTAATTATCATGTGTGGGCAAGAGCAAGAGACCAACAAAACTCTTTAACACCAAAGATGAAATGAAGGCAAGGCGTCTGGTAGCATTCAGTGACTTAAACAAGGAGACTGTCCAAAAGAGTTGCAGGAGATTCCAAAGTCATCTGGAGGCCATGGTTGAGGCAAATGTTGATTTTATTGAATAAATTTACTCTCTAGTGTTTCAAGAAAGTTTTGTGTAATTTTGGTAAATACATCATTTAAATTAAGTTGTCAGTGTTATTTTCATTTTTGTGTAATTTAGATGACAATTTATCCATCGCACCCTGTATATGATTCTATCAATAAAAACCAGTCCGAAGAAGTTTTTTGAAAGATGAAAACTATTACATATGATTTTTTTCCATTTTGCTATCCTTAGTCTGATATATAGAATTAATATCATATTCTCTCCATTTGCACTCTACTTATAAAATATCGAAAAGGTCATAAATAAACAAAGAAAAGTATGTAATGAACTCGACTGGAATTCAAACTCTGCTCTTCAATTTCTCATTCCAAGTCGCTAACAATTTGCGATTAGGAATCCTGTGATCCTTAGGGCTGCAGCTGCAGAAGTAGTTGCGTATTCTGGGCAACATAGCCTGACACAGCTCAACCCTCTCCAGACTGGTTTGAATTATGAGTTTTCCTTCTCCTAGACCAGTTGCCGCCCAAAGCTATAGAACCCAATCTGCCCTGCTATTTACCCACAGCTGGGGGTGGGGAAGAGGATTCATACCTTTCCTAAAGGTAACAGCACGTAAGCAAATATAATGAATCTGACTGGAATTCGAACTTGGCTCTCCGATTCCTTAATCGGAGCCACAATCCATTACTTCACCGTGCCTCCTTCATCCAATATTAAACATAACAAATAACATTCTACTTCACATTGAATAATTATAGTTTAATTATTTTTGTTATCAAGTTTAACATCAAATCATATTTCTTTTACATCACCAAAAGGGTCCACTACATTTTTGCAACAAAAATAAATTTTAAGCAGATACGCATTACACAAGGGGTGGCAAAAAGTTCCCGATGCAATCCTTTCCCAAAAGTCAGATGTTTGGTTATTAAAACAGTGATTTTAGTAAAAGGGTTGGGCTGAGAACTTTTCACCACCCCCACATATAATGTTCATATGTCCTCAACTTCTAAAGCACTCACTCACGCATGACCTTTAAACTAACAAAGAAACAACACACATCTGTTGCACTTATGTACGGGGATTTTCCTCTTTCATGGTGAGGCAGCAAAACAGGTGTTTGATACAGTGTTACAATATATAAAAAATATATAGTTAATAAGAACCAGTAATGTATCATTTGGAAATTAGATAGATAGATAGATAGATAGATAGATATATGTATTTAGGCAGTAATCCTTCTTTCATGAACATTTTATAAAACATACATACAACAAACTATTTCTTATTTTAACAGTCAAAATATAATCCTTGAAAATGGCTAAATGTATAGCCGAAAGTGCTCAGATAAAAAGAACATTCAGACAGTTTTTATATAATTTATCATCTGAAAAGAAAAAAATTATTAGATCGCATGAGAAATTGTATAAAAAAAACTAAATAAAAACTCCTTGTCTGTCGTTTTCAATGAAATATGCATGCACACACACACATATATATATATATATATATATATATATATATATATATATATATATATATATATATGCATTCAAACTATGTACTATACTAATATAAAACACCATGATTCAAACATTTCAATATTTAACACTGAGCCCTGACTGCCGCTTTACCAGTGGTAGAGAAAAATGACAATGCACAGTGGGTAAACACTTGTAGCTATTTTTATATCTCCCATGAAATATTACATACCAATTATTTGCCAATTTTGACTTGGGAGCTCAGACAGAAGGGTTAAAATTGTTCAGGAACACAGGGCTCAATGGGTTAAGTATGCCAGTAAATCTATAACCTCATTATATATATATATATATATATATATTAAATAAACAGCTTTACATATGTTTTTCAACCATCTCTCTCCTTTTAATGCACTTAATTCAGTGGTGAGTATTAAATATGCATTATTATGCAAGTTCAAGATTGAAATTCAACTAATAATTACAATACATGGTGGGATGCAGACACTGATAAAATTTTGTGTTTTCTCGGTGCTTAGTGTTGACCTCAGTATCCACATGCACACACAATCTTCAGGCCATCATATGACATGACGATTGTATTCAAGCATGAAACAGACTATCACCACTCAGTGTCCACTATATATATATATATATATATATACACACACACACACACAGAGCATCACCATAGCCAAATAATGTGGTGCTCTTAAAAACGAAGCCACATCCACGGCAATTTTGGCCTTCAACTTAAAAAATAAACAAAGAAAAAAAAAAAAGAAAAATAAGAAGTAGAAATTTTGACTAGAGCCCTATGTAGATATATTTTCCAAGAAAAGATATAGATGAAAGGCATTTCAACAAATGTTTACAAGCTTATTTCAATCTTGCAACTTTTATGTCTGCCAGAAATGAAATGAACATCATATGTAGACTACCAAAATGCTGGAACCTATCGAAGTACTTTAAATACGGCAATTTCTCCAACGTCACTTTATGTTATATACGAATCTCTCAAGCAAAGAACAACATGGAACAGATCACTATTCTGTATAAAACTTTTAAAATGCAAGAAGTCAACGATGATCTATGAAAAAACTTAATCATGCTCTCCATCACCTTACATAACAGGAAGAGCAACACATGGATTCAACAGCAGACTGGAGTGAAGAACATAATAGAGAGCTTCAAGAAGAGCAAATCTAGATGGTCTGGCCATGTTTCTTGTCTCACAAAAAGCAGGTAAACTATTAGAGTGCCATATTGGATACCAAGGCAATGAAAAAGAAACCGGTGGCCAAAACCAAGATGGTGTGATGATCTGACTCGAAACCCCACATGGCCCAGTATAACCAGAGATAGGAAGCAGTGGAGATCAATCAGAGAGGGGTTCCTCCAAAAGTAGTAAAAAGGCCCCGAGTTTGGATTTGTATCATCACAATGTTGATATTTGAACAGGTAAGGAATTTTATTCACCTTCGTTTACACAAAAATGAACACATAAAATGGAGAAAGAGAGCTAATAGTATATATTTATACACAAAGATGTACATATTAACATATATTTGCATTTATTTTAGGATTATTTATATATATATATATATATATATATATATATATAAAGCATTCCATCCCAGGCAAGACGGGAAGCCACTAGCACGCAAGGGGTTACAGAGAGTTGGAGCGTGAGCAAAAAGAATAGTTGGAGATTATAGTTATCAGGAAAACAAGAAATGGAGAGGAAGTTCCACAGGCGAGAAGTGCAAGACATGAAGCTATTGGAGTAGAAGAGACGGCTACATTTAACAGTTTTGACAGTGAAAGGGTGAGAGCAAGATGCCAGCTTAAATTCATGAAGTCTGGGAACCAGCGAAAGCAGCTCATCAGAGCAGTTACCGTAAAAATATTTGTAAAAAAGACAGAGTGAGAGAGCGGCTGCAGACAAGATGCCAGATCAAGGCCAATTACATTGCATATCCATCTTTGGATTTTATCAAGGACCTTGAGACAAACAGAAGGGGCTCCAGACCATATATGGCAGCAATACTCCATGCAAGGGCAAATATATATATATATATATATAACGATATATAAATTTTTTATATCAAGAGCAGTTTTAAAAAATGTATGACAAATTGTAAAAAGTTTCATCCGACCAGGTTTATTTATGTTGCTGTGACTACACTTGTCCATGGATGAGAGATGCTAGGAGTTTCAAAATCTAAAAAGAATGGCACATGTGTAGTTACAGCAATGTCAACAAACTCAGTCTATATGTATATTTATCCGTTTTCTCTCAATCTCTGACAAAGCTTTAATGAAAGTGAAATATGTTTACACACACATTATATAGTAATAACACATTTCATTTTAAAACAGCAATACTTAGACTGGTCCTCTCAAGAAGGAAAGAAAATCACATGTCAAAAAGTCAGGGATCAGTTTGACATATTTATATTGTAAACAGAATACCCCATAAAAAATAATGAGAAATTCACGTTTTTCAATTCTTACAAATTACCCAAGTAGAGGAATTTCTTCAGGAAAAATTGATAGAGAAAATATTTTTATCTAATTACTAATTAATATTCATATTGGAAAGTAAAAGATTGTTTTGTGGGGTTTTTTGACATTTACTGTACATATTCTTTTTTTTTTTTTTATTCGAATAGTTATTTTGATTTTATGTTGAAAAAGCTTTACATTTTTATACAGTAATATAACAATCTCATTCTTTTCACATGTAATTTATTTCTTTTTTGTATTATTACTAATAATTATAGTCATCATGATCTGTTATTTGTCAATAAAAACATTTGATTTCAAACCTTTTTCTTTATTTTAATTAATTTGTAAAAAGTAATATTAACGTAATTTTTTTTTTAAATTTCCAAATTCTAAAAAAATTGCCATGGTACCCTCATTTTTAAGGGGTCTACTAAGGCTTAGGGCAATTTTTTCCTGACCCTATATTAGGCTAAATTCATTCCTATATATATTACGGACACCTACTCGACCCACAATGCCCATTGTTGGTTTATACTGCAACTATGCTGAGCAGACCTTAGTTACACTTTCTGAAAGAGTGCAGCCATTAACAGTTCTGTCTACACATTTTCACTCACAAGGCTTAGGTTGACCCATAATTTGGTTTGCAAACATTTTCTAAACATGGCGTGTGCTCGAATAATCCCTCCAAATCAATAACATGAAGTCACCTCCATGACACATCAACCAGTGAGACTCAAATCCAGGTTGAATGGTCAGAAAGCAAATGTTCTAACCACTCAACTACATGCACATATAAAGAACTAATATCTAACATTTCCTATAGATACAAAAAAAGAGTCATTTTTTTCTTTTTTTGAGGATCATCTAAAAAAGACAGAAAAAAAAATTATATATATATATATATATATATATATATATATATATAAAAAAAATAGGGAGACAAAGTTAAGTTGTTCACAATAAAAAGTCACTGTTCAGAAACAGTCTATCCTGCAAATTACAAATCGGAAATAATAAAATCAAATAAGTGCAATTAAAATATCTGGGAAGTGTTTTAACAGAGAGCGGAAAGTGCAACACCTAAATCAAAAGACACATCGGGATAGCCAAAGATGCTTTCCCAAAACTAAGCAAAGTACTAAGAAACAGAAAAATCTCCTCAGAAACAAAGACAAGAACACTGAAATGTTATGCAATATCAATCCTCTTATGGCAGTGAATGCTGGACAATTTCCTCACAGATGACGAAGAAGCAATAGAAATTTGATTCTACAAAAGAATGCTGGGGATACCATGGACTGAATATGTGAGCAATGATGAAGTTTTAGAGAAAATGGAAACAAAGAAAAAAGAACAATTATACATAGCATCAGAAAGAGACAGTTGAAATTTCTAGGGTATATAATGAGGAAAGAAGGGTTAGAAAATTTGATACTCACAGGATAGATTGAAGGCAAGAGGAAAACACAATCTACCAAGTGAGCTTGAGTAAATGGATGGCAGAACAAAGTTTAAGAGAGATGACAAAAAAGACAAAATTTATTAAGAACAAGAAGTTGTGGCGAGCCATGATTGTCAACATCCTGAAGAGTATGGCCCATAGAAGATACACCAGAAATGTCTTTTTCTGTTAACTAACCCGATGTAGGCAATTAAATATTAAAACACATTCCTGTTGCAAATATCCCAGAGTTCAACGTGATACACACACACAAAAAAAAAAAAATATATACAGTAATGTTTCAATTTGGGTCATAAAGACTGAACCAATTGTAGTATGTGCAAATCTGGTTCCAGTGTTATAGAGGGACAGAAAATGTGGCAACCATCTGCATCTTTGACACACCCATAAATGAGTAATTCAATGTTTTGGGAAGACAGAGACCCCCACAAAAAGAATTTGAAAATCTAAATGCAGCTGAAATATTAAAGAATAATAACTGAAGTATAACTGACTGTTGCATTAGAAAATGTTCATTGCCAATATATTGTATTGTAAATCTCCTGAAATGTAAACTTGATTTGCAAACTGAAACAAAATGGTTATATAAAACTGATTAGACCAATCCATTCCCAACAACCCATACAATGCAATTGTATATTTTATAGAGAATTGTTTTCTTTTAACCTTTTGCACAATGGAGGTGAAAAAAAATGTCACCACAGAATTCTCTCCCTTTGCACGTTGTAGGCACATTCTACCACCTTGAGATGGCTGCTATAAACAAACACTTGTCAACTCTTATTTCCTGAAATAAGAGTTGACAAGTGTTTATTTATAGCAACCATATCAAGGCGACAGAATGCGCCTACAGCGTGCAAGGGGAGAGAATTCTATGTCAACAATTTTTGCCTCAGAAAACCAGTGCTAGAGATGACCATTTGATGAAGCACATTGCTGTATGATCCCCAACATGTTTTTGGCAAAAGACACAGGCTGATCTGCTTCAAAATGGTGCAAATGCCAATTCTATAATAGTTCACATCATCTGAGATTCGAGTTTGGTCAAACTAGCTTGTAAACCACAGCTAACTGCAGTTATGAAATCCAAGCATTTACAAAGCAACATTAAGCCTGAACAGCTGAAAACTGGAGCAAAGTCAGGTTTTCAGATTAATCTACTCTGCAATAGTTGGTTATGTATAAAAAAAAAGATTAGAACCACGATTCCCAAATGATGTGGTGCACCTCATAGGTGCAGCAGAAGAGGATAGCAAGTGAAGCAGAATGATTGAAAGAATCAAAGATTTAGAAACATTTTTTTTTAAATTCATATGCCAAAAATAAATGATTTCAAAATTTAAAATATTATGGATTACTTGGAATTGTATGCATGAGTCCGAGTATAAATAGTTATAAATAATTATTAACCGATTTTATCATTGTAATATTTTTGCATTATATCAAGTATTAAGAATAACTACTGTCCACAAATTGGAGGAGAGAGTTATCAATGATAATGTTCTGACTTTGAATCCATAGTTATCTTCCTTTAACCCTCTATCTGGACCTTCTTCGGCATAGGGCTGCTTGTGCCTTTTCGGTTCTGACAAATATCAAAAACCAAAAAAAGGGAAAGGCTTCTTTGCCTTGATGATGAGATGAGTGGTTATCTCAAATTAGGCCTAATATATAGGAAATTACTTGTCAAAAACATGCTTATATTTTTCATTAAATTGGTGTACTTTAATCATATTATAACTTATTTGTGTTACATATTGTATTTTATTATTATATCAAATATTAAGAATATAGTAACTAGAATCCACAAATCGGAGGAGAGCGTCAGCAATGATAATTCTGACTTTGAATCCGCAGTTATTTCTCTTTAACCCTGTTTTTTTTTATTTTTAAATGTACTTTTTTATCACATAAAATTTGGTGAGATGCAAACAAATTTCCATTCCAGAAATGCAGCCCAGAGAAAAAAAAAGTTTGAGAACCACTGTATTAGAAGACCTCCTGCTAAGAGATTTGATGAAAAGTATGCAATTTAGACTATGAAAGAACCCACCAAGCCAGATGAGTTGGGGAACCATGTCCAAATCTGGAACAGCTGGACATGGTGCAATATCTGTAGAACTACTGCAGGAGAAACTGGAACTACATATGCACATTCATCAGTGCACAATATTTATGCATGATAGTATTTCATGCCATGGGTCAAAAGTCATTCAGAATTTTTTTAGACAGGCTCAACGTAACACTGAACTGGCTGGGGAGCAGCCCAGATCTTAATCCAGTTGAAAAGTTATGCAAAGTTGTAGAAAAAAACAAAGTTGTAGAAAAAAACAAAGTTGTAGAAAAAAACAAAGTTGTAGAAAAAAACAAAGTTGTAGAAAAAAACAAAGTTGTAGAAAAAAACAAAGTTGTAGAAAAAAACAAAGTTGTAGAAAAAAACAAAGTTGTAGAAAAAAACAAAGTTGTAGAAAAAAACAAAGTTGTAGAAAAAAACAAAGTTGTAGAAAAAAACAAAGTTGTAGAAAAAAACAAAGTTGTAGAAAAAAACAAAGTTGTAGAAAAAAACAAAGTTGTAGAAAAAAACAAAGTTGTAGAAAAAAACAAAGTTGTAGAAAAAAACAAAGTTGTAGAAAAAAACAAAGTTGTAGAAAAAAACAAAGTTGTAGAAAAAAACAAAGTTGTAGAAAAAAACAAAGTTGTAGAAAAAAACAAAGTTGTAGAAAAAAACAAAGTTGTAGAAAAAAACAAAGTTGTAGAAAAAAACAAAGTTGTAGAAAAAAACAAAGTTGTAGAAAAAAACAAAGTTGTAGAAAAAAACAAAGTTGTAGAAAAAAACAAAGTTGTAGAAAAAAACAAAGTTGTAGAAAAAAACAAAGTTGTAGAAAAAAACAAAGTTGTAGAAAAAAACAAAGTTGTAGAAAAAAAAACAAAGTTGTAGAAAAAAAACAAAGTTGTAGAAAAAAAAACAAAGTTGTAGAAAAAAAACAAAGTTGTAGAAAAAAAACAAAGTTGTAGAAAAAAAACAAAGTTGTAGAAAAAAACAAAGAGGCTATTAAAGAAGACTGGAGAAAGAAATCGCAGTTGATTACTGTAACAACTTGATTCTCAAGCACACCTCACCACATCCAAGCAGTAATCAAAAGCAATGGATGCCATACAAAATACTGACCCCTGGAATTTTTTGATTCAAATGAATAGAGAACATCATCAAATAAAAATTGTGAGTAAAGTTGTGTCAGTCTCAAATTATTTTTTACTTTGTCAATAAAAATAAATTTACAAGATGTCTTTAAACTTCTGTTAAAGACTGTCGGTCCAGAAGTAAAGAAGAATTAGTTATATTTGCACTTAAAATATCCAGAATGACATTATATTGCATAAACTAGTTTCTTTTTTATAACCTGAATATTGATTTCACAGTTGAAAAAAAAACAAAAATGTTGATTAACGCATGAAATATTAATATAAACAAAGTCCTGTGCTTAATATCTTCAAGTGTCAATATTTTTGTCATTATGTCAGCCAAAAATAGAACAATGAAAATTCCACAAAGATTATTGCTATAAACCAGGTGTTAGTCACAGAAATGGGTTGGGGGTGGGTTTGGGGGTAGCAAATTTAAAAAATGGGGAATATTACATAATTAAAATCATTTAGCATTTAATAGGTAGATTAGCAATACATTCAACATCAATTGGTGCTGAAATTTTTAAAAGATAATCATTAATTCTTCATCTAAGAATAGCACAGTTAAAAAATGTTACTAATTATACTTTAAGATAATTTATATAAGTAAATAATATTAACTATCAGGACTATTTAGCTTTAAAACTATGTTCATATTCTTTTTTAATTTCACTTCACCTCACATTCTAAGTATAATGCTTTCTTAAATGTTTATTGCTACTTTACTGCTCTTGTAATCTGTGATAGCACAAGTAGGAGTTATTAAACACATGCATCCACTTTAATAATAACACATTTATATGCACTGATGAGCCAAACTATGACCACCTGTCTAATAATGTTTGTCCACATGCTCACAAAACAACTTTTACCTTCAAGCCCTCTAAAAGCTCCCTCTAGGATCTGGTACCAGGATACTAACAAATCCTTTCACTGTGGCAAATATTGGAGGTTGTGCAGTATTAACTTGGTAGTTACTCTATCTCCCCACTAAGACAAATTGTGACACAAGGTCTTTTTTTAAGGTGGGTACCTGAGCACGTATTAACTTGTTGGTTCAACACATCCCAAAGAAGTAGAAGACTGAGATCTGGAAGTTGTGTGGCCAAGGCAACAGTGATATCTTCCTGTTCCTTAAGCTATACTCATACAACATATGTTACTGCAATCATAGAAAACTGATGCCATGAAGGGACATACTTTTTTCAATAACATTGAGGTATACATGGTACATAACAAAGTACCCACCACATAGAGGATAGGACCCAGTCTTTCTCAGTAGAACATTGCCCAAAACTATCACATTTCCTTCACCAACTTGTTGCTTTCCCAAAAAGCATCCTGACACCAACACTTCCCAAGAATAACAATACACACACACCCTATCATCCACATTATTCAGGAGAGAGAAATTTCCAAAACTTACATATCCACAGATAATGCTACCAGCAATGCACACTGGTTAACACAGGTACACTCACTAGCCCACAGCAAAGCAATGCACAAAGATTGACGCACTGTATGTTGTTCCTTCACCTTGATTTAAAACTACCTATAATTTGTGACAGTAGCCTCTCTGTTGGTTCATACTTGGCAAGAAAGCTTGCATTTCTAAGTCTCAGCCATCCAAAGCTTTTTCAAAAGTCGATCACCAACCACCACACTCACTGGACCACTGCTGATAGGTACTCACAAAGTACCCACATATTAAGCCATGACATTTCAGAAATGATTTGACCATGTTTTTTTTGGCCATAAAAATTTGGCATTTATCAAAGTCACTCAAACTTCTTGCCCATAACTGCAGAATTCAATACATCAAAATCAAATATGGCGACAAAGATGAGGACAATAGTCCGACTAATGTAAATACTGTATCAAAATCAAGTAACCAACATTGGCTTACCTGCTTATGTATCTCTAACATGTGCAGTTGTTATGAAACAATAGCTATTATTCTTGCCATATGTTATTGGCTATCAGTGTTTTGTGACACATACTGGAATTAATTGAAATTATTTTACTAGATAAAATAAATAAATTATTTAATACTACTCATAGTAGCTCATGTAACCCACATCACAAGTAGTATTTATTAATATCAGAATTCATCTAATCTAATATTTATAAATATTGTCATCGCAACAAATATTAAAAGCATATAGCGGAAGCAAGCAGATATCAATGCTCCCACGGTAGATGGAAACTGATATAAGCTGATCGTTTTATAGATAACTAAGCTTTGCCAGAAAAATAATATACCTGGAGGAAACAGCATCTATCTGCTGAACCCTTTCACAGAAAAATTTGTTATAGCCCACATTTCATGAATTAGCCTTGATACAAAAAGTTATTCAAAACCATAAAAATAACAGATGTAAAATGTCATGATTTGATCACTGAATTTTACAATTTCTGATCTAAAATGTGTTTTCCCTCGCTTCTGTACCCAATTTACAAGTTGTACATTGAAAATCAGGAAGAAAAGGATCTTCAGTGATCAGGAATTAATGCAAACAGTATTAGCAGATTTTTTTAATTATTTGGTTGAGCTATCTCAGACATTTACAATTCTAACATGACAACTATCACGGTTGGAAGGTCATTAAGGTGACATTCTGTATCATAACATAGCTGGTCAATGTAAATGGTTAGTGGGCAACCAACTCGTCTTGCTCCAGGACAAAGTGTCCACAGCAGTAAATCACTCACAAGTTCTTGTTTTCCCCTGTAAAGTGCATTCATATAAGATTGTTGAAATATCAGGGATGGGTCCATAGAGCTGTGATTTAGTTGGATGTTGTCTCCAAGAGATGTTAAGTATAGCTCTCAGCATCCGAGTGTAGGTTCCATTAAGCTTAGACTCAAGGGTTTTAGTTAATGTCCAAGCAGTGGCACCATACATTAAAACTGCCTCTCTAGTGGCTTGAAATAATTTGTTTGAGGTTGTCTGGTAGATTCAGTTTTCCTTCAATATACCCCTAGGATTAAATTTTCCAATTTGTAACTCAAATCTTGTGCTTTTTCTCTTGTTGATGATCATAATTTTATCTTCTTGCAGTCCTTTTTTCTCACTTTGTCCAGAGTGTTTGCATACATGGTTAGAACATCAGCTTTCTGACCATGAGACCTGGGTTCAAATCTCACTGTGACCAATTTGGCAAGGAGGTAACTTGATAATATCAAGCTGGGGAGATAATCCCAGCATGCAGAATTATTAGTTATCTAACCGACAAGGAAAATTTTATAAAATTTTCCTGTCTATATTTTTTTATTATTTAGTTTTTCTAAGGTTCCTACGTTTTCTTTTATAAGAATGTAGAAACTGACAGTAATGATTATTATCCTAAGCACTTTTGGACAATTCTTTCGCAATTTTCTAGGGTTTGTTGTTAAGTTATTAAATAGCTCAATTTACCACCCAGCACAAGTAAAATTCAAAGAAAAGCCAGGATTGTGGTCAAAGGATCTGAAGAAGAATGTTTAAATAAAATACAGAAAACATCTACTTGTGTAAAGCAATCTCTTGGATTTATTTTAGCACAAAGAAAGTGGACAATCCATTCTTTAGATATTAAGGGGGCATTTTTGCAGGGGGAGCCAATCCAAAGAGAGGTATACCTTTGACTACCAAAGGAGGCTAATATGCAAAAAATCTGGCTCTTGAATAAATGTGTTTATGGATTATAAATGCATTCTTGAAGTGGTATGAAAAGGTGAAATACACTTTTGTGAAGATACTTGGTGATAGTGTAACTAAAGTAGATCCAACTGTATTTTTAATTTTCTGTTTTCAACTTTTTGGGTTGGGTCACTTTCTTGATCAACATGATCTACATAGTTTCTTCAATATACTACATTCATGCACTCATACATAGGAGCCTCCATATCTAATAAAGACCCCACCCCACTGTCCTGGCCAATGACCCAACCAGGTCCATGCTACTTATCTCTCAAAAAAATATACTTTTTCACCAGTCAAAGATTTTTCTCCAGGGGTCTGTTTATGAAAAGCTCATACCCTTTCAGATGATTTAGAGGTAATGAATGCTTTTTGAGCTTCATGCAAACCAATGAAATGTTTTCCCGTCATTTGATTAATTGTTTATACATTAAAAGGCAGGAGGTTTGTTTACTAACGCAGACGGGAGATTTGAATTTCTACCAAATACAATTTGGTATGGACTATATCCATGTGCACTTAATGGGCAATTTTTAAAGTTCAAAAGCCAATTTGAACCATGCACTGTTTTAGAGCGTGCATTGTCAATGACAGCTGCATTATATGCCTCAACTATAAACACAGACTGAGAAGACAAGACTTGTTAGAAATTTTTTTCTGTTTAGATTCAAAGCTGTATTGTGTAGAAGTAGCAGTAATTCTAAGCCTTGCTGGATGGGAGTAGTACATTAAAGTGGCTAATGAATTGGCCAAAAGTGCCTGGGACAATAATCACTATAGACACACTAGCATAAAGAAAAACCCTAACAGACAAAAAAAAAAAAAAATTCATTCTCCTTATACACAATATCCAATGAAACATATATAGAAAAAAAGATTGTTGCCTATATATATATATATATATGTGTGTGTGTGTGAGACAAAGTCAGAAGTGGATAAGGTCTCTCTTGCTCTGATTCTCTACTATCCAAATATGTATATTTCCCTCTCATTGATCATTAATTAACTGTTTTCCCTATGCCTTCTCCTTGATCACATACAGCCTGACATCACCAAAAGACAACTCCATCATGAAACATCCCAGATACACATTGTCTGCCACTACAGAGTGTTCCAAAGCTTTATCTTTATAAAAAAAAAAAAAAAAAAAGCAAGCAAACAAAGCACTTATATGTAGACTATTTAATTGAAGAGACATTTTTGGGGAATGTGTTTTCAGGTAATTATGTTCCAAGGCCAACCAGATGTAAATGATGTATGCAGGTAAAGACGGATTTAAATCTAATTAAAAATATGCACTTTACCAAATACTCCTCATTTTGGAGTGTTTCCAGTTGAAAGGTGATTCAGTACAACTGGAATGTACTCAGTGCTCTTTTTCAAGCAAGGAACCAATTGAACTATTTCAGATTTCTCCCTTGGAGAAACCAATAATTATATACACCCTGGTCTTCCTGGCTATGCCGCCATGGAGAGGTCATTCAGTTTATACTAACAGAATTTGTGTAATACAAGGTGCAAAGTACAAGAGACCAAGAAATACACTGGTCAATAAATGAATTAAAGTTAGCCTCTTGCTATACCCAGTGTAGTAAGGGTGGGGGCATAAATAGATGTCTGTACTTCACTGATTCATTCATTCATTTTCTACAGCTTTGCACATTATTTAAAACCAAAAAATAATTTTAAATTGTAAGAATGTTTGGGGGGGGGGGTAGAAAATAATGGTCTAGTGATACAAGTATTACTAATTAATTCATTGCTGGGAGGAGAAAAGGTGTATTCATACCTTTCCCAAGGGTATTTGCACCTAAGAATAATACAAACCCAGTAGGAATTGGAACTGTAAACTCTGGTTAACAATTCCAAGCTATTATCTATTACACCATCAACACATCCAAGCTTACAGCACCTGGTATTCCCAAGTGGTCACCCATCTAGGTACTGACTAGGTTCTATGTTGCTTAAGTTCAATGATCATGTGGGAACTAGTGTTTCAACGTTGTATGGCCATAAGCCTTACAAACACTTCAGTTTTAATTTGGCCACCTTAAAGATAAAAATGAGTCTGGGAGGAGGTGTTGAAGCAACAGTTATAAACTAAATTGTATTTATACTTTAAAATCAGGGGTGGCCAAACCTTTTTCATGGAGACCCACATCATTCTTGACCCCATGTAAAGTGGAATATATCACAATAATATAAATAACAATCATATGCTCATGTTATTTGTGCTTGTATTTGCTTATTACATTTTGTGAACAGACTGCACAAATGTGTGAAAAATTAGTTTAATATTTAATGCATCTGCTACTTAATGAGATTTGTACATCTGATAAAAATTATTTTTATAATGATAAAAAATTTGATAAAAATTTTGAGACATTTATAGTAAAGCATAGAAATGGCATCCTATGCGCACAGAGGCACCTAGATCCCTATGTCGGTTTACATTGTGCTGTTGATTGAGCATTAACATTGGCAAAGAGTGCAGCATAACCATCCGGGTGCCTGTAGTAGTACATAAGGTGATATAATAATTTTGTAGGAAGTGAGAACTGCGGTTTGCAATTAAATATATAGTGTTTTTTGTATCTCCGTCTTCATTCCAGGTTTTAATAGATGACTATTTTATGCAACATGTGACCAAAAAAATACCAAAATTTGATCTCCCACAAGCCACATGTGACACACTGGCTGTGGTTTATCTAGCCTTGCTTTAAGTCTTAATATGAAAATATTTATTAAAAATTTTTTAAAACTTTCCTATTGCTATTGATTATAATAATCTTATTGACACTGTTTTTCTGAGCAAGTTAAAATGTAAACATTTACCAACATTCAATCTTGATCAGGGTGACAATTACCCCTAAATAAGGAGTTCAGTCTTCACTCAGGGTCTTACACTAGTAATTTGTACCAAACTAGGCTCATATTACACCATAAATTACAACATTTAATGTTGGTCCTAATGGGACATTTTATATAATGTCCCAAGAAAATATTTGTTAGTAATATTAGTTGTTAATTTCTGAAAATAATCCCAGTTATTTGTTATATAATACTGTTGGGACATTTTTGAACCAGCCATAAAAATTTCATTTTGCATTTAAAAATAAATACATTGGACCAAAAGTGTAATGCTAATTGGAGGTCTCATGAATTCATTAATATAGAAACACATTGGATCAAAAGAATAATGTTAATTAAAGTACAAAAAAAATTGTTTTAAATGAAAAGGTGTTAAACAATTTTAGCCTACACGTGTGTAATTACAACATTAGCCATCATACTAAATAATATTTATTAGGCACGAAAGACAGAGGAAAGAAGTGCATAACCTATTTAACAAACCTGTGGAAAGAGTTTGGCAGAACAGAGATTAGGATATACAAACGGCAGGAAATTGTGGAGAGCCATGATTGTTCATGTCCTAAAGGTATAAAGGCACATAGAAGAAATATCTACTCTAAAATGTTTATGAATTTTTCTAAGTTAAATTTATTAAAACAATGAAATATGTGTAGAATTTTACCCTCAAATGGTAATAATACTAGCAGCCATTTCCCTACAAGGAAACATTTGGGATTCATTGATCGAACAGCCAGTATTGCTTTTTGTTGGAATTTCTAAAATCTCTCTCAAAATAATTTACGAAAACAGGTTTCTCAAATCTAGTATCTGTTCCCAATATTGATGGGCAGGGGTGGGGGTGTTTAGTACAGATATCTTTCTAAGCATTTATTTGAAGTGGTTTGGAGCAAAAATAGTAAATAAATGTAATACAACTGAATGTATTTCAGTTCTCCGAGTTAATTACTGATAATCACCATCTTAGCTCCATAGATAACAGAATGGTACTCACTCAAGACTGACACCAATTCTAATACTTGGTTATTCATGTCCAAGATCTACAGGTTCCCCCACCAGTTACTAGAGTATTCCTGTGAAGCAATTCATAAGGCAAAATAGTGTAGCATGCTACTGCAATAGACATTGAACCAATTTACATTGCTCGGACTATCATCCTCATCTTTGTTGCCATATTTATCACAACGTTTCGGCCGTTGTACACTCCAGCCTTCTTCAGGTGGTTGGAATGTCGAACTGAACCCTTTATTTCACTTGCTGGGGTAGACTGTTGTAGTTCCACATGCCATGTCTAGTTGATGTCAGTTATCTCCTGTTGATTCCTCTCTCCAAGTTCTCCGCCGCCTTAACCAGGTATTGAACTCACACTCTTTGGGTCCTATCACTAGATCTAACTAACGCCTTTATCCACTATGCCATGTGTCATTGAGCACAGTGGAAAAAGGCATACCTTATCTCAGAAATATAGACAGACATTGAACCAAATTCATACCAGACCATCAAAGAAGCTGGGTGCACCAGGGAGGTGACCTGAAGTCATTCCCAACCACCAAATGCAGAAGTAGCATATTTGGCTTTACATAAGACTCGTTTTTATTTTTAATTTCCATTGAAGGTTAAAGTTACAATATATGATTTCATACTTTATTCTAGTCTACTGTTACAACATTGTATTTGCCCTACAAAACTATATTTAAAATATATTTCTATAGATATATGATGAAACAAACTGTTGTAATGCAGTGTCCCACACTCCCTATTACCTATGTAGACTGACTATATCGGTAGATATATATAGGGTGCACAGGATATACCTGCCAACTTGCTTTGGCAATTAGTTGGAGATTCGTCTCCAGCTGTGCTGGTCGAACTCTGTGCCTTCGGGCAGAGAGGAACCCAGGTGGGGCTGTGTTGAAGGGCAGAGTCTAGTCTAGGGTGGTAGACAGCTACCTACGGGGAACTTTTACCAGAGTTTTAACCCTGCATTAATAACAGCCTTGTGCCACATCCTGCCCCAAGATAAATATCCTTGCTTCGGGAATTAGTCTAAGTTAGAGATTCGTCTCCAGCTGTACTGGTCAAACTGCCTCTGGGCAGAGTCTTGTTTCAGGGAAACAGCTACCTGACCCCATTTTATATGGGGAATTTTGGACCAACCCTACGGGTTCGGATACTCCACATTAAATTAAGCCTTTTGCCACATCTGACTGTGTGGGACAGTTGGTAGATATCCTTGCTTGGGGAATTACTAGCCTGCTAACAGATTCCCTGTCTTTCAGTCATGTATTCTCTTTTACAATAAACCTTTCTTACATCTACACGCATGTTGCTGTTCCTTTCACTCGAGTACCACCTTTGTCTGTCTGTAACCGTCTTTAAGGATACAACTAAAAAAAATTTTCCACAAAATATCCTTGTAAAATATAGAGGGTGTCTGAAAGTTAGGCTGCTTGTTATGCAAAGGTAAATATGGTACATGACCTCACATCTGCATTTCATATTTGTTATATTCCGTGCTAAGGGAATAAATACTTAACACCAGGTGGATAATAGAAGAAAGGTACAGTATGAAATACGGTACAGTTATACACACAGGTCAATCTAGTAGTGAGTGCCACTAATTGGAAGGTCAGACGTACTTGCATCTTTTCTCTTTCACTCTTCCTCTAGTCTCTCGTAGACAGTTGACTTTATAGGCACTTAATACCTATAGTGTAATCATTCATAAGGGTGACCAGTTATTCCCTTACATCACTATTGCAAGGGAATGACATTGTTTTACAGATGGATATATAAATAATCACTCTAGAGTTGATTAGAGAACAATCTCTCAGACATCAGAGAAGAATGTGATGTCTTTATATCCAACAAAAGTGTGGGACTCGTACCACAGACTGGCCAAGGGTAACATACAAAATATTAAATAAAATGCTAAGTAGTGAGAATTCAAGTCTCATGTTATTATTTAATTAGTATCCCCATTTCATTGCAATGGCATGAAAAGCAAAGGAATTAACATTTATAAAGGAAAAACCTTTTTACATTCCCAAAAGTAAAAAGAAATAAAATGTTCTTTACGATTAACACTGCTGCAATGATTGCAGAAGAGTATAGCTTTAATATTGAAAGGGCGTGTAGGTTTAGAGTAAGTTTTCAATGCTTACAGAGAACTGTACGATAGAAAAAAAAAAGTTAAGCTAAGCAGTCAAGCATACAGTTTTATTCCAAGACTTCCATATTAGACAAACCTCAATCTTTGATACCAAAGCAGACAGGGAAGAAAGTTATTTCAGAAGTCTGGGAATGCTCAAAATTTTTCCCATACAAATTAATGTTAATTGCTTACACCATTTCAGATAACAGGAGAAACCTGTACCAATATAGGTCTTTTATAAAAGTGAAGTAGTTTAACATGAACTTTCAAAAAAACTTGTACTGATGTAGGTCTTTCATTAAAGTGGTGTCACACAAACTTTTCAAAAGTTGTCATACCTGTATTTATACTGAGCACCAAATCTTTAGCACTTTAACCTAAATGAACAAGAGGTTTTGTTAGCTGATGAAAAATGTCCTTATTAATGCTTCCAATTTCAATCCACAATTTTTTTTTTAAACTATTAGTATTCATATTATACTGAATAATTCTTTCCGTTAGTTAAATATATTGTCTATCTTTCATCCCATCTTTACTACTAACAAATGAAATCAATCTGGTTTTCCTTTTTATTTTTCACTAATTGTTTTATACTTACTATATATGACCAGCATTACTGAAAATGGAACTTTGACAAAGATTTGTTTTTTACTAGCCTTCCTAATCCAAATTCTGCCAAGCATTTACACAAGCTTGTTAGGTAGGTTATTCGCTGTTTTCCTCTAACCCTCTTGCCTTCAATGTCCTGTGAGTGCCAAATTTTCTAAGTCTTCTTTCCTCATTATGTCTTTCTGATTTTAAGTGCAAGTGTTCTTTATTTCCATTTTTCTTTAAAAGTTGCTTGTTCAGTCCACTGTATTCTCAGCATTCTTCTGTAGAACTAGTCTCTTGATCTGTGAAAAGATTGTTCAGCATTATTTCCATAGAGGAGGACCTATATTACATAATAATTCAGCACTTTTCTCCTTTGCTTCTAATGAAATTTTAATACTTTGCATCTTTCAGTATTGCAATGTGCCCTCAGATTTTGGTATCACGTATTCTGTCGTTTAAGATACTTCCTAGATATTTAAATAGTTGTACTTAGTTGATTTTAGTGGCTACAATTTGTAGTTTGCATCTTAGGTGGGTTATTTAACGTCAAATACAAGTAAAAGAAAAAAAAATCACAAGGTATTATTAATAGACACAGTTCCAGTTTATACCTTAGAAGGTGGGCCGCTTTTAGGAAATGGTTTTTAACTGTGAAAGGGATGCAATATTCTAAGACCTGACAAAGCAGAAGCACAATCAAGAAAAAAGAAAATCCTTTTCTAAGGAAGTAGTGGCAAGACCACCGAATTCGATAGTGGCCAAAGAGCTGGCATCACAGGTCATTACAGACGAGTTTAATCCTCACTGAGTTCCTCCACTTCTATGGCCTCGTTTCTCTTATGCTGAAAAGATATTCTTATATAAACATTATGAACTTCTGTATTCTTCATGAATGAACGATTTAATATTTTTAATTAATTTTTTAATTAAATATTTTTAATTTAATCGGCTATATACCCTCCTCTCCTTCAATTCCTGTCTTTTCCCCCTAAATCAGAAAATAAAACTTAGATTATTTAATCTTATTTTTTTTCTCTAATGGCTAAAATTTCGTCGTAGTAAAATTTAAAAAATATTTCTTCAAAGAAAAAAAAAAAATAGTTTATTTTTAGGGGAAAAATGACATTTTTTATTATGGCTTCAAGTAACTTTTTTATCCAAGAAATTTCCTTCATTCTAAAATATTTTAAATATTTTCAATTTTTAACATTATCTACTCCGGAATTCCTGTTCCTTTATGGATTCAATTTTATTTTAAAAACAAATGTCTAAAAATAAATAAATAAAAAAAAAATGTTTTTTTTTAAATGTGGGATTTTGCGACCAAACTGACGTAAACAAGAAGTCAGCTAAAAAAAAAAAAAAAAAAAAAAAATTAAAATCGCCTATCAATTTATTTTTGGTTTGGCATTTGCTACAGAAAAAAACTACTGAAACAAAATTTCATTTATTTTAAATACAAAAAGAAAATCGAGCTAGAAAATGTCTAATTCTTAGCCAGAAAATGGTAAATCGTCAAGAGAATGACTGAAAAAAAAGTCTACAATTCACGACTATCGGCAAATTTGGACATTTAAAGAACAAAGAGAATAAAGGTGTTTATTTTATTTTGTTTATTATAGCTTTACCTCCATACCTCCAATTATATGACTGGACATTGCACATGGTGGTCGTATTTCTACTACGAAACACTGTCAGGTTGTCAGCATAGTAGTAAGTAGAC
Source organism: Acanthosepion esculentum (assembly GCA_964036315.1). NCBI lineage: Eukaryota > Metazoa > Mollusca > Cephalopoda > Sepiida > Sepiidae > Acanthosepion > Acanthosepion esculentum. Next base: position 52,240,153 of record OZ038491.1, on the reverse strand, counting down.
ATTACAACACACGAGTCTAGAAACGATACCGTGTGCGGTGTGCACGTGTTTAAATTTAAAACACTACCGGCAAAAAAAGCAATGTACGTATATGTAGATACGATAAAAATTTACCCCAAGATCTTTTGTTCTTTTTTTAATTATTCAACTATTTAAAAAAAAAAATTATCAATCGTCTTTAACGGTCGGGTAACTAAAGAGATGAAGTGGATGTGAATGCTTAAGAAACCGACACGCTTCAAAAAATGAAAGAAACGAAACTTTTTTTTTCTATTTAATGTCGTGGCGGAGGAACAGTCCCAGAAAAGGAGGCCGAGACCAACAATAAAAGTAGCCAATGTGATACAACAAAAAACAGCCTAACTTAAAAAAAAAAAAAAAAATGGAAAGAGGAATGGCAACTATTCATTTTTTTACGCCTACATGTCAAACAAAATATTGTCAATATCTTCAGTTCTCCTCAAGTGAATAGCTCAGTGAGGATGTAGGAGAGGAAAAAAAAGACAACGTATTAATTATAAAATAAATGTATACTTTTTTTTTAAAGCATAGAGTTAAACCAGTTGATGATGATACATCGCCTCCTATCATTCCATCACATAATAAAAAGCCGCATTTGTCTTTTCTCGCTTCTCTACCCAAATCAGTCTTCCAAAAAAAAAAAAAAAAAAAAAAAAAAAAAAAAAAACTAATTTCTCACAACACTGATCTCACTTTTTTGTCATGAGTGGATATTGCACGTTTTTTAATCTAACAATTATACCCAAATTCCAAAATATAAAGAAACTGCTTAGCACTTTTACTGTTAATATTTTTAATGGGGGGTATTTTTTTTTAAAATATTGCTAAAAATAAATCAATGAAGAAATCTGATAAAAATGCACCCAGAAAAAAAAAAATAGATTTTTTTTAAGTCAATCAATCAATGTTGTTAATCGAAAAAATGTTTTCGGGGCGAGAAAATGAAATCTGAAGATATCTTTTGCTCTAGGGATGTTTCCTCCAAGATAAATCAATTATTAAATCAAAATCGCAGCAATTATTTTTCTTTACTATTCCCAGATCCTTAAAAAAGAAAAAATTTTTAAATTAATAAAAATTTTAAAAATATCATTCAGGGCTGATTCTGCAAATAGATCGTTTTTCTTTCCTTATCTTACTCAGGACGTCAAATTAAAATTAATAAATTTAGTTAGGATGTATTTTTTAATAATAAATAACGCAATAAAAATAATTTTACTAACTAAAATAAAATTCATCTATGCTAGTTCAAGAAAATATTTTTCATAAGTACATACACACTTATTTTCTCAAATAGATGCTGTATGATGGAATTCAAGAAACGAAACCAGAAATTATGTGACAAAAAAATAAATACCATCTTTCTTTGGACATAGTTTGAAATTTCGACTTAAGACAAATTTTTATTGATTACATTTACAATATCTCACGACGAAATGTGACAATGTGATAATCACATTGTCACATTGTGATTTAATTCCAATCTCTTTCTCAATCCAAATTAGCATTTTTAAAATGTTTTGAATCTAAGACAACAAAAAAAAAAAAAAAAACTTTTTAATAATAGAGACTAAGTTTTATAACAGATTCATTTTTTATCCCCCCTCCTTTTTATTTTTATTGGTTAATTAATTGAAAAACAAAAAAAAAAAAAAAGAAAGAAAGAAACCGTGCCCCGAGTTTGATATTTGGAGGCTCAGGACGTCTGGTTTCTGAACAACGAATGGTGTGTTCTTCCCATAAAATGATAAAAATTATTTCACCGAAGAAAACCACGTGTCTTAAGCTTATATTTGATTTTTAGGGAAGGTTTTCTTTAAGAAGGTTAAGGCAAGGGTTAGAGGCGACGTTTGCTGAATGTCCGTCTGGTCCACGGGTATGTGGTAAAAAGTTAATTAAGAAAGGAACAATGTGTGTTTATTCAGAACTGACGACACGATCGTCTTAGTTTTTTTCAAGAGATGCGGATTGTTTAAACAATAAACATTAGTGGTGACCCATGCCTCGGACCAAGTGGTAGGGGTGGTTTGTGTCAGATGAGTACAAACAAGATTTGGCACGCAGAACAACTTAGTTTTTTAGACTGTGCTTCTTAATCTGATGAGCTATGTCAATAAATCCTTTTGAATTAATTAATGCTTTTAAAATTATTTCAAAAGGTATTTTTCTTTGTATAGCTCGTCAACGTATCATTTTTGAGAAATGCCTTAAGAAAAAAAAAAGGACACAAAAATAGGACCTATGTCTTTTCTAGGTTTTCTTAAAAAAAGTTAAAACTAAGACTTTTTTTTAGGCCATATTTTACATTTGTTCGTTATTAAGGGAAATCAAAGTTTTTCCTACGCAAAACCGCTAAAATTCAACTCCACTAACTAAAATCGATTTGACATTTGTCAAATCAATTTTATTGGAGCTATTGTTAGACTTTATATATTGCGTACAAAAACAAACTGTGGGGGACTCCTAAGATAACAAAACAACAATATTTTTCGATTATGACAAGAGTCGCGACCAAATGTAGATAAGTCTATATACAAGAATTAGTCCCCTCACCACCATCACCAAATTTCCCTATTTTATGAGTTGACCATTTTTAGTACCAAAACATGCCAAAGAATATTAAAAAAAAATGTTGGAAACAGGTAACATAACAGGATTTCAACCGCTTTACCGAACGTTACCATAAGTGGATGAATGCCTATGCGATAGATAGTTTCGTGTGTAATTACATGGGAAAGGAAGGAAGATCTGTCTGTATCTTGTGAAAAACCCAAAGGGAGAGGGAAAAAAAACAAAACAAAACAAAAGTGTCAGTAGATGGGTGTATCTGAAATCGGACACGATCATCTAGAATTAGTTTCAAGCCAATAGGATTTCTGGAAGAATAATTGCTTACGTTTGAGTTGAGCTTAGTTTTCTAAAACAAGAGGTGTAAGGGAAAATTATCAATGGGTTACTTACTGCTATTTTTATTTATTTGTAAAGTGTTACTTTCAGTGCCATTCATTCAATTATAAGTACCTCGTATGAACAGTTTTGGTCTTGGATCTGAAATGCTACTACCAATGACTATTTCAATTGCTGTTCAACGTAAAGCTACGTAGTAGTAACAAACACTGAGGTGTGAAATAATGCTTAAGCTTATGGGCGAGCTTTACACCATGAATATTCTTCAAAAATGAAAAAGTCCCTATCACAAGATCTTTTAACGAATTCCACGACTACTTTGTTTGACCATATAACTTTAAATACGACTCCCGGCAAAAGTATGAACCGTCGGTTTAAAACAGGCTCGACAAGATTCATCCTGTAATAATAGTAATAGAAAAATCTTGTTTTATTAATAAATCAGAGCAGCAACTTTAAACGGGTTATAGTGGATTATGAACCTGATTATTTCCACACCTCAAATCAAAACAGAATACTAAGTATCAGCATGACAAAATAATTCGTGATACAAAAATAAATAAATAAAAAATGTGTTTGTTTTTTTTTTGTTTTTGTTTGTTTTTTTCTGGAAAGCATTTTTCGCTATTCCAACGCAACCTGTGATTTGTTTCGCAATTTCGTCCTAGTAAAAACACTTATCACTGGGTAAGTTACCAGTAAAAAAAAATTCAATAAAAAAAATTCAATAAAATAAAAAAATAAAAAATTTCGTTACATAAGATTGCCGAAATAAGTGAATTCTGTACAATCGCCTCACAGATGAAGTGAAGACTTGAGCTAATAATGGAGATGTGGTTCTACAGAAGGATACTGAGAATATCATGGACAGATCAAGTGACCAAGGAGGAAAACTTCAAAGAAAATAGAATCCAAAATGACACTTGTACTAATTTAAATTTCTGGGACACCTGAGAAGAGGGCTTAGAGAATTTGACCCACACTGGACAGAGGAACAACAACCTAACGAGCTTCTTAATATTGTCACCTTGTGTAAATGAACGACAGAACAGGGATGGAGAGCAATAGTGAGAACTACAAAGCTACGAAAGATAGGAAGTTGTGGAGAGCCATGATTGCCCACGTCTTGAAGAGACACTGCACATAATTACAAACCTGTCTTCGATATTTACCACAGCTATTCGTCTCGATAATTTTATCCTAAAATGAAAATCGATGCATTCGTTTTCTTCAGTTTTTTTGTTTTTTTACAATTAGAGACTTTAATTTTTTCGATTCAAATAAACTGTTAGGAGTTTTACTTTACTAAATTAGTTCGTTCTGGGTAATTTACATTTTAAATTTTGCTTAGCTTAAGAAATATTAGCTAAAAAACTTAAAAATGAGAAAAATTAACCGACGTAACCTAAAGAAAGTATATTTCTTTATTTACGAATGAGTAAATACGGGTCAAAAATAAATGATGGACCACAATGCTTCAAAAATAATACTGAACAGCTAGAAAAGGTTTGTTTCATTTTATTTTTAGTTGAAAAAAGGTTAATCTAAGAAAGGGCTCAGTGATCTGTAGTGAGTTTGATCATCACGAGATACAGTCTTGTGCCAAGCTGAGAATAATTTTTTTTATACCATAAAAAAATAAATGTCAGTAGAAAGGTTGATCGTTCAAATATGAATTTTAAATTGAAGCAATTGAGACGTCTGGGTATTTTTGTTGTTTTTAGTAAGTTTTTACTTTTACTTACTACAGTGGACAAACTTACTTTTTTCTCTTGGCAATAATAAAGTTTTAAAAATGACTTCTTTAAAAAAAAACAGAAAAAAAACGTACGTTTTCTTTTGAAAATGTACATTTTTTGTCCTTCGATGTTTCACATCTTTAAAAAATACTCGTTTATTTACGTTTATTTAACGTCATAAATATGAAAACAGTGTTAAAGCTAAAAGCTGCTGCATTCACTCGTCACAAAAAAATTGGATGTCAAGAATACACCCTTGAAAATATTTCAAGTATTCAATTTCAAACAAATCGCTTGACTACCGTTTATTTTACAGACTACTGGGTCCGTTTATGAAAAACGGAAGCGATTTAAAGTTTTTTTATTTAAACACACACACATCACACGTAACGAAGTAGTAGATGCACCAAAAAATATATAGGAAAATTAAAGACCCGTCAACTTCAACTAATGAAATTGTTAAATAAATTGTGTAAGTGTCATATGCAAGTGAAACCAATGTTGTTTAACCCGGTTGTCTTAAGGACCAGAGAGTAACATTGGGAACATGGTCAATCAGTCTTATCGGCGAGGAATTTCAAGACTGGAATAATTAATTTAAAATGAACAATGGAAATTGAAAGATGTTATTTTTTTATCATTGTTGTCTAGGAAATTTAATTTGTTTCGTGTAAAAATAAATAAATAAAAATAAAAAGTTACTTAGTAAACGGGCGATAAATAGCAAGTATTTCCTCAACGTAGTCAAGTTCACTAAATTCTTTTTTTTTTTAATTCTCTAACTAACCCAAACCGTTATTGCTCAATCGGCAGGTAAATGAATTGTGTTGGGCGCGAAACTGAACACCTGACGTGACGAGACAGGATTCACGGGATAGTTGTCATGATCGTCATTTACTCAGATCAATACTGAGAGTTAAAATTAGTATCACAAAATATAGTTTTTAAGTTATTTTTTTAATTGAAATAAAATTAAAATAATTTCGTTAATTAAGAAGAGGAAAAAGGGAAGTTTAATCGACGCCAATGTGATCTTTGTTTATCATGGTATTTAATTTGCATAAATTAAGCATGTTTTTGTTATTTGTGTGAAAGTCAAACAATAAAATGGCAAGCAATTAAGGTTTTTTTTTTTTCAAGTGGCTTCTTGTGAAATCGAAACTGGCGTGAATTATTATAAATAAATACTAAAAAAAGTGATTTGACATGAAAAAGAAAAATTTAAGCTAAAAAGAATTTAGTGTCTAATCTTGAAATATTTCAACGTTCAAATTAAAATACTGAGTGAAAGGTCTTTTTAAACATTTTTTTTAAATGCAGTTGTTTACAGAATTTGATTAAAGAATTTGGGTCATAACGCTTAGTTTTCCGTTTTCATCAAAGAAAATATCAAAGTAGTTTTACTTTTCATTGATAAAAAGAGAGGGTTAAACTAAACACTTAACTAAAAACACCCTCCTAAATGCATGTCAGTGTAAAATATTTTTAGTCATTAGTTACTAATGACTAAAAATATTTTACTCTAACATGATTAAATCATTAGTAGATACAATGTTTGAGCGGAAATCCCTTAAAAAAATAAATAAAAGTGTCTACCGGCCTATAGATGGGGATGCCCTCTAAAAAGAAAACGAACCTTCGAAAGTAGAACTTTTAGCAGGATTTCCCGAACCTAAAGGCCGGCAGACATTTAATTTCACTGAGTATTTAACTTATGTATTTCTACTCAAACACGTGTATCCACTACTACTTCAAATCAATTAACGACATTTAATTTTTTTTTAATATTTAAAAAGCCAATACTTAGTAGCAGAGATAACAGTGTGTGTGTGTTTAAAACAGAACGAACAGATAAGAAGAGTAAGAGACTTTTCTTTCTTTTTTTTTTTTTTACTAATCTTACTTGGGTGAATTATTCAGTCACTTTACTTACATATACAAAAATAAAATACAATGCTCGTCGTATATGAAAAAGACAGATGAAAGTGAGAAACAATTATTATAAATTGAAATAAAATTTCAGTCAAAAATTAATAATGGTTAACTTAAGTAAAAATCCGAGTGTTAAGAATTCTATCTTTAGTTTAAAAAACATGTTTGTTTTTTTAAACAAAAGCTAATGAATGTCACATTTTTACATAAAGAAAGCTCTCTTAAGTAGTCAAGAATAGTCCAGTTTTAAAATCAGTAGTAACTTGATTACTACCTCTAAAAAAATAAAGTATACGTTTTTGCACTAAACTTATTATTTTAGCAGAAACAAACCTCGAACAATCTAATTTCACCATTTATCAGAGCTTATTTTGTATTTTACCTTCAAAACTAAGACATGATAAAAAGGTAAAAAGTGTACAACACAATGTGCGTGACAGACAAGAAAAAGGTAAACAACAATAAACACGTGTACTGTACAGTTAATTGTGTAGAAAAACCTTTGTATCTTAAAAATTAATGTTGCATATACCGACAGTTTCCACTAATTTTGATAACCGATCAAAATTAATAAAAAATACATTTTTTTTTACCTATTTTCTTTTTCTTTTTGGGAACTGAGGCATTATTTTTTAAACATGTCTTTCTTTTTAAATGGGTGGCAAGCTTTAAGGAAGAACACTTGGAAAGCAAAGTGAGAAGTTATTTTACAGGACAAGTTAGTGTAGTGATGGAAATATACAGTGGAAGAAACAAATATAGACAAAAAGATATGTTAATTTATTTTGGCAAAATACTTGAATAATGAAAAATTTAGATTAAGAAACAAAAAATAGCGCTTTTTTTATTATTGGGACTTAAAGTTACGTCAAAAAATTAAAAAAAAGCAAGTGAAAATCAAGATTTTGTAAAACCTAGTAATACACACACACACACACAATATTATATATATATATATATTAATTTATTTATTTATTTATTGAAGAAATAATAATTAAAAAAAATAATTGCATATATTGAGTTATTACAGTAAAATAAATGAAATGTCACAGCTGTTGTGCAAAGAATTCTGGGTAAAAGCAAAATATTTCCAATCAATTTAATTATTGCGAAGTAAAATAAAAGCAAATATGAAGAAAATAAAAAAAAAAACCAACAAAGCAATTAAGAATAGAATTGGCTGCAAGTAACAATGATAGACGTTTTAAAAGTTTTTATTTTCCTAGTTTCTTTTTTAAAATTATTTTTTTTTTGGACAATTAAAAAAAAGAGGTCCCAATATTTTAATAAGGAAATCGACATACCCAGAAAAAAAAAAAAAAACATTTTTTGAAATGTTTAAAAAAATAAATTTTTTTATATATATTCAATGAAAACAGTTGGTAATTTAATAAATGAATTGTCCTAAATTTTATCAGAAACTTAAATTTAAAGAAAAGGGTAATTTTCTCAGCAAAATCCCGAAAGGAAAATTAAATAGAATCCCATGTACAGTTAAAAATAAAATGCCATTAGTGTTGTTCACACATAAATTGGTTCAAACAATTTATTATACATAATAATGAAGGAGAAATTAGCTAAAAGAATAATAAAGGAAGCAAGTAATTTTTTCCAGGGGGTCAATAATTATCTAAAATGAAACCAAGCTTACATTTTGGTACAACATAGCTGTTTTCTCAAAGGCCGGTTTGGAAAGAAATAACGGATTAAATATTAAAGTGTCGATTATTATCTACTTGTAATATATGTAACATTTTCTTCTTGAATCAAAATGACCACAAAAAAGATGTGACTCGCTGACGAACTTAAAATTAAGAAAAATAAACAAAACTTTGACCACTCACCTTCCGTAGTTGTATTCCCGGGTAAGATCCTCGTATAAACAGGAGCCAAAGGAAAGGATAATACAAAATCCGGAATGTCTCCAAGTGTATCTGGTTTCGTTCCGTTACAATGGCCGGAAACTTTCTCTAAAATTCTGATATAATAAATGAAGCCACGTTTTTAAACCCACCTCGAATTAATCGGTTCTATTTAAACTGTATTTATTGATACTTTACAAAGCGCTGAATAAATTGCCAGCAGTTAAAAGTTATATAGCATTTTTAGTTTAAAAGAAATATTTTTCTTTTTTTTTTTTACGTCAGAAAAATTATCTTTTTAAGTTTTTATTATTTTATTTCTCTCTTCAGAATAAAAAAGAAATTCTGGCCCACTTTATATTTCTGATTTGCTTCTGTATCTTTCCTTGTTGGTGGTGCGTGACAACGACCAACTTAACTAAGCGAGGTGAGTCATTTTTACGCACAAAAGAGACTTTTACAACAACAACAAGCCTCTTTAACTGCTTCTTTCACTACTGAGACAAGATTTGTGACCGACTTCCTAATCGAAGAAAAAGTCTAAATGAAAAGGACAGTAACGATCGTTATCTACTGTTACAATTTTTTTTCTTTATTTTAGTAAGTTTATGACAATAAAATCGCTTCGCTCATCAAACTTTCGAGAAGTTATGAAATGGATAAATAAAAAAACTTTCTTTAAACTTAAACTACAATAATTGTTGTTTTCTTATTTTTACCTAGGTTCTTTGTCCACATTAACTTTAAAGGAAAAACTAATTCCATGAAAATGTGGTTTAAAAGTATTATTTCGTAACAAGAAAACGACCTACACCCCCACTATAATGTGCGAGAAAATAGACTCTCCCACTCATTCATTCAAGTAAATCGAAAGTTAAGGAAGATTCCATTTCAACATGCAGGGAGGTGGTTAATCTTTTAAAAGTTATTCAGCGTTAAACTTAACAAAAAAAAAGAAAAAGTTAACACTAACAACATTAAGTTATGTATATATTTTCATGTTTTTCTTTTCTTTAATGAAACGAATAACTTCAAAGTATTTAAGATCATTACTGGAGTGTTTTTTTTATCTAAATTTAATTTAGTTAAAATATTTGCTGCCTTGCACGCGTGCTTAGCTGCAAGTCTGTCAATTATGTCTGAGTCAGCTGGTCGGGTGCATCAGCGGTGGTTGGGGACGAAATAGCTTCTGATGTATGTCTTCTTAATCTTTCGTCAGATCTTTTTTAACCTGATTTAGGCTTAGTGAGTTGATGTGTACTTTCTAAGAGATGGATGCTTGTATATAGGAATCTCATTTTGTTCACCTGACTGACTTTTTGTTTTCCGTTCTTTTTTTTATAGACTGACTCTCTTTGTGTTACTGTGTTTAAGTGTTTTTGTAACCAAGAGAGGCTCTTCTTATTGTGCCTGTAAGCCTGACATTCTCTGCAGTACCTATTCATTTTTAAACTCTAACTTTTAAAAAAATAAATAAACAAAGTGAATTTCGGTTTTAAAAAATAGAAAGAAGGGGGGGAGCTATGCCGAGTTTCAAGTCATTTATTTACGTAAAAATCAAGAATCAATGTACAAGAACAAGTTACTTACAACTACAACAGTAACACTTTCTTTGTAAACTGAAACACGTGCTTTCTATCCGTCGCTACGTCGTTTTAAAATAAATAAAACAAGTTTCGTTTTCCCTGACAGCAATAAAACAAAAATGAATTTTTTTTTTGTTTTTGCTACATTTACTTTTTTAACACGGCTGTATGTCTTGGCGATATACATCTTTTTTTATTGTATTGTTTCAAAGTAACTGACAACCATCACTCCAATACCAATTTTTGTCGTATTTTAAAGAAATATACTAAAAAAGAAAAACAGCCCCGAAAATAGCCATTAGTAGTTCACTCCACTCCAATCTACAAATTAAGTTAGCAATAATTATATTTTATTTATACTATTTCTTAGAATTACAAACGATGACTTTTTATCTCTGCAGAATAACAAAAAAAAAAAAAAAGTCCGTCGTTTGAGATCAACACACTTTTCAGTTTGAGACAGGCATTTCAATTACAGCAAATCAAGCGCCAATTAAATTAATTTTTGGTGGTTTAACTAAAACAAAAACACTCACTGAATCGAGCGTTATGGTTTTTTTTTACCATTATCAAGGTTAGTCTGGCTGGATGACCATGATTATTGAATACTAAGTTCGATCCTCAGTGGGATGTCCATACATGTGATCTTACGCTAACTCTGAATTGAGCACAATAGCAAATTTGTGCGCTGTTAATCATCAAGTTTTCGTGACCAAAATGCTTAAGGCAACGTCCATGATTGAAAAGTATGGGTTAAAAGTTTAAGTCTTATTCAAATTATAAGAAACGAAAGTAATGTAAAAATAATTAAAAATAATGAAAAAAAATTAATTTGTTTATTGCTCTTTCTCGTGAGGGGAGAATATAAAAATTTATATAAAAAAATGTAAATTAGATAAATGATTGATAAAAATAAAGTGTAGATAAAAAAATAAATATCATAATAGTCAAGGTTTGTCTTTTACACTTGCATTATGAGTTTAAAAAAATAGAAAGCCAGACGGTTAATACAAAATTATTAACTTATAAATTTGACGTGAAACATTTTTAAACTTTCTAAAAATAGGACGGTTCGAAAAAGAACTGCCGAAAATAATTTGGGCAAAGGCAGATGGTTTGTGTTTTAATTTTCAAATTCAAAATGATATACACTTTTGGATTTATTGACCAATCAGAAGGGTGACTTCCAACCATGCAAATTTAAAAGTTGAAACTCATCTGGAGCATATTTGAGTTCTATATAAGACAAGTTAGCAGAAAATTTCAGAAGGCATAAAAATTTTGGAAGGTGCATGAAGACACAAGAAAACAGAAGGTACCAAAAAGTTAAAACAAGTTATAAGGATATCCAAAGGAAAAGCTATGTTGTCTGTTACCAGTGGTTGAGTGGGGCTGTTTCTTACAAAAGAAGTAAACAAAGAAGTAGAACCAAAGTAAAACCAGTGAAGTGATTCAAACTGTTCAAGAAAAAGAACAAATTTTTTAAAGTCCCAATAATGCTGGTGAACCAAGCCAAAGACTTCTCTGTTTCGACTTTCAATTAAGTAAGTGCATCTTTTTTTAAAGAATGTGTATTTTGAACTTTTAAAAAAAGAATTGTATTGTACCTTCTAAAGAACTTTCAATTGTTAAAAGTTTGTGTATTTTGAACCATTTTAAAACAGAAATTTGTATTGTACCTTCCCAAGATTTTCCAATATTTTTTTTTTCTTTTAAGTGTTTCACCCCAAGCAAGGCGGGAAGCCACTAGCACACAAGGGGTTACAGAGAGTTGGAGCAAGAGCAAATAGGAGTGATAGAGGTGTGATTGTCGTGAGCAAGATACGCGACATCATGCCTGAAAACGGCCATACATTGCATGCGTATGGTGTCGCAGAGCAGTTGGAGGAAGGGAGAATTGGCGGATTGTACCTACACATATGTAAATCTCTCCCACTCAACCAATCGGCTGTTTTGTCATGGTCTATAAAATGAGTGTTTCTGAAGACTTTGGCAGTTGGGATTGAGGGAGCAAACAAGGACGACTGCCCTGCACCAGCGGGTCCTTTTTGGCGTGACGGCTACAAGAGGAAAGGATGAAGAGAAGGATAGGGGATAGATCAAGGCATCTGGAGACATCGATTGACATTACATTTGAATAGTTAGAGATTATAGTTATCAGGGAAACAGGAAAAGGGGTGGGAGTTCCATAGGCAAGAAGTGAGACATGAAGCTATTGGGGTAGAAGAGACGGCTATATTTAACAGTTTTGACAGTGAGAGCGAGATGCCAGCCTAGTTGAATGGTTAAATTTATCAAGTCTGGGAACCAGCGAAAGCAGCTCATAATTATTGAAAGTTTGTTGAATAATTTATTTTTTTATTAGCCATGTTTCTATTTTTTTGAATTGGATATCTTGTCTTTAATAAGGTGTACAAAAGGAAATTTTTGTGCAAACTTATTTGTAAAACTTGTATTTTGTCCTATTATTTTATGTTAATGTAATAAATATCTGTTTTTATCAGATTTCACATCAGAGTTTTGAGTCTTGTTTATTTTCGTATGCATCTTATTCAATATTAAGATGTAAGAAATAATATTAAGAGAGATGACGTTCTCTATTCTCTTAATCTCCCCCTGAAAAATCCTTTTAGTTTTTGTTAAAAATGACATCTTTATTTTTGTTTTCAGGCAAATTGCTCAAGCAGTCAAAGAACACAAGAAAAAGTAGAGAACATAAGTAAAAATGAAATTGTGCCAATCTATATCGCATACATACATATATACATACACTAATACAACTCACATACAACGACAATTTTGTAATCACTATTTTCATGTAGTCAATTTTGTGCACTTTTGGGAGAAACGTATCACTGAATTTTTCTTGATTCCTCAAAACTCGCTCGCTGATTGGTCAATGCCAACCAATCAGATCGACTGTACGTGAAGAGTAACTTTTCCTGCACAGCGATCTGGAGCCTATAGTCACTTATATAAGCAAGAATTTTTCTTAGCTTATTAGTGAGAATTCAGCTGCCAAATGAATCCACGACAGTTGAAACCATGCGCCAACCTTCTCACTCACACACACCACTCACATGCTGAACATTCCTAATACACTCACATAATCTTTTCTTACACAGCAAAATCTTCTGAGAACAGTCATTATAAAAACTCTCATAAACATTCTTCCAGTGAACTTTGAAATACAAAATACAGTTAAAGAGAGACAACTCTTATTTTATTCAACCTTTTCTTACTTAAATGCATGCTTTGTTTGATATTGTACATCTTGTTAAACACATATTTTATGTGTAATGATGTCTTTTGCTTATCCTTTTCCACGTCAGTCTTGTTTCCTAATCTAAAGTTAAATTAATGTGGTGAAGTCCACCACAAAATAATAGTAATTATGAAGGAAGCCACCTGAAGTGTTGTAATAAAAAGCTATCATAATAAAATGAAGTAAAAAGTGTGTAGTGTTAAGACAAAAAACTTAAAAGGTTTGTATTTTTAACAGCCATGAGTGTAATGGCTCGGAATACAAATTAGTATAATGTTGGGCATTGTTTATCCTCTCAAAACATTCTTTGAATGAGATCTCCATTTAGAAAATGTCATCCTGAGTTCAGTTAAAAATGTTTGCATGTTCAAGAGTCACCAGTGTAAGGCTCAGGGTAGTTGATTACATGGAAACCCAAAACAATGATTCAAGAATCAGTTGAAGGCATCCCTGACACAGCCCAATATTAACCCTGAGACCTCAGAAAGTGTTGCTGCAAATCAGCCTTCCTGGCATAGGACCATCTGGGGATCGGGTCAAGACTCTTCAGTCCAACCGTCAACATGAAGAGGATATGTGACGTGCTGTCAGGAGAGACCAACTCACCCAGCAAGCCGCATCCACCAGTCACAGTCCTCTGTGACTCCTGCTCACAACTCATGAGTAGGCTGGGCCTTCACAGGCACCTCAACCACAGTGGGGAGGATAACAATCCTGATGCTCAGATTTGTTATGTATTTTTAAATTATAAGTCTTTTTAGTTAACTTTTCTACCTTTTGTAAAATAATATAAAAACTAATGGAGAAACAACATATAAAAGGTACATATAATTTTAAGTTGATGTGCTTATAATGTAGTGGTTATCGGTGCATAAACTGAAGGCATGGAGGAGTAACGGATAGCGGCTCGGAGTGAGGAATCAGAGAGCCGAGTTTGAATTCCAGTCAAATCCATTACATTTACTTACATGTTAATACCCTTGGGAAAGGTATGAATCCTCTTCCCCCCCCCCCCCAGCTATAGGTAAATAGCAGGACAGACCAGGTTCTATAGCCTTGGATAGCAACTGGTCTACCACAGAAAGAAATGGCAACCTACTGCAGGAGAAAATCTGCCTCATCAGTCATGTATCGAAAGATGCATGGTTGCCTAAGCATGTATCATGCATGGCACATAACTGACTGAATATGGGATTGACATGCTGAGTTCAAATCCAACCTAAGCCATTGTGTTCACGTTTTTACAAATACCCTTGGAAAGGTATGAATTCATTTCTTCTCCCTCTGTTAAAGGTGAATAGCAGGGCAGACTGGGATCTAGCTTCGGTTGGCAACCAATCTAGGAGAAAGTTATGAATTCAAAACTGGCTGGTCATGAGACTAGCAAATCCAACCCAATAAAAACTGAGTTGTTACAGGAACCACAGCAGCTGCATTGATTGTGGTGAGAGGCTGTGGCCCTAAATTCTACAAAGGATTAACATATATAAGTTAGGATCAAATATGGATCAGAATCTGACAGAATGATATGATAAAGAACAATTTCTTGAAACTTTGGATATATGCGTCATCTTTCCTTGAATTCAAAACACTACAAATTATACTAATTTTGGTTTAAAATGTTGAATACATGTGAAACATGATTAACCAATAGAAATCAAACAGCACAAAAGTAAAAAAAAATTCTTTTTTTTATTTCATTCTCTGATGAAGCTTTAATGAAAGTGAAACATGTTAGATTGATAAACATTTCCTATTTGTTCTATATATATATATATATATATATATATATATATATATATGTGGGTGTGTGTGTGATATATATATATATATATAGCCTGACATGCCTTTAACCGATTGGGCCTTAGATCTTTTAAAACTTTTATTATCAAATGTTCCTTTGCAGAATTTAGGGCCACAGCCTCTCACCACAATCGATGCAGCTGCAATGGGTTGCAAAAGTACATTTTTAGAGTAAATTACTGAGTATGAGTGATATCGAAGCAGAGATATTGAGATAGAAACATAGAGGGAGATAAGAGAGAGAGAGAGATAGAAACAGGTATATAGAGAGAGGGATGACAAGAAAATTGTCTTTTTCTGTGGAGAGTTAAAAGGATTAATTACTGTATATACTCACATGTAAGCCAACCTCATGTATAGTGCGACCACTGAATTTTTTAGATAAATTTTAATCCCACCAGAAAAAAATATTCCCTGTGTATAGTACAACCGGCCACTATAAATGCATGATTTTAACCAATGTTGGGGAGCTTAGTGTGCCTTTCTATTTAACCAAAAGCTGGAGGGGAAGAAGAGAAAGATGAAATGAATCATGCTTTTTATAAAAGAAATCATGTGAAGTAAATGCAAACTGCCTCAGGTAGAATTTGAACTCAGCTTACTTGTTCCATTTTCTACACTGATGAACATTATACTAACTGCAACTCAATAATGAATAACTAAGTATCAACAAAAAAAAAGTGCTGAGATTACATGTCTTTCACTAAAAGATATCAATTTATACAGCCTCTATCACTCATATTAAATGAAAATGAAACTAAATATAATTTGAACTCGTACCAAAAATGGAGTATTGTTACCATATCTGGACTGTGGCTGCCCAGTCTTCACTTTCCAGCCTTAATAGAGTTCAAAGTCATTTACACAGTGTAGGATGACATATTCCCCACTCCTGTCTCTAGTTTATCACCGGCAGTAGATAGGTTCACCTACCACTCGGTTCACACTCTTTATCCATCTATTGAACAGGAGTAGAGGTTTATCCCTTGTTTCTTGTTCCTCCTTATTCTCTTTCACTTTCCAGTAACCCCATGCATCTTAGTGAAATGATTCTGTGAGAAGAATGTCCATCATTCACTGCTATAGAAGAGGACTGATTCTGCATAACAGTGAAGTGTTGGATCCCAAAAATATAACAAGAAAGAACTAACTGGTTATTGCTCCTTGCTCTTCAGAACCAATCAAAGACAAAAATATGTGCATAACGATTAAAAAAGACGAGAGAAACATTACTACCTCATAATCAGCAATATAAATCAGTATTCCAGAATATCATTCAGTAATTCAGTCATATGTGGCTAGATGTTGGAATGTCAGCAAATTATACTGAAAACATGTGATGAACAGCCCCGTAGAAGCAAGCGAGCCAGAGTGGCTTGCATCTGGTGCATAGGAAAATAAGGGTCTTACCTTAACGGTCAGCACATGACATCAGCAAGTTTGCACCGTGAAAATGGCATTACTCTCCCGTCTAGCAGTATGTGCGGTAACAAGGGTTTTTGTAAAGTTTGGCATGCCTCCACCAAAATAGCAAGTCGTGTGCTGATTGGTCGAAATGGAGGAGGCTATTTGCCTGGGTAACTAAGAATAAAAGCGAAGAATGCTGATTGGTTGGTCAACCACAGTGTTGGCCTAATAAAAAAGGGCAGAAGGAAAGATGGAGATACATTGTGACGTGTTCAGAAAGCAAGGACAGCAAATTGAACCAGTGGTATCTTGATTTGTACAAGTGACATCCTAGCAATACAGACTTATTTAAACTACAAGCTATTTCGACTTTCTTCATCTCGCAGAGTTCACAAACCAACTCCACATTTTCAATCCATTCTACAATTGGTAGATTGTTTACTCCACTCCACTGAATTCAGGTATCAGCCTAATAGTGAAAGTTCTGTCCGCCATGATTTAGAGAAAGAGACTTATTTAAACTACAAAACATAACATTTCATCACTGTTAATGACTGTCAAACATCTTGGCATTATACAAAAGATCAGATGAAATGTGAAGCTGACATTGTTTCAACATTTGAGGCACTGTCTTTGAAGACGTTTTTCTCATTCTCAAATCTTCTATTAGAAGCTGATGCACTGTTTCCCTGTTCATAATCAGTTTTTCTGCTATCAGTGGCACACTTAATCTTCAATCTGTGCATACCAAGGTTCACACTGCCTCCACATTTGTATCTGTCTTTTGTGTTTTTGACTGTCTATTGCTTGCATCATCATGCACATCTTCCTTGAACCACTTGTTTCATTCAAAAATCCTTAATTTCTTTATAGCATGTCCCTCAGAAGACATTTTCAAAAGGGCTAACCTTTTATTACCACTCTTACCAATCTTCACACAAAATGTGACGCTATATACTGTACAAGATTCCTTTAACTCATTTTCCATCAACAGTATAAAATGAACACATACAGCTTCCTCTACTGCCTGACTCATCTGGTCAGCATCTCAGTAAAGTGAAAGTTGGAACATGTCTGGATGTGCTTGGGTACAAATATTTGCGTGATTCATTACCCAAATGACATACTGCAGTTGTTTCAGGAATTAAATTTTCACACCTTGTACTTTGTCAGTATTCATTTTTCACCATGCTTAACTTATTCTGTGATCTACTTTCCCATTACAAAAAGGATTTTTAACTCAAATCATCACTTCTGTGGATGACTCATTTATATATGTCAACCAATACTTAGATTAGCACTGCTTATTTTTATTCTACTGCAAATTCTTTCCTTTGGGTTTCAACAACCTGCAACTACTACCCCATATGATGCTTACTGAAATCAAAACTTGCCATGAACTCTAGTCAAGTTGTTGTCACAACAAACAATTCCAACCAATGAAGCTGTTGTACATAAAACATACAAAAATATATAAGTATAGGAAACTCTATACTACGTCAAGACTAGATTAAGTGATAACTCTAGGAGTTTTTTCCTTCAAGTAGATCCTTGATCATCATTGTTCCAACCAATCAGAGCTTGATGCATAAATTATATATTTTCTAACCAATCAGTTTTAATTCTGTTTCACTTTTTCTGGATTCTATTTAAGCATTATATAAAAAAAAGATTTTGAAGTCCAATTTTCAGTAAAACTCATGAATACTTATCTCTACCAACTGACTGATAGATTTTCTTTTTAATAATTTCATCCCAAGCAAGGCAACAAAGCTACTAAGTGGGTTACTAAGTTTGAAAGAATATAGAAAAAAGAAAAACATCAGTAAGGAGTGGTGGACAATAAAAGAACAGGAATTAAGAAGTCAGAAGATAACTGTTGAATCCTTAAAGAGGTTACAAACAGTCAAAAGTGGTACTCAAGGGAAGGAACAGCAACACACGCGTAGATGAAAGAAGAGAGGTTTATTGTTAAAGAGAATACACTACTGAAAGACAGGGAATCAGGAGGTAGGTTAGTAATTCCTGAAGCAAGCTCCCAGGTATATCCTGTACTCACTATAGCTACTGATATAGTCAGTCCACACAGGCGATAGGGAGTGTGGGACATACAATTACAAAAATAACAATTGATATTACATTTAAATTTTTGAAAATCAAACTTGACTGGAAAGCAAGAATCTGGAAGAAGTTCCACAAGTGAGAAGTGTGAGAAAAGAAACTGTTAGCATAGAACTTATGATTACATCTAGTCATTTCAAGCTTTTTGCATCTTCACCAGATTTCTTCCACCACACCTTTCATCAAGTTTTCATCAACCCTCAGCTACTGCACCATATAATACTGACCTATATAGTGCAGTGCAAAGGCGTTGGGGGACCCCCACCCAAATACACCAACTACATTTCAATTTTCATAATGTAGTAATTATATAAATTACAAAATTTATTGTAATCTACTTATGTACAATAATGGATCATATGTAACAGAGGTGAACAATTCACCAAAAAAGATTGAAAATAAATATAATGTATCTAAATAGAAATTAGAGACATGTCATAATAGATTATTCCATCTTAAATAAATCAACAATATTTTGTGGCATTTTTTTTTGCATCAAATTGACATTTTTGAGGGTTAAAAAGTTGAAAACTTTTAACTCATTCAACATTATGGATAAAAAAATTGTTTTATCAAGACCTAGAAGGAGCAAAACAAATTCTTGTATTTGGAAAATAAAAGAAACCAGAATAATGTCAAAATTTTGAAAAAATATTCCATCCTTCTCATAGTTTTGCTTCGTTTAATTTGTAACGTATATAAATGTAGGTAGAAAAAAGCAAATGTTGATAAGACAACAAAGGTCACAAAGCACTACCCTGGGTTGAGTCCTAAATCAGGCTTGACCACCCTCTCCAGTCATGGGGGATGGGGTAGTACACATGGGGAGGGTTGACAGGATCTATGTATGAGCCCTACTGCAAACAATAGCCAAAGTATTGTCATAATGACTCAACCAAAGGCATTGAAATAGCAGCAATAAATTTATTAGTAATCGTTATATTAACCGTTTTCTCCTTTGCCTCTCAACTACATATTACTCTTCTTTTGGGATCTCTTCATTAGTGACCTTTCTATTTTGATAACCTTCTCTCTGACCTTTGTACTTTGGTAACTTTATCGCCATGACCTTATCACTTTAGTAACCCCCTCTTCCCTGTATGAAAGTGAAGAGTAGCATAGCAGTTATTGGGGAACTGAGTTCAAGTTTGGGCTGAGGTTACGTCCGTTTTAGCTCTTGAGAAATCCACAAATCCACTGATCCCTCCACCTATGGATAAATAGCAAAGCAGTTGAACCCCTTTTCCCCCATCAGATAATCTAAGAGAAGGATATTCTGAGAGAAAAATGACCTAGAATGCAGTGAACAAATAGGTTCCACCCCATTCCCATGAAAGCCTACAATTTCTACATAAACAATGAAGATATTGACAATAAACTAATCCTATATGATTAAAAATACAGACAAATATACTTGGTTGCATTGTCTTACTACTAATCTCCACTATATTAGTGATCTTAGAGCATTGGTAGCCTCTTCTAAACTATGTTAGAGATTTTCTGTCTAAGATTTTAGTTTAAGGAATTGTCATTATTTAGATTTTCTACTATCATACTAAGCAAGGCTTCAGCAGCAGTAAAAAGGAAAAACAGCAGCAGAGAGGCTCAGTCTTTACAGCAAGGCAGAAGCAGTAAAACAACAAGAACATTAAGTTTAAGAGATCCAAGTTCTGGACTAGAAGATTAAAGTATTGGTTTGTGAATTTGGTGGCATCATAATTTTGAATTCATGCATTGAGAGAATATTGGGCCTCAAACTCGCACCCAACCACGAGTGGAACTCTTATATACAATCCATCACTAAAGATGCAGGTAAAATGATTGGCTTCTTGTACCACTCCAGTAAATACCTGACTCTTCATGCTATCTTTTACCTTTATAAGAGGCAGATCAGGCCGAAAATGGAGTACTGTTGCCCAGTCCTCACTTTCCATTTGTGATAGAGTTCTTGTTGGAGAAGAATTATTTTCCGTATCTGTCTATATTTCTGAGATGAGGTATCATGTATACTATTTACATTATTTGGGCTATTGTCCTCATCTTTGTTGCCATATTTATCATGTTTCGGCTGTTGTACGCTCCGGCCTTCTTCAGGTCGTTGGAATGTTGAACTGAACCCTTTATTTCGCTCGCTCGGGTAGACTGTTCTAGTTCCACATGCCATGTCTAATATCAGTTATCTCCTGTTAATTCCCCTCTCCAAGTTCTCTTAACCAGGTATTGAACTCACACTCTTTGGGTCCTGTCACTGGATCTAACCAACGCCTTTATCCACTGTGCCATGTGTCCTCAAGGAAACATGGCACAGTGGATAAAGGCCAATAGTCAGTAAGAAATGGGTTGTAGAATGGAAAATAATCCATCACCCACAAGGCCATGTAGATGCTTTTGAACACTATCAAGGCTGGAAAGTGAGGAGTTGGCAGCTTCATTTAAGACATGACAGCAGAACTCCATTTTCAGTCTGATCTACAAGGGTCATTCAAAAAGTACTAAGCCTCACCCAAAATATCATCGCTTTTGATGTCAATGCACTTGATCTAATGATGTGTTCCTATCCTATCAAGGAAAAAAGTGGCATCCTGCTCGTCCAAAAACTCCTTCATAGCACATATATTCTCATCATTGTTTCCAAAATGGTGATCATGCAGGTAGAATTTGAATTTAGGAAATAGGGAGAAGTCAGATAGAGCTAAGTCTGGTGAGAAAGATTGATAGGGTAGCAATTCAAAGCCACAAATGGTTGCTTCAGTTACTGCAACCTGAGCAGTGTGAACATGTGTATTGTGTAGTATCCTGGAGCAAGAGCACACCTGCCCTCATCTTCCCTATGCATTTCGACTTGATTGCGTCCTTCACTTGCCTTAATTCTGATGCATAGTATTATCCATTAACAGTTTTTCCCTTTTCCATGTAGTCTATCATGATTACACCTTCAGAATAAGAAAAAAAACAGAAGCCATCACCTTGTCAACAGATGCTGCCCGATGAGCTTTTTCAAGAGTGGAGAACCAGAGTGTTTCCACTGTTTGTTTTGAATCTTTGATTCAGATTCAATCTTGAATTAATAATCTCTGTTGGAAATTCTCAGGGTCAGCCTGAAAATAGATCAGGGCTGTCCCATAAATGTCAACCCTTTTCAGCTACTGCACTGGTATCGGTATTCTTGCAACCAATCTTGCAGACAGTTTGCTCATCCCCAAGATCCCGGTTAAAACATTATGGACCAAACCAGAATTAATGCCTATAGACTTAGCTATCTGATGAACAGTAAGATGTCTGTCATCCAAATCCATATGGTGAATAACATCAACTTGTTCATCAGTGGTTGAGGTTTTTGGACAACCTGACTGAGGGTGCTGTATCTGCCCGACTTGAATTCTGCAGCCCACATCTTCATAGTTGCATAAGAAGGGGAGCCCTCAATAAGTGCCTGTACCATGACCTCATGGATTTCCTTGGATATCATACCTTTCTTTTGCAGATACTTTATGACTGCTCAGGTCTCTGTTTTGTCCATTTTTAGATTTGTCCCATACCTCCCATCTTTGTATCAGCCTCACCTTCACAGAAATTTAGATGGAAATCTGAATTAGTTTTTCTAGTTTTATAAGAAGTGATAGTGTGCTGCCACAACAAAAATGTTCAACTATGGCTCTTCTTTCTGGATGAAGCACAGAACTTTTTGAATGACCCTTGTAGCTCTTGTAACAACAACAGAGCATAGCAAGAGGAGTTAGACACTTTCTGGAGCAGTACAAGGAATCACCTATTTTACTCTCATCTTAGCAATTAATTTTATATATATATATATATATATATTATATATATTT
Source organism: Acanthosepion esculentum (assembly GCA_964036315.1). Lineage (NCBI taxonomy): Eukaryota > Metazoa > Mollusca > Cephalopoda > Sepiida > Sepiidae > Acanthosepion > Acanthosepion esculentum. The sequence continues at coordinate 52,217,677 of OZ038491.1, read as the reverse complement.
ATATATATATATATATATATATATATATATATATATATATATATGTCTCACTTGAAGGTTAGAGTGAACTTGAATCCCATTAGATGTTCAAAGCAAGGAAATTCTTTGAGAGTACAAGCATTCATCATGATAGGTGATTGGTAGTGATGAAAAATTAGTAGTTTGGATTTGGAAGTATTTAATGTTACAAGCTGGAGATCTTTAATTATTGGTTCTCTCCATTAGGTTACTTTTATTTCAAACAGAGAGTGGTTTTCACAGGATTTTGGCAGTTCCTAACAATACCTATTTCTTCAGGGTTGGAACCTGGGGCTTCATTCCAAGTATCAAGCATGTCAATGATGATGGAGACTATGGAAATAGCGATATTCCACAAATGTTTCATGCCAATGCAGAAATCTGTTGTTGTTGTTGTTGTAGTAGTAGTAGTAGTATAATAGTAGTAGTAGTAGTAGTGCAGACAAGTAACAGGAAAGAATTTTGTAATTAGCAGTTAATAAATTTAGAATTATCTCTCTTGAACAGACATTTCTCTTGTCAATTTATGCTTAATTCAAAAAGTACTCAATAACTGGTATGTAGTAGTAATAGGTGTTGTGATGAAAGAAAGGACTAACTCCGGAGATCGAAATGAGCACAGGCATGTTTTGTGTGCAAAATGCTGAAAACAAAATATGGCCACTCTTGGGGGCACAATTTATGAATGCTTGTTTTGTCTCTATGAAACGGTATTTGCACATATGCAAATTCTGGCCTGCTTGAGGAGACATAAAAAGTGAGATGCTAAGAGTGACGGGCGGGGAGGGGTAGGGGCATGTTTTTTGGTGGGTGGGGGTGAATTACATTTGCTAGTCTGACAAGTGGATTGACAGGAAAAAGAAGGTGACGGAGACGTGACTGACATTGTCAACTGAAAAGTGCCCAGTGGGGTGACAAAGAAATAGGGCCCCAGAATCTATTTTCTTGAGGTGAGTGAGGAAGAAAAAGAGTCAGTCTATTTTGGTAATTGTTGTAGCATACCTACAGACAATAATGGGTATGTCCTCATTCACATAAATACAGTACCAACCTTCATGCGATTATTCTATTCAGTAACCTTCCCTAGATTACAACATTTTGGATCTCATCCTCATTGGACAAGAACAACACATATAAGATTTGCCAGTGGCACATAGAAGAAGTGAGTCAAGTGAATTCCACAATGACTCTCCAACTGCAGAACAACATACAGTATTTACTACTGTATTTATATGAATGGGGATATACCATTTATCATCCATAGGTATGCTACAACAGTAATAAAAAGGAATAAGAACTGTATAAAGTCATCGACACACTATCAGTTACTCAAGTCCAACGTGAGAGGACATTTTCAAAGCTAAAGATCATAAAGACACAGTTAATAAATTTGCTACCTGAGGAGAATTTGGAATTGTACATGTTTCTATCTATTGAAAAGGAGTTGTTAGATAAATTGGACATAGAAGCAATTATTATCAAATTTGAACAACTATATAGTGAACACAAATGATTGCTCTTAATATAGTGGACTGCATGCAGTACTCTATTGTATTTTTGAATTATCTGTTAATGAGTAAATTGTGCAGTAAGCTATTTAAAAATATCAACCAATTACTTAGAATTGAAAAATTCAACTATAACATTCTATATTTACGTTTGGCACCTACTGTAATATGTACAGTACACGTACACTGTAATTACTAAGAAATACACATTTTTTCTACAAAAATTTGAATTATACCCATTGTTCCATATAAATTTTTTGAAAATGTTATCTATTCATGAAAATTAAATAATATCCTTGTAGTCGTAGGTGGGTCCCCTTTGTCTCCTGGCAACCAATATTTTTAGACCCACTCTGCCACTGTTTACAAATGTTAGAAATGACAAATATTTAATGACACTTTGAGAATCTACTATTTTGTCGTGGTTATCTCCAATTTTATCAATAAAAAACAAAAAGCAAAACAAGTGACTAAATTGCTAAATTGAAAAATGTTTAAAAACATTTGAAAAATGTTAGAAGTGTGAGAATATTGTTATCTGGAATTTATATGAATATACAAACAAAGCATTAGAAAGTAATCCCCAATTGAAATAAGCTGGCTTATCATGGCTTATCTCAAAGGCATAATCTTTGCCTGAAGAAAGAAAAAGGTTTATTTCTAAGAAGGATTAATACTCGTAATGTTATTGCAATATGAAGAGGATCTAGTATTTTTCTTGATTTGAAATTAGCAGTTTTCTGACCAATTTCAAATGATTCTTATCTATTGACGTGCCAAAGAGTTCTGTCCAGGAAGTATCCAGCTATTTTAAATATCCCTAGAACTGGTTCTGCAGACTTGATGTAACCTGGTGACCAATCAGAAGAAACTTTAGTGGACATGTGTGAACCGACGCACTCCTGTGGGGTTACTCAGTCACCAGTGAAACACTACTGAATGATCTTGTACTATATGACTCCTCATTTTCACAGTGACATCTTAGGAAGAGTTTTGGGGCCAAAAAATACATCACACAAGTCTGTCTGTCCACCTATAATCTAGATTTGACTTCCTATGATTTCTGGTTTTGAAACATGTAATTGACGGAGGACGAGATTATGGAGAATGTGATGAAACATTATGGCAATCCTGAGAGAGGATTTTGCAAACAGTTTTGAAGTGGAAGAGATACGGGAATAAATATATGAGACTACATGGGAAGTACTTTGAAAGGGACTAAGGTACAGCTGTTTTTTTTTTGTTGTTTGTTTCTTAATATTGCATAGCTGGATACTTTCCGGACAAACATTATACATTGTTTCTTTAATGCTGTGTTTTGATATTTTCTCTCTCTCTCTCTCTCTCTCTCTCTCTCTCTCTCTCTCTCTCTCTCTCTCTCTCTCTCTCTCTCTCTCTCTCTCTCTCTCTCTCTCTCTCTCTCTCTCTCTCTCTCTCTCTCTCCTTCCTCTCATTTTTTCTTTCAACCCCTTTTTCTTCTTCTCTTTTTCTCTCACTTTCTATTGTTCCCCCTTGTCCCTTTTTCATTCTCTTTCTCTCCTTCCTCTCATTTTTTCTTTCAACCCCTTTTTCTTCTTCTCTCTTTTTCTCTCAGTTTCTTGACAGCTTCTTAAGGAATTTGATGTTAATCATAAATAACTCTAGTTCAGGTTAATAAGAAACAAAGAACTCCTCTCAGCAAAACTTTTTCATCTCAAATGAGATCCTAAAATAAGAAATCCAATGTTCAAGGGCATCTAATTTCATCAAAGCCCTTAAAGAATCTTTTAGAAACAAAAGACTTATCTATAATACAAGATGTTTTGAGCATTTTAAGGATTGATTATCATGGTGTTGTCATACAGTATTAAAATTTGGTGTGAGTAAAGTTGGATAAGAACCTGATAGAGTACGAAATATATTAGTCAATTTAGAAAATATTTTGATATTTTTTTTTAATCTATTTACCTCAAGCAAGACAATAATGTCACTAAGACACAAAAGTCTACTGGGAGTGAAAGAGAATGAAAAGACTTTAGTAGGAACCTAAAACCCAATCCTAAACAGGAAACAAGGGATAAACCTCTACTCCTGTTCAAAAGATATGGAAAGAGTATAAACCAGACAATAGGCAAACCTATCTACTCCTGACATGTTTTGCCAACGTTCTGATGTTCTCAGAAAAATAATTTTTTTTTTTAAGCGTTTCACCCCAAACAAGGCGGGAAGCCACTAACACACAAGGGGTTACAGAGAGCAAGAACAAATAGGAGTGATAGAAGAAGGATGAAGAGAAGGATAGGGGATAAATCAAAGCATCTAGAGACATTGATTGACATTACATTTGAATTGTTGGAGATATAGCTATCAGGGAAACAGGAAATGGGGGGAGTTCCACAGGCGACAAGTGCAAGACATGAAGCTATTGGAGTAGAAGAGACGGCTATATTTAACAGTTTTGACAGTGAAAGGGTGAGAGTGAGATGCCAGCCTAGTAGAACGCTTAAATTCATGAAGTCTGGGAACCAGCAAAAGCAGCTCATCAGAGCAGTTACCATGAAAGTATTTGTAAAAAAAACAGAGGGAGGTGATGACACGTCTGTGAGAAAAAATGAATATAACTTATTCAGATGAAAATGTATTGAAATTGATATGATCTCTGAGTCTCCTATGGCTAATATACAACAAAGCTATTTGAATATATCCCCTTTTCCTGATGGGATATTTGAAACCATAATAAAAAATGGCATTGAAATTAAGTAAAATCTAATTTCTATAACAATACAACTAAAATAAAACAAAAAAGCATTCAGATGTTGAATGTGAATCATGTTTTCTTGCACTAATGTAGATTGTAGTATTTCCAATTTATAACTCACAAAAAACTGCCTAACATGCAAATTAGAAATAAAAGATACCAAAATTAAACAAGTGCATAATTTAAATATCTAGGAAGTGTTTTAACACAGGATGGAAAATAGTGAAATTTAATTTTCCTGCAAGCAATCCTAAGAGAACAAAGAGCTCTACCAGGATTTATTAATAGTGGGGACAATCTTAACAACATATGATACACAGATGACACTATGTTGATGAAAAACACAGAAAGACAACTGCAAGAACTCCTAGACAAAGTAATAAAAGAAAGCAAGAACAAAGGACAAACCATCAATTGTAAGACCGAATGTATAGTTGTCAGCAAGAGAAGCAGTTTAAGATGGAGATGTCAAAATAAAGCAAGTACAGAAATTTAAATATCTGGGAAGTGTTTTAACAGAGAATGGTAAATGTGGCACCAAAATCTGAAGGCACATTGGAATAGCAAAAGATACCTTCCAAAAGTTAGACAAAGTATTAACAAACAGGAAAATTTCAAAGAAAAGAGTACTGAATTGTTATGTAATATCAGTTCTATCTAACAGTGAATGCTGGACCATCTCATTACAGATAAAGAGGAGACTCGAGGCACCAGAAATGTGGTTCTACAGAAGAAAGCTGATAATATTAATAATGAAAGATGTCTTTCAGAAACTAAGCAAAATATTAAAAAAGAGGAAAATTTAATTGAATTCAAAGATAAAAGTATTCAACTGTTATGTAATATCAATCCTCCAATGTGGCAGTGAATACTGGACAATTTCCTTACTGATAGAATAGATACTTCATGTAGTTCTACAGAAGGATGATGAAAATACCATGGACTGAACATGTGGACAACAATGAAGTTTTAGAGAAAATGGAAACAAAAAGGATACTTATATGTAACATCAGAAAGAGAAAGTTAAAATTTCTAGGGAACCTAATGAGGAAAGAGGGCTTGGAAAATTTGACATTCACAGTAGATAATTAAGGTAAGAATGACAGAGGAAAGTAGCAAATAACCTACCTAACGAGCTTGTGTAAATGGTATGCAAAATAGGGATTAGGAGATACAGCAAAAAAAAAAAAAACTATACTGAGAGCTACAAAGGACGGGAAATTGTGGAGAGCTGTGATCATCAACATCCGGAAAGGACGTGGCACATAGTAGAAGATGAAAATGTAGATTTTGTACTTGTGCAATAAAATTCTTTGATGGTGGTAGATAACTAGTGAAATGTGTCAAGGTAAAATTCTTTCAAATTGTCTTTTATATTTCTATTACATATTCCTAACAAAATTACTATTCCTAGTACAAATACTAGTTTTGAAACATTTTGCTAGTATCAGCAAACACTTCATTGCTATCAACTCATACATATGATGTATTGATAAAAATGCAAGAAAAATGGTTGCCTCCCTATGCTGCTCCAGTAAGTACCTGACTCCTCATGCTATCCTCTACCTTTACAAGAGTCAGATCAGGCTTAAAATGGAGCACTGTTGTCATATATGAACAGGAGCTGCCCAGTCTTCACTTTTCAGTCTCGACAGAGTCCAAAAGTATCTCTGCATCTTTGTGAGTGATAAACTATTTTCTATCTTCCAACCTCTCTTTTACAAGTGGGATGTGGCAAGCCTCTCACTGCTCTATCACTATTTCCATGGAAAGTGTTCAGACTAACTATATTTCTTAGTTCTGCCACTTCTAACCTTCATGTCTAAGACTCACCGTGCCACCCACATTGTAGCAAACCACCCCTATTCCCTCTGTATTCAATTGGCGAGAAGTAAGTTCCACTCGAACAGGTTCTTCCCATGAACCACTGCTCTGTGGAACTGACTCCCAAAAGGATATTACCCCGCCCACCATGATTACTACAATCTTAATCTGTTTAAGTTTAGGGTTAACCATTATCTTTCTTTCCTATCTGCATAAACTGCCTCTTAATGTAACCTGCTACCATGAATGCCCCCCTCCCCCAGCACGTCTTGTACAGAGTGAATCTTACTGTAAATAAAAAAGACCAATTTCCTATCTACTCACTCCCAAAACAAAGAATTTCTTGGAAATAAAGTACCCACACCACCTGGCTATTTCACTATTTCTTTCCAATGAAAGACTTTCTTCAAATAACATAAGTATCCACATGACTTATCTTAGCCAATTTATTTTTGAACTGTTTTTATTTGTTCTATGTATTGTGTGTTGCCTCCTCACATCCCTTATAGTATTTTTGTATTTATACTTTTATGATGGAACAAATACATTGAATCAATAGCTTTATCTACCGCAAGGAAAGTTGTTTTCTCTGTGTTGCACCAGAAAGTTTTTCTCGCCCTAGTCCCTCCTTCAAATACATAAATCAACCATTCGCCCTTGCATGGAATACTGCTGCCATATATTGTCTGGAGCCCCCACTGTTTGTCTTTAGGTCCTCAACAAAATCCAGAGATGTATATGCAATGTGATTGACCCTTATCTGGCATCTCATTTACAGTTGCTCTCTCACAGACATTCTGCCACTTCCCTCTGTCTTTTTCTACAAATACTTTCACGGTAATTGCTCCAACAAGCTACTTTTGCTGGTTCCCAAACTGCATAAATTTAAACATACTACTAGGTTGGCATCTCAGTCCCACCCTTTAACTGTTGAAACGGTTAAATGTAGCCATCTCTTCTACTCCAATAGCTTCATGTCTTGCACTTCCTGTCTGTGGAACTCCCTTCCTCTTGCTTGTCTGGTAGCTATAATCTCCAAATATTCAAATGCAATGTCAAATGACATCTCCAGATGACTTGATCTTCTCCCCATCCTTCTGTTCATTCTTTCTTCTATCACGCCTCTTTACTCTTCTTGCTCCCACTATTTGTAACCCCTAGCATGCTAGTGGCACTCCTGCCTTGCTTGGGGTGAGGAAAAAAAATTTAGATGGGGACAGTGGAATGAGAACAGTCTACACCAGTAGATTAAATAAAGAGTTTAATTCAGAATTCATTGTAGGTTACCCAAATTGACATAATCTTGATGGAGGCCAGAGAGCACAATGGTTGAAACATTGTAATAACAACAACAAAGATGAGGGAAATAGTCCGCATGTAAATAAACCTAAATAAATTCTACTTTTCTGGGGACATACAGGGTGTAGCAGAAATACCCCCCACATATACCTCCTACATAATGGTTAGACATTAGTGGTCTTCATCTAGCTAATGTCTTACCATTAAGTGGGAGGTATTTTTCAGAGATATATTTGGGAGGTAATTCTGTCACACCCTATACTTTGTTATGGGGGTTAGTCCCTTCTGTCAATGCCTCTAAACTTAAGCTAAAAACTTCTATGAGTGGTACCAAAGAAACAGCTCGTTAATGACCCCCATAACTTTTCCTCATATTTATCAAAAAAATTTAAAAGTAATAAAACGAGTCTTAGAGAAATTAAACGGAATATTGTAAAGGATCAGATTAAGGACTTTATCAAAGAAAGCCGACTTTAGTATAATGTCCATAGCATTCATGAAGAATGGACTTGTTCACAATGGCTTGCAAGATATGCTGATTCTTATTCTATAACATATATTGTGGAAAAGAAGGGCTTACAGCCATATGATGTTGAAACACTGGTTCTCATACAATCATTAAAGTCAAGCAACATTGAGCCTGGTCAGTACCTAGATGGGTCACCACTTGGGAATACCAGATCTGTAAGCTTGGATGTGAATGTGTGGGTGGTGTAATGGATGACAGCTCAGAATTGGAAGTTGAAGAGCAGAGTTCCAATTCCAATCAGGTTCGTTATATTCATTTGTATGCAAATACTCTTGGAGAAGGTATGAATTCACCTCTTCCCCCTCCAGTCATGAGTTAAATAGTAGGACTTATGTCAGTAAATCATTATTATATCCAAAAATAAAAAAAACTGCAAAAAATTGATCAGCTGTAAAAAAAAAAAAGTCAATCAACCTGGAAAAAGAAAATAATTGATTGATTCTTTTTTTTACAGCTTATCAACCCTTTGCTGGTTATTTAAAGCCAGAAAATATTTTTAGAGTGTAAGTTTTTTTTGTGAGATAATAAGAGTTTAGTGATACAAGTCTTACTAATTAACCCATAGCTGGGGGAGAAGAGGTGAATTCATACTTTTCCCAAGGATATTTGTGCATTTGAATATGATGAAACCCAAGTGGAATTGGGACTCAGCTATCTGATTAACAATTATGAGCCATTATGCATTACACCACCTGCACATTAAAGCTTACAGCACCTGGTCACCCACCTAAGTACTGACCAGGCTTGACATTGTTTAACTTTGGTGATTGTCTGGGAACCAGTGTTGAAAAAGAAAATAAGAAATGTATAAAGAAGACAGGAGACATTCTAAAATATGGAATTTGTTAAAACATGTCATACAAACTATTTACAATAGATAAATCACTGAAATTGATTTTTGTTTTTCTAGAAAAAAGAAGTTACCTCTTTCTCACAAATTCTACCTGATAAGGGCTGGAAAACAGATTGGCTGAAATGTTGTGATAACAGCAAGTATATGAAGTTCAGTTATCCAAACATTATTAATGATGTCATTGATTCTTCATATTACAGAAAAAACTTTTTTTAAATAAATATCTGGGTCAATGAAATCAGTGACAAAAAATTTAAATTTAAATTAAATAGGTGGATTACTAGAATTGACAACGAAAAACTTTAATTTTTATCAATTTAAGAAAATATTCAGTAATTTTTCAATGTAGTTAACTTTATTTCTGTGTTGAATACTTACTGGGTTCCCCATACTTATACTGTTATTTAACATTCAAGTTATTTTCCTTGCACTTTAAACTTTCTATTTCTAAAAAAAAACAGGAGTTGACCATAGTTGGGATGATTGAGTTAATGCAAATGATCCTTTCCTTAGCTGCATAGTATGTGCTTCACCAGAGCTACATACAGTTTTGAATTCAGAGTTTTCCTTCTCCTAAACTGGTTATCAACCAAGGCTATAGAACACAGTTTGTCCTACTATTTACCCATAGCTGGGGGGAGAAGAGATAGATTCATACCTTTTCCAAGGTTATTAGCATGCAAGCGAATGTAATGAACTCAACTGGAATTTGAACTTGGCTCTCCAATTCCTCAATCTGAGCTGCAATCCATTACTCTACCATGCCTTCCATTTCAGTTCTTTAATAAATGTTGTTATATAAAAATTCTTAAGTACAAAGCAAGTACAAAAGAATTATTATTACTATATATATATATATATATATATATATATATATATATATATATATATATATATATATATATATGTATATATATATATATATATATATAATATGGAGAAAACAACTGAAAAGTTGCAAATTAAAAGAAAAAAAATTAAATATTTTTTTGTGAAAGTATTTATTTATATGTTTTTATATATATATATATATTTGATATTTCAGATCGCCTCGATCTTTCCTCAGAAATTAATTAAATAACAGTATATATATATATATATATATATATATATATATATATATATATATATATATATATATATATATATGTATATTATTTCAAATGTTATTATAGAAATAGTTAATTGAAATAGACACTCCATTTTTATTTTTATTTTAAACAGTGTGTATCACATCTATTGGTCTCCACATTTGAGAAAATCTTAAGAAAGGAAATGTGCTCTCTGGCTGACTCTGCATCTCACTTCATATATATATATTATTGGTATATTTGGTCAGCAATCCCTCTTTTATACAAGTTCATTAAAAATAACTGACAAGGTACTGTGATTAAGTTTTTATTTAATTTTTCCTGTGTTCTTTTAATTTTTTTTTCTGGATATAAATTATGTAGAAACTGTCGAAATGCTCTTTATGTCCAAGCACTTTTGGTTATATTTTAGCCATTATCAATGATGGTTTTATTTTTATTTTTAACTGTATGTATGGATTTTTATGTATGTATAAATATATACACTAAGAAATTTATAAGTACAAACAAAGTACAAAACAATTATCATTATTATAATATAAAAAAGGCAAACCTTTTTACCTCAAATTCAACATTAAATGACAAAGACTATCCCCTTCCTGAGTTGCCACATCTCACTGAGCAGAATCTCAGTAATATTACCATCTGAGTGCGAAAAGTTTCTAGACTTATCAAAGGCCTTTACCCTAAGAAAGCCACTGGTCCAGACAAAATTCCAGTGGTTGTCCTTAAGAATTATCCCTAATCATAGCAAAGTTATTCAACTCTTGCTTGAAGGAGAAATCCTTCCCAAGCCTATCGAAAGTATCAAGTGTATGGCCAGTTCTCAAGAACACAGGCATGTGATATTCCCCCCTCCCAGTACAGATCCATCAGTATCATCAGTAAGCTTTTTTGAGGCCATAATCAATAAGAAGGTCATTGAGCACCTAGAAAAGAACAACCTTTTTAGTATGGGTTAGCTCGATCCACTGCCGATGTCCTAACTACTATCACTCACAGAATCAGTGAGGCTCTTGACAACAGACACACCTCAAGGACCATAGCACTAGATATATCAAATGCCTTTGACAAGGTGTGGTACAAAGGCTTACTACACATGCTCTCCAGTTATGGAATCACTGGAAGGGTCTTCTCAATCATAAAATCCTTCCTAAGAGGTAGGTCCCTGAAGGTAGTTGCTAATGGCCAGTCTTCCGGAGCCCTAGAGGTCAATGCAGGCACCCTCCAGTTGTTGCTTCTCAGATCAACCTTCTTTTTGATCTACATAAACGATCTACCTAAGAATATATTCTGATCATTTGTAAAGATCTATGCTGATGATATGACTATATACGAGTGCACCTCTAAAACTCTTGATGGTCAAAGATTGGTGACTGATCTCACTTCCGATCTTGCACAAACTACACAATGGGATAAAAACTGGCTAATTACATTCAATGTGTCAAAGACCAAGCTAGTTACCTTCCATCATTGCTGATCTGACCCTGAACTACCACCAATAAGGATGAAAGGTGGTCTTCTCAGGGAAGCACCATGCCTTGAAAGACTGTTGGGCCTCAAACTCACACCTGACCTCAAGTGGAACTTGTACATATGATCCTTTACTAAGGATGCAGGTAAAATGGTCAGCTCTCTGTACCTCTCTAGTTACTAACTGACTCCTCCTGCTATCCTTTACCTTTACAAAAGGTCAGATCAGTCCCAAAATGGAGTACTGTCATCATATTAGTGTAGGAGTTGCTCAGACCTTACTTTCCAGCTTTGATAGAGTTCAAAAGTGTGTCTGAGCCCTTGTGGGTTACAAATTATCCTCCACCCTTCAACCTCTCTCCCATAGGTGGGATGTGGCAAGCCTATTGCTGCTCTACCGTCACTTTCATGGAAAGTGCTTGGATGAACTACATTCCCTGGTCCTGCTGAGGCAAACTTTTACAGCAAGAATATGCCATGCCAGTTACATAGTAGCAAACCACGTATATTCCCTCTGCATTCCATTGGTGAGAAGTAAGCTCCACTTGAGCAGCTTCTTCCCACTGCCTTGTGGAACCAACTCCCAATAGGATGTTTCCCAATCACTACAATCTTAAACTGTTCGATGCTAGGGTTAACTGTTATCTTCCACTCCTATACACACAAATGGCCTTCAAACGTAATTCTCTACCTTGAGTGGCCCTCAAGTCTTGTAAAGAGTGAACCTTACTGTAAAAACAAAATACATTACAGTTCAAATGTTTGAGGCAACCCCTTATAATTTTTTAAATTGGCCCCAAAAGCAGTTGTTTTGTACCTTAAATAAGAGAAAATTATTACACATGGTTAAAAAAATGAGACTTGATTTCTTATTAGAAATTTTATTATGACTAAAAGAAAAAAAACATTTTATGATTAAATTTTGCTCTTGTCAAAATATCCTCTGTTAGCCTTGATTACTGCAGCTCAAATTTTTGCCATTTATTGTAAAAGTATAAGTTTGATAACTGATTCCATTCTTTTTTCAATGACTCTAAGAGATCTTTTTCATTATTTTTTTCACTCTTCTGTCAAGTTCCCCACATTCTAATTCTGGGGGTGGCTTCAAATTTTTAACTGTTGTGTATATACTAAGAAATTCAGAATTACATACAAAATACAAATGAAGGAAAATGTTAAACTTCTGACCCTGACTCCTTAAAAAAACATGGGAAGTCAAATTTTATAAATTCATTATAAATTCAGACATTGTACTATTAGAAATTCTTGAACTTAATGACTGCAATCGTATTTTCTCTTTTTTTCTTCTTAGAATCTTTTAGTCATAATGGCACGCAAGGCTTGAGAGGTCACCATTTTTTAACCTCTGACATCAGCTATAAAAGTAGAGTTCTTTGTATACAGGATGAATTCAATTAATGTTGAATGTGAATAAATCTTAATTGAGCTTAATTTAGCTTTGACTCATGAACAAATATTTCCTTTTGTTAACTTATTTTTGGAGATTATAGCAATTTTAAATGAATAATCTTTATAAAGTTTGTTTTCAGACAGAATGGGTTTGACATCCATCTATATTTTTGAGATGAGATATTGTAACTATGTACACTATTTACATTGTTCAGATTGTTGTCATAATCTTTATTGTCATATTCATGTTTTGGCCATTGTATCCTCCGGATTTCTGCAGGTGATATACATTGGAATATGACAATAAAGATGAGGACAACAGTTTGAACAATGTAAATGGTTTAAATAGAATAGGTTTGGTATGGATAAATACAAAATCTCTCTTTAACATCTCCAACTATTTTGAACATCTTGAGAACATATTTTTCAGCCTTGATGTAATTTGGCAACTAATTATCAATCACCAATCAAATGGGATTTTAAGATACATATGTAAGTAAATATTCTCACAGTGGGTTACTCAGTCAGCAATAAAATGCTCTTGAGAGTGTTTATATACTATGTGACTGTCACATTCTGTTATGGTGAAACACACCTATTCTATAGTTATTAGACTCTCCCACCTAATATAAGTAGGAGTAGTAAGAGGAACGAGTGTCAGTCGATGTCGGACAACAGTAGTTGACAGTTAGTTGAATACGAAAGTAGTCAACGACCACAACAAGATTACTCTGCGTAATACCTATTATATCAAGTTCCTAACATTTGGTACGTCAAACTTATTTAGGACCAATTTTAGTACAAATACAAGCCTCCACTGTGAAATAACTCCACAACACATTCACAATGATCAAGGGAAAGGATTCTTCACATCTTGTAGGTATTTTTTGTCAAAAAATCATATCACCAAAGTGTCAGCATCTTTATAGTCGAGATTCTAGCCTACCGAAATTTATGGTTTTCTGTTGAAAGGGAAGAAATTTCAGATTGTGGATGAGATTAAGGAAAATGCAATGAGACAGCTGATGGTATATGTTTGTACCTTTGCTGGCACTAATCTTCAACTGATGGATGAAGAACGGGAATATTGCCCTGTGTTTCACAAGAGGGGTGATCAAGTTGCTGCACAAGAATAAACATGGGAAGGATTAGGATTAACAAAGATTAACACCTTGGTGATAGGATTAGCAACTTTTGTCCCTTAACTATGTTAAATACAGAGATAAAGATTTTGGCCGAAGTCTTAGCCAATCATTTGCAGGCTGTACTGCCGAGACTAATTTTCCTTGAACAGACTTGCACTATGAATGGTAGGACTATCCAGAACTACAATCATATGGTACACTTGATATTAGAGAAAGTCAACAGTGAAGATGCACTGATCAATTTAGATCAGTCCAAAGCTTTTGATAGGTTTGACCATCATTTTCTTGGGGTGGGTTTTGCATCACTCAATCATACTTTCACTCCTGGATCTGTCTCTTGTATAGAAGCCTTGGTGCAATGGTAGAAATGAATATTTTGAGAACATGTTGTTCAGCCTTGATGCAACCTATCAGCTAATCACCAATTAGAGTGGATCTTAAGATGTATGTGAGAGTAGACTTTCTCACAGTGCATTATTCAGTTAGCAGTGAGATGCTGTAGAGTGTGTTTGTATACTATGTGACTGATACATTCCCAATGGCCATGGGAAAGAATTCTTTACATCTCACAAAGGGATTTTTTGTCAAAAAAATTCCATCATTCGAGTATGTCAGCAGTTTTATAGATCAGATTTTAGCCCATTGCAATTTATAGCCTTCTCTGTTGAAAAGGTAATAATTTCAGACTGTGGATGAGATTAAGAGGAATGCAATATGACAGCTGATGGCGATCCTGAATGAGAACATTTCAGATAAATGTGAAAAGTGAAAGGAATGCAGGGATAAGTATATGAGGTCCCAAGAAGAGTATCTGAATGGGGCTAAGGAACACTTTATCAAATATAAAAACAGAAATGATATTATTTTGAGAAGAGTCATACTCATTTAAATAGACTATTGAACTCATTCTTTATATAACATTTATTGTTACCACAACATTCTTTTGTAGAAAATAGATCCCTTCTTACCCTATAAATTGTACACCTGAAGAAAGCTATAGAATAACTTGACTGAAACACTGTGGTGTCAAAAAAAGTAACAGAAAGAATGGGTCTAATAGTCTTAACAAATTTTGGATTTATAATCATGATCTCTTTCCTGATTAAATGTAGAAATGAAGAAGGCTTTAGAATAAATTAGCTAAAACATTGTGGTATCAACAAAAGTAACACAAAGAATGAGTTCAGTAATCTGAACAACTTTTGAAATAATAATATTGGATATCAGATGAGGAAAGACCTTTGGCCTTATTTCCGCTGCATCAGTGTGTGAGTGGAAATCGGAACTTATGATAGCATAAACAGGAAATGCATCCACTGGCTAAAATAAACAGGGTGCACAGGTGTCCTGAGCCTAGAATAAACATGGTGCATAGCTTTTCTGAGCAGAAGGAAATGCATGCTTGTGTGGACACATGCTGGAAGAGGCATGGCCACACAAAGTTGCATATGTGACATACCGGAAAAAGGCATAGCAATGTGAAGTTGTGTAGGTGTCCAAATGTTACTTAGCCAGTCTGATTCTTGATCTGGACAGAGAGGCTGGCTAGAGGTTCACCGAAGATTTGTCTCTGTCTATTCTTGTGTGCGTAATCCTAATCTCTGTTATTCTCCCTCACTCTACGTATTTGGTGCCATGACCAGGATTTTGAGAAAACAGCAACTTCACATGTAGGAATGCAATTTGCTCCCCTTTCCCTCCATTAAGCTTGCTTTAGATATCTCTGGACCCTATCCAAAGACTCATTCGGGTAAGCTGTACATAGTTACATTCATAGATATGTACAGTGACTGGTCTGAGGCTTTTGCTGTTCCTAACAACAAAACAGAAACAGTGATACATATTTCAATCAATTAAATTTTTCCTGGATTTAGGGCACCACTTCAGCTTTTAGCCGAAAACAGGATGGACAATATCAACGAAATCATGAAAAAGACATTGGAGGACGTAAATGAGCATCATGTGACCACTTCATTTTACCACCCCCCAGAGTAATGACAAGGTTGAAAGATTTCATAGAATGATGCACGATGTTCTAGCAAAGAAAATTGGTAACAATGAACAGTCATGGGAGATTTACATCAACCAGATGTTGGCAGCTTTCAGGTTTCATGTAAGTGAGACCACAAATTTTTCGCCATATTTCTTGCTCTATATTCTGCCATTAGGTAATATATTGTTGCATATATTATTGTGATGAACATCACAAAATCTCCCTGCAAGAAATGCATCACACTTTCACTTTAGTTGGGAGTAATATAAGGAAAGTGAGGAAAAGGGCGAGGGATGAATCCCTTAGTAAGAACAAGGACATGGAGTTTAAGTCTAGTGAGCTAGTGTACTATAAAACCACAATAATAGAGAGAAATTGGACTTATGCTGGCGGCTATATTAAAAAAATAAAAAAGACTGGCCCTGTCTCTCAGAGAATTAGGGATCATTTGAGTGGCTCAGTCATGAAGACACATGATAAACACCTTTGGGCAGTGCCCTTTGAAGAATGGAAAATTCCCACTATGGAAAGGCCGTTGCAGAAAATCAGAAATATGTCCAAATGACTATTAAAGAAATGTAGTTTGATACTCATATGAGCATCAAACTCCCAGTAGTTTGCTAACATCCTGTTGACTAGTTCCCTATAGTTATCTGTTTTACAACTACGAAGAACACTTTTTTTACAGCAACAAATGAAATCCAGGCATTTGATTCAGTGACATTCATAGAGTTGATGAAGTTGTCATTCTTGATGAGTTCTTAAATGCCAGCTCCATCAAAAATATCTTGTTTTGGTTTTTCTATGCTGAGACCAGGAAATGCATTGCAAATATACTAAAAACATTGGCCTTCCTTGTCAAGCGCTTTCACAAACTGCTTCATGACTCTTAATTTGATATGATGGATATGAATTTGCATTATAGTCCTGAATACCAAGACACAGCAAAACTCCTTCGACATCATTACAATATGCAAGTTCATTGGTTTCAGTGAAGCAGGAGACAAATTGAGCATGTTTATTGCTATAAAATGTAAGTTTGTTTTTTCCTTAAGGAGATTTTTCTCCTTATGTCTTGAAGCTAAAAGTGCTGCAGATTCTTTTCATAAACTCAAATCCCTAATTAAGTTGCTCAGCTCTTCTTGATCAAACCTCATCAATTCAGACGATAATCCCTCAAAATCATTGAAATTGATCTTATAGCCGTGTTAGAATTTCAGTCAAATCTATTACATTCACTTACATGCTAATACCCTTGGGAAAGGTATGAATCCTCTTCTACTCCTCCCAGCTATGGGTAAATAGGACAGTCTGGGTTTCTATAGCCTTGGATGGCAACTGGTCTACTGCAGTAAGAAATGTCAACCTAATGCAGGAAAAAATCTGCCTCGTCAGTCATATATTGAAAGATGCATGATTGCCTAAGCATGTATTATGCATGGAACATAACTGACTGATCTGAATTGAGAGTTGGATAGTTTAGAGTTTTGTTTCTTCTTGTTGAGGCTAGCAATGTCAATTAAGCAAAAGTAACAGTCATTAATGTGATTTTGTGGCTTGCACCAAATCATTGGAAAGCCAAACTTAAGTGAAGTTTGAGTAACTCTAGTCTATTGGTGTAAGTGCTCCTGATATGTTTTGCAGACAAATTGTGGTAACCACAATTTGTTTTGATTGCCCAGCTGCACTTCAAAGAAAGCCTGATCATTGATTGGGTTTCTGTTATTCAGTGTCGTAAACTCATCACATGTATAACAGAAGAAATCAACATTGTTTCTGCATCCTCGGTTTGAAGTCATTGCCTTGGTATTAAGGTCTAGAAATAAAACAAAGTCTGATAATGATGTAATGGAATAACCCGTCATCCCCATGAGTGACTACACTATAGGTAGTAACTACCTATAAGTATCCGTAAGGCAACAGACTACAGGAGTTTAGCTGGGATCTGTTGAGTATGACTCAGACTTATGAGAGAACGACTGACCTTCCAGTAGCAGCTATCACTACTGGATTGACTTGCAACGAGCGTGCACATAACTGTTACCTTATTTCTTATTGTACTGGTTTCTACAATAAACCTTTACTTATTTTATCCACCTTGTTTGTCAAGTATATATTCCTATTAGCATGGAATATAACAGATAATAACATTGTATTTAGAGATAAAGTAAAAGAAAACTTCACTTTTGTCCTCATTTCATACTTAACACGACATATTATATACCAATTAAATTCAATAAACTCATATAAAACACCAAACCTATCTTATAAAGATCATGTTCATAATTATGTGGTATGTGCATGGGCATACCACTGATCAGACTATGAATAGTTTGATTAGGAATAGCCTTTAATTGTTTGAATACAGATCTGCACTGAGATATTTATACCCATTGTCAGTTACTTATAAAAATGGTCAGGTTAGGGTAAAATCCAATGAATGGATTCCATTTTTTATAGAGGTGTCATTTATCACTAAGATATGAAATTACTTATCATTAATAAAGATTGATTTGAGTTAATTACAATTTTATTTATTTTCATTTTCTAATCTGAAAATTGCAAATTAACTGTATAAAAAAAAATGAGCCAAAATGAAAATTTTTACCAAAATGAGACATTTTGGTACAGAAAAAACATAACTAATATGAACAAATGAACATCATTTTTGAATTTGACATCTTCAAATCACCATATTTGATGATGTATAAAACACACCCCAATTTCAGCAGGGCAAACCAAGAAAAAATTAGTAATTAGTAAAATTAGTAAACCTACATATGGCATATAAGACGCAGGGGAATTTTAAAAGATATTTTTAGTAAAAAAAGTGCACCTTATATGCCGTCAAATACAGTAGTCAAAGAGTGTTTCCATTTCAGCACCAAAATGTGTTGACCAGTGTAATCATTACTAGTTTCTTTATGAATTATGCTACTGAAAAAATCTGTAGAATAGATTGGCTGAAACATTGTGGTACCAACAAAAGAAACACAAAGAATGAGTTCAATAGTCTGAACAACTGCTGAAAGAAATTTACCTATTTATTAATAAACTCACAGATCAAAAGTGTTTGTTATGCTCAAGCAGACTCACATAAAAGATACAAATATTTTTATTGTTTATCCATATATGACCTACATTTAGAAGAATAATTATTTTTATACATTATTTACATAACTATCTAGTCTATCAATTAATTCAATATCAATTATTTTTATGTATTATTAAAATCTGCATTTATCTGAATGTTTTACAATTATCTGTTGAACTGAGTTGAATTACTGTATATACTTGTGTATCATGCAACGTTTAAAAACCTAATTTTGAAACTAATTTGACTACAGTAAATAGATATATAGTTTGGTCAATGGCATTGCCATGGCCAGCAGTATATATGCTAATTTTATATCTTGCGTATGATGCAACCCTCTTAAAAAATTAGCTTCAATTTAGGTTTTCAAAAGTCATATGTGTATATGGTAAATACAAACTAAGTTATGAAAAAAATAATACATTTTTTAAAATGAGGAAAAACATTAGCATAATTTGTGAATTTTTCTTTTTTTTTTGCAATTTATAATGATTTGATGCATGACATATTAAATTTATCATTTTTCTCCAACCTGTAGACACTCCATGGAACATAGGGCCACAATAATAAACCCAAGGTGATATAACTATGGTTTCAGTAGCAATTAAGTTTTACAGGGTGGAGTTACTAACCCCATGTCCATCCAGTTTGAATTCAGAGTCATCCTTTTCTTAGACTGATTGTCATCTGAGGCTAGAGAAACCAGCTTGTCTCAAACAAAAAGAAAACACTCAATAACATCAACTATGAACATGGTCACAATGTGCTGACCGTGTTTGGAAAATAAAACATTCCTTTAAGTCTAGATATATACATAAAAAATCCACAAATTCAGTTAAATTAAAAATAAAATCATCCTTGATAATGGCTAAAGTATAGACGAAAGAACTTGGACATAAAAAACATCCAGAAATGAAATAAATTATAAGAACAGAAGAAAAATTAATTAGAAAAGTTAACTGCAGTTCCGATACATAATATATATATATATATATATATAAATATGTATGTATGTCTGTCAATTATATACGAGTACTTTATCAATAATTAAAAATGGCTTCAAGTGAATGAATCCTGTAGCTTTTAGAGGAAACCATCCCTCCATTTGAAGACTTTCAACAATGGCAACAACTAAAATGGATATACGAGTACTTTATCAATAATTAAAAATGGCTTCAAGTGAATGAATCCTGTAGCTTTTAGAGGAAACCATCCCTCCATTTGAAGACTTTCAACAATGGCAACAACTAAAATGGATATACGAGTACTTTATCAATAATTAAAAATGGCTTCAAGTGAATGAATCCTGTAGCTTTTAGAGGAAACCATCCCTCCATTTGAAGACTTTCAACAATGGCAACAACTAAAATGGATATACGAGTACTTTATCAATAATTAAAAATGGCTTCAAGTGAATGAATCCTGTAGCTTTTAGAGGAAACCATCCCTCCATTTGAAGACTTTCAACAATGGCAACAACTAAAATGGATAGCATATTTAACTCAAAAAGAAAATGATGATATAATCAAGGTGTCGACATTCCACACTATTTGAAACAAAAGGTTACAAACGAAGCCTGCATCACTAAGAAAGGGCAATAACAGGACCTAAGAATCTTATTTTCCTGAAAAATTGTCAAAATTGTCTTAAGAGAAAAATTTTATAAATTTCAACCGATAGTAATATTGGCCCTTTGATCAATGAATACAAAATGTTTACATATGTGGGAATACAAAAGGTGATTATTTCCCTTTGCTTGAGATAAAGTCATGAGGGTCACATGACAGCTGCTGATTGATGTTAGTTCACAGAGGAGTGAAATTGGTTAGTCTTTAGTTTTCACTCTTTGAGTCAAGATGAGCTTCTATTTTTTTTTAGCATGGGAAAGGTTAAACCAGCCTGCCATAGGGCAGCACACAAGTCCATAGCACCAGTTTCCCTACTGGAAAATATGTCCACATCAGAGATATAGAAGATAAATCTGGCCTGCTTAAATTAAATTATAGAAACTCTCCAATTCATAGTATTCTTGTTGGGAAATCTGATGTTAAATATGTGTCCTTTTTGTTTCCATTTTCTCTAAAACTTCATCATTGCTTACATGTCCGGTCCATGGTATTCTCAGCAACCTTCTGTAGAACCACATTTCTATTACTTCAAGTGTCTTCTTCCTCTGTGAAGTGATTGTTCAGCATTCACTGCCACATAGGAGGACTGATATTATATAACAGTTCAGTACTCTTAATTTATAACAAAATTTTTCTGTTTTTTAATACTTTGCTTAGCTTTTGGAAGGAATCTTTCACTATCCTATGTCCTTACCATATAGTAACTTAAAGTTTTAGACACTAAACCATACAGTAAAGAATAAGGACTTTTATTCATATAATCATATATATACTGGGTGTAACAGCAAAATTGTCCAAATCATGTAACAGCATGCAATAATTGTCCATCCACAAAATGTTTAATATCTTAAAAAGCACTAAACGAATTGAGTTTCTTTTTTTCCAGATTTTCAAATACAATGTTTAGCCATCTTGATACCATTTGTAGTAAATTCAGCTATAAAGAGAATAGGTTAAAATCATTTTGTGCTAGCCCCACTGTCTTCCCAAATGAGCAATGATAAGAGGAAAAAGATCATTCAGGCCTTCAGTAATGGTACCAACATTCATACTCTGGCTTCAAAAGTCCATTCAAGAACCATCAAGAGAATGGTGAATAAGTTTAAAAAAGAGGGAACACTAGAGAGGAAAACTGGATCAGGGGTCGCAACAAGAAGAGGGATCATTATTTCAACTAAAGAGATCAATTAGAAAAGATCCAACTCAATCCATAAGACGTTTGGCATGTGAGAGAGGAGTTTCACCTATGACAGTTAAAAGAGCAGTGAAAAAAAAATTTGAAAATGAAATTGTACATGAAACGTGTGAGGTACTTTGTTACTCCAGAACAGAAAGAAGGTTAAAGAGGGTGAAAAAAATGAATATATATATATATATATATATATACAAGTTTAGGATTGGTATATATGGAATGAAATCCAATAACCAACAATCAATATTCTTTAAAGAGTGCTCAATACAGAGTAGAGCAGATATAATTATTTATTTGAATATTACAACATAAATATGTATGTACATCTAGATGTGTATGTATGTATGTGTGTGCTTGTATATGGTTGCATCTTTATATGTATTTCTTCACTTGCCTTATTTACTTTTCTGCGTCAACGTATGGGTCAATATATTTATATGTGCTTATCTATGTGTATGTTTATGTACATAGGTCTGTGTATGCGTACCTATTATCCTTATATGTGTCTATGCGGGTGCATGTATTAATTTATATGCGGATGTGCGAGTGTTCAATTATATGTGGAGGTGGTTATTTACTTTTGTCTGTAAATGTGTCGAAAACTATATGTTTTCAAAAATGTATATATGTATATATATGTGTATGTGTGTGTATATGTATATATATATATATGTATATATATATATATATATATATATATTTATATATGGTTATTTGTTTAAATTTTTCAAGTTTAAATTCGTTTAATAACATATTAAGCCACGAATAGCTTCGACATTTGACCGTCTGGATCATATTGAATGTAGATGTGTGTGCCTGTGTGTATCGATGTGTGTGTGTAGGTGTAGTGCATTTGCCTATGTGTGGTTTGCTTTTTTGTATGTGTGTGTATATATCTAGATGCGTCCGAGCGTTTGGCATGCCGTTGTTCAAGTGATTTCACGTGAGAGGCGACTAACATGCTGAAATGTAACGAAAAATGTATACATCTATGTCTGGGACTCTAAATACAACTTTCAACTTAATTTCAATGAAAATATAAATTAAATAGCATATATATCTTTTATTTTTATTTTTAGATTTTTTTTTTTTTTTTTTTTTTTTCTCCTTAGTAATTCTACAATTTAAAACTTAATAGAGATCTGATTTAGATTTCTAAATAGGTAATTTTAATTTTTTACTTTTAATTTTAATTTCAAATTTTATAAATCTTTTAATATCTAGATAGCCTTGCTTAGTTGTCAAATTTTTCGAATCATCCTATACTTGTTTTTTGATTGGCCACTCTGGCTTACGTAACAGCGTTTACTCTTAGCTAAGGATCGTTGATTAATTTGAAACTTTTAAAACCATTTATTCTATATTCTATATTATCACTTGACAAGACACAAGAAGTGTTGAAACAAAATGGCTACTTTTGTCATGATTTTATAACATATTTATGTTGTAATATTCAAATAAATAATTATATATATATATATATATATAGATAGATAGATAGATAGATAGATAGATAGATAGATAGATAGATAGATATAGATATTTGAACTTTATCCTTAGCTATGATTAATTAATGATGAACATGTCATTTTCATTTATGATCGATTCCATCATGATTCTTCTGTTAAGCTTGGAGAGCAATTATACATTCTTATTGTCTAGAGTCCAATAGTGTTATAAAATCTTCAGAGAATTCCAGTAAGATATTGTTATGGGAACTTACCTATAATGATAATAGACTCTTCCTGACTCTATAAATACTGCACCTCTCTGAGAGAGAAAAGAGGAATGAGTTGAGACCTAACGAGTCAAGACAATATTAGTTCACTCTAAACCAGACTGACAGTTAATACTAACACCTTCAACTTCTTGTATTATATTTCTGTTGTAATATATCTTTGTTATTTACTACTCTTGTGTTCATGTTGTTCTTCCTTGGTTCTAACTTGGACCATAACCGTGGTGCGAGGATATTGGACCATAACAGATATCTTTAATCATTTCTAAGATACAACATTTCAAAGCTTAATTTAACAACTGGACAATTTTTGCTGTTACACCCGATATATATATATGGGAAGACAGCAGGGCTAGCACAAAATGATTTTAACCTGTTCTCTCTCTCTCTCTCTCTCTCTCTATATATATATATATATATCAGTGGCAACTCTAGATCATCAAATTTTGTTGGACTCATTACAATCTTTAACAATATGATATATACAATAAAAATATATGGTGTTTTTTTTTTTAAATAACGTGTGTATCTATCTCACATGTGTGTTTGTATATATGTCTATGCATTAGTGTGTTTATGTATCTCTGTGAATTTTTAGTTTAACTTATTGTACGTTATTGGGTCAGTAATTGTGGCTGCTGACTGATATCATATTTCCTCAACACTACCCGTCACACTCCTCACTATAACTCTCTAGCCGACAAGCTTTGAGTTTTCTCTGATTTTCACCAACATTAGGTTGGGCTAAATTTAATTTGCCTTTTTTTCAATTGATACATTGTGCTAAAAACCTTATACACTACAGAATAAATTATTTAAAATGGGCTTTTGAAAGCAATAAGTTAAAATTAAAATGTGTTCTTTGAAAAGCAGGTCATACAAGTCATTAGAGATTTTTAAAAGATTATTTATAAAATTAAAGCAAGAAATACATTGCTTATTAAGTTTGTCTCCAGCTTTGATCAGACTCAGATCTACACAGTTTGACTAGCCACATTAATTTTATTTCATTCTTTTTTTACTTTCTTTTTATCATGAACAATATCAACGAAATGTATTTCGGTCAATATTTTGAGACATGGAGTTAAAACAATTTTAGATCTAGCTGAAGTCAAGAATGAAAATGACACACTACAAAAGATTTTTGTTGCTTTGAAACAGATATGCTTGAATGTTGACTCATTCAGGCTGAGCCTGATAAACCTGACTGTCGGAGTCACCATTGATGCATCTATACAGGGTGATTGAAAAATAACTCCCTATTTTAGATATGAGTGGTCAGCCAAGAGTCCTCACTTAACACCCTGTAATTTTTTGTCTTTGTGGTTGGCTAAAGGAGCAAGTCTACTAAACTTACTTTGGAAAAAGTTGAATGGTGAATACAAGTTATATCTTCCATACCACAACAGTTCCTGGTGAAACCAGCTGATGTGATTCCTAGGCAGCTCGAGAAGCTGGCAACAAAATCTGGTGCACATAGTGAATTTTAAATAAAACGTCATGCTAAACAGTTTCCTCTTATATTCATTTCTTGTAAAAATTATAGTTAATAAATAAATTATAAATATTTCAAAATGGGGAGTTACTTTTCAATCACTCTGTATATATATATATAGATATATATTAAATGTAATGTCAATCTTTATCTACTCTCTTCATGATTCTTCTTTTATTTTTCTTTATTGCTTCATAATGTTTTTCTTTTTCTTTCATATTCAGTAACCCCTTCTGTCTTAGTGGCTTTATTGCCTGGTTTAGGTGAAATGATTAATATATATATATATATATATATATATATATATATATATATAGTTTTAAGGTATACAATATTTATGGGTAAAAGTGCGCTTAATATCAGGAATAGAGCATGTGTAAATAAATATATGAGTGGACACTGGTCAAAATTGAATGACGACAGTCTGTTTCATGGTTGAATGGAATCTTTAGGCATTATATATATATATATATATATGTGTGTGTGTGTGTGTGCATATGTATTTGGCTATACTTATGAAAAAAAAATGAATTATAATTTTTTGTCATAAATGATGGTGTCAGTTGAGTAGGCCAAGCTTGACATATATGTTTTGGACTGTGTGAACTAAGCATAAAACACATGCGCAAAAGTGAA
The DNA here is from genome assembly GCA_964036315.1 of Acanthosepion esculentum. Lineage (NCBI taxonomy): Eukaryota > Metazoa > Mollusca > Cephalopoda > Sepiida > Sepiidae > Acanthosepion > Acanthosepion esculentum. Next base: position 52,192,014 of record OZ038491.1, on the reverse strand, counting down.
AAGACCAAAACACAACATGGTCAGCATGTATAATTATTGCTAATTATTTTCAGAGTATGACATTATATAAAAATATATAAATATACATTGCAATTCAGTTTTCAATATTTAGAAGTCCAACTTGTCAGCCAGTAATTATATAGGAAAGCTTAAAAAGCAGAGTCCTCAATTCTTTTATATCACACTTCAATTGCGGGATTCTTATTTAGCAACGGAATAGAATATTTAACAGTAGACTTAATGGAGACTTAGCACAATAGGAAACAACAGAGAACTGACCCCTAAAATAATTAGATAGACAATTGTATACAGGTATACATTAACATGCATTTACAGCAACCACTGTGAATTTTGTGTCTTTTTCTACTGGAAATGAGGCTCTTCGTCTTTGAGAAAATAATATATTCTAATCCTTGACAGATCCATCCAAGCAATAAATACACAATTACTCAAGACTAAAAACAAAGATAATAATAAAGAAAAGACAAAAAGAACTTGTCTTTTCTTATATATATATATATATATATATGTGTGTGTGTGTGTGTGTGTGTGTAAGATCTCAGATATAATTAAAAATATATCTGTAAAAGAACAATATCAATAAAAACAAAACTTATTTTAGCTGGGATGCATTGTCCTATGATAAGAATTTTGAAAAACTAACATTTTTACTTTTGTTTATAAATACTCATTTGCAAAAATAAATTCCTTATAGTTTTCCTTTTGTCTCTCTCTCTCTCTCTCTCTCTCTCTCTCTCTCTCTCTATATATATATATATATATATATATATATATATATATATATATATATATATATGTATACACACACACACTGGCCAAATTACCTGTGCCTTGCATGTTACACATTTTTTTGTAATAAAATGATTGATTTTAAATCATTGTTATAATTTCAATATTACTCAATAATCTTGGTGATGTGACCTCCATCTTCTGGCTTTCTCCTTCTATATTTTGGATAGGAGTCATCCCCTTGTTCAAATTTAAATTTAATTTAAATCAAAGGAAAAAATTTTTTTTAGTGTGGTGTTTGTGCCCTCCGAGGACTCCCTTTCTTTAAAATAAAATATACTTATCCAAGTAACCTGAGTAATGTAGTTTCAGAATATATATGGTTATGGGTTTCTATCTCTAAAACCCTCAGAGGAGTTTGCTAACAAACAGACAGAGGCTACAACTTTATATATATATATATATATATATATATATATATATATATTTAGTTTACGAAAAACTAGGTAATCCGTATGGGTAGACCCAAGGAAGATAAAATATATATATATATATATATATATATATATATATATATATATATATATATTATGAAATGGATTTTAAATTAGATATATTTTAATTTGTTTTGCTTAAACATTATTTTAGATGGATACTAATTTTTTAAAATTTAATTACATTTTCTGGCTTGAATATTCAAGAAATCTTGTCAGAAAATCTCCTAAAATAACGTTTAAGAAAAAGAAATTAAAATATTTGAGATTTAAAATCAATTTCATTAAATAAAAATGTCTTTGTTTACATTAGGGGACAAAACAGAGAAGATGTGGATGTTTTGAGAATCAGCAGATTCAAAAGCACTATTTTGGTCTTTGTTTAACTGGAAGTCCTACATGGCTGAATCGATTAAGCATGTCAGATCTGATGATGGTTCCACATAGGGGATGTAGGTTCAAATCCTGCTGGAGACCTGTATATTTTCTGACAAGATTTCTCCACTATTGAGACTGGTAAATGTAATTAAATAAAAATATTGTTTAATTAAATAAACAGAGCATTTTCTTGAATATGAGTATTCATTTAAAATAACATTTTAAACAATATATATATATAAGTAATAGAATTTGGGGGATTAAGGCAAATCATTATAATAATTCATCAAGTCTAGAAGAATCCTCAACAGAATGCAGAAACCACTGGGTGGCTGTTTCAACCTATTTTTGGGACTCATCAGCAGTGTGCATCCACTAATGAGATTCGAACCTGAACTGTTTCGATACAATGCATGCGTCATACCAACTGTACCAACAGGCCTCAGTGATGAAGAAGAAACTGAATAGACTCAATATAGCGTCACTACTCACAAATTCCATGGTGATACTCATCCAAGTATTCATACCCCAACGGATTGTGCCCCAAGAGCCACAACTTTCCTTTCCCCTGACCCACTCCATCACAAAGCATTAGCTGGGTCAAGCAAGGATATACAAGTCATCAAGGTCTGTTGGTACAGTTGGTATGATGCTTGTGTTATATAAAAATCGGTTCGGGTTCAAATCTCAGTAGTGGATGCACACTGCTGATGAGTTCCAAAAATAGGACAAAACGGGCGTCCGGTGCTCTCTGCATTCTGTTGAGGATTCTTCCAGGCTCAATGAATTACTATAATGATGTTATGTTTGCGTGAGTTCTGAGGACCGAGCAATGCATTTGTTGATTGGAAATAATTACCAAGAACGTTTTTAGGTTTACAGCATTTTATTAATCACTAGATAAACTGAGTTAATACTACTCTACAAAAGAATTAGTGAAATAAGGAGAGACGTTTGCCACACGTGTTCTGGTGTAGTCCGCCATCTTGGATCTCTCTGTGTATTGCCACACGTGACGTCTGACGTCACGATGTCCAAAGCAAGTGGGATAACTCTTACAATACTTTGGAGTTATCTCCCTTTATGTTTCCTTCCAACAAATGATTATATATATATATATATATATATATATATATGGGGAAAATGTATGACAAAGGGAAAAAAGGTTTCTTGTGATGCGTTTCATCCTTTAGGACTTCATCCAATTAAATCTGTTATGTTGGTTTGATTACACATACCAATATAACAGTATAACAAATTTAGTCCAATGAAGTCCTAAAGAATGAAACACATCACAAGAAAACTTTTCCACTTTGTCATACATTTTCCCCCAATATTATTTTTGAAATATAAAAATGTATATAATTATCTTATTGTTATGGCAATTTACCCATGCATGCATGGACTCTCCCAGCTATAAATACGAGCAGGTACTGCCTTTTGGAGAGGGAAGTTTCCAACAGCTCTGACAGTCAGAGCAAACATTTTTGCTGTAACACTCATTTGTATATGTTTGCATTACTGTTTCTGTTAATATATTTGTTTAACTCAATTCCTCTCTTGTGTTTTTATTTCTGGCTCGAACAAAGCCACAACAATGTTATATATATATATATATATATATATATATATATTTGTTAAAGTTTGCTATATTTTATAGAGTAAGAATGCATAATATCAAAGATAAAGCATTTATAGATATGGACAGTGTAGATATAAGAATAAACACTGAATAGTGACTGTCACTTTCAATACAATATTTAAATTGTTTGAAGACAGTTTTGAGGCATACAACTGAAACACTGATATTTAGAGAACTTATTTGGCTAATTAATTTAGTGGATCATTTTACTTACAATTATTACCATGTGATGTAAACAAAAGTAAGTTCATTATTTAAACAAATTAGCTGTAATAATCAACAGAGCCTTTCTATAGCCATCTGTCAATTTTATTATTGCCAACAAAGACTGATTCTACATTTACATAAGTAGCAAAGTAATAAATAATGCAGTTAATTGGAATAAGTGTTGCATAATTTGTTGCATGAAACTGACAGCCACCATACAGTATTGATTCCTATGCCCACACTGTTTGTTTCTCTCTCATGCTCTCTCTCTCCTTATATGCAGGGTGTGATGGATTGTCATCTAGATTACGGAAAATAAAAATATAACAGAGATCTCATTTTAACAGATATATTTTACCAAAATTACACAAAAATATCTTGAAATACTAAAGAGTAAATTTATTCAATAAAATCACCATTAGCTTCAGAACCTCCTGCATCTTTTCTGGACAGTCTCCTTGTGCAAATTGGTGAATGCTGCCATAATCCTTGCCTCCAGTTCATCTTTGGTGTCACAAGGAGTTTTGTTGGTCTTTTGCTCAACTGCGCCCCACATATAATAATCAAGGGGTTTTCAGTCTGGGGAGTTAGTTGGCCAGATATAAGAGGGTGATGTAGTCACAGAAATTGTCTTACAGCCATAACTGGGTTCTCCTGCTTGTGCGGCAGACATAGGGTCTTGCAGCAGCCACCGACTTGACTCAGGGTAGTACTACCTCCTCAAGGCACTTGATGTAGGCCTCTGTGTTGATACTGAAGGCCTGTGTGAAGATGAATGGGGGCATAATGCTGACATCACTAGTGATCACTCCAAACACCATTATGTTGACTGGATATATCATCCAATTCTTTTCAAATCCTCTGCACTGTCCTCAGATTGAAATGTTCATATTGGTGCTTCCGGTATGAATGCAAAGCAGTACAGCATGCCATTTCCAAAATACTGGTAGAGTGAATTACATCATGGTACTCTTTTACTCACAGATGGTGCCCAACTGACCCTACTATACTGTGCAGCTGACAAAATCAAAAGCAAACAATGCACATGCGAAAAATTAAAAATATAAAATGGTGACAATTTACCAATCCATGCTTGTGTGTGCTTGTGTGTATATGAGTGTACATAATTGTGTCTGTGCATGTATATATAAGTTTTTGCACATGTGTGTACATATGTGTCTGCAGGGTCACCCAGAAGAGCAATAAGGTAAGTTCATTGACGGTCCCCAATGGAATCCATGTTTTGTGGGGTTGAGAACAATATTTTTAGATATAGTATAGTTATTAGATTTCCAAACAATATATAAAAAAACTATACTATTTTGAGATTCAGACAAGAAACCTCAATACAGGTCCTGATGATAGTGATCAAAACAATTCTAATATCATTTTAAATATTCATTTTTGTAATGAGTTCATGAGTGTAGATTGCCCCTTGCTGTCCTTCCTTCTTGGAGGGCCTGTGTATTTGTATGCATGTATATAAATGTACATAAGTGTATATGTATGTATCTACATATGTATGTTTGTATGTGGTTGTGGGTGAATGTGTCCATTTGTACAAGTTAAAGGTATATGTTCAGTTATTAGTATACAACTGGGAATACTGCCAATTACAATTAATAATCCTTGTAGTATAAATGAATTAATAAGTGGTGTAGAGTGAGTGGCCATCATTGAATATAAATAAATGGCAGAACTGCCCAACAAACCGATTTGATAAAGCTTGCAATGAACAATTACCATTAAAAAAATGAACTGGGTAAAACTATTATAAAACAAGCAAACAATATATACAAGACAGATTAACAGTAATAAGGCAAAGCAATAGTAATAAGTTCACAAACTGAGAATTGGGATTGACACAAAAGCCTGTTTGGATAATCAAACATAGTATTCTGACTTCAAGATTTTATTGGCGAGAAAGAAATCCCAGCATACATTTGTGTGCTTCTGCCTATAAATTGGAGAGGGGAAATTTTTTTGCAGTCATTCCAAATGGCATTGCCTGCTTTGTGATCTGTTGTCCTTCAGTGTAGATGTGGCCATGATCCAGGAGACACACTTTGCAATGTTGATGCTCATGTACTGTCTAGAGACTTTGTTGTCTATTCAGCATACAGGGACCAGCTGACCAGAGGTGTTTCCTTGCTGGTTAAACATATCCTGGGTGCAAAGATGGACCTTGTCCATGTCAATGTGAGGGACTGGTTGATTGTGGCCGATATTTCTGTGAACAGTTGCTGTTTATGGACCCAATGATCAGACAGAGTATGTCTCCTTTTCCCGTTGGTTAGGGCAGTTCCTGGTGGATTTATCGTACTTAATCTTAATGAGGGACTGGAATACCATCCTGAACCCCAAGATAGACAGGGGGTGGAGAGTGAGCAGAAGGTTGAGTGATCATAGCTTGGTTGATCTGATCAGCGAGTTTGGTCTCATTGATAGATACTGAGTCAATATGGACAGGGAGATGTGGACATGGGCACTTAAATGCCCGTCTACCTGGATAGAATGTTAGTGAGAAGGGTCAATCTACATTTGCTATATTGTCCCATATTCCACTTGTTAGGCTATTCAGACCATAGACTTGTTTGTGCCCAGATGGTGTTAGGTGCTAGGTCTAGAATGGCTGGACACTGGAAGTTCAGTCTTTATTGGGCAGGTTGGACTTCTAGCAAAAGCTCACTAGATTAGTGGTGAGTGGTTACTGGAAATAAGTGGTGGTAGAGGCTTAAGGATAGTATTAGTTCTTTCATCACCAAATATAGCCAACAACTTGCTTTAGATAAACCTAAAAAGGTGAAGACTCTCAAGGATAGTCTGTCCAAGGTGAAAGCTGGGGGAGATTCCCTAGAGATAGGTTTAGCTAGATAGGCTCTGGAGCATGCAGCTAGCCAGCACTACTGGAGTCAGGTAGTTAGGCATAGCTTAAACAATATGTCTAACAAAACTGTGAATATGGGGACAGAATTGCATAAGGTAGAAATCTGTTGAGGTTCGAATCAATACATTTGTGAGGTCAATGCCCTGGATGGGCAAACTCTGAGGTCAACTAAAAAGATGTGCAAGGCATTTCGGTGGCATTTTGAGAATTGGTTTACCAAGGATACTGGTCTCTGAAGTGAAGAGTTTCGCAGCTATTTGGCTAACTTTCCCCGGCTTCAGCCAACTGAAGCAGCTAGCTGTGAATGTGAGATCATAGAGGGCAAAGTTTATTTGCCATTGAAGAGGGTTGGCAGTGGATAGTCTCCGTGACTTGATGGTCTGGCCTACAAATTGTACTTGAGGCTGTCACACATCTTTGTGCTTATTTTGACTGATGTGTTCAACAACTGGTTCCAGCAGGGGTCTGTCCCTGCCCAGATCTCCAGGGCGTGATCACACTGTTGAAAAAGAGCAAGAGTAGTGGGTGGCATTTAGATAATTATAACTCTGCTAAACACAGAGTTAAGGATTTTGGCCAAGATCCTGACAGAGCGTTTGCTGTCAGTTGCTGAGAGTTTGTTGGGACCCAAGCAGTGCTGTGAAGGAACAAATAATTCAAAGCAACCTGCATCTGATCCACACAATCCTAGAGGGTGTAAAAACGATGATCAAGCCATGCTGATCAATTTGGATCAGTTCAAGGCATTCAATAGGGTTGACTATCAGTACCTGGCTGCTGTCATGCAGGCTGCTAGATTCAAACCAGACTTCTGCAAGTGGATCAGCCTCCTGTATTGCTCCTCAAGTATGGTGGTACAGGTGAATGGAAAGCAGTCGCATGCTTTTGCACAAGTCATGGTCAGTTTGACAAGGTTGCTTGGTGTTGTCCCTACTTTATGTTTTAATGTTGGATTCCCTCCTTTGCCAGCTAAGGGACAGGGTGTGCAATTTGGCCCTATGTGGAATCGCTGTCACTGGTGGTGCTTGAGCCAGGGTTTCTGCATACACTGATAACGTATCCATTTTTGTGCCAGGCTGCAGCAACAATGAGGTGATACAAAAGGAACTTGAATAGTACTAAAAGGTCACAGAGGCCAAGAATAACTGCAAAAGTTTTCTGCTTGGACAGATGGATCCATCCACATTCTTGGAGTGTGGTTCGGGCCTGGGCTCCAGCTGAAGAAGAATTGGTTGGAGTTACAGGGAAAGGTTGAAGTGGCAATCTGGACTTGGCTCCAAAGGTGGTTGTCCATGAAGGCTGAAGCTAAGGCATGCACCACATACATCTTTCCTCTTATCCTTTACTAGTTGTATTTACTCCCTCTCTGCAAGAACTGTAAGGTGATGATCAAGAGCTTGTTCTCCTACCTCTTGTGGGGTGGTTGCAAATATCAGATCTGCAGAGAGGTCATTGCCCAACATCTGTGTTTGGGGTGGCTTGGAATGCCACACTTGATGATCCATCAGCATGCACCAAGGTTGGCTTTTCTATGCTGCACATTGACAATGGGCTCAATGTTATGATTAACATGTTAGGGATACCTTCTCTAGACTTACCATCACTCTTCCCGTTTCTCTGGCTGAGTGCTATTGTAAGCCCTGAAATCAGTTGAGATTACTCTGAAAGTGTCATTCATTTGTCCAATGACCTTTCATGGCCTAGAAGACTATTGTATCGTGAATTAGTGGAGGGGATTGCGAAGAGTCCTCTTTGTGGGAGGCTCAGCTTGTCAACAACTGAGTTGCACTCTTTCTGGTCTTGGACACATTAGTACTCGGCAATTGATTCTGAATGTGCTATCTCTCAATGACATAGCTTTCAAAGGGGGCTGGGCGGATTTGCCCGACTGTTATCAGTGTAACCTTGGTTTAGAGGAAATGGCTTCACATACCTCCTACTATTGTCTACATGTGCACCCATTCTGGGACTATGTCAGCAACTTGACGGCTTGTATCGATCCTGAACATTTAGTGTTCATCAATCTCACTTATATATGTGATAATGTATTGCCCTCATTCACTGGGATGAAATGAATGGTGTTTCTGACGTTGCTAGTTGTGGCTAGAATGTAGATGTCACAAATGGAGGGAATCTTGTGATACGAATGTTATTCTCATTAGGATCTGGTTGGATTCTTTGATCATCAGCTCAAGATGGAGATCAGAACTGATAGAAATCATTTGTTATTGACAGATTTCAGTAAAAAGGTGAGTAAAAGTGGTGAGCTTGGTGCAAGAGAATGGAGCAAGCCTTGATTTTCTTTTTGAAATCCCCTTACATGCAACAGGGCAGTTTCCTGTGAACCCTCCCCTGGTTAAGATAGATGCTATTGTTTACCTAATTAATGTGAATAAGTGTCATTCCTGGCCTGTTCCCAGCATTCTCTTTTGTTATGATCCATGCCAAGATTCCCAACCTCCCCAGTTTGTTTTTGGCCTCCTTTTTCGTCTTGACTGGGTCAGTCTTTGATTTTCCCACTGTTATTTATTTTTATTCTTCCTTCTCTAGTAATGTGTGAGCTTCTTTATTATGCCTATTGGTAGAATATAGCAGTCACTTTATTTTTTTTGTGGGATGGATGGGTCTGTTATTTTTTATTTTTAATGTTTTATTATATTTTAGTTTTGTTTTGGGGTTCATCCCCTCTCCCCTCATTTCATAATTCATTAAATTTTTATATATTTTTGTAAGAAAAAAGAAAAAGGAAAAAAAAAGAAGAGACATTTGAACTGTTGATATTTTTATGTCATGTGGTTTTTCCCTGTGAATATGTGGTATTGTGGTATATGTATTATTGAATGGTGATGGATGAGTTTTTGTGGTGAATGAACAAATTGTAATGAATGAATGGGTTGTGAATCTGGTTAACTAGGTCTAGGATAGTTAATGTTGACCAGCCTTACTCCACTTTCCCTGGTCTTGTGTCAAGATTATTGCTTATAATTATAAACAATCATTCCTCATTAGGATTGGAACCAACAAATGGTGTCATAGATTTTAATGACAGAAAACAAATTAAAGAAATGTTTTGTCGTTAGTCATTAAATAAGCTCATCTGTCCTTGCCATTTTGTCTGCCCATAATGCAATTTGCTTCCTTTAATATTTTTTTTGCTGCCATATCTACTCATTTTTATTCCATTGTGGAATCATATACCTTTGGCGAATGTAATAAAACAAATATTAAAATATAAGATCATTTAAAACTTGAAACAGAAACACAAAAGAAACTCAATTATAGTTTAAATACCATATTTAATAACGTAAAACATTCCCAGGTGTATTAAATATGCCCCCATTTTAGCAGTATTTATACCAACGATTATCACACCACCTAGTGGCATTAAGCGAAATCTGTTGGAAGACAAGTTGGGTAATTCCACTCCAGATAAATACATGGATTTTGAGGTCTTGTTTTCAAGTCAACCACATGTCACTAGTTGTCTGCCTAAAGTATTTTTTATGATGGCATACTAATTGTGAGTTCAATACCTGGGCCAGGTAGTAAAGACTTAGACTTTATGGAAACAGGGCAAGCAATAACTGAGTAGTAAAAAACTCTATGCAACACACTTCATTTCTGAAAAAGGATCTCTTTGAACCAATCAGTTCAGTTGTGTGCCATGCGTGATACACACTTAGGTGATCATGTATCTTTCAATACATGATTGATGAAGCAGGTTTTTTTTTCCTGTAGTTGGGTGCCATTTCTTTCTGCAGTAGACCAGTTGCTATCCAAAGCTAAAGAACCTGGTCTGTCCTGCTATTTACCCATAGCTGGCAGGAGAAGAAGAAGATTCATACCTTTCCCAAGCATATTAGCACGTAATGGATTTGACTGGAATTCGAACTTGGCTCTTCGATTCCTCAATCCAAGCCACTATCTATTACTCCACTATGCCTCCCACGCTCCTTCAAACCAATACAATGTTCTTACTGTTAGAATAATACACATGCAGGGGGAGTGGGGTAAATATAAACAAAAATATTAGTTATGACCATGAACCAAAATGTTGAAGATGCTGACACACCAAACACTAAATTTAAATTTTGAAATGTCTGGCATCTGATGTGCCCAGACATAGATTAATCAATCTCATTCAATTCCCAATGTTTTTGTTTTTATCACTGTTGGTTTTAAATATCCCTCACTATTTTGTGGGTGGGGATCATGAAACATGCAGCAGGAAGGTTTTTTTCATTCTGTCATTCAATTTCTCAACATTTTTCGGATATATATATATATATATATATATATATTATGAAATGGACAAAGTCTGACAATTATTTTAAGACATTTTTATGTTTATATATTCTTTTTATAGATACAAATACTTAAGTAAATGCTCTGTTTATAATAAACAGTATTATCAACACTCACCGGCCTGAATGTCCGAGAAATTTTTATATGAAAATTTCTCGGGCATTCAGGCTGGTAAATGTTTTTAATACTGTTTATTATAAACAGAGCATTTACTTAAATATTTGTATCTATAAAAAGAATGCATAAACATAAAAATGTCTTAAAATATATATATATATCATATTCTCTTAGTCTCTATTATCCACTGGCAACACTTTATCTTGAACACCAATGTCTGCACTCACTGCAAAATTGGCTCTCTCTAATAAGCACTGTTCTCAAGGTGTCTTTTGTCATTTGGCCATGCTCTTCATCGACACCCACACAAATTAATCCACAAGGCGATAGCTGTAGCTCTCCCACAAAGTTGGCAGAAGCAGTGAGGTGGACAGCTAAAATCATGACTTAAAGTAAAATGAAAACAAAGAAAAAAAAAAGAAAATGTTAAACTGTTCTTGACTTTGTGCATATTTGGGACTCACCATTGGAACCATGATTGGTTAACTCTTACTGACTCAATTGCATCCAACTGCAATTGGTCAGCTTTCATTTGGGTTGCAGCAAATTCATTTGACAGAACCAGCTCAACTGATCCTGAGTGAATGCTACACCAATACAATTAAATAAATATATTTCATACTTCCCAAAAGTTTATAAACAAAATATGAGGTCAGGTAAAAAATATTTTATTTTATTTATAAGATTTTTTTTTTATCTATTTCAAAATAAAACATAATTAAGTTTTTCCCAACTACAAGGAAGTAAAATCAAAACACAAAAACTCCTCTTTTCAAACCTGAAGTTTAAAACTTTGTCCTTTTAATATACATTAGATTGTTTTTGTTTTGTTTTGTAAATATTGCAGTCTTTTCTCAGACACAGACAAAAAGATAAAGAATAGTTTTAAGAAGAGAAAAAGAAATAATAAAAATGATCACAAAAAGAAGAAAAACAAAATGACAGCCTTTAAGTTTTCTCAAACTCACTATTTTGTATTCACCTCCATTGTTTTATGTCTGATCTAATGGCCCCTATGTGGCGCCAGTTGTACTGTGGGAAGATCCATTCTACATAATTATGAGCTGAACATTTCCATAGTGACACCAGTGAGTGTCACCAGGTTTAAATAATTTCTACCTGAGAAGATGAAGGGAGTAATCTGTTATTGTTCATACTGTTATTAACTCTACACTTAAGAAACAATTGCTTTGATTGGTCCCACTTTTTATATTATAGTAACTGATCTGTTGTAATAGTAAAAGCAAGGCGCTCAAACTATTCTTCTTCTTTTATGTGCCATGCCTCTTCAGGACATGGACTGTCATTGCTCTTCATAACTTTATATCATTTGTCAAGCTAAACAGTGTTTGTCCCTTTACCATCTCTCTCAGTTTATGTTCCCCTGTGGGAAAATGAAATAAAACCAATAAATAAAATAATAATAAAGAACTAAAAAAATAATTTTCCCATGATGCAAGTTATAAAGAAACCTGAAAGGTTTTCTGGTCACATGTGCGATTTTATGATCCCACTTCAAGAAAGGAGAGAATATGCCTCTTTCTACTTTCCAACAAGAATGTTCAGGTGTGTTTTAACAGCCCTACTCATGAAGAGAAGGTACGATGGAATAATGGATAGCAGCTCGGATTGAGGAATCGGAGAGACGAGTTCGAATTCCAGTCAAATCCGTTACATTCACTTACATGCTAATACCCTTGGGAAAGGTGTGTCTTCTTCTCCCCCCCACAAAACTCAGCTATGGGTAAATAGTAGGACAGATTAGATGACAACTGGTCTACTGTAGAAAGAAATGGCAACCTACTGCAGGAAAAAAATCTATTTTGTCAGTCATGTATCGAAAGATACATGATCGCCCAAGCATGTATCACACATGGCACATCACTAACTAACTCATGAAGTAGTGATTTGGTCATCCCAACTCAGCTTGAGGTTGACTTGAGCTTGGCCATCTTTACCTATTCTTATCCTTACTTCCCATAAATTATTTCTGAACCAAAATGGAAAACTAACATGCTCAAGTGACATTTGACTTTGTTCCAATACAGTCGACATAAAAAGAATAAACATACATAGCAGAAACTCAAGTTTTGTATACTTCTATCTTCTTTCTTTAAATATTGGCCATGCACATTCACCTAAAACATATACCCAAAATCTACAAACCTTGCTAACATTGACCCTCATGTGTTTTTGTCAAGCTCATTAGTTAGGTTACTTGTTGTTCCTATCTCCTTTCTTTTCATGTTCTGTGAGTGTCAAATTCTCCAAACCCTATTTCCTCATTTTGGAGAGTTTTCAGATAAGTTAAGTTTATAAATTTGATTTATTTTTGACATCTGCAATTTGTCACTTGTGTCTTGAACTGTTTCTTGCAAACAGCCATACACCTTGACTTCACCCCAACAATAATGTGCACAGTCTTGTTCAGTGATGAGAACAGATTCTGCCTTCAAAAATAGTAATTTGTATTTGTGATGTAGTCCTGAGGAATACCATATTCCAGAATATATTCAACCCCAACAGACAAGCTCAACCCTTGGCATCATTGTGTAGAGTGTAATAAGTTATAACTCTTGCTTGACTTTGGTATTTGTGGAAAGAACATTGAGCAGCAGGTAGGACATAGTTTAATAGGAAGGCAATGTGCTTCTCCAGCAGAATAATGCCCACCAACATGATGCCCATACTACTTACCATGCACTGCAAAATGTTTGATAACTTCTCTGGCTTGCAGGATTGCCCAAACATATCCTCCATTGAACATATCTGGTTTACATTCAGTTATGTGATGGCTGATATGCAGCCATGACATGAAGGCACATCAAGGTATATGGCTGCATACATTAGAAAACTTGCTTGCCTTTGGTGTCTGCGGGGGAAATGTTGTATATCCAGGATATTGTTCAATCTATTCTGCTGCCATTCCTGTAGCAGGAAGGCAATGTGCTGTTCCAGCAGAATAATGCCCATCAACATGATGCCATACTACTCAACATGCTCTGAAAAATCTTTGATAATTTCTCTGGCTTGCAGGATTGCCCAAATATGTCCTCCACTGAACATGTATAGGTCAAGATGGAACAATGCACGACTCAGTTATCCCACCTACAACCTTTGTTCTATTTCATCAATAGATACAAGATGCATAGAATGTTATTTGTCATCAGTATATCAGTCAATCAATCAAGGCCAACTGCAGTCAGGATCATAGGGTCATTGTAAACTCTATGACCCTTTCATTAGCTGTATAATATGTGTTTTGCCAGGGCTATATGTGGTTTTGAATTCAGAGTTGTTGTTCTTCTAGACCAGTTGCCAGCCAAAGTTACAAGACCATCTCTGTGCTGCTATTTTACCCATAGCTGGGAGGAGAAGAGATGAATTCATACTTTTCCCAAGAGTATTTGCACATAAGTATAGGTAACAAACTCAATTAGAATTTGAGATCAGCTCTCTGATTCTTCAATCCAAGCTGCTAACCATTATTCCTCCTTGCGCTCACAAGTTTAAATCACAGATTGATATTTGTCATCAGTATAAATGACTGCATATGAGAGTACAGGCCTGTGTTAACACCAAGAGAGATATTTTCAAAAAAAATGCCATGTCTCCTTAGGCATTCAGGGTACTCTACAGGTTCCATTTTTATTATTATTTGTGAATTAACATGACTTCTTGTGAAAGATAGTGGAGTGATTTTCTGCTGTCTATTTTATCCTAATGCCTCTATGGATCATCACTGTGTTGTGGTGGAGGAGCTTGCATGTCTTGAGGAACCTGAATGCAATGCTGTCAGGAACTCTGTCTCCTGGTAGGACCACCCATTGTGGTAAGGATTCAGGGAAGGGACCAGACTAAGCATGATCCAATGTCCAGCAGGTAGGCAGTAAAGGTGACATTCTACCTACAGGAACAAATCAGCAGCCCAATGTAGGCTGTTATTAGGAGCTTCTCTGTCAAGCCCAGGTTTGCTGCTGTGGATGGTATCGGCTGAAGTGTGTGATTTATGAAGTGGTGACCCATGAACCAGCTCAAACAATTTGCATCCAGGGCTTTCATACTCAAAGACTTGAGAACAATCCGCAAAAAAAAAAAATCCTTTGAAAACACTGAAAGGAAATTAGAGGAGATGAAGAGAACCAAAAGAAAAGCCAGAGCTCTCTATCCTCTGAACCCTCCTACCTTACCATACAATGGCTGCAGATGTATCTTCAGATCCAACAAAAATTTCAATGAGCACCCCAATACTCAACAATGAGTTCTGCCAACAATGACAACTCTATCATTTATATCTCAGAACAATGTCTGTCTGCTTACTGTCTCACCCACACACTGTTCTGCTTTATTCTGATTTACACAAGCTCATTAGGTAGGTTACTCAATGTTTCTTTTTAATCCTCTTACCTTCAATATGTCCTGTGAGTGTTAAATTCTCCAAGCCCACTTTCCTCATTATGTACACTAGAAATTTCAACTCTTTCTTTCTGATTCTAAGTATAGGTGTCCTTTCTGTTTCCGTTTTCCTTAAAAGTTCCTTGTTGCTCACATGCTATTCTCAGTAGCCATCTGTAGAACTACATCTCTGTTGTCTCAAGACTCCTATTCATTTATGAAGAATTTTTCCAGCATTCATTTTCATATAGGAAGATTGATATTACATTGCAGTTCAGCATTTTTTTGTTTCTATAAAAAAAATTATTTTTCTTAATATTTTGCTTAGCAATCAAAAGGCATCTTTTACTATTCCAATCGACCTTTGCATTTCAGTATTACTGAAGTATCAACAAAATGGGGAAGTGCTGAGGAGGCTAGAGAATTTATTTGGAATACTTCCGATAAACCCACTTTAAATTTGACCTTCTATCACATGGCATTGTGATATGTGTGCGTGGCTAAATACCCTCTCCGTATGTGAGATAAACAACTACCAATGGACTGATAAAATATGAAGGAAAGCACACATCACAAAAATTACATTTTCTGTCTTTTACTATTGAATGGAGGAGGCACAGTTGAGTAATGGATAGCAGCTCGGATTGAGGAATCAGAGAGCCTAGTTTGAATTCCAGTTGAATCCATTACATTCACTTACCTTTGGGAAAGGTATGAATCCTCTTATCTCTCTAGCTAGAGAAAACAGGTTCTCTAGGTAAACAGGTTCTATAGCCTTGGATGGCAACAGGTCTACTGCGGAAAGAAATGGCAACCTACTGTGGGGAAAAAAAATCTACCTCATCAGTCGTGTATCAAAAAATACATGATCACCTAAGTGTGTATCATGCTTGGCACATAACTGACTGACTGACTATTGAATGTAAACACAATAATAAATATGGCACTGATTGATCAGGTAGATATAAAGAATGAGATTTAAATGTTTTCTTTTTTTTAATTTATGAAAACAGGAAGATATATATCCCAATTGTTATAATTTGAAGCCTGAGTTCAGAGATATTGTTTTCAGGAAAATTAATGCAATTGTGTCTTGTGAGATAGAATATTTTTAACCGTTGGCTGCAGTTTTATGTCAAGATTAGTGGGCTTATGGCAGCCAATAATCAAGTGGATGCAAGCAATAAATTTGGGACTCAACAGACATAATCCAAGAAATGAGAGCACATATAAAGCTCAATAGAAGGTCACAAGATCAGTATGGAGATTGGTGGGAAGGTAGTAACCTGAGAACACAAAGGTGTATTTATTTTGGTTTTATATGCATAACATGTCACTCACTTAAATGAAAGTATATTTCTCTCCAAAATTCCATAAATGTTTTAAAGAAACTGATGTGAAGTCGAGGTTTAGCACTAGTCCGTCGCTAAGCTTGTTCTCCTACGTTATTCTCAGTGACGAGTTATATAGGATTCCTCTTGCACTTATGCAAATTAGGCATATTAATTTGCCAGTATCACTACATCTCCCTGAAACGTATAGGTTTTATACCTCTAGTAGTTCTTGTACTTCTTCTCATGATAGTTTCATTACTTTGCCCTACTTCTCTCTCTCCTGTATTTCTTTCTCTGGGAGACCTAGATCTGTCCCGTGCTAAGCTGTAATCATAGGCATTTTCTTGCATTATTTGATCTTCGTCCGAACTTTCAGACTCATTCTGGTCCACTTGATCCTGCATTATTTCGTCTTCTGATGTTTCATTTTTTAACGGTTGTTCTAATAAATCATTAACGGACAAAATCATAGACATTTCTTCATCATTTTGCTCTTCATATTCACCCTGGGCCCTTATTTGATCTGCATGGGCTAATACACTGTTGCCGTTTTATCTATTTATTATAGCTGTATTGTGGTCTTTGTGCATGATAAATTCTTCCCTTTCCGGATTTGCTTCTTTGTTTTTTTTTTACAACTTGTGACAATTATAGGTATTACTTCAAATTTATCTTCTAACTCCAAGGAACCTTCAAAGTATCCTAAAGTTTTTATGATCGACCCATCAAATTGGCGGAGTTGTAAACTGCTCTTTTGTAAAGGTGACTTTCCAATGCGTTCCCAAAAATCTTTTGGTATCAGCGTTACTTCACTCCCAGTATCAATTTGCATATCTAAATTGCAGTTGTTAATTTTAACCTTCAATATAATGTCTTTTTTCTTTTGTTCAATTTTTTCTATATTAATATCTTTTATTGTGAAGACTTCCATATTGGTTTCGTTTTCTTCAACTCTTTCAACGGTTTTCTTTTTGAATTTGCATACTGCTTGAAAATGGTTCTTTTTTAAGCAATTTGTACAGGTTTTTCCAAATGCTGGGCATTTTTCCCCTTTTGATTTCGTGTTCACGTCCACAATATGAGCATTTTCTTATCTTTTTTAATATGTATGTATCAGCGAATATATGTTCACTGGGTTGACTTTTATGATGGTTGTATTTCTGTATCAATTCTTGTTGCTGTATAAAGTCAATGCATGTATTTAAAGACATATTTCATATTTGTAGTTGTTCCATTATTTTATATCGGTGTGATGCATTGCACATACCTTCAATTAACCTTAATTGAATCAAGTCCTCTTCAATAGTCTGTCCATCTTGTCCAAGTTTTTTAAATTCGCAATATCTACTCGCATTTCGTAGATGGTGTAGATATTTTATAATTGGTTTGTCAATTTCTTGTTTCATCGACATGAACTTCGTTCTTTCTGCCACTACCAGCCTTTTTTTTGTCTCATATTTCTCCTTATAATCTGACTTATTTTTTCGAAAGTCAGGTCTTCCAAGTTTGTGGGATATGCCATGGTGGAGACTTTCATTAACGCCTCGCATCCAGCTGTAGCCAAGAATAAATCCGTAATTTCATTTTCACCTCCCTTCTTGTTGTCTTTCAGCTTTTTACTTCTCGCACTGGCAGAAAAACAGCGAATCCATGCATCCACAAAATCTGAATCTTCTAGAGACAATTGGTATCCTATCGGCGACGCCATTGATGTGAAGTCGAGGTTTACCACTAGTCCGTCGCTAAGATTGTCCTTCCACATTATTCTCAGTGACGAGTTATATAGGCTTTCTCTTGCACTTATGCAAATTAGGCATATTAATTTGCCAGTGTCACTACAGAAACTTCATCTGGTATTAGATGTGTTTTGGGCAGATTTTGCTACCTTTTTTTAACTCGATGTGAGAATGTTGTCTGTGCAAAAGCAAGATCATCCCAATCTTTGAACTTTTCTTTTGGGTGAGGGACAAAAATGATTACTATTTATAATTATTTGGTGTATATTAAATAAATCATTTGTCACAGCCTCTTTATGTTCATCCAATAAAAGGCCCAAGAGACACTCAAGATAGAGCATTACTGAGTTGGGTGTGTGATATGAACATAAGAGGCGCAAGTATGAATTGAATATCATGAGGATATGTTGGATATATAACAACTGACCTCAGAATTAAAGACGTTAAGATTGTAGTTTTGAGGAAGCATGTATGCAGTTCTTGGGAATGAGGATGATTCAACTCTGTGACCATAGTAGAGTTGGTCTTGGATGCAAAGGTTTGAACTGTTGGTACTGTTGGAAGTAACAATAGAGTAGTGGCAGGCTTGTAATATTGTATCTATGGGAAAAGGGCTTTAGAGTTGAAAATAAGTTGGAGAGTGGGGACTGGGTAGCTCCAGCCCAGATATGACAGCAACATTCCATTGTTGGTCTGATTTGACAATTTTAAAGATAAAGCCTGGCTGAAGGTGTCAGATACTCAGGAACTGGACAAGGAGCTTCTCATTTTTCCAGCATATTTAGCAATGGATTATGTCTATGAGTTCCACATGAAATCTGGAATGAATTTGATTCCAAGTCAGGGGGTTGCTGGTACTCCAGGCAAGCTGAACTTTGGTGCCCTTACAAGTATAATTTTTAAAAATTTTCACAAGAAGAAAAACTGAAAATATCAGGCCTCCTATATGACAGTGAATGATGGAGAATCTCCTAGCAGATGAAGAAGCAACTTAAAGCAACAGAAATGTTCTACAGAATGATGCTGAGAATATCATGGACCAAATATGTGAGCAATGACAGTTTCAGAGAAAATGGAAGCAAAAAACACACTTATCAAAAAGAGTCGAGATTTCTAGGGCACATAATGTGGAAAGATGGCTTGGAAAATTTGATACTCACAAGACAGATTGAAGGTAAGAGTGACAGAGGAAAACAACACATAACCTACCTAGCAAGCTTGTGTAAATGAATGGCAGAACAGGGTTTAGGAGAGATAACAAAAAGACAAAATTTATTTCGAACTACAAAAGACAGGAAATTGCGGAAAGCCATGATCATCTATGTCCTGAAGGGACACAGCACATAGTTCATTTTGTTTAGCATCATATCAATCTCTATGGGTTATTTAAAGCCAAAATATAAATATTTTGAATACAATTTTATCGATTCAACTGCAGATAAAAGTTATTGTTGATAATTTTACTATAAATAGGTATCGTTGGTAATTTTTTTTATATAAAAATGCTGGTATTTTTACTATAAAAATGTATTTCTATACTTGCATAGTGTACTGTTTTTATTTGGGAGTTCACTATTTGCCCATAGCTGGGACTCTAACAGGTACTATCACCCCAGTCAGGGTGGACCTGGGAAACAACAGTAGTTAAGAGGTGGTTACAGGCTCCTCAAAACCTCCAGTCTCCTGATCAGAAGCCTTGATGCCAGATGTAGTTTATTATCATACCCAGAACTACGGCACATAGAAGAAGCTTTCAAAATAACATTCCAATTAAAAAAGAGTGACTAAATCAAAATAAAAAATTCTCTCTCAGGAAATGTTGAAATATTGAATTTTATCCGAGAAACAACTCCATAAGCAAATTTCAACTATCCTTGCAAATGGCTAAAAATATTTCTTTGATACAATTTTTCTAATCTGATTGATGGTTAAGTGTACCATCTTTAGATATATTAGATAAATGGTAACATTCTTAATCTGCACCTATCGTGACTGACCTCTGTGTTGGTGCAATTGCTGGACATATATCTTCCTTTACCACCACATGTTCAAACAGACAACTTCTGTCTTGAAGTAAAAACAAATTGTTTACTCAAAATGGCTGCATTTAGGCTTTAAAGAAAAAGAAATAGTAGTAGTAGTAAAGCAAGAAGAAATAATAATAATAATAATTAGTCATATTAACAGTAATAGTAGTAGTAGTAAAGCAAGAAGATATAAGAAGAGGAAATATTAATAATAATAATAGAGGTTTAGTAGTAGTAATAATAATAATTAGTCATATAATAGTTATGATAATAATTAGTTGAAATTAGTTATAATAATAATATAATAATAACAATAATAATTAGATATATTGGAATAATTTGCCCTGGTTGCACATGTGAGCATGTGCCAGGCAGTGAGAGAGGAATAAACAAACCCAAGGTTTTAAATAAATGTTTAACAGCTTATATATCTCCAGCCCAGATATGACAGCAACATTCCATTGTTGGTCTGATTTGACAATTTTAAAGATAACGCATGGCAGAAGGTGTCAGATACTCGGGAACTGGGCAAGGAGCTGCTCATTTTTCCAGCATATTTAGCAATGGATTATGTCTATGAGTTCCACATGAAATCTGGAATGAATTTGATTCCAAGTCAGGGGGTTGCTGGTACCCCAGGCAAGCTGAACTTTGGTTCCCTTACCAGTATAATTTAAAAACATTTTCACAAGAAGAAAAACGTATATTTGTGGTTGAAAGAAGAGTGCAAACCATAGTGGTATTTTCTGGGGGAAAAAAGTGTTGGTTTAACAGTTGACACAGTTCTTGAGTAGATGTTTTGTAGAGAGAGATTTCTCTGCTTGTTCCCATGGGAGAAATGAGAAATCTGAGTGTGAAACTGCTAGGACAGGCCTCACCTTCTACAGCAATGGTTGTTTGTAGTTTTTCCTTTGAGTGGGTATCTTGAAGGGAGATTTCTCCACCTGTTTCCATGTGGAATGAGAAATCTAAAGTCAAGCTGCCAAGACAGGGCCACATGTTTTCTACAGCAAGGGTTGTGAGTAGCCATTCAAGCTGGCCTTGAAGGTAGAGGCTGCTGAATAGGAAAAGTAGAAAAGAGTTTTTATGACTTCTGGGACTTCTGTTGCTGCTACTGCTGAATTGAGCAAAGTAAGGAAGTCCCAACATGCCACAATAACCAACAAATGAGACAGTTTATATAATATTAACAGTAAAAAGTAGTAAAACAAGAAAAAATAAGATAAAGAAGAAGAAATATTAGTAATAATAAATAGTAACAGTATTAGTAGCAAGTCAAAAAATCTTAATAATATTAAACAATATTTAGATATGGGGTGTCATTTGGGAACATTGGGTACTGTAAATCCCAAATATGTTTCAATTTTAAATAACTCACCCAGGGTTGATAACCTGTAAAAAAAAACAGATCTATAAATCAACAATCTGGGAAGCTTAAATGAACTGCAAATCAGTGGAAGACATTTTGACTTGAATCTTAATACTTACTATTACTTACAATTAATATTCATAAAGAGAGGTATTATTACAAAGGGTGGTGGGTGTCAAACAGTTTTTAATTTGAGCAAGAAGAGATTCCAAGAAAAAAAATCTCAATCTGATGTTTGGACATTTTGTCAAATTGAGAAGTAGGTCAGGCTGAGAACTTTTCTGCACTCCTTTGTAAATTTGATTTTTGGCTTTTCTGTTTCTTACTTTTCTTTATTATTCTTTGCCATGTTGAACTTCTATATGAAGTTTAATCTCAAGCAAATAAGTCATATAACTAGTAAAAACTAACAACACACTAGTATCATTTACATTATTTGGACTGTTGTCCTCATCTTTGTCATATTCACAACATTTCAGCTATTGTATGCTTCAGCCTTCTTCAGGTGATATACGTTAGAATTTCGAACCAAACCCTTTATTTAGTCCATGGAGGTAGATTGCACTAGTTTCACATGCCATGCTTTTTTTGGATATCTCGGTTTCACTTATTTCCCTTTAGTAACTCAAATCTCCAAGTTTATGTTCACTTCTGCTGTGGTCAGGTATTGAACTCACAACTCTTTGGGTCAAGTCACTGAATTAATTCAACACTTTTATCCACTGGGCAACAGTCTGAATAGTGTAAATAGTTACAACACCCCATCTCAGAAATATAGACAGACACTAGTATCATTTATTAAATGGATGAATACATCTGTTTTTAGAAAGACAGAAACTAAGGAATAAACCAACGTAAAGGTAACGGGAAAAAATAACAACAACCCCTACCTATAAAAAGCTAGAAAAAAGGAAACAGGACCCTACCTTATTAAAACCAACAGTGCAGGGGACACCTGAAAAAGCAAAAAAACAGAGCTGTAATAACAATAGAAACATGTTTAGAGATGCTGACCTCTAACTGTTACTCTGAGTTTCAGGCTCAAACTGTGATCATCAGACTTTATGATCCTCTGATGATTTGAGTTTTAGCATGAAGTTATGGTTAGAGATCAGCAACTTTAAATGTATATCTGGTTGTTTTATAAGCAGTTTTGGAACAATGGGAAATACTTTTCAATAAGATTTAACAATTTAACTATCTAAAGCAAATTTTACTAACTTTACATTATTAGATTAAAGTTTAATTCAATGCCAAAGAAATATGTAGTATAGATTGCTGGTATTCTCCCTGGTCCTTTGAACAGGTGTAGAGGTTTATCCTTTGTTTCTTGTTCAGGATTGGGTTTCCAGTTCCTTCTAAAGTCTACTTCAACTCTATACTTCTAACATTTTTACCTAAATTCTGAATTTTTATTTTTATTTAAGTAGGAGTAGATAGATTCACTTATTGTCCAGTTTACACTCCTGCCAAGTCTTTTGAACAGGGGTAGAGGATTCCATTTTGTTTAGAATTCAGTTTCTAGTTACATCTAAAGTCAACTTTCTTATGTCTCTTTCAAAACTCTGAAATTTTATTTACTTTTTTTTTCCTCAGTAGGAGTAGATAGATTCACCTATTATCCTGTTGACACTCCTCCCCAGTCTTTTGAACAGGAGTAGTATTCAGTTTAGGATTGGGTTTCTGGTTCCTTCTAAGGTTTTCTCATTCTCTTTTATTCCCAGTAGCCCCTTGCATCTTAGTGGCATTATTGCCTTGCTTGGGGTGAATTTTTTAAAAAGCAAAAAAAAAAAAAAAGAAACCAGTAATAAACTGAAAAATAATAAGCAGTAGTAGTAAAACAAGAAGAGAGAAAAAATAATATTAAGTATTAGTTGTAGTATTATTAGTAGTAGTACCACCACCAACACAGGTTTAAACTGGGCCACAACTGCAAAGCACTGTTTTTAATATAAATAGGATTTAATTAAAATAAGATGGGTACCCAGGGGCAGAAGTAGTTACAAAAAAAAAAAGAAAAGAAAAGCAATAAATAAAATTAAAAAATAACACTGCAAAATATGACACATAATCATCTCCAGGCATTCAGTCTGTTCTTCTGTCTCTCATCTTATCACTCATCCCACCCACTCACTCTTACTCTCCACCTCATGTGTCCATTTTCTCAATCCCTCAATTCTTCCTTTTAAATCATGCTTAACCTTTTAATTTTTACTCCCCCCCCCCGCTCTCCTTTACACACTTCCTGCTACCTTTACACTTAGCATCCTTCTCCCTTTCCTCTTACTCAACTCCCGCTTACCTTTCAATGCTCCACTCAGGTCAGTCAAATTCCCCACGCCCCTTCCTATGTTCTACCCTTATTTATTGCCACACCTCTTCTTATCTCACACTCTCTGCAATCTTAAACCCGGTGCCCTTCATATTTCAACACTTATACACTGATTTATCCCCTTTCTACTTGTACTAGCACAAGGGGGGGGGGGGCTAACATTCTATCACTTCCTTTCCATCAAGACTGTCTTCTGCCAGAAACCATCATCATCATTTATGCACCATGTGTCTTAAGATGTGGACGATCATGGCTCTCCACAACTTCTTGTCTATTGTAGCTCAAAGCAATGTCTGACACTTTACCATCCCTCCTAGTCCCAGCTCTGCCATCCATTCACATGAACTCATAGGTTATCATGGCTCTCCACAACTTCCTATCACTTGTATCTCTAAGCAACATTTACCTCTTCAGCATGCTTCCTTGTTTAAGGCCATATCACAGTGAAACGCCGGTTCCCATATGACCACTCAAGTTAAGCAAGATACCTAGATGGGTAACTGCTTGAGAATACTTGATGCTGTAAACTTGAATATGTGGGTGGTGTAATGGATAATGGCTCAGAATTGTTAACTGAGTTCCAATTCCAGTTGGCTTCGTTATGTTCACTTACATTATATTCACTCACATACCCTCAAGAAAGGTTTGAATCCACCTCTTCTTTCCCCAGCCAAGGGTTAATTAGTAAGACTTATATCACTAAATCATTATGATGTCAAAAAAAAAATTCTTACAATCTAAAAATATTATCTTGCTTTAAGAGTTGATAAACCGTAGAAAACAAATCAAAGAATAAAAACATTCTTCCTTGTACCTGCTCTGCTATTCATTGACACATACTTATGGGTGGTCATGGCTCTCCACAACTCCCTCATAGTTCTAAGCAACATTTACCTCTTTACCATCCTTCCTTGTCCCTTCTTTGTTATCCAGTCCCCAAAACTCATTAGACAAGTCGTTCACTGTTTCACTCTAGCTCTCCTTCCTTCAATATGTTGTGTAAGTATTAAATTTTCCAAGCCGTCCTTCCTTTTCATGTATCCTAGAAATTTCAGCTGTTCTGATTTAAATATGAGTGTCTTTTAGTTCTCATTTTCTTCAGAACTTATTTGTTGTTCGCATGTTCTGAACATGGTATTCTCAGCATCTGTAGAACCACAAATCTGTTGTTTCAAGTTGTGCCAGAAACCAGAAGGAAATTAATTTTCCTTTCTGTATCATTTCATTTTTACCATTCACACTGAAATTTCTTTGAAGTGTGTTCAACATTTCAGCAAAATCTTCTTTAAATGAAGTCAAATAGAAAGAAATACTGAAATAAATTAGGGAAAATTTCTAGCATTGTCTCTAAAAAAAAATTTAAAAAATTTTGGCATGTATAAGATAATGCACCCTCCAAATTTCAGTGTACTTGAATAGCTCACTTAAATTGAATTGACTTTTGCCTTGATCCATTGTAAGATCACTGTATACTTGACCAAGAAGACTACTTTAAAGAAGATGGTTAAAATTAAGTATCATTTTTTATATAATTTCTTGAATATCTGAGTACTTGATACTCTGTTAAGATTTTAGGAATTAAAATAGCATACACAAATTGAATGTACTACAGCCTGCCTCTATCCTTTATGAGCAGAATGATTTCTGAGATTGTTATAAAAGACCCAAATGGACCAAAAACGGAAAACAATGGAAACTAGTTATCATTTATTGAATAAAAAATTGTTTTGGTAAATATCTAAGACATTTGGCTCATAACTTATATATGGAATCTTACTTTTCAGAAAAGAAGTTCTGTATTTACACAAACCTTTACCTGTACTTTGCATTTGTGAATAAACGTCGACAATCTAATGAACAAGAGGTTTCTGCTGAGTTTTTATGTAGTCAAAATCACAGTAACATAAAAGTAAGAATGTCTTACTGGTTGGATGTCCAAGGCTCATTCCGTCTCATTTGCATGTTATTTAAAAGCAGAACATATGTAATAATTTTTTTGGTGATAATAATGATTTTCTGTTACAATTCCTACTATTTAACTTATAGTTGGGGGAGAAGAGATGGATTCATAACTTTCTGTAGGGTATTCGTGCATAAGTGAATATAACAAACCTGACTGGAATTTGAAATCAACTCTCTGATTATCTATTACACCACCTGAAGATCCAAGCTTATAGCACCTGGTATTCCCAAGAGGTAACCCATCTAGGTATTGATCAGGTTTGATGTGGCTTAACTTTGGTGATCAGACAAGAACCAGTATGATATGACTGTAAACCTACTTCTCTATGATGGAATAATCAGTTTTCAATTTTGATTTTCAATGTAAGCTGGTAACACTCCGCCTCCTTTACATGCAAAATGGGAGCAATACTATCTTTCTACCCATGTCCCATTTGCTCTTAACTAAGTTAAATATCTCCATAATAAACTTTTTTCTTGAAAATTGTTTCAGGTGCCATAGAATCCATTTACAATATTTTAAAATAAAAAACATGGAAATGGAATATATTTATTTGGTGGTCCCTCCTATTGATTTTGAACATAGGAGGACCCAACAGTTCAGTTCTAAAATTGAACTGCTAAACTATGAAAGGCATGCCAGAAGTTTAGAGAATTTTTTTAGGAGAGGCAGTGATAACTGTTCTTGAGTATTGTAACTTTAGTATATCATTACTATATATCTAATAAGCTGACCTACCAAATTTTGTTATTCCAGATTGAAGGAGAGCGCTAACAGCTCTTTGAGCACACCCTATTAAATATCATTTGTCACAGCTGACTAGTTTGCAGAAAGCAGTCAGGGCATGAAGACAGTTTTGAAGCTCACAATGCAATAAAGTTTTGTGTTGACAGAGATGGACATCAAAACTCTCTCACCCTCTCTACACTTCAGACCTTGCTCTCTGTTACTTTTAGTTGTTTCCCAAGCTGAAGGAGAACTTCAAGGGACGTCATTCTAAAGTCATTGACATGAAGGAGGCTGTGAAAAGGGTCCTGAATGACTTCAATTTGGATGACTTCCATGGGGGCTTCACAAAGTGGCTGGAACACTACAACAAATGGTTTGAAGCCAGAGGATCCTTCTTTGACAAAGTTTAAAGCTTTTTTACTTCTTTGAAATTAATGTCTCTCCTAAACATGTCTAGAATGCACCTCAGTACAAATATAATTTGATTATTATGTAGAATCAACTTTTTGGAAAAATTGATGACAATAGTGCCATAAAGTCTCTAAACAGCCCTCATCAAGTATGAATTAAAAAAAAATTCCTATTCCTAGACTGGCTGCCACCTAAGATAAGAGAGCTCAGTTTACCCTGCTATTTAACACATGGTTGGAGGAAGATGGACTCATGCCTTTTCCAAGAGCATAAGTATGAAGTAAACAAAATAAAATCAACTAGAATTTAACTTGGCTCAGCAATTTAATTTCCCAGACTATCAACCATTACTCTATCTGCTCATCTTATAAACGACATGAAGATACAAATTTTACATGTAAGTGATAGAAACTGGGTGTTTAGATTAGTTAGAAAATTAACACTGGCTAGTCAAACAATAGAGAATTAAGGTAGATTAGTTAAATAAATCAATTGGTCTATTCCAAATATTACCAAAAATTATATATTTTAAAAATAATAGAATTCTTAAATACCAATTAAAAAAAAAGAAAAAGAAAAAATAATAAATATTTTAAATTTTGATCCATAAAGAGAATTGAGAATTGATGTGAGATTCTAGGAAATACATGTAAACAAATGTACAAGAAGAAGTGCAGATTATGAGGGTAGGTTGGATAGATAGCAGTTGATCCTAAACGTGGAGTAATTAAGATTAGAGTGATTGGGGAAGCATCCTCTCAGAAGTCTGTTCCTCAAAAGAGCAGTTGTTGGGAAGAAGCTGAGTGGAACTTCTTACTTACCAATGGAATATAAGGGGAATGAGAATAATTTGACATGGCAGTTTCTACCTGTAAAGGTCTGAACTGGTGGAACTAAGGAATGCATCTACTAATTAAAATCAAAGAAGAAATCTAAGTGCAATAACTAGTTTTATGCTTATCTGTATATATTTCTAGCTTTAATAGCGTTCAAAATCATCTATGCAGTCTTGTGGGTGATGAATTATTTTCCACTATTGAACAAAACTTTGATTTTAACCTTCTAGAAGAAAAAATTGTAACTATAGAATTTTTTCCCTTTGCACACTGTAGGTATATTCTGTCACCTCAAAAGGGATGCTATAAACAAACACTTGTCAATTGTTATTTCTGGAAATAACAGTTGACAAGTGATTATTTATAACAATCCTCTCAAGGTGATAGAATGCACCTACAGCATGCAAAGGAAAAGAACTCTATGGCAAAAACTTTTGCCTCCAGTATGCTAAAGGTTCAGACGAGTGGACAAATATTGTGAGTTGAGGCAGATGTGCTTAGTCCAAACATAAATAATCCTGTGTGTCTTCACAGGTCATATGCTTGTATAGTCAGTTATCTTCCAAAAACTAAGTAAAGTAAAAAGAAAGGAAATTTTGTTAGAAACAAAGAAAATAGTACTACTCTGTTATGTAAGATCAATCTTTCTAAATGGCAGTGAATGCTGGACAATTTCCTCACAGATGAAGAAGAGACTTGAAGCAACAGAAATGTGGTTTTACAGAATGATGACAAGAAACCATGTTTGTCCATGGTATTCTTGTACGCAAAGAAGTCTTATGTAAAATGGAAACAAAAAAGACACTTAGAATCAGAAAGCGACAACTGAAATTTCTTGCAACTCTCTTCCAGTTTCTTGCTTTCATGCCAGCTGTCTCTTCTCCTCTTAATGGCATTATCGCCTTGCTTGGTGTGAAATAATTAAAAAAAGAAAAAGAAAAATCTTTTCTACAAGTTCAGACCTTCACAGTTAAGATCTACTATGTCAAATATACACTGGAAAAAATCATCCTCATTCCTTTTGTAGTCTATTAATAAATAGGTAGTTCCATTCAAGTAGCTTCTTTCCAAGAACTGGTACTTTGTGAGACAGACTCCCCAGAGGATGCTCCCACAATTGCTACAGTCTTAATCGCTTCAAGTCTGGGGATAACCATTTTCTTTCTTACATATCCTCATAGTTTGCATTTCTTGCAACAACCTCATTCAGGGGACCCTCTACCTTGAATGGCTCTTAGACCTTGTATTGGGTGATCAATTAATTATATATATATATATATATATATATCTTTATATACCCTGATGCTTAGTAAATCACCATATATATATATATATATATATATATATATATATATATATATATATATATATATATATATATATATATATATCTTTATATACCCTGATGCTTAGTAAATCACCATATATATATATATATATATGGTGATTTACTAAGCATAGCTTAAATGTGGCACAAGACTAGAATTATGGAGCACCCAGTAAGGATCAAGCTCACTACTCAGTCATAATTGATCTGTGAGACAAGCTTGCAAACCATTACACCACAGTGACCATTACACCAAAATGCAGCCTTCACAAACAGGACATATTTTATCATCTTGAAAAGAGAGTCATACAATTGTACATTTCAGTTATGAACATTTATTAGTACATTTATTTCTTATTACTTGTTTGTTATAAATTTGTTTTCTGCAGAACTCACACTAAATGGTTCATTCTATTTATTGGTTATATCCCATCTCCTATGATTTAACTATCTTTTTCTCCAAATCTGCTATCTACAACTACTGGGATGAATGGGAGTGGTGGGCAGTAACATCACTTGTTACTTTCAGGCAGCATGACCATGTGTCTTTGTTTGAATGTCATTTAGGTTGTTACCTTTAAAATCTTTAACTAAGAAAAGGATAATACCCACAAGATACAGTGTAAGCCTTTAATTTTTTTTTTTTAATAACTACTTGAATTAAAATATTTTAGATCCTATTAGAATTTATTTTTATACTATTTTAGAAATTGCATTAAAAATTATAAATTGTAAAGCAAACACAAATTTTGTGTACTTATTTTTTTGTCTCATTTTTTTTCTCTTCTATCAGATAATCTCTTCCTAGATGGTGGATACAAACAGAACCAAATATGGTTACACATTCTTGTTAAAAAAAATTCATCTCTTTATATACCCTGATGTAACAGTCTGTCTCTTCCATGAAAATAAGTAAATTATTTACTTGTAGATTCTGATATGAATTTCCTTCTTTTTCCAAAAATAACATTCCTGCTTATCTCTAAACATTTCGTTGTAAAGTCCCATGAGAAATGCAAAGTGAATATTGGAAATCCGAGCTTGTTTAAAACAATGTAAAGGTTTGGATTACACATTATGTAATGAGATAAATTTAGCAGAAAAAGCAGGTTCCTCAAGATGTTTATAATTTGAGGGATCAAGAGAAAGGAGTAAAAGGAATAGCCATCTTGTACACCTGATACTTTATATAATTGCATCATTATCACCTGAAAGAATTATTGGTAGGCTGTAAGAAAGAAATATGAAATTATTGAAGATAACTTTTTTGTTCAGAACATTTTTTTCCAGCTTTTTTTTAACTGAGCTTCATCATAAAGCAAAAAAAAAATAAAAAAATATCAACCATCTCACATGTCAACTTTCTTTTATTAGTTCTTTCAATAAATCAAGACATACATGATTAGAACTTTTTGTATTCAGTTGTTGAAATGAAAAACATTTAATAGACAGCATTTCTAATTGCCTACACAGAGCCTATTCGTGGGTAAGGATGCTCTGTCCTAAAATCATTTTATGCCCCCACCCCTCCTGTCAAAATGATATTTACTAATTTTAGAATACAAATTTTTATGCACAACCCTATTGACTTAAAAGCCAGCAACCTCCCAATTTAAAATATTCTGGCCCGAGTTCACATCAAATACAAGAGGCCTGCAGTTATTTACTCAGCCAGTCTTGTACAAAATTAAATTAGTAGGACACTAATAAAAAACTTACTTAATACAGTAGCAAATTGGTTTGCAAATTGAACATTCTCGCCATCATGACACAGCAGGAAGCCATTACAGGAGGCTAGTTTATATAATATGTCAAATGTATTTGGATATATTTTGTCTGAAATGTTTGTAGCTTTTAATGTCACTATATGAGTCACAGCAAAGTTTCAAGGAAAATGGTAACAAAAAGGAAACTAATACATAACATCAGAAAGAGACAGTTGATGTTTCTAGGGCATATAATGAGGAAGGAGGGCTTGGAAAATCTGATACTCATGGAACTGTTAGCAGGCAAGAGGGACAGAGGAAGATTATGCATAACATCCTTAATGAGCTTGAGATGGCAGAACAGAGCTTAGGAGAAATAATAGAAAGACAAAGTTTATTAAGAACTACAAGGGACAGGAAGTTGTGGAGAGCCATGATCGCCTACATAATGATGGGATGCCGAGCATAAAGAAGAAAGAGTGATAACCAGAGTTATCTCCCTTGCACTAGTGATGTCAAGTGGTAGTGTATTTTTATGAAATGTTTGAAGATATTGTGGGATTACCCCATTTGTCTGTCAAGGAACTTTAAACAATTGCTAGTGGGTGTTGGCAAAAAGTCGTACAAAAGAAAAAGGCACAGACTCTCTATCCCTCACTCTTTACCTACAGGATGCTGTAGG
Source organism: Acanthosepion esculentum (assembly GCA_964036315.1). Classification (NCBI taxonomy): domain Eukaryota; kingdom Metazoa; phylum Mollusca; class Cephalopoda; order Sepiida; family Sepiidae; genus Acanthosepion; species Acanthosepion esculentum. The sequence goes on along the minus strand of OZ038491.1, from coordinate 52,160,387 downwards.
GACAAAATATGCCTTGTTGCCCCTCTGGGGGACTTCTTAGACCCCAGTGAAGCATGTGTCTTTTTCTCTTCTCTATCACTTTACCCATATGATGCTGTAAAGGATGTGTCCTATTTCTCCTCTAGAGGCTTTTTCAGTCCCCAACAAACCATGTGTCACATGAAAACATCATACAAATATCCTTAGCTGATAACTATAAAAACCTAACAAAAAAGTCTTTTCAGATATAAATCTCTCAACATTTTCAAAATAGTTTTCAACAGAACTTATACATTGCATGTATGAATAGAGACTTATCTATGCAGGCATCACTTTTTACTTCATTTTAGATATCTTTCTATTTAGTTTTACAAAGTCAATTGTGACACTATTTAGCTATGGTAATTGGCTAATTAACCATAGAAATTAAAACAAGAAATACTGAAGGCGGAAAGGAGATATCCCGCCCGTTCGATGTTAAAAAGATTTTATTTACGAAAAAGATACTTTTCACAAAAGACAGTAAACCTGTAGAAAAAGCCATATGTGAGATTTTGTCAAGTTGATTAATGTCTTGCCAAGGGAGATAGAAAAGAAAAGCAAAACATTAAGATATCGAGCAGACTACATGGCGGTCATAAAAATTTCAGCCTGAGACGATTGCCGATACAGGGTAGGAAGAATCAATATTAATTATCTTTCCAAGATATCATTTATTTTTTTCTGAATGCCAGCAAGGATAAGCAATGTGGTGATTATATCACCACATTGCTTCCCCTATTATGGTGATTTTTCTCATTATGGCATGAGAAAGAAACTACCCCGACACAAGGTGGAGAGGATTGTTATTATTTACTTTACCAGAGTGTCGCTTTCAGACGCCAAGACGTTGAATAGCAATATGGTGGTTATGAAATTTTGGCATGAGACAGAAAACCATCCCGACACAGGTGGAGAGGATTGTTATTATTTACTTTACCAAAGTGTCGTTTCAAATGCCGAGACATTGAGTAGCAATATGGTGATTATAAAATTTTGGGCATGAGAAAAAGATAGCATGGAAGAATTGTGATTTGGTAAGATAAAGGATTTAATTTCTCTAGAAGCCAAGGTTTCCAGTATAAGCTAACTTCACGGAGGGACCAGATGGCAGACTTTGACAGTAATGGATGGAATTGGTAAAGAGTGCTGGCTAAGTGGATTCTGAGTGACCAAAAGATATAATAGATTTTAAGTGGCAATATGAGATTCATAAAAATTTTGGCCAATGGGAAAAAGGAGAATTTTTTAAACAAAAATTTTGGATAATAATTTTAAGAAGGCCAGCTTAGCCACACCTGCATGGCTGGGATGCCATTGGTCGAGTGGTAGCAAGGGTGATAGGCAGAGGTGAATGGATGAGAAGGATGGAGAAGTTCTTAACGCCCACTGAAGGTGATTGGTACAAGATATCAATGTGAGAGAGGAGGAGTTTAGGAGGATAACTCTCCTCCGACCTCCCCTCACGGACGAGGGTGACCCCCCCCCAAACAAAAAAATGGAAAGTGATTAATTTTCCAAAAATGGGAAGTAATCAATTTTCCTGGCCTGACAACAAAGAGATTTCTTGTTGGGAATCGAGATCTACTGAGAACCCCAGGCTGCGTCTGGCCCCACACCAGGTTTTGGTTGGTACCATATAAACGAATGTCCTAGGGCCATTTGACCATCAGTTAGTTCCAGACCAGTAGCACCAGTGAGAGTTTGAGTAGTGGGAACCAGATTGTTGCCTCACAGAAGCTGACTGAGAGATTCCATGACCTCCGACTATCCTACCAATAGCAAGTTATACTGACGAACGAAGCCAAGCCAACACCTAAGAACTAAATCAGTTGACTTAAGATACCAACTTGCTTGAAACATAGAAGTCTCACATTTTGTAGAAAACAGGCTGTGAGAGAAACACACTCCTGTATATAACAAACGGATAAAGTTGATTTGTTATTTCTTAACATACTTGAACCTCTTGGGTTTTTCTTTTATTTATTTCTTTTTCTTTACGCTTGTGCAATACCACCTTCAGTCTGGACTTAGATCAATCAGGCGTTGGGCAGTAGTGTAAGTTAAGATCAAAATCACAACCTAAGATCAATATCACAACGTGGGTAGGTTAGACTTGAGATTGAAGCAGTTACTCCAGTAACCAGACGTTGGAAGTGAGCTGGGAACAATAGAGCTGGTATCGAACTGGTACAGCTAGTGGGAAACCATTAACATCAACAACCAGAATTTGACCCTAGACGGGCCAATGTCACATATGGTATCCTGACAAAGGGATCCCGCCGAGTAGCGATGACCACCAATTGACTGGGATGCAGGCTGGTGGCAGCGACTAGGAGTCAACCCCAAAATGCTGGTGGAAGAAACATTACAGTTTCGCGCCGTGACTGGGAGTTGACTATGGGCCGACAGCTTAGTGTCGCATAATAAAAATGTTAATTCTACACTATTGTTTGTAAATTCATTTCCAAAGAGGGAATTTGTGCATAAGTGAATGTAACAAACCTGACTGGAGTTTGAACTTGGCTCTCCAATTTCTTCTTCTGAACTTCTATCCATCAAAAAAAAAAAAAAGTTTAATGGAATAATTTTTGTAAATTAGCATTCTTTAGACATTCATTTAGAAGGAAGATCCTATCAATACAGGCTAAAATCGATCCCTGACTTTTACACAATTATCTGGATTAGCTGTTCTGTCTATAAAAACAGAATCAATTTCTTTTAAATAACAAACTAATATATACATTTTTAATTAAAGAACAAAAAGTTTCATAAATTAATAAGAGTGTATGTCAGTTTATTTTTCATTTAAGTATATTTGTGCATGTGCTTCTGAAAAAAATCCCTCAAAAATATTTTTTTAAATTTAAAAAATTCAGCAAATTAAAAAAATATGCAGATATCAATGACATAGGCACAATTTCAAACTTGATATTTGTAAGTAACAAACTAAGTCCAGATAACTCTGTAAAAAGTTAGGGATCTATTTGTGACTATAATTATGTTATGAAAAGGAAATTCTTCTAAATTGATAAAAATCTATATTTTTTTTATTCTGACATGGCTTCAGGAAGGTCTAGTGAATGCTAATCTACAAAAATTATTACCCGAAAAAACTTTCCCCTATTTTTTAGTTGTAGCCCATTCTATGTATGTCGTTCCATCATTGGTAACCCCATGAAAGAAAATATATCTCAATATTAGAGTGGTTACTCCACAACAAACTGATGAAACCCATCACAATATTTACAAAGTTAGGAAAAGACTGATTGTGACAAAGTAGGATATAATAAAAAGAACTGGTAAATGTAATAGTAAAGCTTAGTTATTAACTAACTCATTAACTGAAACAGTGTTACCATCAGTTTAAATTTATAAAATTTTTCTTTTAAAATAATTTTTCAGAAAAATAAAATTCTCAAGTATTTACAATTAAGATTATCTTAATTGTAGCTACTTGAGAATTTTAAGAAAGAAATATTATTAGAATCTTTTAAAAAGTTGGCATAATTGAGTTGATTGATACCCAAATGATAATATTTACTTATTTAGATAGATATTTACTTATGAAGTGTGATTTCCTTTGTATTTTATCAGTCCAGGGATACTCATTTATCTCACCTAAGAAGAGCTGCTCTACCCTTACTGTTTGGGCATTTATATAGCCTATGCCATAGCTATGCTAATTAGGCAGTCATTTATATATCACTACAAATTATTACAACATTTTTCCAAATGGGTTAAGGTTAGCCTGTTTGTCCTGAAAAATCAGCATTCAAATTTCTAGTCTTTTACTTGGGCTTGAACACCAAACCTGTTTTTTATCTTAATCTTATTTTTAGTAGATGTGGCATTATCAGTCATTATTAATTTTTGATTAGTATTTCAGTCATCTTAATTTTTTAGTTGCTTCTGAACACAGCATCAGACAATGAGATAAAACATTACTAAAATTAAGATAAAATAAATACTAGTCAACAATTTTAAATGGTTGATAATGTTTTATCTGATAAAAACTCATGATAATATTACTATGACATTGATGAAAAAATTAGGTCCAAGGATAGAGCCCTGCGGGGCACCTGCATTAATATAAAAAGATTTAGAAGAATGGCCATTTAAGACAACTTTCATTTTTCAATTTAAGAAAGATTGAAAAAAAAATTGTCCAGAAATACTAAAACCTTTAAACTTGTGAAGATGACCAGTATGCCAAACCCCATCAAATGTCTTGGAGATGTCCACAGCAACAGCACGAGTTTCACCATTCTTATTTAAAACTTTACAGATTCCTTCAGTAAAACCCTTATTGTTAGTATCACTGAAAGCAAGTGAACTTAAGATGAAAGAAATACTACTCAAAAATTTAAAATGGCTGACAATGCTTTATCTGATATCTTATAACATTACTACTAATACTACTAGTGTAACAAAACAAGTGAAATTAAGATGAAAGAAATACTAGTCAAAAATTTAAAATCATTAACAATGCTTTATTAGATAACTCATGATAATATTACTACTAATATTATTAGTGTAACTCAAAAGCAACTTAACTGAAGATAGAAGAAGTGTTAATAAAAAATTTAAAATAGTGGACAATGCTTTATCAGATAATAACTCATGATAATAAATAGTACTAATACTACTAGTGAAATTAAGATGAAAGAAATACTAGTCAAAAATTTAAATTAGTTGACAATGCTTTATCTGATAAAAAGTGAAGATAATATTACTACTGATCATTCTTATTTGAAAATGATTAAAATTTCTAAACAAATTTTCTCATCAATATTTTATCTCTCCAAATTTACACTTTTAAGCAAGTTATTATGTATGTTCCACTAGTATATGTTATCTTGTACTTCCTGCACTAACCCAAACCAATATTATGTTATTTATACTTTAATGGGTAAATATCTATAAACAAACAGTTTTTGTTAACACAAGGAGAGAGAGAGAGAGCAACATTTTTTTTTGTTAACATTTTTGGATGTATATCTTCCTACTATATATAGAATGTCTTTTGCTATAAGACTGGAATGTGTTTCACTTGTAAGCTCCTCCTGTCTCTCTGGCTCACCAACCAGTCAGCAACACCTCCAAGTCATGGTGTTGGCTCATGTTTCTTTTCCAAGTAATGGTGTCAGACAAGGACTGTTGATAAATATTAACACAGGAAATTAAGTAATGTCTACCTCCTACAGCTTCACAGACAGTACTTAAGGACCTAATTCTACATTTCCTGGGTCTCCCAAGTTAACAACTTTACTGTCAACAGAAATGAGGTTATGCATTGACAATCTGCTGACACGAGGATGGACAAACTGGTAAAGATCTGTGAGAAATAGTGTTAAAAAAAAAAAAATCTATGTTTAGCTCAGGAGTTTGAGCAATGGTTTAGTGTCTGGGAAGTTTGAGGTTTCACACTGAAATTTGTTGTCATCTTTCATAAGAATTTAATGGTAAATGTAAAATTGGGATTCCTTGATTACTTGTAAAATCCAGATGTAATAGTTTTTATTAGCACTACATAAATTAACTGGTTTGCTCATAAAGAACAAGAAAGAATATTTTAACAATTTTTATTGATTCGCATTTATTAGACCTTTCTCTACTCGCGTCATTTGTCAGAAGTTTTTAAAAAAATTGACTTTTTTATCATTTTAGAATGGTAATACTTGTTATGAATAATCAAGAGTGGTCTCCCCTTGTTTTGTTACTCTCCTCTTTGAAAGAGCTATTTCTGTTTACTGTGACTATAAAAGGACACTATATGCAAACCTTGTATTCTCATTTGAATAAAGCTTTCTTAAAGCCTACACCTGCATACTTTTGTGATTACAATCCTATTCATAATATAAATAAAGTCTCAAATTAATACCTGACTTCTTAAAGAGTTATCTGTATTTGTTTTTATTTACAAATGTCAAGTTTGAAACTGTGAAAATAGTGGGTGCAGACAACATCTTCTAGTATGCAGTTATCAATAATATAAGTGCAGTTTGAAACTTCACATATGTAAATAAAAAAAATGTACAGATAACTCTTTATAAAGTCAAGATCAATTTGCATTTTTTTTTTTTTTGTTACAATGATGTTCACCCTGTACAAAGGTCACTTAATGTAGATAGTTACAAAGTAAGAGGTAAAGATTGTAGTGATCAGGGTAGTATCCTATTGGGAATCAGTTCCACAAAGCAGCAGTTCATGGGAACAAGCTGCTTGAGTAGAGCTTACATCTCATCAATGGAATACGAAGGGAACGAGGGTGGTTCACTACAATGTGTGTGGAATTTTTAACATTCATCAGTAGAACCACATCTTGGTTACCGCAAATAAACATTTCAAATTCTATAGCAAAATATTTTTCCTGAATTTCTATAGTAAAGAAATCTTTACTGAATTTCTATCCATCTATAAATTTTTACTATTATTTGACCATTACAAAAACCAAGAACCACTCAAGATAGAGAGTTACTAATCTGATGCCTAGTGATACATACAGGCTCCACAGAACATTGTGCCTTACCCACAGCTGCTGCTCATACTCTACCCTAGGATCAATAGCCTATTGTTGCCCTCTCCTTCTCTACAGTCCTTCACCATGTTATCTCCTTCATCTTTCTCCTTCAGGATCCCAAGTCAGTGCAATGTTATAGTCATTGTTTGGGCCTTGCTTAAAAGTCTGACCTCCATTACCATACCTTGAAGACTAAGTGATTCTATGGTGCCATGCTGGAGCAGTTCTGCCATCTTTACATGCTCTTGCTATGATCTAATCTTGAGAATCTTTAAGCTGCTGTTATGAAATGGTCAATAAGCATGTCATCTACCTGATTCATTTTCCAGACTGAATTTCTATAGTAAAATAAATTGGAATAGAAACAATTTTCTAAACAACTTTCATGTACCAAATATAAAATTAACTCCCTTACATATCTTTAAATAATCTCATATTCTTTGCATTCCAGTGAATTTGAAAAGTCTTGCTTAAGAAAAAAAAAAAAAAAAAAGGAAAGAAAAGTAGTGTTTAAAATGAATGCAAAACTACAGAATTTTGAAATTTAAAAAATTTGAAATTTGTAAATGAGTCACGGTGGAAATGAATGGTGGTCAGATACTGGGAAACCAATATGGAATAAACAGAGATTAATTACTTATAATTAGGAATAAACAGAGATTAATTACTTATAATTAGGAATAGACAGAGATTAATTACTTATAATATGGAATAAACAAAGATTAATTACTTATAATTAGGAATAAACAGAGATTAATTACTTATAATTAGGAATAAACAGTGATTAATTACTTATAATATGGAATAAACAGAGATTAATAACTTATAATATGGTATAAACAGAGATTAATTATTTATAATTAGGAATAAACAGAGATTAATTACTGATAATATGGAATAAACAGAGATTAATAACTTATAATATGGTATAAACAGAGATTAATTATTTATAATTAGGAATAAACAGAGATTAATTACTGATAATATGGAATAAACAGAGATTAATAACTTATAATATGGTATAAACAGAGATTAATTATTTATAATTAGGAATAAACAGAGATTAATTACTGATAATATGGAATAAACAGAGATTAATAACTTATAATATGGTATAAACAGAGATTAATTATTTATAATATGGAATAAATGGAGATTATTTACTTATAATATAGAATAAATAGAAATTAATTAGTTATTGTTGAAATAATTATATTAATTAAGCATCTATGTCCATTAAAAATATATATTAATATATTCATTTGACATTAAGTACAATTATAGTTTAAACTTATGGAAGAACATTTGAAAAAAATTTGCTTTTTGGACATCATGTTTTGATTTATTTTATTTCTTCTTTGGCTGTATCTGTCAAATTAGAATGTGCCTATTTGAACAAATCAGTTTTTGAGTGACTGTCCCTGGCACAGTCACTGCATTTGAAGGTTGATGATTGTAACTGTATGATTGCTGCCACAGTCTTATCTTCTCTTTTTTCAAGTTCAGTTCTCATCCGCGGTGTGGATGTTTGCATATATGACCCCACACCAGGCATGGGTGATCAGCAGTTATCTCTTCCCAAATTTATATGACAGCCAGAAAATCAGCTGTAATCTGAATGTATGAAGTTAAAGATAAAAAATGTTTATAACTTGTCATCCCGGCTTAAAAATAACATTTTTTTACAATGATGTTCACTCTGTACAAAACCCAAGAGCCACTTGAGGTAGAGTAAGAGGCACAGCTTATGCGGGTATGTAGGGAAGATAACAGTTAACCCTAGACTTGAACAGGTTAAAATTGTAGTGATCAGGAAAACATTCTCTTGGGAGTTGGTTCCACAAAGCAGTAGTTCACAGGAAGAAGCTGTTCGAGTGGAACTTACTTCACACCAATTGAATACGAAGGGAACGAGTGTTGTTTGTTACAATGTTTGTAGCATGGTGTATCTTAGCTGTGACAGTTAGAATTTGTGGAACTAAGCAATGTAGTTCATCTGAGCACATTCCATGGAAAGAGCGAGAGGTATGAGATGTTTCATCTGTGATAGAGATGTTGTAGGATGGGAAATCATTTGTCACTTACAATGATGCAGACAAACTTTTGAATTCTCCTGAGACAGGAAAGTAAAAACTGGGCAGTTCCTTCCCAAATATAGCAGCAGTATCTTAGGCCTGATCTGGTTTTGTTGCAGAACTACAGTCTCATTGATAATTCCACAACAAATAGATGTAAAAGAGTACAGAGAACAAAAATAACATTCAATAACAGTGATTTTATATAACAACAATTTACAACAATTTTGGTATTTGATGAGTGAGTAAAGTTCCTCGTATTCAAAAATGCCTGTACAATGTTAGTAAGAAATATATTAATTCATGTATTCTGTTTTCTTGTATTGAATGTTTATGTGAAAGAAAAGTAATGTATAATATTTCTGTATTTGTGTGTATGAGAGAAAATATTGTTTCTATCAGTTGAGAAAAATCAAGTCCTATGTGTTGGGTACTTGAATATGTATCAAAGAAATGACCAACAGGGCTTCCAGTAGCAGTGGTTTAAAAAAAGGAGCCTAAAGCTAATTCTGTTTTTCTTTATATACACTTTGTTGAAACAAGTGCTGGATCTTGCAGCTATCCAATCTTTTAGGCAGGCAGTACTCTGATTGCCTGAAATATGTGATTCAAATTTCTTATTTTTTTAAGTTGAAAGAAACGGAAATTTTACACCAAGCCTACTTGCATATGAATGTGTATTCGTCATTCACATTTTTGACTCTGAAGCATTAACTTCCTGTTTGATTAGGTTTGTGTCTTCACAGGTTCTTGTAGGTAGCGGATAGCATGAGGAGTCAGGTACTTAATGGTGCAGAACAGTGAGCCAACTATTTTTCCAGCATCTGCGATGATTATATGTACGAGTTCCACTTGAGGTCTGGGTTGAGTTTAAGGTCCAATAAGTCATTCTTCATGTCCCACCAAGAAGAAATCTGAAACATTTACTTAGGACTCTAAACACCTTTGGAAGCAGGAAATTGGTTCCATTGAAATGTAATTCTTTGAATATATTCTTACTTACAAAAAACTCAGGTGGGAATAAAATATAAATATTTACCAAAGAAGTATAGCCACTCCCGATTTGCCAATCAAGTTCCATTCCAATGATCTGACCACTAAACAAGCTGGTAAGAAGTTTTACTTATTATTTCAGATATACTTCTTCTCTGTACTGTGTCCCTTCAGGATGTATACGATTGTGGCTCTCCACAATTTCCTGTCCTTTGTAACTTTTAATAATTTTTTTCTTTTTGTTATCTCTCCAGAGCTTACTCTGCCATCCATTTACACAAGCTCGTTAGGTCAGTCATGCATTGTTTTTCTGCCCTTCTTGCCTTCAATATGTCCTGTGAGTATATAAATTTTCCAAGCCTACTTTCCTCATTATGTGCCCTAGAAATTTCAACTATATCTTCCTGGTGTTATGTATAAGTGTGCTGTTCATTTCCATTTTCTCAAAAATTTCATCATTGCTCAAATGTGCAGTCCATGGTATTCTCAGCATCCTTGTGTAGAAAGACATTTCTGTTGCTTCAAGTCTCTTTTTCATCTATGGGGAAATTGTCCAGCATTCACTGCCATATAGGAGGATGGATATTACATAACAGTTCAGTACTCTTTTCATTGTTTCTAATGTAATTTTTCTATACATTACAATTGCTTCAGTTAGCTTTAATGTCACTCTTGCATTACTAGTAACATTTATAAATGTTTATGCCAGTGTTTCTCAACCAATGTGCTCAGGTGCACTATTTCACCTTAAAAGGTATCCAGGCATGCCTCAAGTTAACAGAAGTGTAATTTATGAATTATCTTTATATTTAAAAAATCTTTATTCTTAAAAATGCTAGAGACATCAAGCAAATGCTTTCCATGTCTAAGTCAAGTCTTTGTCATTTGATATTTTGATATGAATGCTGAAGTTCTTAATTTTTAAGAAGGAGTGGATAATCCTTGCCCTTTTGCCTTCCTCAAGGTATTTAAATCAGTCATTATTGGCCCCTATAAAAAATAGCTGATTCTTCATAAATCCCTTTAAATGAAGAATGTACCACTAATATTCACATATAAAGCCTAACATTCAAAAACTTGCGAAAGCACATCAAACACAAGTTTCAAACAAACATACTTAATATAATATCTTAAAAGCAATTGCTTATTTCAGGAGACCTCTTTACTGTTTTATTATTTTCAAATTTCATGATTAATTTTTCCTTATTAAAATTTAAAGTGCATCCCAGAGTTTTAGCTATTCAACATGTATGTCCTGAAGTAAAAAGTTTAAGAAACTCTGGTTTATAGAGCAAGGTAGTGTTCTGAACAGTAAACATAATAAACATCAGAACAACTGATAAAAAATGTTGGCCTTTGAATGCTGATTAACTGTTAACTGTTAATAGCCAGTCAACAGAAGCCCATAAAATGATTGCCGGTGTTCCTCAAGGTTCTTGGTCCTACACTCTTTCGACTCTTATTAATGATCTGCCTAAAAACATAATCCATTCCTTAGTGAATATCTATGCAGATGATACAAATGTTTATAAGTGCACCTCCAAAAATATGGATGACCAGAACCTTGCAGCTGATCTCTCTGCTGACCTATTCCAGGTCGCTCAATGGGGGGAAAGGACTGGCTTGTAAAATTCAGTATGGCCAAAACCAAACTAGTAATGTCCCACTGGCACTGAGCAGACCCCCTGAACATATCATGATAGATGGGTGGTCTCACAAGGAAGCTCTTTGCTTTGAATGTCTATTGGGACTCAAGCTCTCCCCAGACCTAAATTGGGACTCAAGCTCTCCCCATACCTAAATTGGGACTCACGCTCTCCCCATACCTAAATTGGGACTCACGCTCTCCCCATACCTAAATTGGGACTCAAGCTCTCCCCAGACCTAAATTGGGACTCAAGCTCTCCCCAGACCTAAATTGGAACTCTTTGATACAAATTATTGCTAAAGATGTTGGAAAAATGGTTGCTTCATTGTACAGCTCCACTAAGTCATCTTTAGTCCTTTCCTCAATCCTCCCTAATCTCAGTCTTCTTTTTCTCTTTCACTCCCTATAACCTTCTGCATACTAGTAGCACTCCCACTTTGCTTGGGGTGAAATGATTAAAAAAAAAAAAAAGTATCTAACCCTGCTATACTCTATCTTTAAAAGAGCACCTTGAGGCGATAGAATGGTTAGCAAGCTTGACTCACTAGAACAATTATGACTGAGTAGTGAGTTTGATCCTCAGTAGGTGCCCCATACTTTTGGCCTTGTGCCACATCTAAGCAACGTTTAGAAAATAAATATACTCTATCTTTGCAAGAGCCATATTAGACCAAAAATGGAGCATTGCTGCCATACCTATGCTGGAGCTACCTAGTCCTCACTTGCCTGTCTTGATAAAGTTCAGTAGTATCTATGCAGCCTTGTGGGTGATGAATTATTTTCCACCCTATAACCATTCCCCACAGATGAAACATCACAAGCCTCTCATTACTTTATCGCTATTTCTATAGCATGCATTCTGATGAGCTACATTCTTTGGGACCACCAGCCTTGACCTTTACAACTGGGACCCACCATGTCACATCCATGAGGATGAATTATCAGGCTACAAGTGTATGGCACCTAGTGAGGATCAAACCCTCTCCAGTATTAATGAGCCGTCCTATGGTGAGTAACACCCTGATATTTATGAAACTTAGTACAAAGCCACAAGTGTGAATCATCACTGTTGTAATAGCTTAATAACCACTGGACTACCTTAAAATATTCTATGTACCAAGGCCCTTCAAGATAAGGTCAATCATAACTCTCCACAATTTCCTGTTTGGTGTTGCTTTAAGTAAAATTTTAACCTTTTATCACCTCTCTGTCCTTGTGGCTTTCGGGTTTATCACATTGCAACAATGGTTCTCCTACAATCACCAAAGTTAAGCAACATCAAGCCTGCTCATTACCTAGATGGGTGACCAATTGGGAATGCTAGGTGCTGTAAGCTTGGATGCATAGGTTGTGTAGTGAATAATGGCTTAGAATTGGAAATCGGCTCTGCAATTTACAGTTCCCATTGGGTTTGTTATATTCATTTATGTTCAAATACCTTTGGGAGAGAGATGAATCAACCTCTTCTTCCCCCATCTATGGGTTAATTAGTAGGACTTATATCAGTAATCTCCAAAAAAATTCTTACAATCTAAAAATATATTTTGTCTTTACATAACCTGCAAAAGGTTGATAATCCATAAAAAACGAATCAATCAATCAACCTTTGTCCTTGTTTTTCCTTCAGTATATCCTGTTAGTGTTAATGTCTCTAGGCCCTCTTTCCTCATTATGTACATCTCAAACTTCAGCTGCCTCTTTCTGGTTGTAAATATAAGTTTCTTTATTGTTCCTATTTTTTCTTACAACTTCCTCATTGGTCACATATGATAAGGCACCTGATTTATAAGATGTCACTCAAAAGTTTGTGAAATTCAAGATGCAAAATAGTCTTCTCAAAGAAAGATTCATAGAAATTTTTCTGATGGAGCAATTTCCAGAGATATGTGAAATATCTAGTGAGACATGGAAAATACTTGGCTGATGATGGGATCAATCTGTTTAAATTTGAATAGCATCTCATAAATATTTACTAAATTTAGTTTATTTTTACTGCATGTTTGTAGCCGTCATCTCTGAATTTGTTTGAAACCCTATTTGATTCGCTGCTAGAGTAAGAAGACAGAGAACTAAGAAATTTCATATCAGATATTTTATAAGGTCCTCCTGCACAATCATTGTATTCACTACCTCCATTGCCATCTACAAATTCTAGAAACACTGTTTGTTTCACTACCAGAGTAAGAAGACACAAGAAGAAAAAACATTTTCATGAGATACTTTGTCAGACACTCCTTAGTAATTAAGAGACTACCATGTGGAGACAGAGTCTAAAAAGAATACACACCCATTAACACTTACCCTTTTGGAGACACCTTTTTGAGGCCAGCCCCTTACTGCTTAGAGAGTCAATCTGGGGGAAAAAGAACTGATTATGTACATTATATGCATGCAGACTACTGTTCTCATCACAATGTTTCAGCCACTGTGCCCTCTGGCCTTCATCAGGTATATGTCAATCCAAGTAGCCTACAATGAATTTCACATGAAACCCTTTATTTAATCTACTGAAGTAGATTATTCTCCTTCCTCTGCACATTTCTAGGGATAGCTCATATAGTTTTTATTTTGGTACTACTCAGTTATTGCTTGCCCTGTTTCCACTGAGTCCAAGTATTTATTTTCTTTACTATTGTCATGTCCATAAATAAATAGACAAATAAAAATTAATTATAGTGTCAAAAATAATTATAAAATAATTATAATAAAATAATTGTAACAATTATAATTATCATATAAATTCTAAACCAATTGACACACAAACCTGTGAGTAATAAGACCAAGAAATTTCTCATCAGATATCTTGCAAGCTGCTCCTGCTCAGTCATTGCTTTCACTGTCTTCATCACCATCTAAAAATTGTCTAGAAACACTATTTGTTTTACTGCCAGAGTAAGAAGACACAGGAATAAAGAACTTTCTCATGAGATACTTTGTCAGCAACTCCAGAGTGATTAAGTGTCATCAAGTAACTTTTCAAAGCAATCAACCAACCCAATGTACGTATACTGTTCAGTTATTGCTCAAACTCACAATTACTATGTCACCAAATTCAGACAGAAATTGATTATGTACTGAAAAGACAAACATGACACAAAATTTGGTGTTTTTCTACCTGTATGTTTGCTATCGAACTCCTCCTATGGTTTTGGAGATAGACTACTATAACCATATATATTCTGAAACTACATTACCCAGGGTACTTGGATAAGTATATTTTATTTCAATGAAAGGGAGTCCCTGGGGGGCACAGACACCACACTGAAAATTTTTTTTACTTTGATTTAAATTAAATTTAAACAAGGGAATGACTCTTATCCCAAATATAGGAGAAAGCCAGAAGATGGAGGTCACATCAGCAAGATCATTGAGTAATATTGAAATGCATCATGCCCACAAATTATAACAATGATTTAAAATCAATCATCATTTTCTTACAAAAAAAATGTGTGACATGCAGCAAGGCGTGGCTAATTCGGTTAGTACAGAATATACCTTTTTCATATCGAGTCATTTTCAATTTTTAGAATTAATACAAGGCTTTTACATACTAATCAACAAGTTGTTCCACTAGAGGAGTTACTTAAAGATCTATATTTCATATTGGATGTGTAATTGAGAATGAAATGTGTCATTTAGTGTTGACAGCTGATGTAATCATGCAGTTTTAAGGTGGCAAGATCAATACAACAGATGGCCTTTTACTGTTTAGTTCTTATGACATTGATAACTTATGAGAACAATATGATTAAGCTGCTCAGATCCATACCAGTCTACAATAAATCTCTGTCTCTTTATATATATATATATATATATATATATATATATATTGAAAGGATAAAATAAAAAAAAGAAAATTATGAAGTTGACTATTTATTTTAGACATAATGATATAATGATCCAGGAGTGACATGAATGAATATCAAAATATTGACAGAATTAATTGTCAATAATCAAATATTCAATATTGACAAATATATTTTGAGATTCACTTCCTTTATTTTAAGCTATGACTATTATTTCAGTTTGTTAGAGATCACATTTCAGATTAGTACTGTAAGTAACTTACTAGTAATCATCATCAGCTGTAAATTGACAGGCAGTAAATTCAAAGTCCAGTTGGTATGCACAATAACTACTCTTAAATCTGGATGTAAATTGGGTTGGAAAAGAAGAGGAGATTGTAAAATCCAAAATTAATAAAGGGGGTCTGGAATAAAAGGGCAGGATGGAAAACAAAATTTTTAATAAGCAGGCAACAGTGGATTGGTTGAAAAAAAAAATAAAATAAAAATATTTGTGTTGTGTGAGACTATTTACTGCATATATACTTACTACATACTATCACATGTGTAACAAAACGAATAAGATCAAGAAAAGCAAATTGAATGACAGGAAAACCAACTACCGTAATTCCCCATGTATAATATGCATTTTTTCTAAAAAATTATAAGCAAAATCAGGAGTGCGTATTATGCACTGCTACAAAAATTCTTTAAAAAAATTGCTGTAAAGTAAAATAAAAATTATCATAAAACTAAATTAGAATAATATTATTCTATGTTTAAAACCAATTTAAAAAAAAAATAAGAATAGGAAATGCTTGCTGTAATGAAATTGGAGAGGTACAATTTATAGGGTTTGATTACCAAACAAGGGGTGCATATTATGTAGTAGAAGCATTTTCCACACACTTTCAGTACAATTTTAGGGGTACGTATTATGGATGAAAGCATGTTATACATGGATAATTACAGTAGGTTCTATGGTAAACAAAAAAGCTTTTATTTTGTTATATTACATGCTAAGGGAATAAATACTTAACACCAGGTGGATAATAGAAGAAAGGTTTATTGTACACAACCAGTACAATATGAAATATGGTACAGTTATACACACAGGTCAATCTAGTAGTGAGTGCCACTAATTGGAAGGTCGGACGTGATTGCGTCGTCTCTCTCTCACTCTTCCTCGAATCTCTCGTACACAGTTGACTTTATAGGTACTTATTACCTATAGTGTAATCATTCATGGGGGTGACGGGTTATTTCATTACATCATATTTCAATTTTAGTGATTTCGTCAGTGGATAGAAAGGAAAACAAACAAAGGCTTACTGGCAAGAAGAAAGAAATACTCCAAGATAACTTCAGTTGGGAGTTGCTGAGTTTTTGTGGTATAGTTTACATGTCAGGTCAGCGAAGGTTGGTAAAGGTACACCACTCAAGCAGGTTTCAGGAACAAGTGACTCAGCCAGTGGACTAGCTTAATTTTGGCACCAACGGACAAATATGAATACCCCGATGAATGACCTCCACTGGTAAGGCCATCTGCCCACATCAAATGAACCAGAACTTGAAGTTTAATTCATAAAAATAGACTCTCTTAACAATACAGAATATAATAAATGAAGACAAAGTAACATAGGAATCATGTATATGTAATATTATGGATCAGAATGTTCAAACTTAAGTATGGTGTACAGTAAATTTTGATTGACAGGTTCTGTCATGTGTGAGATGGGAATTTACTTTAAAAAACGATGAGTAACCAATATTTGTTTTCAGAACAAAAATGGAGAGAAAAGAGGTTGGAATAAACAGACAGGTTGAAAAAGAAGTGAAAATAAATAGTCTAGAATAACAGTTGGTAGTTGGAAAAAAATTTTTAAATTTAAATAGCCATCTAAGCCTGTTGATTTCAGACACAAGATTAACCAGCAGTAATGAAAGAGGCTGTTTTCAGATCTCTCATTGTGCCAAGGGCAAACAATGAAACATGTTTTTGGTCAAGGGCTGTAACTCATCTTAACTTTCCCTATTTTTAGTTTCATGATGTCAGGGCTTTGAAAACAGGCATTTTACAAGTAAATATAAATATGTAAAAATATATATATATATATATAAAATAAGGAGGAAGAAGAGCAAGGATAAGAAAAAAAATGACACACCATAATTGGTGGATAAGAAACAACAAAGAGCTAATCAGTTATTTCTCTTCAGAGTATGTGCACAATGACTAAAAAAGGAGAAAAATACTACTACAGAACCAGCAGTATATGTCACAGACAGATTACATTTTGACCCAGTAGCCATTCCTTCTGCTTACAGAGGGATGGCTGCTTAGACTTAATATAAATGGTCCCTAATTCTCAGATGATAATTCGAATATGCCCTGTTGATTACTGTGAAAAATACCCAGGTGAAAGACAATGTACCAGTTAGAACAAAGGTTCTGGCACTTGCATTCATTTCCCGTAATCATGCTTAAAAGTGTGAATGCGGAGTGACAGACAGCTCTGTATTCCGAACAGTTGACCTGTTCAGCCCATTCTGATTTTGAGAGTAGGTCAAAGACTGAATGGTCCTAGGGCCTCCAATCCTTCAGTTTATTGAATGGAACTGTGACAAGCAAACTAGTTATCCTGAGGGAACGTCAGAGGGAAACAGCTACTAGATCAAGGGTGGCCAAACTTGCTTAATGGAAGCGCCACATACGATAAAGTTCAGATGTTTGAGAGCCACAAGACATGAACAAAATTTACACATATTTTTTGTTACAGACACCTTAACATTAAACTTACGTTTTAATCCAACGTTCTCTCAATTCATACCCAGTAAATAATTATAAAGCTTTTTCTTATTTACCTTTTATGGTAACTGATGAAGAAAGCACAGCTGACATATTTCCACGAGCTGCATATTAAAGGTCAAAGAGCTGCACTTGGTTTGGCCACTACTAGATGGAAGTATTAACAAGCAGATGTAGATTTTCATACTGCCCTCAACAGATCTTAACTATTACATGCTCATCCATCCTAGTCTCCAACTTCTGAATGTTTCTGCCAATATATTGAGTATTACAGGGACATTTATAATTATAATTGTTTGTTTGTTTGTTTGTTTAATGTTTAACGACCTATCAATCTTTATAAGATCATTTAAGGTCAAACCATTGTTTTTGTTTTTTTTGTTTTTGGATAAAGTTGAATCGCTTTCAAAATTTTTTTTTTTTCTTTGCGTTGTCTTGCTTTTTATAAAATATCCATTGCTTTCAGAGTTGCGTTTTCTTTGATTCATTTGTTGATCTTTGTCTGGATGAAGACCATTCCCTTGTTTGAGATCGGATGATTGTTTTTGATTTGTTTTTGTTGGGACTTTTTGAACTTTTCTGTCTTGACTGACTTTCTTGGCTATCGGTTTCCATCAGTTCGAATTTGTTTTCATTTTCAATTAAGACAATTTCTGTTTCCTTTTTGATGTGTTGAATCCACCTCTTCTCTCCCTAGCTATGGGTTAATTAGTAAGACTTGTATCACTAAATCATTTATATCGCAAAAAGAAATAAATAAAATTGCATAAAAAATATTTACATTTCGGCATCAAATAACCCATAGAGGTGTTGATATGCTGTTAAACAAAAATAACCAAACAACCAACAAAGTGATTTTTTTGAATAAAGTTAATTAAAACTAAACATTACCAATACCATTTAATGATAATAACAGAATAAATCTTTGGTTCTATCCAATAATGATCAATCATGGAGTAATGAATTGCAACTTTGATTGAGGAATTGGAGCACCAAGTTTGAATTCCAATTGAATTCATGACATTCACTTAAATGCTAATACTCTTGAGAAAAGGATGAATCCAACTCTCCTCCTCAGCTATGGGTTAAATATCCGGACAGATTGGGTTCTATAATCTTGGTTGATGACTAGTCTACGAGAAGAAAAACTGAATTCAAACCAGCCTGGCATAGGTAACACCTCTGCTACTGTGGCTGCAGTACATATGGTGCCCATACAATCCTAATGGGTTACGGGACTCGTGATTGTGTGATCAATCATCTAAGCTTTATTGCTGACATGTACTTCCTTTTTTTAATCAAAGCATTAACAAAAGTGACATTTTTAAAGCTGTTTTGCAAGCAAAGTGACTGTGTAAGAAAAGCATTTTTTATGGCTTCTTTTTTTTTATTTTAAATGTTCACAGCATACTGAAATTGCAGGTCTAGATGTCAGGAGAAACAGATGAAAAGGATTTTTAACTTAAATAATAAATTTTCATCACCAATTAAATTTAAATGCAATCTAAGTATGATGACGAAACAAGTAAAATATCTCCCTCTTCAAACAAGTGGAAAACACAAAAGGGGAGATAATTCAGACAAGAAAAGTTTCTTTATGGTAATGATAATAGGAAATTGCATTTTCGGCTCATCCCTTTGCTGACAACCATGCATTCTGTCTTTTAGTTTATACTTAGTCCATTCTTCTCACTTTCCTTTGCTACTTTCTGTAGGAGCTTTTGCAGTTTCCTTTGTGTGTCTGCTAACAACACTGTGTCATCTGCATATCTTATATTGATAAGATTGTGGCCACCAATAATAAATCCTGGTAGGACTTCTAATTCTCCCATAATTGTCCCACTGCATAGGTTGAATAGATCCAGTCAAACAAGTACAGAAATTTAAATATCTGGGAAGTGTTCTAACAGAGGACAGAAAGTGTGACACTGAGATCCAAAGATGTATTGGGATGGCCAAAGATGCATTCCAAAAGCTAAGCAGGGTATTAAGAGACAGAGAAATTTTTTTAGAAACAAAGAAAAGAGTACTGAACTGTTAAGTGATATATGTCCTGTATAGCAGTGAATGCTGGACAATCTTCTCAAAGATGAAGAGATTTGAAGCAATACAAATGTAGTTCTACAGAAAGATGCTGAGGATACCATAAATCAAACATGTAAGCAACGACAAGGTTTTAGAGAAAATGGAAACAAAAAAAGAAACTTATACTTAACATCAGGAAGAGGCAGTTGAAATTTCTGTGGCACATAATGAGGAAGGAGGGCTTGGAAAATCTGATACTCACAAGGCAGATTGAAGGAAAGCAGAACAAAGGAAAGCTGCATGTAACATAATTGATGAGCTTGAGTAAATGAATGGCAGAACAGGGTTTGGGAGAAATAACAAAAAGACAAAACTTATTAAGAGCTACAAGAGACAGGAAGATGTGGACGGCCATGATCGCCTACATCCTGAAGGGATATGGCACATAAAAGAAGAAGGATAGAGAAATTAACTGTTTACAGGAAACAGTTAGCATCCATTGACTGAACAGTTAACCAGCTGAAATTTCTATTAAAATAAATCTTCAGGAAAATAAATTCCTCAAGTCTACTAAAGGTTGTGGCTCTTTCCAATATTGATGGGAGTTTCCTATCTAATCTTTTGTCTGAAGTAGTGTGAAAAGTCAAAATTTTGATTTTACAGGGTGAAGCAGAGAGGACGGACGTTTTTGAAAAATTCACATCATTAATTTTAGCTTCAAAAATTTTTTATTTATATCAATGTGTTTGTATTGAATTAGCATTTGACAAAATCAAGTTTGGAAAACAACATCCCTCATGTGGTGTCCGTTTTTATTGATGCATTTCTGAAGGTGTTCTTGGAAGTTGGCCTCCAACCTGTCAATTTGGGCAACTTCTATGCAAATAGCTTCCTTCAAATCATCCAATGTACAAGGCTTATGTCCATACACATGAGCCTTGAGGTTTCCCCACAAGAAATAATCACACATGAACAAATCAGGAAATTCACGGGGCCAAGGGGTGTCAGCAAACCTGGAAATGAAGCAGTCACCAAAGAGAGGGCAATCCATTGATGGTCGCCCTATCTTGTTGAAACCACACACGTCGGATAGGAATACATTTTTGTTGTAATTCAAACACAAAGAAGTTGTTTGTCATCTCAATGTAATGTCTGGAGTTGACAGTAACAGGATTTCCATTATGGTCCTCAAAAAGTAAAGACTAATGAAGCCAACTTTTCCAACAATACACCAAATCATCACTTTTAGGCTGTGCAGTACTCTCAGATTTTCAAGAGCCCAATAACGACAGTTCTGTTGATTCACCATGCCATTGAGATGAAAATGAGCTTCATCACTCATTAACAAAATGAGGTTGTCATTTGCCTCAAAAATTGCTTCCATCTAATGTGCAATGTTAAGCCACTGTGCATAGTCCCCTGGTTTCATCTGTTGGCCAGTGACCAATTTGTAGAGGTGGAAATGTAGTTCTTCATGCAAAATATGCCTTACTGAACAATTATCGATGCCAAGTTTAGTAGCATGCCTCTGAGCAGAGCAACACAGACTGCACAACAAAGCTTGTCTGATGCGTTCCACATTTTCTGGGATAATCACCATTCATAGGGCCTCCACTGGTCTGCTATTTATTAGTGTATCATGTATGAAGTGCATGAACCCAATGGAAGATTGTGTTACAAGTGGGAACAGCCTTTTGTTGAATGTTAAATTGGTGACAAAACTTATTGTTGTAGCATACCTACATATGATAATGGGTATATCTTCATTCACATAGATACAGTAGTAAATACTGTATGTTGGTCTGCAGTTGGAGATTCATTATGGAATTCACTTGACTCACTTCTAGCAGTTGACTACTTCTTCTATGCACTGCTGGAAAATCTTATATATGTTGTTCTTGTCCTAAGTATTATTGTTCATTACCAACCTTCGTTTGATTATTCTGTTTAGTAATCTTCCCTAGGTTACAACACTCATGCTGAACTGCTGTTACAGATTCATTATTATTCATGAAACTGTTGCAGGCAAACTCATAATGCTCTACCATCCACAGTGCCATGGCTTCAACTGAAAAGAAAAAAAATTGCTAAGACACCATGGACTGAATGATACCTGTTGGACATATGTCCCTCTCCCTGGGGCTGAGTAATAGCCATTTCAAAAACGTCCATTCTCTCTGCCTCACCCGGTATCATTAATTTCCCTTCAAGTTACATGTGTAACTCATTTTAGTTGTTAATGTTGGAAGTCTTCATGTGATATGGTCTTTGTTATTTGGTCAGAACTGTTAGAAAGCAGATGATGAAAGCACAACAAAAAATATTGCTCAGTCATGTTTTCACTGAGTGAATTCTAAAGTGACACAGGATTAGATGAATGTATTGTGATTGGTACTAACTTTAAAGTTGTGTAGTTTGACCAATAATCATGGATATTTTTTTAATTCTATTTTTGTTACCATACAGTAAATAAATAGGAAAATCTAGTGAAAAATATCAGTCTGTTATAATCCAGAATGATGATATTTCATCATTCTAAAAATAATCTTGTCATTGGTGATGATAGAAAAGAAAGATATTTCATCATCTTAACCATCATCATTATAAAAATGACCCTTCCACCACAAGAGAACAATAGTGTAGACTCGGGTACCCATAGCAGTAGTCAGTAGACAAGTAGCAGTACAGAAATACACATCTTGCCAGCGCTCTGGTGAAGATCAAAAACAGGTGATTTCCAAATGCCATCCTCACAAACAAAATTCTCGGAACCAAACCAAGTAAGTGCTGACTTTTAAACAAAAGAGACACTGAGAACATTTTTACACACCTCATACCAATATTCTGGAATTCACATCACAAAAAAATAATATAAATTCTCGTTATTTATGTCAACATGTATCTCAAGTTTTTATTGTTTATATTATTGTTGTTGTTCATTTTATGTTATGGTCTAGAATGATAACATGTCATCATTCTAAAAATAACTTTGCCATCAATGATGATAAAAAATTAAGGATATTTCATAATTCTAAAAAATAACTGTCATCAGTGATGATAGAAAAGAAGGATATTTCATCCTCCTCCCCTCATCATGGTGGAGTAATGGATAACAGCTTGGATTGAGGAAGCGGAGAGCCGAGTTCAAATTCCAGTTAAATCCATTACATTCCCTTACATGCTAATACACTTGGGAAAGGTATGAATCCTCTTATTCTACTCCCAGCTATGGGTAGATAGCAGGACAGACCTGATTCTGTAGCCTTGGATGGCAGAAAGAAATAACAACCTACTGTGGGAAAAAAATCTGCCTTGTCAGTCATGTATCAAAAGATACCTAAGCGTGTATCATGCATGGAACATAACTGACTGACCCTCATCATTATAAAAATGGCCCATCCACCATAAGAGTGTCAATATAGAGAACAGTATAGTAGACTAGGCTACCCATAAAAGTAGACAAGTAGTAGTAGTAGTACAGGAACTCATGTCTTTCCCAGCGCTCCATGAAGATCGAAAACAGATGATGTTACACCCACCCTCACAAACTAAATTCTCAAAACCAAACCAAGTAAGCACCGAATTTTAAACAAAGACACACTGTGAACATTTTTACACACACCATATTCTATAATTCACATCACAAAAAGAAAATATAAATTCTTGTTATTTATATCAACACGTGTCTCAAGGTTTTATTGTTAACATTCTATGTTTTATGCATTTTAATTTCTGTCATTAATACCAATCCCGTTACAGTCAACAAATAATAACAATATGGGGGAGGGAATAATACATCAACACCCAACACGTTAACCCCCATTACAAGTCCCTACATATGAGATTCTTATATACCTGGAATATCAATGTCATATCAACAAAATATCTCATCAGCTGCAGCAAAAACATTACATACACTGCTCTTATTGGCATTTATGAATTGCTTTGAATCATTAACTAAAGCAAGAAGATCAAGAACTTAAAAAAATATCCCGGTGTTCCTCAAAAGTATTTTCCACCATTTTCAAATACTAGGATTTTCTTTATTACTTTAACAGCGCTAGTCATAAGTTATAATTATATATGTATCAACATCTTGTGAAAATATAAAGAACTAAATTTTGTTACCAACATTATAAAATTATATTGCACTATTTTCAGTATAGCACAAGTAGTTTCAGAACTTGTCAATATGAAATCCAAATATCTTGCCCGAATATATATCAAATATTTATAAGTGTATCATTCATGTTTTGTTTTAGTGTTGCCAGTTATGTTGCTATATATTTAGATATAATTGATACAATTCAAAGAAGAATCTGTAATGTTATTGGTCCTGACCTGGCATCTCAGCTTCAGTCACTCTCCCATTGCTGGTATGTAGCTTCCCTATGC
Source organism: Acanthosepion esculentum (assembly GCA_964036315.1). NCBI lineage: Eukaryota > Metazoa > Mollusca > Cephalopoda > Sepiida > Sepiidae > Acanthosepion > Acanthosepion esculentum. Next base: position 52,136,119 of record OZ038491.1, on the reverse strand, counting down.
TTTTTTTCTATAAATACTTTCATGGTAATTGTTCCGGTAAGCTTTCCTCAATGGTACCTAGACTCTATAAATTTAAACGCAGTACTGGATTAGTGTCAAGGTCTCATAATTTTTACTTGGAGTGAAATGATTAAAAAAATCTCATCAGCTACTCCAAGGCAAAGAAAGTTCCTATATGCTATCTATCAGTCAAAGCTGAGTGGTTAGGTGATACTAAGTTGATGATTAAGTTGTGGGTGTTGGCTTGTAAGTACAAATGGACATTATACATACATGCATGCATGTTTGGAATGAAACACAAGATTGAGTGAAATGACAACAATAAATTTATATTCAGATAATTGAAATACTCCAATAGCTTCATGTTTCGCACTTCCCATCTGTGGAACTCCCTTCCTCTTATTTGCTTCCTTGATAGCTATAATCTCCAACTATTCAAATGCAATGTCAATCAACATCTCAAGATGCCTTGTTCTATTCCTCATCCTTTTCTTCATCCTTTCCTCTTTCACACCTCTTTACTCTTGCTCCCACTTTCTGTAACCCCTTACATGCTAGTGGCACTCCTGCCTTACTTGGGGTGAAAATGTAAAAAAAAAAAATACAAGAATAGACAAAGTTGTTTGTGAATGAATTAAAATTTGTAAAAGAAAAGATTAAAATGAAGTAAAAGTCTTTCTCAGTTACTCATGGGCAAACTACAGCTCGTTTGGTCTTTCTGAATGGTCGACTAGACACATGCATCAATTCCTGGTTCTACCAAATCTCTCCTTCCTCAAGTCACTTTCCTTGCCTACAAAGAGACATTCTACACACATCCTCTGTATCAACAGTACAAAGAATTTTATATTAACATTTCATTTTGTCTTTTCTTTCCACCTCACAAGCAAGCTATTGCTGCTTTTGCTTGTTTTTCTATCCAATCAGAATCAGAATATAAGTACTTGTGTGTCAGTGTACAGTAGAAGAACTGATGAAATGTATTACACTGATCTCACCCGCACAGAAATTCTTGAACTCATCAAGCAACAGTGGATGGCAATCCTGAAACTCAAAACTGACTATATACACTGACAAAAGTGGTCATCAACAAACTTCAATCAGACCTACAATGTAATCTAATGTTTTGTTAGGTTTTCTTAGTTATGGCGACATCAGACAGAATAATAATATATTTCGATCAAACACACGAAGGGCATAATTCCTCAAGGTGGTAATTCGGTTGACCTTTAAAATGTACGCTACCATCAAAAGCCTTATGATAAAATATTTTGAAAAGAATTTCTTGATTGCTTTTATATCAATCTTCTTATATGGCAATGAATGTGGAACAATTATTTATTAGGTCATACTCAAAAAAATGAGAGAAAGGAGAACGTTTTACAAATTTTATTTTTAGTTTTTATATCAGAAAAAATAACGTATTTATTTTTTAGCATTTAACGCATGTACACAATCCTCAGGAGGAGGCATGGTGGAGAAATGGATAACGGCTCAAATTGAGGAATAGGAGAGCCGAGTTCAAATTCCAGTCAAATCCATTACTTACATTCACTTACGTGCTAATACCCTTGGGAAAGGTAGGAATTTTTGAAGATTGCAGGTGACAGGTATAGGTTTAAGTAGCAGGACAGACTGGGTTCTATAACCTTGTCTTGCAACCAGTCCCATGGAGTAATGGATAGCGGCCTGGATTGAGGAATCAGAGAGCCGAGTTCAAATTCCATTACATTCACTTACGTGCTAATACCCTTGGGAAAGGTATGAATCCTCTTCTCCCCCCAGCTATGGGTAAATAGCAGGACAGACCGGGTTCTATAGCCTTGGATGGCAACTGCTCTACTGCAAAAAGAAATGGCATCCTACTGCGGGAAAAAAATCTGCCTAGTCATTCATGTGTCGAAAAATACATGATCACCTAAGCATGTGTCACATATAGCACATAACTGACTGACTGACACAATCCCCACTCTATGAGATGACAGTAACAGAAGCAGAATTTCTTCTGCCTTTATTGTTTATCATATAATGTGGCTTGGAGTAGCATCCACGGTATGTAAACCAGATAACATGATGTGTGTTATTATATCAGTACTATGGGTACCCTAGTCTACTCTACTGTTCTCTACTGTATTGACTCTTATGATGGATGGGCCGTTTTTATAATGATGAGGGTTAGTCATTTATGTGTCATGCATGATACACACTTAGGTGATCTTTCAATGCATGACTAACAACGCAGATTTTTTCCAGCAGTAGGTTGCCATTTCTTTCTGTGGTAGACCAGTTGCCATCCAAGGCTACAGAACCCAGTCTGTCCTGCTTTTTACCCATAGCTGGGAGGAGAAGAAGAGGATTCATACCTTTACTGTGGTTAAAAGGCACAAGAGAATTATACCTGCATTCAATGAGAATAATAATTTACTGAATTATACGTTGAATTTAGTACATTAAGTAACAAATTGATAATGGATAAGGAATATTTTACTTTTTAAATTCATAATTAAACGTTATAATTTTAGTCAGCTTAGACATTGTGGCAATATTTAAATAGACTAGTCCATTTGTAAAAAAAAAACATAGGAAACTTTTTCTGCAAATAATTTTTCTGGATTAGCATATCATCGACTTTCCTTAGACCACAACATGCCAGAATTTGTAAATAATGGTTTTTTTTTTTATCATTTTAGAAGTCAGGGTTCTGTTTATAATATCAATATAGTGTAATATTGGTCCCTGACTTTTACAGAGTTGTAGGACAAATTTACTGTTATTTAAAAATGTAAAATTTTTAAGTGTGGTAATATAATAGATATCTGCATATTTTTTTAATATTATGAATTTTTGAAGCATTTTTTTAAACTTTAAAAAAATAAAAAGCCTTTATTTGTATGAGATTATTTGGAAGCACATGCACAACCATCTGAGGTGAATAATTATTTATCTTAAATTAAGAATAAACAGATGAATACAGGGAATACATAAATTATTATATAAATTATAACATCTAGCAATTTTAATATCTACCTGATCAGTCAAATGAAAGTGAATTAAAAAACAACAAACTATATATAAATTAAAACTTTAATAATATTTCTTTAACATGCAAAGAAGTGTATTGATGAATCTTAATGAATACAATAAACCATAGATTTTTAATTATTTGTTTAAGGCATCTCAACTCATTATGGGTCATTTAATACCAAAATTTAATTTTCTTGGGAGCTTTGAAGTAATAAAAATATGATGTGTGTTATTCTACTTTCACAATTGAATACATGGTAGATGATACTCAGCTTTTATGCATATACATGTTTGTGTGAATATGATTACTAGAGGTGGTGATATGTGTGTTTTATGTTGTAGTTTTGTTGAAGTTATATTTTGAAATACAATCTGATTTAAGAAATTGTCAGATATTATAGGGATTAATGTTATTGATAAGTCCCGGAAAGGGATATATTTGTTCGAGGTATCTAAGTGGTTTTGGCTACTGTAACCAAGTAGTACAATCTCACAGGTAACCATAATCGACCGGTAGTCATAGTCAATAGATGTAGGCAATAGGAGTAGACCAATAGGATAGCGAATAGCGTAATCCAATGGGTGTCGTCATAGACTCTTTTCCCTTGGTCTCTCTGTCAGTCTGTATTTATGACTGACATCAGCCAATCATATTCCAGTGAGGGGGAACATAGGTGTATGCATATTCCATATATATCAGTTATGAAGTTGTTTGGTGGGTTAGTTGATTTTCTTTAATGTCATATCAACCTCTATGGATTATTTAATGCAATTTTATGGCTTCAACTAAATATATTTTGAATGCCTTCATTTGTATGCCTTCAACTACAGATAAAATGTATTGTTGGTCATTTTGCTATAAATATGTATTGTTGGTCCTTTTTTCTATAAAAATGTATTTTTATACTTTCATAGTGTTTTGTTTTTGTTTGGTGATTCCCTATTTGCCCATAGCTGGGACCCTAACAGGTGCTACCACCAATAAACCATGAAAGTTCTACAGATAATTTATGGGTGGCCTGTTATAGCAAAGAAAACAGCGACTTACTTCGTCAAACCAAGTGACAACGCGTCGCGTGTATCCTACGACGGGAAATGTGACAAAAAAGAAAATTACTTACCCAAAAAAGGGCACGTATTCCACATGACATGCTGAAGACGGAATATTTAAATTAAAAAACAAGTCCGTCGCTATAAAAGTATTTTGATATGAAAAAATTGAGCGTTCTCAAATCGTGAGAAAAAATTTGGGGATTTTGGCTACTGTGTTTGTTGGAGAGTGAGTTATTTTTCTGACTGGTTGCATGCATTGTGAGATAGAAACTGCGAATCGAGTTTTCGACATTTCTTTCTGCCCCTGATGTTCAAGTCTGAACTTAGTGATTTATTCTCTGTGTTGTGGAAGTAATCTGCGACAAATATTTCCTTTGCAATCCCAGATCGCTTACACCTGTATATCCACATGATAACTCAAGAAAAATTTTTCTTGGACTTTTATTTACGTTTTTTAGATGAAGAATTGTCATTATATGCTTTGTTATTTGGACAGGCCATTTCAGTTGTGATGCTTACATTTTGGTTGGTCATACCCTATGGCCTTCTTCAGGTAGTTGCTTCAAATAGCAAAATATAATAACACAAGTATAACATTTGATTATTTGAAACTAAAGAACAAACTATATATAAATTAAAACTTTAATAATATTTCTTTAACATGCAAAGAAATGTATTGATGGATCTTAACTCTAATGGACACAAAAAGTGTGGAATGGGTATAAATAATTTATGGACACCCTAAAAGAGAAAGTGCAATGTGTATCTTTTCAGACTGTACAGATAATTTATGGTTACCTTGTACTTTTATTTATTTAAATTTTTGTTCTTTAACTACAAATGTATATATCCATTTGTTCTTTATTTAAAAGAAATCTTTTTGTAACCTCCCACCACAGTACACAAAACAGCTAAGTCCAATAACTCTGTAAAAATCAAGGATTAATTTGACACTGTATCAATATAATAATATCAATCTCAGACTAACATTTTCTACTGACATGAAGGGGAAAGATTATATTGAGTCAATTGCTAGGTCTGCTGCTAGGAAAGTGTGTTCACTGTGTCATGCTAGATAATTTTTCTTGCCAAACTCTATCTTACATATCTACAAGTATACCATTCATCCTTGCTCTGAATATTACTGCCACATATAGTCTGGTGCTCCTGCTATATATTTAGAGATCTTTGATAAAATCCAAAGAAGAATCTGCAATGCTATTGGTCCTGACTTGGCATCTCAACTTCAGTCACTTTCCCCACCATCATAATGTAGCTTCCCTCTGCCTTTTCTGTAAATATTTTAATGGTAAATGTTTTGATGCACTCTCCTCTATGGCACCTAAACTCAAAATGGCTCAATGTAACCATAAGTTCTATGCTAACAGTTTCTTTTCTCACACTTCTCACTTGTGGAATTCTCTTCTAGCTTTTTCTTTTCCAGTCAACTTTGATATTCAAAAATCTAAATGCAATGTGAATCATTATTTTCTGTCCTCTTAATTCATGTTGTTTTATTATTTTCACTCCTTGATAATGTTCTTTATTCTTTCACACACAGTAACCTCCTGCATGTTAGTGACTGGTTGCCTTGTTTGGGGGGAAATGATTAAAAAACATTCTGACAAGTGTTGCAGCCTAAAGAAGGCCTAAAATATGCTAATCTACATTATTTCCCAAAACATTTTTCCTTATTTTTTTAAAAGTGGACCAGTCCTAGTAGTGCTGGGACTATCTTACCTACTCATACAGTAGTGCCGGTAAATTTTATGACTGTTGTATTGCACTCAGTTTGGAAGTTGGGGTTTGACATGATAAATAAGGACACAAAATATGTCTTCCCAAATCATTACCGTTTTTGGAGGAAACAAGTTTGAAGATTAAGTTTAGGTTCAAAATTGTAGTGTTGGCATTTCATTCTGATGATTACTAGATAGCCTTATAGCACAGCCTTATAAAATTCATAATTTAAGGAAGCTTTACAAATTGTATATGGACAAGATGCCTGGCACAAGCACATTATTACTAAATCATTGTTCCATCAAATAAGATTTGCTTCAAAGGGAAATTATACTGAACAATTTAGCTATATTATGATGTAATATATTATACAGTACAGTAGTTTTAGTGCAGTTTTCAATAAATAATGCAAATTTAAAACATTTTGTCTTATAATTTGTGCCTAACAGTATTATGGTGTTATACACATTTTTATATATTTTTTGTTTTTAATAATTATGATTAAACAAATGACCAAACAAATCTTATTCATTGAGTAGCCTTTTTTGGAATATTTTATAATTTTTTCATACAGGTTTTACTTATGGAATACAGTAAAAAAAATGCATATTTTGCTTGTGGTGATTCATAATTAGAATTCTGATTTTAATATATTTTCCATTCAATGTATCTAATACAAAAAATATCAATTATATTTGAATTTATGCTTGAAATGGTAAAATTTTTAAGTCAGTTTGCAAGCAAAAACCAGTGGAAATTAGGTCTTTGTATACATTTTTCATACCATTTTAAAACTAAATACTCAAAAATAGGTGAAAGCTATTAATCTAATTTTTGGTGTCAATACGTATGGAAACAAGCCCCATCTTTCACACTGAGTGCAATGTTGATTTTCTAAAAAAGTGAAAAAAAATTAACCTGCCCAAGTGAATTAATAAAACTCATGAAAAATTCATTTTATAAGATCAGATTAAAAATATAGAAACAGGGAATTTTTTAAGTTCGATATCTAATTTAGAACCGACCCCACTTTAACATTTGTGTCAGCCCTCTGAGTTTTTATTTTGTGACTCTTGTGAGGTTTAGGATTGTTCAATTTTCGTTAGCTAGGTCACTTCCTGAACACTTGAGCTATATAATAACTAAATATATAATTTAATAAGTTATACAGTGCAGTATTTTTAGTGTGATTTTCAATAAACAATGCAAATTTAAAACATATTGTCATATAATTTGTGCTGTTATATATACTTTTATCTATTTTTTGTTTTTATTATGATCTAACAAATCTTATTCATTGAGTAGCCTTTTTGTAATCTTTCATTTTTTTTACAGTTTTTACTTATGGAATACAGTAAAAAATTGCATATTTTGCTTGTAGTGATTCCTAATTAGAATTCTGGTTTGAATATATTTTCCATTCAATGGATCTAATACAAAGTATACCAATTTTATTTGGATCTATTCTTGAAATCGTAAAATTTTGAAGTCAATTTCCATACATTTTTCCGATGATCTTTAAAACTAAATGCTCCATAATTGGTAAAAGCTATGCATCTAACTTTTAATGGGAGTATTTATCACATCACACCCCAAATGTCAAATCGAGTGCAATGTTGGTTTTCTAAGAAAAGTGAAAAATCAACCTACCCTACTCAGACAGAATATCTAGTTTCTATAGCATAAGCAGAAGTACTTAAAAAAAGTGTTGTATTTTTTTTCAAAGACTAAACAAAAATTATCCTATAATGTTTTTGTTTGGCATGTTTTCAGACATATAATATAAGGAGAGTAATAAAACAATACAGTGCTTATCTAACATACTCCACCTACCACTCTGTTTATTGGTGGCTATGCTAAGAACCAGTGTCAAATATAGTTAGGGATAAAATTTTGACATTAACATGTGCTACATCCATATAACACAGTGATGTTTAGAGATGTAAATCTATGACTATTTTCATCATTTTTTTTATTTGAATCTCTTAAAAGGTCCACAATGTATTGTTTTTTTTTCACATATGTAGAAAGATATGGCATTTGCTTTCTATTCTAAGTCTGTACCCAAGAGATACCAAAACTAGTTATCATTAGATAAGAAATTGGAAAAATGCCAAAGAACCTGGTTGTGGCTATGTAATATTTTACCTGCTTCTTCTGCAAGAAATAAATATCAATAAAACAAAAGCTGGTAGATGCATTTATTTGATAATTACAGGAAAAAAAATATCCAAGAAACATAAAAACAGATGACTTAAGAAACATGAAAATATAAAGAATGTTTATATCTTTGAAATCTTAGCAAAATATTTTTTGTAAAGACAATTCTTAAATGCTGGTGTTATGTTCATCCATATTAATATCACCAGCATGGGATAAGTTAAGATAAAAAAATATTTAAAAAAAAAAATATAAAAAAATAAAAACGTTACTAATGCCCGCTACAAGTTGGGAACCGCATACACTGGCCTGCAACAAAAGGGAATTAATGAACTGTTTAACATTTTGGATAGGTTGCATTTGTTTCACACTAACAGCTTTGGGAAAGGAATGGATTCACTTCTACGCCCAATAATGGGTAACATAAGACAGCAAAAGCTCTTAAGTCACTTCTAGTTAGACGTTAGACTGACAACTAAATCCCTACAAAAAATCACTTGCTACTGAAAAGCCAGCAGCATCACTTGGTATGGTTATGGTTATATATTCTATAAGGAAGCTACAGGATTAAACAAAAGGAATAACATAAGGAAATTGCATTTTGTTTAAAAGAGTTATCTCCTCTTGACAAGATAGCATGGGTTAAACACTCCATTTTCCCACATATCTGTTAATTGTTTTTATATCTAAGCTGTTTTCTACACATCTTTCTCACTTCCATTTCACCCAATTTTGACTTTCCCACCATGACGCATCCCAGCCACTGATCTGTAAATGTCTGGGCGTCTTTCTGTCCTCTCAGCATTCTTGATGATAATTTAATCAAATGAGCAAACAGATGGAAGAAAAAAGTCAGGAATATCCTAGGAAAAAATAGAATATTTTTACTGACATTAATTATATTCCTTATACTCCTCCCTCTTCCCCTCGGGCCCAAAAGAAGTATTTTTCTTTTTATTTTGGTTTTGTATGAACTCATTAAGAAAATTGTGGCCAGATGAATCTCTGCTCTTTTTCTTTCAATTAAGAGTACATTATATTTTTTGATATACTAATGTTCACCTAATATAAGTCCCAAGAGCCACTCAAAGTAGTGAGTTACTGTGTGGTGTTGTATGAGTGTAAGAAAAGGCAAAAAGTGCAGTTCATGCAGTTATGTAGGAAAAATGACAGTTAACCAGAGGCTTGAATGAAGATTGTAATGATCAGGAAAAAGTAGCAGTTCTGGGGAAGAAGCTGTGAGCGGAACTTCCTCCTTACTAAAGGAATACAAAGGGAATGAGGATGATTCATCCTTGTGTATATGGCATGGTAGGCTCCAGTTGCAAAGGTCAGAACTGGTGGAACCAAAGACTTTGATTTTGTTTAATGCTGAAATCTAAATATTTTGAACACAATTTTATAGCTTCAACTACAGATAAAATGTATTCGTGGTCATTTTGGTATAAAATGTAATGTTGGTTATTTTATTATAATTTGGTTTGGTTTATGGCATATCAACCCATTCAGTCATTTAATACCAAAATTTAATATTTTCCTAAATAAAATCTTGTATTTAAACAGTCAAAGAAAAATTTATTTTCGATTGTAAGTCTGCTGTTAGTTATGGTTATATTTTCCCTTTTAATTATATTTTTGAAATCAGTTTAATGTCTTTTAGAAAATGGAATATGTAAAGTGGATCAGTATTTTAAAAAGGTTCTTTTAAGTTTGTTGTTTGGTAGTATTTTAAGCAGATTGAATTAAAATTGCTGCAGTTTATCAGTATGTGTTTTATGGTTAATTGCTCTTGGCATGCCACACATCCCGGAGGATCTTCCTTTATAGAATATGCTAATATTATTATCACCTTTCCATTCAAAATAAGGACTTTAAGATTCACTTTGGTGGCATATATAAATTTCCAGCATCACTACTATTGTGCTTTCAGACCAATATTAAGTTAAAATTATGAATTGTCTCTTCTTGAGATTGATTGCAGGTTTTTGTTTTTTTTAAGGTATATCAATCCATTGCACTATTTAATGCTGAAATTTAACTTCTTTTTTTTTCAAAATAGTATGTTGTATTTAAACAGACAAAAACATTTAATTTAAATAGTAAAACTGGTGTTTGTTTTTGCTATATATATTTTTGAAATTATATTTTTGAAATCAGTTTAATTTCTCTTAGGGACTGAAATATGTAAACTGAATCAGTATTTTTTTTAAAAGTTCATTTAAGTTTGTTGTCTGGTAGTATTTTAAGTGAATTGAATTAAAATTTCTGCAAGTTTGTCAGTATGTATTTTATGGTGAATGGTTTTTGGTATGCCATACATACCGGTGGATCTTCCTTTTTTAAGGATATACAAATGGGTTATGGCAGTATATTCAATATAGAACCTGGACATAATCACTTCTCTTCCAGTTTGGCATTTCTGATGCCATTCTCCTATAGCTTGTTTAATTTTCAACAATTTATTGTTTGAGCAGGAGTTCCATAGCTTCTGCCACTCCTCTCTAACCATTTTACCAGAAATAGGTACTGCTGGTCATTTTGCTATATAAAAATGTATTGCTGGAATTTTTGCTATAAAAATGTATTTTTATGCTTTCATAGTGTTTGGGGGTTTACTATTTGGTCACAGCTGAAGCCTTAACAGGTTCTACCATCTCAAGTCAGGGTGAATCTGGGAACAACAGAAATAAAGAGGTGGGAACCAAGAAATGTAGCTTATCAAAACACTTGCCATGGAAATAACAATAGAACAGAGAGAGGCATGCAATGTTTTGTCTGTGAGATAGGAGTTGTACGATGGAAAATAATCCATCATCCCCAAGGCTGCATATAGCAGTGGGAAAGTGACTGAATAAAGAAGTTACCAAGATGACCAAACACCTGAGGGGCAGAAAGAAATCACAGCTCTATTATTTGGCCACTGCAGGCTGTAAAGCCATTAGGCAGATTTCATTAATGACTTACCCAGCTGAAAATTGAAAACTTGACATTTAAGGAAGTCAAAGAAATAATATTGAGAAATATTCAACCAAAGAAAAGATTGGTCATAGTCGAATGAACCAAATTTTTAGCATTGAAACAAGAATTTAAGGAGCCTATAAGGAAATATCTAAGACGGTTAAGAGATACCAGCAGATATTGTGAATTTCATGAACTAGGACAACAAGGAATAAGCACAGAGGAAGAAAATTCAGTACCGATTGGTAGAAGGACTGTACAACACCTCTCATAGAGTAAAAATTTTAGAGTGGTTACAGATGAACCAAATGACTTTAGAAGCTAGTATTGACTTCATACAACAAGAGGAGTTAATTGAAAAATTTAATACAGATGAAAACCAACCTGAGCTTATGGACACATGTGCAATAAAAAGAACAATGATAAAATGCAGATATTGCAACTATAAACATGAATCAAAGAGAGAGAATCATCCATCATGGGGACAGACATGTAATAAGTGCAAAAAGAAAAATCACTTTTAACTTGTATGTAGATGGCGAGATACCAATGTATAAACTGTCGAAATAATACACGATGATGTAAAAATTCAAATAAATGTTTTTTTTTCAATAGAAAGACGAAACCAAAAAAAAACACCTTCATAAATATTAAATTAAACAGTGTAGACTTAAAAATGAAAGTTAACACTGGAAGCAAAATGATCTATATTCTGAAGAATTTTGGGGAACAATTATCGAAACCAAAATTCAAGAAAAGTTTAGTAAAATTAAGACAGTTTGATGGAACATGTATAAAAATATTAGGATCCCTTCAAGGCACAATGAAAAAGAGATTTGAAACCATCGCTATTATTGTTGTAGACTATATAAAACTCATGAGTCTGTCTATATTTCTGAGATGAGGTATTATGTACAGTATTTACATTAGATGGACTATTGTCCTCATTATTGATAAAGGCGTTGGTTAGATCCAGTGACAGACCCAAAGAGTGTCAGTTCAATACCCGGTTAAGGCAGTGGAGAACTTTCAGAGGGTAAATTAGCAGGAGATAACTGATAACTGACATCAATTAAACATGGCTCGTAGAACTAGAACAGTCTACCCCAGTGATCGAAATAAAGGGTTCAGTTCGAAATTCCAACCACCTGAAGAAGGCCGGAGCGTACAACGGCCGAAACGTTGTGACAAATATGGCGACAAAGATGAGGACAATAGTCTGACTAATGTAAATACTGTATAAAACTCATGGTTTAGCAGGAACTGATTTGATAAATATTAATAGCACTTAATGTTTACTTAATGCTAGGAATATGGGAAGTCCTGAAACTGGGACATTAAAAAACTATAAAGCGAGCCTTAAGTTAAAAAGAAATATCAATCCATCGTATTTTGAAAGCCATAGGTATCCCGTTCATATAAAGCCAATGGTAGTTGATAAGCTGCAAAAACTGGTGGAAGAAGGCATTCTTCAATATGTAGAAACTGGAGGCAGCAAATGGGCATCGACTATTGTGGTTTTAAGAAAACCTAATGGTGATTTTATAATTTGCAGAGATTACAAAGTAGGCGTTAATTATAAGATTTGTTTGAATTCCTGCTCTATTCCAAACATAGAAAACATACTACATTCTATGGCAAGAATGAAAGATTTTACGAAAATTGATTTAAAAAATGTGTACCACCAAATTCAAATAGATGACAAATTTATGCAAATTACAATAAATTCCCCTCATAGGCTTACTTAGATGGTTCCACTTACCATGTTGAATTAAGACAACTGGCTCGATTTTTCAAAAAACTGTGGAAAATTTGTTAGTGGGGAGAGTAGAAAATATAATTTATCAGGACAATATATGTTTTGGTGCAGCCACTAATGAAGAACTGAAACAAAAAACTAAATTTGTAATGGATAAGTTGAGGAAAGCAGGAATGACAATAAATGAAGATAAGAGTATATTTAATTGCAAAGATTAACATTCTTGGGTCACCAAATTTCAGAAAATGGTACTTCGCTAGACCCAATGTCAATACAAAAAATATTAAATGTATCTTCAACTAATAAAAAAGAATTGTAATCATTTCTCAGATTAGCCAATTTTTATAGCAAATTCTTGTCAAAATATTCTGAAAGAATTGAAGTGTTTTCTGAGTTGTGAAAGAAGAATAAGGAGTTTGAATGGACTAGTACACACCAAACAGTCTTCATTAAATTAAAAGAAGCGCTATCTAAAAAAACCATGGTCAAGATTTTTGACCCTGAAAAGGACATTACATTAACCACAAATTAAAGTGGCCAATCTGTATAAACAATTTTGTCCCAGGAAGGACACCTGGTGATATATCATTCCAGGACATTGACACCAGCTGATTTGAACTAATCTGATATTGAAAAGGAAGCACTTTTGATTGTATGGAGTATGACCAGAGCAAGACAATTTTTATTTGGAAAAAAATTTTGTTGAGATCTGATCATAAGCCTTTAGAATTTATATTCCATCATAGGAAGGAATTGCCAAAAGTTATATCATCCAGAATATTAAGATGGGCTATGAAGTTAATGGCTTTTGGTTATGATATAGAATATGTGAAGGGAAACACAATATTACATGTAGATGCACTAGCCTGACTACAATTTGAAAAGGAACAAAATGAAAGAAACATAAAAAAGTTGAGAATGGATTTTTGCATTGGGTGGAAACGGATGTGTTGCCCATGAATAGACTAGTTATGGAGATGTTACAAGATCCAGTCTTAAGTCAAATTTTATCTAGAATAAGGAACAATAAATGGAGTAATTGTTCAAAAGCAGAAAGACCTTACAAAGAAACCAGGCACACACTATCAATAGAAAATGGTCTAATTTGTAGTGGACATTTAGTCATGTCACCAGAAAAAAGTAGAAAAGAAGTAATTAAATGTGTACATAATGATGTGCATTGTGAGATAATTGCTACACAAAAACGGTTAAAACTGGAAGTGTGGTGACCAGTACACACCCGAGATGTGGAGAATTACGTACACAAATGTCCTAAATGTGTCGAAATAAAGAATTTTTGCCACAATAAGTTACACTCTTGGCCTAACGAAACAGAACCATGGTCTAGAGTTCATATGGATCATGCACAAGTTACTGGGTTAGGTTTATGTCTAATACTAGTTGATGCTTTTCCGCCTGGCCTGAAGTTTTCCAAGTTCAGGATAAAAAAATCTATTACTATAAAACAAATATTACACATAATATTTGCTAAAAATTGAGTACCAAAAACATTAGTAACTGATAATGGTCCTGAATTCTGTCATGAAAGTCTATGCTTGTAGTCATGGAAGATTAGCTGTGTCCTATATAAAAAAAAACCTTACCACCCTCAATCAAATGGGATTACTGAACGAACGGTCCAAACAATAAAGATGGGATTGAAAGCATTTTCTTCTCAGCAAGAAAAGATTGAAACTTTCCTATCAAAATTATTGTTGAGTTACAGAATGATACCACATGCTGACAGATTAGAGAGCCCGTCTGCATTAATGGGCAGACAGATTAGAGCTCCATTAACCATGTCTTACTCTATTCATGAAAACATGTGGTACAAAAGAAATAAAGAAAACGAGCCGGAAAAAGTGAATTTCATAATGCAAAAAGGATACAGCATGGCATTAATATGCAAGAATGGTAAAAATATTGTTGCCCTTGCAGATCAGTTAAGAGCTATCCCAAATGATGAGGAAGTATAAAGTGAAACTAGTTCGAATGACTATGTAGATGAACAAGAAAGCAGGGCAGAGGAATCAAGGGATGATCAAAGTCCTTCAGAAGACTCGGAGTACGAAACATGAGACACTGAGAAGAAAAGAACTAGATCAAGGTCCCCCATAATGAGAAATACTCATGAAACCAGTGAGAGTGAGAAGGAATGTAGGAGAAGCTGTAGATCTACCCAGGGCGTGAAACCCAAAAGATTCTGGGAGATGTAATGGGATTGGTTTAGCTAATAGGTAATTAGCATAAAGAGAGCTATAACTATAGATCATAAATAACTTTGAGCTAGTGTACATAGAATATCTACAGCTACTAAGTTTGATCATTATAACAGTTTGCAAGGAAAGAAACAAAATTTAAAGTTTTTTCTACATCCTATCTCGGGGAGATTGCTTGTAATAATACGAAGTGACTTCTTCCTTTTATCACACGCAACCTTAAAACACTTGTAACAAAAATACACACACAACAGTACACAAAAATAAATAAAATTGTATGATTTTAATTTACAATTTAATATGTCTTTAGTGTTATTTCTGTGTATATTTTTACCCATGTGAACACGAGGCTATTTCTGCTGGTATGATGTGAGTGATCCCATAAATACAAAGAAACTTCAAAGTCTGACAGACAGACCAACATCAAACTTTGTCTGAACAAAGTCTGCGAGAGACTTCTCAAATAGGCCTATTGATATGTTGGACACTGTGCCAGAAACATCATTCAGAGCCCCACTCTATAGTCTCCCAAGACTAACAGACGCCTAATGAATGAAGAGGCTATCGTAGATATTGTGCTGAAGGGCAAAGATAATTTTATTTTATTCCTGTTCACATAGCTTCAAAATCTTAAATAATTGTCAACAGTTGATTAGAATGCAAGGCAAGTTTATAATTTCAGGGTTCAATTGCTGATAAGGTTTCTTGTTAATTGAAAGGATACCATCAAAGTTTATTATTAATTGAAATCATGCCATGCTCTTCACCATTCACAGCCATAATGTAAATAAAAGTACCAGCCAAGAATAACAACAAATATTTACTGCTTTTATGAAAGAAAAACTTTTGACATGGGTGTATTCTATCTCAGTTGATTATTATAAAACAGAAATGGTTAAATTGTAACAATCTTGGACTTGAGGTTCATCAAATTTAATACTTAAGTTTCTAATGGGATATCTACCTGTAAAGAATGCCTGTTCATGAGTATGTGCTGCCACTTTTCCAAGAGTATAGTTGGAATATAACTTTCTGGGAAGCCTGTTACAGCACCAGAGCAAGCAAATAATAATTATCTTGGAATATAAAGATGGGATTCCATAATACAATTGAATATAAGTGCAAATGACATATTGATTGAACAAGTGAGGATCACAACCTGTTTGACTGTCCCACACTGACTCCACTGCTTAAAAATTCATGTCATTTAAAAAAAATATTTTCAATGTCATGTCCTTTCAGTACTACTTGTAGCTACAAACAATGCATGTTGCCACATGAATTCTTTTTACGGTGGGCAAACAATGCATGTTGCCACATGAATTCTTTTTACGGTGGGCAAACAATGCATGTTGCCACATGAATTCTTTTTACGGTGGGCAAACAATGCTTGTTGCCACATGAATTCTTTTTACAGTAGGCAAACAATGCATGTTGCCACATGAATTCTTTTTACGGTGGGCAAACAATGCATGTTGCCACATGAATTCTTTTTACAGTAGGCAAACAATGCATGTTGCCACATGAATTCTTTTTACGGTGGGCAAACAATGCATGTTGCCACATGAATTCTTTTTACAGTAGGCAAACAATGCATGTTGCCACATGAATTCTTTTTACGGTGGGCAAACAATGCATGTTGCCACATGAATTCTTTTTACGGTGGGCAAACAATGCATGTTACCATATGAATTCTTTTTATGGTGGGCAAACAATGCATGTTGCCACATAAATTCTTTTTGCAGTGGGCAAACAATGCATGTTACCACATGAATTCTTTTTGCAGCAGGCAAACAATACCATCTCTCAACAACTTCTTCATTACAGTCCTCTTAGTATATTTATTAATATTTCTTTGTTCAAATTCCATGCCTTATTTATCTTTTGGTTTTATACGAATTCACCAAAATTGTTAGTGGGTCAAATGTACCTGGAGCTTATAAAATCTCATCAAAAGTGTTTATACCCACAACAGACTAAATATGGTTGCCCACCCAAGTTTATAGCCATTATCAAAGATTTTCACACCAACATGTATGCAAATGTTGTATCTGCAGGCTTTGTCTCAGATGCTTTTAAAATCAATGTAGAAGTGAAGCAAGGCTGTGTCTAAGCACCAACCTTATTCAACAACTTTGTTGTTTTGATGCTACTAAGCCATTAAAGTTTACAACTGGAAGATGGCATCTGTCTCTGTTATAGACTGGATGGCCGTGTCTTCAGTCTTTGTCAGCTTCATGCTCTTATAAAGACTAGAAGAAAGTTTTTTGATCTTCAATATGCTGACAATGCTGCCTATCCAATTCGGCATCATGATGCCCTGCAACATAACATTAATGTTATATACACACCCTACAGCAGCCCTGGCTTTATGATTAATATTTGCCAGTCATTGGGACTAGTGCATCACTGATGCTTCATTTTCAGCTGGTGGTGAGTACATCAAGTATATTATTAACTTTCTGTATCTATGAACAGTACTGACTTCCACTTTCAGGACTTATGATGAATTACAAAATCACATCCATCAAACATCAAAATCTTTTGGGCAACTTTGTGGTCAAGTCTTTCTAATCAGGAACTTGTCCATCTTCACAAAGGTCTCAGTGTACAACGTTATATGCTTATCCATCCTTCTGTATGTATCTGAATTCAAGACTTCATATAGAGCTTAAGTATAAGTTCTTGAAACCTTCCACATCCACAGTCGCAGATTCCACATCCACAGCCTTGGATTGTGAGGGCGAGATTGAATACTGCATGTCAATATTCTACAGTGTACCAGCAGCAGAAGTATTGAGGCTCTTACCATCCAACAACAGCCCAGGTGGATTGATCATGTTATCAGGATGTCCAAAGACTGTCTCATAAAGAGGATCCTATATGGGGAATAACTCAGATAGCCAGTGCTATGTTGAAGGACAGAAAAAACATTTCAAAACAACCTGAAAGTAATGCTAAAATAGTGTAGTATTAATCCTGTGGAACTGGAAGTTAGAGCAACCGATTGCAAAAGTTGGAGGACACTATGATGTCAGGTCATTGAAAGATTTGAAACTAGACAAATTCAAGATCAGGAATTTTGCCAGCAACAACATCATGATTATCTTGTTCATGGTACACCACTACCAGGTGTTGGCATTCGGTGTCCAACCTGTGCATCTCAGTTTGATCTTTGCAGCCATCAATGTCAACGTAATATCATCAACCAGTGATTCCTTCAATTCTCACTCTTCTCATTTGGCGGAAAAGACGTCATTGTCATAATCAATGGACTTCATAAACATATATATATATATATATATATATATATATATATATATGATTCAATAACCAGGTAGGCAATGACTGGCCACTACTTTAAGTTTCATGTGTTTACACACAATCTTCAGGTAGCCAGTATGATTACCTTATATACCACCGGACGAGTACAATTTGACAAGCAAACCAAACTCGCACAGTAGGGAGGGTAGATCATCCAGCCAAGATCTAAAATGGCAAAAAAAGACTGTTGAGCACTTTTTCAGCTTAATGCTCTAGCTGCATGACAACAGTTTTTTTTTTGTTATTGAGCGCTTTTTGCTGTACTGGCAAACCTTTCCAGATTGAATTTTGTTTCTGTCAATAAAACCACCACCTGCCTTAATTACTGCTTTACAAATTATATGCATTCTTTCCTACAGTTTTTGAAAAAAATTGATGGCAAAAATTTCCCAGCATTCTTCAAACACTGAAAGAGTTTACTCTTTTGGTATTCTCTTCAAACTCTCCTATTCAATTCATTCCATACTAATTCAATGGGAGAGAGGTCAGGAGATTGAGGCAGTCAAGTCATAATTTCCAAAATTTGTTCCTTTTTTTCTTGGGTAATTTTGATATAATTTAGAAGTGTGTTTTGGAATGTTGTCTTTTGTTGAAAGGTGAATTTCTTTTCGATTTATGTGTAAACCAGATGGTATAGCATGTCTTTGCAAAATTGAATAATATTCTTCTTTTTTTTTCATGATTTCCTTGACCTGAATCAAATCTCCAGCCTCTTTTGGGAATCCCATTCCAATATTTCAGAATATCATTCCTTCCTTCCAAGAATTCAAAATATCATTCTCTCATTTCAAATTTCAGAGTATCATTCCTTTATTCCCTCATTCCATAATCTTCTTTTTTTTTCTTAGGTAATTTTGATATAATTTAGAAGTGTGTTTTGGAATGTTGTCTTTTGTTGAAAGGTGAATTTCTTTTCGATTTATATGTAAACCAGATGGTATAGCATGTCTTTGCAAAATTGAATAATATTGTTCTTTTTTTTTTCATGATTCCCTTGACCTGAATCAAATCTCCAGCCTCTTTTGGGAATCCCATTCCAATATTTCAGAATATCATTCCTTCCTTCCAAGAATTCAAAATATAATTTTCTCATTTCAAATTTCAGAGTATCATTCCTTTATTCCCTCATTCCATAATTTTAGAATGAAAATTCCCACATTATAAAATATTCCAGCTAAAAAGGTACACTGTAGATATTATAATATTCCAACAATTTCAGTGTATTAATCTCTGGTCCCAATTCCCTCAGGAAGTCCTAAAATTCTTCCCAGAGTCAGAATCTCACCTCACTGTTCAATAAGTTTTCAACAGAAATTGAACAAATAGTCACAAAACATTATCACAAATTTGAATGGAATAATTTACCTCCTGTTAATTATTCATTAGACTTGAATATATTTTTAACCACTTGGGACTTAGATATTTTGGGTGATGTAATACGAGTGAAATATCTTATTAGTCCCAGCAAGACAATCACTACATTTACTGTGTTTATTGACATCTCTGAATTGTCTTGAATCATAAATTGAAGAATGATGTTTATTTTCAAACTGTAGCAACTTATCCGGGTGTTGTTGACTGAATTCTTTGAAGTCCGAATTAGAAAATTTTAGTTTGAAAGAAGCTTTTCTAATTGACTCCATGTACTCCAACAATAAGAGATTATTCCAGAAGAATAATGCAACATATAATTGGGCCCAAGCTGCCCAAAACTGGTGTAAGAAGCATTCTGGAGATTTCTGATGATTGCTGAGGTACCAAAGAGGAAAGCTTATGTTGTAATGGAATGTACCACACTCCCTATCGCCTATGTGGACTGACTATACATAGCTACTGAACATAATGCATAATACCCAGTGTTTAAAATAAAACAAGGAAGCATCTATTCAATTAAAATAACATTTGAAGTAATATATATATATGTATTATATATATATATATATATATGTAAGTATAATAGATTAAGTTGGGCAAAGCTCGGGCAAAAATTCCCCGTTGACCCCATAAAAAACAGGGTCGGGTAGCTGTTTACCACCCCAAATGAAACTCTGCCCTTCGGTATAGCCTCGTCTGGGTTCCTCTCCACCCGAAGACAGAGTTTAGCTAGCTTAGTTGGAGACGAATCTCCAACTAATTCCCACAGCAAGCCCTCAGATATATCCTTTGCCCACTATATATAGCTACTGATATAGTCAGTCGACATCGGCGATAGGAAGTGTGGGACATTCCATTACAACAGCTTATTAGAACAATTGCCATGAAAATATAGAATAGATACATGGAAGCTACACTATAGTGGTGGAAAAGTGACTGAGGATGAGATGCCAGGTCAGGCCCAATAACACTGCAGATTCTTTGTATTTTATCAAGAATCTCTAGATAAATAGCAGAAGCACCAAACTAGATGTGGCAACTATGTACAATGCAAGGGAAAATGGTAGACTTATAAAGATGCAAGATAGCTTCTGGTGAAAAAGATTATCTAGCACAGCACAGTGAACTGACATTCCTAACAGCAGACCTAGTAATTTATTTGAGAAAATTGTTGCATTTCATCATCAGCAGAAAACATTAAACTGAGAATTTGCAGATGACATCTAAAAGAGCCAGTCATAATCTAAGTGGCTTATATTCAACTTCCACAGAAAGCTCCAAAGTTAAGCAACATCTAACCTGATCAATGCTTAAATGGATGATCAGTGAGGTAGAACAGATATTGCGACTTGGCCTTGTTTCAAGACTAAGCAATGTTTAGTAAATAAATAGAAAATATTTAGTTAAACCACACTGAAAGAACTTGTTCATATCTGATTATCAAAGTTAAGCAGCATTGAACCTGATCAGTGATTAGATGAGTGATCACTTTGGAACACCAGGTACATGCTATCCAGGTGATTATTTTTATCTTTACTGTATTTCTAACATTATTATAATAAAAAACAAAAACTAGCTGAAGTAGAACTTTCAATAATTTTTTGTGGCTGTTATTAGGTTGGTGCAAAAATAATGTTGTTTTCTCACATGAATTTGAACGTCAAAAAACGACATTATTTTTGCCCCAACCTAATATTATTTTATGTCATGTGAGATAATTCATGTTGGTTTTAATCACAATAGAGAATGACTGCGAAACACTTGCCCCTCCCCAATTTATAGTCAGAAGCACACAAATGCATGCTGGGTTTTCTTCCGAGCCAATAAAACAAGTCAGTTCTTGGTTCCGACAACCCAGGTTTTTCTTGTTATCTGAGTGTTGGGATTCCAAACATTTGATAACAACAGCAACAACACATCTTTTAAACGAAACATAAAAAGGCCATTCTCTAGAAAGAAAAGCAAAAGCAAAAGCAGAACATCAGTTGAAATAACATTTATATATTCTTCTCAGAAATATACGATAACAACAAAGAGTAAAAAGAAAATGTTTAGTTTTCTTTGCAGTGAAGAAAATAAGTTCGTTTTATAAAGTAATTAGTAATTGCTTGTAGTTTGGTGTGAAATGTGTGGACAGACTTACTTTATGATGGCCAATCTGATGCATTTGTGTGTGCATAGAAAAGGCCTTAGTTGGCAGTTACTGGCTTGTGGAAGTAAGTTGCTAGAGAAAAAAAGGAGTAGACACTATATTTGCTGTGTCTTCTACAGTCTCTTCTCTTCTGTTATGTGAGTGTGCACACACACACATGTGGATCAGACTAGCCTTCAAAATTGTTTTGAAGCTTGAGAAGCAGTATGCTTCTCTTTTTGCATCCATATAAGGGATCCAAAATCTAATTTCCCATGGATCTTTTGTGAATGCAAGGTTTTCATTGATTATAAAATAATTTTGTACTGTCTTTTTCTCAGGGAATGGTGATGGGAGTTATTATAATTATTATTATAATTATTTTCTAAAACGTTCATAAATAACACATGGTAAGTCTATGACTACATCAAGTATTCTGGCATTTTTGCCCTAATGATTATTGTTTATCAAACAAACCTAATTTGTTTATGGGATTTTATTGGTTGAAAAAAATATGTATGTATGATTAATTCCTATCTACTGTAAGTGAATTGGTCTTGTACCAGACTAAGCAATGCTTAGTAAATGAATACACAATATTTGGTTAAAGTCAAATCACAGTGAAGGAACTGGTTCCTGTCAGATCACCAAAGTTAAGTAGCAGAAACAATTGATTAACATTAGGTATTTTATGTGGCTTATAGCCTTGTGTCATACGAGGAAAGTCTTAGTAAACGAATTATCATAAGCCAAGATGCCATGTTAGATTTGGAGCCACACCCTTCAATAGGAATTCCCTTTTCTCACAAAAGAAAAAAGTGACTAAAGAAATATAGAGTCTGGGAATTCTTTATCTGAAATGTATGGGGTTAAATGTGTCTCAGATAACTCCATTTGGGAGGGGAGAAATTTACTGTTTTCCCTGTTATTGGAGGAACAGGGATGTTAAGCCAACCTTAAGCTCAGAATTCACTTAATACTTATAAATACATGAATCTTGCATTATATACTTGTAAGAGATCTATTTCTCAATTGTTTTAGATATGAAAAGAGATGAATGCTGAAATTCTGCAAGATCAATTACAACTTTCATTGCCACCCAAAAAGAGCAGAACCCAAAATAACTTAACATGATTCATTGCTGAAGAATCTGAAAGGAATAGCATAACACTTTTTGTCTAAACTCTTCTTCTGTGTGTCATGTTCTTTCAGGACATGGGTGATCATGGCTCTGCACAAGCTCTTGTCACTTGTAGCTCGGCAGTATTTGTCCCTTTGTCCAAGCCTCCCAACTTCATTCCACCATTCATTCACACTGGCTCATCAGGTAGCTGCCTTTCCCTGTCTCTTTTTCCTTTGATATTCCTTATGAGTATCAAATTCTCCAAGCTGTCCTTCCTCTGCACGATCTCCTATCCCTTGTAGCCTTAGCAACATTTGTCCCTTTGCCAAGCATCCCAACCCCATTCTACTACTCATTCACACAAGTCTGTCCCTTTTTCCTTTGATATGTCCTGTGTGTATCAAATTCTCCAAGCTTTCTTTCCTTATTTTGTGTCCAAGAAATTTTAGCTATCTTTTTCTGATTATGTGTAAAAGTGTCAGAAATTCAGTCATAAGTTCAAATAGTTGCAAATCCATTCTTCCACCTCATCAGCTTCCTTACCTCTTGTTCCCTGTCACTGACTTTATATCTTTTCTTTTTACAGTAAGGTTCACCCTGTACAAAGCCCGAGGGCCACTCAAGGTAGAGAGTTACGTTAGGAGGCAGTTTGTACAGATAGGAGGGGAAGATAATGGTTAACCTTAGACTTGAACAGGTTAAGATTGTAGTGATCAAGGAAACATCCTCTTGGGAGCAGTGGTTCATGGCAAGAAGCTATTCAATTGGTACTTACTTCTCACCAATGGAATACAGAGGCAATGTAGGTGGTTTGCTACAATGTAAGTGGTATGGCAGCTCCTGGTCATGGTGGAACTGCTCAGTTATTGCTCACCCTATTTCCACTATGTCCAAATACACACTGCCCTTTCCAGTGATTGAACTCACAATTTCTGTCATCAAATTCATGAACCAACACTTTAATTCACTAGGGTATTGTACTGTAGGATAATTCTCTGTGGAGAACTCGGTATTCTGATGTCTGTCATTGAAATACTGATTTTGGGGAAATGGGTTAGGATGAGAGTTTTTCAGCACCTTGTATCTGTGAAGGCAAGATCTTGATTTAATAAGGGCAGGAAAAAAACATGTTGAGGTTGCAAAGATCTACAGTAAGAATGAATCTTCTTTTGTCACACAACTTTTATTAGAGTATATCGTTATAATTATTCTAATTCATTATTATTAAAAAAAACTTTCCAGATATTTAAATTTTTGTACTTGTTTGATTTCGGTATCCCCAATTTGTAATTTGCATTTTACTAACAACCATGTGTTCAGTCTTCTTGTAGTTCATGTTTCGTCCTTTCTTCTTGCTTTCTTTCACGACCTTCTGTAGGAGCTTTGTTAGTTTTCTTTCCGTATCTACTATCAACACTGTGTCATCTGTATATCTTATGTTGTTAAGATTGCGGTTGCCAATAATGAATCTGGGTAGGACATTTAATTTTCTCAGAATTGCCTTGCCTTATAGGTTGAACATTTTTTTAAAACAACTTTTATTTGGGATTTTGCTTTCTTTGTGCCCACATCCATCTGACAGGTAGGGTAAATCAGAATGAGATCTAATTTGTGGCAAAGTATAATATATATGAAGGCAAGTCCTTGATTTAATAAGGACAGGAAAAAACATGCTGAGGTTGCAAAGATCTACAGATAAATAGTCTATCCGCAACTTTTATTACAGTATATTGTTATAATTGTTCTATTATTCGCTATTGCTGGTCATCTCTTATTGTGTCTAATAATATCTGTGGTAAGAATGTGTCTTCTATGTATCCATTACATAACTTTTATTGCAATTTATTTTTATCTCTTCTTGGCCCTACCATCTTTCTGCTTTATATTAACAATCTACCTAAGAACATTCTCAGATCCTTAATGAATATATATGCAAATGATACAATTTCTGGGTGCACTTCCAAAAATCTAGATAACCAATGCCTATCAGCTGAACCAAAACTAAACTAGTAATGTTTCGTCGTCACCAAGCATTGTACTCACAAGGAGGTTCTTTGCAATGAATGTCTACTGAGACTCAAACTCACTCCAGACCTCAAATAGACAATCTATTGCTAAAGATGCTGGGAAAATGATCAGCTCCTTGCCCTAATCCAAAAATATCCAACTCCTGCCAAGTTTTATTTTTACAAGACTCAGATCAAATCAAGAATGAAGTATGGTTGCCATATCTGGTCTGGTCCTACACAATCCTCACTTTCCAGCCTTGACAGAGTTTAAAAACGTTTACACAGTGAGTGATGTATTGTTTTCGACCCTACAACCCCTTTCCTACAAATGAAATGTTTCCAGCCTCTTTATACTCTATCATTATTTCCATAGGAAATGTTCAGATGAGTACCTTTTCCAGTTCGACCGATTCAGACCTTCACAGCTAGAATCCACTATGCCCCATAAACAGGGTTGACACATCTTCATTCCCTTTGTATTCCATTGGTAAAGAGGAAGAACTTCTTCCCCAGGACTCTTACTTTGTGAAATAGGCTCTCAAGTAGATGCTCCACCAGTCAGAACAATCCACTTCAAAGCTCAATTCAACCACCATCTATCTATCCTGATAATATGCACTTCTTTATTACTCCCTTACAACAACCTCATTCAGTAAACTTCTACCTTGAGTGGCTCTTGGGCCTTGTACTAGTTGAACAATAGTATAAAAAAACTACAGTCACAATTGTTCTATTTTATTACTAGTTACTGTTGATAATCTTTCTTATTGCGCCTAATTTATGAATCAAATCTTATCATTGATATGTATAGAAAAAAAACATAAAATACAGGGTGTCCATAAAGTTTGTGTGCCTTAAAAAATTTATAACTTTATTTGTATTTGCAATAGAAATAATCTGTAAAAAGGATTAGAAAGAAGTAAATCTAGATTTTTTTAAGGTTTTATTGAAATTTTATTTAAGTTTCCACATGTCCTCCATCATTAGCAATACAAAGGGTAATACGATTTTGCAGTTCACAGAAAACATTTGCCAACTGATTTATAGTAATGCCTGAAATCACATTAGTTATTTTAGCTATACTTAAAACTAGGTACATTAAACTTTATAACATTTTTTACAGATTATTTCTATTGCAAATACAAATAAAGTTATAATTTTTTTAAAGTGCACACAAACTTTATGGACACCCTGTATATTGGGTTGACCAAAATGTGTATTTGGTTTTGTAAGTAAATTTTCTATTTAATAAACTTTATGACCAACCTGATAGTTGGCTCTGTACTATTTACTGTTTCTGCCCACCATTGGGGTGTCTTGGAATACATCCCCACCTCCATAGATAAGCTAAGCAAAACAATTGAAAATGAGTAGGTTTATTTGGCATATTGACAATTGTTATGTCAAATATCCTCTTCTGAACTGACAAGTGGAAGACACATTTGTTATCGCAGTTGTCAATATGCCAAAATTACTCTTACACATTTAAATTATAATGCAAACTTGATTTAAACATTCGTGACCATAAGCGGATTTGGTAACATTTAGCTGTTATTTTTGGACTACTAACTTTTGATAATTTTGCACTCCTTCCAGTGATATTGTATTATCGTGTTTCTATTAAAGAATATTTAATCTGCAGAGATTCCAATATTAGATTGATGAGACAATGTTGGAAAAATCACTGTTATTTTTGGACTCAAAACTTTTCAAAGATTTTGTAAATATTCTAATGATGCAGTATTATCTACTTACTGTTAATGAAATTGCTGGTTGAGATAAATTTAAATAACCATCCCAACATAAGTACTACCAGGGCTGTGCTATCATAACACTTTGTTCATAGGTGAGCACTGACGCATATACAGGGTGTCCTTAAAGTTTGTGTGCACTTTAAAAAATTTATAACTTTATTTGTATTTGTGATAGAAATAATCTGTAAAAAAATGTTATAAAGTTTAATGTACCTAGTTTTAAGTATAGCTAAAATAACTAATGTGATTTCAGGCATTACTGTAAATCAGTTGGCAAATGTTTTCTGTGAACTGCAAAATCGTATCACTCTTTGTATTGCTAATGATGGAGGACATGTTGAAGCTTAAATAAAATTTCAATAAAACCTTAAAAAATATAGATTTACTTCTTTCCAATCCTTTTTACAAATTATTTCTATCGCAAATACAAATAAAGTTATAAATTTTTTAAAGTGCACACGAACTTTATGGACACCCTGTATATTATATACAGGAGGTGCAAAAATAGGTATATAAAAAGATAATGGTTTTTCAGCAACAATCAAATACACACCATACAGCTAAAAAGAAAAAAAGGCCAACAGAAAAAGAAATATATAGTTCAACTCACCATACAACAGAAACATAAAAATAAATGTAAGAAAAATATTCATTGAACTCATACACAAACACTTCCACTTATCAAGTACTCTCCACAAGATGTTAAAAAAAAAAACTGTAAAAATCAGCTACAGTTGCACCAAGAATAACAAATAAAAAACACAAGAAAACAACCAACAAACCAACTGTACAAATCAAACACATATGTAACTGCAGAGCAACAAATGAATGTTCCTTAAGTGGAAATTACTTACAGAACAATGTAATATACCAAACTATTGGAAAATAAGCCGATAACAAAAAAAAATATACATAGGAGTAACTGAAGGACCCTGGAAGCAAAGAAACTATGCACACAGAACATCCTTTAAAAATAGTAAATATGCAAACAGCACAATGCTTTATAAACATGGGAAATTAAAAATGAAAACCAAATCACACCAAAAATAAGGAAAATAGCATCAGTCTACAATAAATACAAAAAATGTAAACACTGTCTGGATGAGAACATATCTATAATTATCTTTGCAGGCCAACACAAATTACTAAATAAATGATTAGAACTCATTTCAAAATGCAAACACAAAAATGAATTTTTACTACATTACTTAAAAATAAAAATAAATAAAAAATAAGTAAGTAAAAATAAAAAATAAGTTAATAAAAATAGATAAATAAATATAATAAATTCATTCAAATCAATAATTAAGTAAATAATAAACAAATTAATAAACTATGAATGCACACACAAACACAAATAAATGTACAATCAAGAATAAAGTTAACAACACTATAAAATAGCCACAAAATTGCATTTGGATTCTCAATTATTTTCACTTAATCGTAGGTATCACAGATGAAAATTTCAAACAAGTACTCGGTGTTATCTGATTGCATCTTCTTAATCTACATGATTAAAGAAACTTAGCAGTTTTTATTTCATCAAAATATCTCAAACCGTTTAATTTTGACAGATTTACTTTTATTTTTACACATGTGCTTGGCTTAGTCATTTTTTTGTCTATCATGAATTAGGACAAAATACCATATTTGAACTCCTATATTTTAAAAAGCAAATAAGAACAACAGTTAAAATTATACTAGCTTGTTAGGTACATAAAGAAATTAGTAATAAAATTACAGATAGTATCACTACATATTTCTTAAATAAATTCAGTCTGAATATGCAAATTTTATAAATCAAAACTTCTGCAACGATGTGCAAACAACTCATAACCTGAGGTTTGACATTTCATAAAACTGGACCCACATTCATCCCAAATTTCAAATATCACATGATGACTATACCAGTAACATGCCTAATTTTTGTTGGGAGTGAGAGAATGGATATATTCTGAATTATTCCACTTCAAAATTGAAAAAAATTGCTTTTTAACCTTTTGTCACAAGGTATTTGAAAGGCCAATTTTTGACTTGCTTGAATTGTGTCATAAAATGATTACTTCTTACACTAGAAACACCAAATTTCATATCTAGCCATTTCTGGGGGTGCTCTTTCCATTTAT
>OZ038491.1:51992592-52092592 GCA_964036315.1 Acanthosepion esculentum | reverse complement strand
CCATTCCATCAGGAAAAGATTACTGAAATTCCTTGGACACATAATGAGGAAAGAGGGCTTGGAAAATTTGACCCTCATGGAGCATACTGAGGGCAAGAGAGACAGAGGAAGACTACAAGCCACCTACTAGACAAGCTTGTGTTAATGGATGGCAGAAAGGAGGCACAGGAGGCTAAGCAAAGGGAGAAAAATGCTAAGAGTCACAAGGATAGGAAGTTGTGGAGAGCCATGATTGCCTATGTCCTGAAGAGATGTGGCACATAGAAAAACTTTGATTATTTTTGTGTTCAAAATATTTTTCATCCATCTTCACCATAGAGGAAATAATTTGATCTTTTTCAAGAATACTTAAAATAGGAAAAAATTCCTTGTTTTTCAACTTAGCCATCAGTTGAGCTATTGCTATAATAGGAATCAATGTCCTGATGTTCCAATCTATACAAAGTAAAATTGATGGTGAACAAGATAGACTCAGGGACAAATATTTTACACACGTAACTGATGCTACTGGTGACATGTAACCCAGTACAGTGGTCTGCATGAGCGAGTGATAGGCATCTAAACCTCACTAACTTTTCTGCTGGTGAGGCAGGTGGGAGGTCACCCCAGAGGGCAGGTGAGCTTTTTAAAGAAGCCAATGCCATATATATATATATATATATATATATATATATGAATAAAGACAAAATGGTTTTCCTTTTGTCTTTATTCATATTGTCCTTTGACAGATATAGTTTTAGATATATCTAAAACTTTTAACATATATGCAAGTTGCAATGGATAAATTGTCATCTAAATTAAAATCTTGAATAACTGCCTTATTTTTAATGGGATTTTCTTAAAAAAAAATTGCCATCATGCAAGAAATAAGATTGTGTGGATTTAATATTTCCCCGCATATACCAAAAAAGCACAAAAAAATGTTCAAAAAGCCTGTTTTTCAGCTATAACTCCCTGGTTTTTCATCTGATGCTTTCCAAATTTGCCATGTAAATTACATATGACACAAATTGTTTTGCGTGAATGTTTGGTTCAGATTATTTCAGTTAAGTGGACGAAATCTGTGGCAAACCAGGTCCAAAATCAGCTTCTGCCATTTAGCCGATAGCTTCTTCACATGATTCCATCCTGAATTGGCATTCAGACAAACCTTGATGCAAATATTGTTCGAGAAAGATAATTGAAGCATTAAAAGGGAAACATTTCCAAAGAACCTCTTATTAACCTCAGCTTTATAGTAATTGTGTGAAGAATGATCCTTGGGGGGGGGGTCTTGTCATGCTTTTGCACTTGAATCAAACCCTGATACTTCATCCCTGTTTTTGTTTCATTTATTAGATTTGTGAACAATACCATACTATTTGAAAGTTATTATGGCCATAGGAAATTTACTGAATATCTAAAACATTGAAACAATTTGACCCCAAGCAACAACCACACAAGGCTTTTTTGATGAAATTCCTTTATTAAGAACAATCAAACACTTGTGAAAGACAGTGTAAAAAAGATGAGTGGGGGGAGTAGCTTAGTATACCAACAGATGATGCATGCAAGTGGAGATGCAAGCAGACATTTTTAGACTGGCAGGAGGGTATACAGGGTTGTGCAGTTCTACAGTTGCAGCCATGTACACCTGGGCAACACCAGGTACCTCAGCTAATATATATATATATATATATATATATATATATATATAGCTAGGATTACTATCATTCTCTCTATTTTGTTCTCTTTCTCTCTAGTTCTCTTTCTTTTACCATCATTCTCTCTTGTTTTATTCTTTATTTCTCTCACTTTTGTTCTCTTCCTCATTCCCTCTTTACTTATATTTATTTATCACTCTCTCACTTTTTGTTCTATTTCTCTCACACTCACTCTCACTTTCTCTTGTTTACTTTTTATTTCACTTCACCCCATTTCTCTCTTCTGTTCCTTTAGCTTTCACTCTCACATTAATGCTCTTTTTTCATTCATTTACTCTTGCTTACTCTCTTAATTTTCACCTACTTTTTCTCTTCTTTCTCTTTCTTCTGTTTTCTTTCTTTCTCTTTCTCACTCCTTTCTGTGCATTTCGTCTCACTTTTGTTCTCTTGCTTATTCTTTCTTGCTTTTGTCTTCACTCTCTTTTCCATTTTCATTCTTTTGTGGGTTTTTTTTCACTTTCTTTGGCTTTCTATTTCTCTTGCTCACTTGCAGTCTCTCTTGCCCAGTCTTTATCTCTTGCATACTCTCTTCTTTTGCTCTGTTTCACTCTTTTTCTATCACTTTTACTTTCTCTTTCTCGCTTACTCTGAATTTTCCCTCTCTTATAGATTAAATAGTAGAACTTGTGTCAGGAAAAATCCTTATTATTCACAAAAAAAAGTATTCTTATAATCCAAAATATTTTGGCTTTAAATAGCCAATAAAGAGTTGATAAACTGTAAAAATTAATCAATCAAACACTCTTTATTTCTCTTGCACTCATTGTTACTTTTTCTCTCTCGATTGCTCTCTTGCTCTTACTTGAACTCTTTTTCTTTCACTCACTTTTTCTCTTCTCACTGTTTTTCTATTATTCTCTTCATTCTTTTCCTTGCTCACTTTTTCTTACCCACTCTTTATCTCTCTTACCCTCTCTTTCCTGCTCTTTTGCCCTCATTCACTTTTTTCTATCACCCTCATTTTGTTTCACTTTCTCTTGCCCACTTTTTCTTGCTCTTTTCTCTTCTCTTAAATTCTTTCTTTTTTCTATCACGCTCACTTTCTTTCATTTTTTCTCACTTTCTCTTGCCAACTCTTTCTCTTTAGCTCTCTCTCTCACACACACACACACTTTTTTTTTCTTTTTCTATCACCCTCACTTTATCTCTTTCTGTGTTTTGCTAAGTAAAATTCTTCAAATGATGAAGAAAATCTGGTCAATATTCAGCGGGACATCTTCATCATTTCTTGTTTGCTTAATCAAAAGGAAGGAAGGCTGACGGATGCAGGGTGGTGGAGCAAATGGTAGTGCGGGAAGAGGTTGGGGTTTAAGATTATTTCTACCCACAGAGATTTGGCCCTCTTCTAATAAACATCCTCCACCATCTCAACATAACCCCCCCCCCCCGCCAACCCACTTAAGGTCTTCCAAAAATGATTCCACTACCAAATTTATGATTCCCAAAGTCAAAGTTCATTCACACTTTGAAGAGGAGAGATTAATAAATTTTTAAAAAATTATTGCTTTTCTTAATATTTAGAATTCAATATATATATATATATATATATATATATATATATTGGTAGCAAACTTTCTTTCAAACATCTTTTATTGCATATAGCCAACAAGGAAGATTGAATTAATATGGTGTTTTGTCTTTGGTTATTTTTTCTTCATGTTATATATGTATTAATAAATATACATAATGTCTTATGCTGACAGTACAACTCAGAGTTTGTATATGAACACTTATACATATATTTATTTATATTTAGCCATTTGAATATAGATATAGAGAGATAGATAGATAGATAGAGATAGATAGAGATATAGATATAGATATAGAGATAGAGATATAGATATATAGATAGAGATATAGAGATATAGATATATAGATAGAGATATAGATAGATAGAGAGAGATATAGATAGATAGAGATATAGATAGAGATAGATAGATAGATAGATAGAGATAGATAGATAGATAGAGATATATAGAGAGAGAGATAGATATAGAGAGAGATAGATAGAGAGAGATAGATAGAGATATAGAGAGAGATAGATAGAGATATAGAGAGAGATAGATAGATAGAGATATAGAGAGAGATAGATAGATAGAGATATAGAGATAGATAGATAGAGATATAGAGAGAGATATAGAGAGAGATAGAGATATAGAGATAGAGATATAGAGAGAGATATAGAGATATAGAGAGAGATAGATAGAGATATAGAGATAGAGATATAGAGAGAGATAGATAGATAGAGATATAGAGAGAGATAGATAGAGATATAGAGAGAGATAGATAGATAGAGATATAGAGAGAGATAGATAGAGAGAGATAGATAGATAGAGATATAGAGATAGATAGATAGAGATAGATAGATAGAGATAGATAGATAGAGATAGATAGATATAGATAGATAGAGATAGATAGATAGAGAGAGATAGATAGAGAGAGATATAGAGATAGAGATATAGAGATAGAGATATAGAGAGAGATAGATAGAGATAGAGAGATAGATAGATAGAGATATAGAGAGAGATAGATAGATAGAGATATAGAGAGAGATAGATAGATAGAGATATAGAGAGAGATAGATAGATAGAAAGAAATAATTAGGAGGATTTGAAATAATCATAATTAAGTAATTCATCGAGTCTAGAAGAAACCTCAACAGAATGCAGAAAGCACTGGACGGCTGTTTCGTCCTATATTTGGGACTCATCAGCAGTGCACATCCACTACTGAGAATTGAAACCCAAACAGTTATGATAGGAGGCAAATGTCATACCGACTGTACCAACGGGCCTCAGTGGCGAAGAGGTAACAAATTAGACTTGATAAAGCGCCACTCGATCACATATTCCATGGTGGAACTCAGAGTTTCTCTTTACCCATAGGACTGTGCGTCCACAAGCCACAACTACTATCCTCAAGTCGCTCAGTCCAGAGCATTAGAAGCCAGTTCAAGCAAGGATATACAAGTGATAGAAATTATCAGGAGGATTTGAGATAATTATAATTAAGTAATTAATCGAGCCTAGAAGAAACCTCAACAGAATGCAGAAAGCACTGGACAGCATGACTTGGGCTAAAACACATTTCAAAAACTGACATTGGTTATTCCAACAAGATTCAGTATCCTCTCTTATGGCAAAAACAACTCAAGAGTGACTAGCAAACCATGTTTCTCACTTCGTCCCCAAAAAAAAAAGAATGGCCTCCATCATCCCCAGACCTGAATCCTCTTGACAACAGCATCTTGGAAAACAAGGTTTCTGCCACACCCAACCAGATTTTTGAGTCTCTGAAGGCAAAACTCTTGAAGGAATGGAACAAAATCCTCAAAGTGTTATCCGTGTCTCATGTGAGTCATTTACCAAGCGTCTTCAGCAAGTTATTAATGCAGAAGGCGGCCATATTGAATAGATAATGTATCAAATAAGTTTATGGACATTTGGTTTTTGTTTCTGCTTTGTAAAATATTTACAAATTCTTTTGTTCAATATAGATGGATAAAAAACTTTGTAATGCCAATTATTGAACACCATATATATATATATATATATATATATATATATATATATATATATATATATATATATATAATACTCATTGGTAATTGGTAGGGATAATTCCAAGGAGGACATTAATCCAAAGAGAGCTCAATGTAAGTAACAGTGCAATATAATAATAAGTCAAGAAAATCCTTAAAAATCCATCTCAGTT
Organism: Acanthosepion esculentum; assembly: GCA_964036315.1. Lineage (NCBI taxonomy): Eukaryota > Metazoa > Mollusca > Cephalopoda > Sepiida > Sepiidae > Acanthosepion > Acanthosepion esculentum. Next base: position 52,087,175 of record OZ038491.1, on the reverse strand, counting down.
ATAATTTATTTCATGAATATATTTAAATATTCATCTCTTCAGACAGAAGAGAAAAAAACCTTCAGTCTGAAGAGATGAATATTTAAATATATTCATGAAATAAACTATAACTGAGATGGATTTTTTAAAGATTTTCTTGACCTTATATTATATATATATATATATTTAGCTTACAAAAAACTAGGTAATCCGTATGGGTAGACCCAAGGAGGATAAAATCCAGAGAGTTCAATGTAAATCAGAGCTAATAATTTAAATAAAAATAAAAACAGACCACTTTACATGGAACCTTAAAGTGGTCTGTTTTTATTTTCTATTTAAAATAAATATATATATGTGTGTGTGTGTATGTATGTATGTAAGCAAAAATGTGGATGTAGATCCGACGGTATGATGAAAAATATGGAAAAGACAAAACAAAATCCGAATATGCAAGTTTACTGTTTTAATGTTGTTTTACTGTCGACGTCAGATGTTTCGGTCTAGTAGACCATCTTCAGGACATGGTTATTTGAAACATACTTAGGATTAGACGATATTTAAGTCAACATGAATCCTAAGTATGTTTCAAATAACCATGTCCTGAAGATGGTCTACTAGACCGAAACATCTGACGTCGACAGTAAAACAACATTAAAACAGTAAACTTGCATATTCAGATTTTGTTTTGTCTTTTCCATATTTTTTTATCATATATATATATAAGTTATATCTACAAGTATAAAGTGATTAAGCTTTTTTGTGAAAAAGCATAAAAATTAAGAAAGTAATCAATGTTTGAAATAAAATGTAATCTAAGATCAAGTTAAGAAAAATTGAATGCCAACTTGCTATTGCTGGTACACATTGGTCTTGTGAATCATCAATCAGACTGCAAACGACAGAATCTATCAATATTTATTTATATATAAAATAATAGTAATGCCAAATATAACTTAACTGTCAGGGTTTCAATTCTCGGTAGTGGATGCGCACTGCTGATGAGTCCCAAATATAGGACGAAATGGCCGTCCAGTGCTTTCTGAATTCTGCTGAGGTTTCTTTCAGACTCAATGAATTAATTATAATTAATTTATGAATACATATCTACATACATTGTTTAAATTTTCAAAGTTAGCATTTTCTAAACATATAACTGCAAATCTTGCAAATACTCTACAACAATTGAAAACCCAAATATTTATATATATATATATATATGAAGAAATATAGTCTTAAAGTGTGCTATATTTATGGGATAAAGTGCTCAATATCAGAGATAGAGTGTGTGTAAATATAAGATTGAACATAGGAGTCAACACTTAGAGGTGACAGTCTGTTTCATGCTAGTGCAATCGTCCTATGTTCACTTTTATATTTTTATATATATATATGTGTGTGTGTGTATATATTTATATATATGGTATAGATAAAATAATTTACCATATACCAAGGTGAACAGAATTTCTGCCTATAAACTGTTTGATAGTAAACTAGAGTAATAATTAGTGTATCAGAAGTAATTAAAGTTCACAATACTTACCAAATTTTGACTCAGTTTCATGACTCCTCCCTTGTCAGATCTAAGACAAGAATCATTCTTGTCTGAGTCCTGACAGGTGAGGAATTGTCAAACTCTGAGTAGTGAATTTTAATTACTTATGTGCGCGCGCACACACACACACACACACACACACACAAAAGAAATCAATTTGACACCAATAATAAGAGCACCCAACTAGTGCATAAATTAATTATATCAAATTTAGTATAAAAATATTGAAAAAAGAGAAAAATAGCTGTCAATTGCTGAAACCTCCTGAAAAGTGGACTGAACAATTACAAAAAGGGTTCGTCTAGGAAATTTGGAGTTCAGGTGCTGAATATAACATCAATCAGGTAAGTGACAAATTTTATTTGTATTAATCATTCTAAATAGAGATAGATAGAGATAGATAGAGAGATATAGAGATAGAGATAGAGAGATATAGAGATAGAGAGATATAGAGATAGAGAGATATAGAGATAGAGAGATATAGAGATAGAGAGATATAGAGATATAGAGATAGACAGAGACAGAACGAGACAGAGAGAGACAGAACGAGACAGAGAGAGACAGAACAAGACAGTATTAATACAAGTGAAAGGTTTGTCACTTAGCTGACTGATGTTACCTAGTAGACCATCTTCAGGACATGGTTATTTGAAACATACTTAGGATTAGACGATATTTAAGTCAACATGAATCCTAAGTATGTTTCAAATAACCATGTCCTGAAGATGGTCTACTAGACCGAAACATCTGACGTCGACAGTAAAACAACATTAAAACAGTAAACTTGCATATTCAGATTTTGTTTTGTCTTTTCCATATTTTTTTATCATATATATATATAAGTTATATCTACAAGTATAAAGTGATTAAGCTTTTTTGTGAAAAAGCATAAAAATTAAGAAAGTAATCAATGTTTGAAATAAAATGTAATCTAAGATCAAGTTAAGAAAAATTGAATGCCAACTTGCTATTGCTGGTACACATTGGTCTTGTGAATCATCAATCAGACTGCAAACGACAGAATCTATCAATATTTATTTATATATAAAATAATAGTAATGCCAAATATAACTTAACTGTCAGGGTTTCAATTCTCGGTAGTGGATGCGCACTGCTGATGAGTCCCAAATATAGGACGAAATGGCCGTCCAGTGCTTTCTGAATTCTGCTGAGGTTTCTTTCAGACTCAATGAATTAATTATAATTAATTTATGAATACATATCTACATACATTGTTTAAATTTTCAAAGTTAGCATTTTCTAAACATATAACTGCAAATCTTGCAAATACTCTACAACAATTGAAAACCCAAATATTTATATATATATATATATATGAAGAAATATAGTCTTAAAGTGTGCTATATTTATGGGATAAAGTGCTCAATATCAGAGATAGAGTGTGTGTAAATATAAGATTGAACATAGGAGTCAACACTTAGAGGTGACAGTCTGTTTCATGCTAGTGCAATCGTCCTATGTTCACTTTTATATTTTTATATATATATATGTGTGTGTGTGTATATATTTATATATATGGTATAGATAAAATAATTTACCATATACCAAGGTGAACAGAATTTCTGCCTATAAACTGTTTGATAGTAAACTAGAGTAATAATTAGTGTATCAGAAGTAATTAAAGTTCACAATACTTACCAAATTTTGACTCAGTTTCATGACTCCTCCCTTGTCAGATCTAAGACAAGAATCATTCTTGTCTGAGTCCTGACAGGTGAGGAATTGTCAAACTCTGAGTAGTGAATTTTAATTACTTATGTGCGCGCGCACACACACACACACACACACACACACAAAAGAAATCAATTTGACACCAATAATAAGAGCACCCAACTAGTGCATAAATTAATTATATCAAATTTAGTATAAAAATATTGAAAAAAGAGAAAAATAGCTGTCAATTGCTGAAACCTCCTGAAAAGTGGACTGAACAATTACAAAAAGGGTTCGTCTAGGAAATTTGGAGTTCAGGTGCTGAATATAACATCAATCAGGTAAGTGACAAATTTTATTTGTATTAATCATTCTAAATAGAGATAGATAGAGATAGATAGAGAGATATAGAGATAGAGATAGAGAGATATAGAGATAGAGAGATATAGAGATAGAGAGATATAGAGATAGAGAGATATAGAGATAGAGAGATATAGAGATAGAGAGATAGAGAGATATAGAGATAGAGAGATATAGAGATAGAGAGATAGAGAGATATAGAGATAGACAGAGACAGAACGAGACAGAGAGAGACAGAACGAGACAGAGAGAGACAGAACAAGACAGTATTAATACAAGTGAAAGGTTTGTCACTTAGCTGACTGATGTTACCTTCAGCATTCCAACTCTAGAGTTTCATTGACAGACCCTCCAGAAGTCACTGTCCACTCGTCAGTGGGTATCAGCAATTGACGGTTTATACTTCTCGATTTTTCTTTTTTTACCTGTACTTTCCATTGCTGCAAGTTTGATTGATTTTTTTTCACAGTGTATGCGTGTGTGTCCATGCACTCGTCTGCGGTGATATGCGAACGTGTAGAGTGTCACGATTATTTGTCCTCACTTCTTTATCTTTTATCTTTTTCATTTTTTTTCTTTCAATTGTTGACATATATATATATATATATATATAGAATATACAAAGGAATTAAAACGTTAAGTTATTTGAATGTTAAGTCTTTTAAACAATTTATTTTTAGTCAACCACTGACTTAACACTTTTTTATAAACAAATTTTAAAATTGTATTTAAGTTATAAAGGAATAATTAAAGTTATTTCATTCTGGGGAACATTTATTTGTTATACATATAATAGCCTCGTTTTGAATGTCAGTAACAGTAATTCCTGGTCTTTGAAAATTCATATTTTCCTTATTTCAATTAATTTCTACTGGATATTAAGTTTGTATTTTTCTTAAAGATTTCTGAATTCTACAAAAGAATGAATGGCTGTATTTTTAATTTGACATTCTTTAGAAATTGTTTTATGTTTTGGATAGAAAACTGAGTTGATAGGGGCTTTCAACAAAAATATCTGAAGGAGTTTGCTTTTCTTAAAATGGGAAATTGGACCTTGCTGAAATGTGATGCTCCCTGTAGCCAAGTGGTAAAGCCTGTGGGATCAAACAGTGGTTTTATCTACAAAGGGGATACAGGTTTAATCCATACCAGAGAGCATATCAAGATTTTTCAAATGCACAGACTGAAATGTGTAGAGTAATACAGACTTTAAAAAAATTATATAATAAAAATGGGGCATCTATTTCAAATACAAATATCCAATATAAAAACACTTGAAGCAATAAAAATATGTAAAAATTTTGACAGCAAAAATCTGTAAAATGACAATATGAATAAAGACAAAAGGGAAATTTCTTTATCAACATGTTTCGTCCACTGACAGACTGTATTTACCTTGATAAAAGTCCATCAGTATTGGTTAAGAAAAGTTTTCCTTTTGTCTTCATATATATATATATATATATATTTACAGGAGTATGAGATATTAAAAAGAAGTGATATATATATATATATATATATATATATATATAATATATATTTACAGGAGTATGAGATATTAAAAAGAAGTGATATATATATATATATATATATTTACAAGAGTATGAGATATTAAAAAGAAGTGATATATATATATATATTTACAAGAGTATGAGATATTAAAAAGAAGTGATATATATATATATTTACAAGAGTATGAGATATTAAAAAGAAGTGATATATATATATATTTACAAGAGTATGAGATATTAAAAAGAAGTGATATATATATATATTTACAAGAGTATGAGATATTAAAAAGAAGTGATATATATATATATATATATATATATATATATATATATATTTACAAGAGTATGAGATATTAAAAAGAAGTGATATATATATATATATATTTACAAGAGTATGAGATATTAAAAAGAAGTGATATATATATATATATATATATATATATTTACAGGAGCATGAGATATTAAAAAGAAGTGATATATATATATATATATATTTACAAGAGTATGAGATATTAAAAAGAAGTGATATATATATATATTTACAAGAGTATGAGATATTAAAAAGAAGTGATATATATATATATATATATATATATATATATTTACAGGAGTATGAGATATTAAAAAGAAGTGATAATATATATATATATATATATACTAGCAGGGTTACCCAGTGTTGCTCAGAAGATCTCTGAATAACAGTTTATTATTGACAGTTTATTTATATTTTTTGGCCATCTTAAGGAAAATAATTAAATCTTTAAAAAATAAACTTTGCTTTTTTTTTTGGTTTATTACAAAATAAATAAATTTAGTTAAATACCACACTGCCAATACCATGCCGGCAGTGGGGCTTAGGGAATTGAGCCTCCTCATATTTTTATTCAAAAAGACACTCAAGGACACACGACACAGTGGATAAAGACGTTGGTTAGATGCAGTGACAGGACCCAATGAGTGTGAGTTCAATACCCGGTTAAGGTGGTGGAGAACTTGGAGAGGGGAATTAACAGAAAATAACTGATAACTGACATCCATTAAACATGGCACGTGGAACTAGAACAGTCTGCCCCAGTGAGCGAAACAAAGGGTTCGGTTCGACATTCCAACCACCTGAAGAAGGCCTGTGCATACAACAGCCGAAATGTTGTAATAAATATGGCGACAAAGATGAGGACAATAGTCCGAATAATGTAAGTAGTGTACATAATACCTCATCTCAGAAATATAGACAGATACAAAAAGACACTTTAATTTAAAAAAATATAGTTAAATTCATAAAACAAATATTCAACACAAATAATGTTGACTGTAACTCCTATCTGTCTCTCCGAATTTTTTTAACTAAAATTTTTTTTCTTTTCAAATACAAATATAACTTGAAATGTAAACATAATTGATTTTCAAAACTAATGTATCTTACTTCTACTCTCTTTCAAAATAGTAATTAAATTCATTTATGGAGAAATGTTGGCCTCTTTAATGGAATATTTAAAAGTAAAACTTTATTTACTTTAAAAAAATCTAAATTCCCCCTCCAAAATAAATAGTAAATAATTATTTTTCAAATAACTAAGGCTCACTATAGTTTTTGATTTAACAAATGATTACTTTATGTTTAAATATATATCTTAATTTAAGTTTTATTTACTTTGTATAGAAATAATATTAAAAGCATGCTAAATTGTAAAATCATACAATTTTAATTTTTTTGAGTACTGTTGTGTGTATATTTTTGTTACAAGTGTTTTAATGTTGCTTGTGATAAAAGGAAGAAGTTACTTCGTATTATAACAAGCAATGTACCAAAGATTGACTTTCCAACAATCGGTGTTGAAGAGACTGAATTCAGCGTCTTTTGCCTCAAAGTCCGTTTTCAGACAGGAAACGTTTCTGTTGTATTCCGGGAGAACTTTTTTTTTTCTTTTTGGTTTTATTTATTTTAATCAGAGTTTTAATGTTATTTACTATTATTTATTGTCCCCTTCTTCTACACAGAAAGAAACCCCCTCCCCTAACCTTAACACCTAACCCTAAAGAAGAAGGGAACAAATTAAAAAATTAAAAACATTAAATTAAATAATTGCTTCAATTGCCCTAATCTTTTTGGGGTTAGAGAGAACGATTAATTTTTCTTATCATTAAAAAAAAAAAATTACTTTGTTATTCTTTTATTTGTCGATGTTTACATATATTTGAATGAAAGTTAACTTTCTTCTTAAATTAAGTACAAAAAAAAAAAAATTGCTTAACGGAAGCACATACTAATTTCTGCAAGGAAAGGAAGTAAATTTAGCGCTCGGGTGTTAAAATGAAAATTTACCTATTTGTTTTATTTTTTATTTTTTATATTTTTATTTCTTATTATTAATAATAATAATAATGTTCCTACAAACTTCATGATTAAAGAAAGAGTGAATTTTGTATTATTTTTTTCTTTAATTAATATTTATTTGTTCATCATTTTCCCATTCAGTCTGGATATTATGCAATGAAATTCAGTTTTAAAAAATTGTCCGTGGTCAAGATAGATAGTTTGTTTAACCAGCATATCGACCTTCGTTGGGCCATTTAATGCTGAAAAAAAATTTTTTTTTTTTTTTTTTAAAAACTATAGTTGGTAATATTGTTTTTCAAAAAAGTATAGCGGGTAACATTATTTTTCCAAAAACGTATAGCTGGTAATAATATTTATTTTTCAAAAAGAAATGTGCTGGAAAAGACCCGGAAGTTTGGAAAAGACCTGGAAGTTCACTATTTGCCCATAGCTGGGACCCCAACAGGTGCTACCACCCCGGGTCAGGGTGGACCTGGGAACACCAGCAATTAAGAGGTGGTTCCACGCTTCCTCAAAACCTCCTGATCAGAGGCCTTGCTGTTGGATGCAGTTTAACGTCGTACCCAGGATGCCGTGGTCAAGAGAATTCATGCAAACTATACTAAAAGGATATAAGGTTAAGGGTTCTCCATGCAACCCATTTCTGTAAATCTGACCAAATGAATAGACAGAATTTTTTTAAAGTTTTAGGGTTATCAGATGAAACATTGTCAACCAACCATTACTACTAAATTAAAATGGAATACTCATAAAATAAAATATTTAATGATTTAAATATTTTATGAGTATACCCATTAGTTGTTTTTTCCTTCCAAACTGTCAATCTACGACCGTTAATAAACACAGCAAGAAGGAGTAAAAAATAAGCGATGGTCTGAGATTTTACGATAGAAATGAAATTAAGATTTTTTAAAAATTCTATTAAGCAATCAATAAATGATTATTATACCAGTTATAAAGCAGAAAAATAACATGGTGTAAGGGAGGTAACTTCATAGTTGAGCAATTATCTTCGTTGAATGGGAAGATGACTTATTAAAAATAGTTTTTTTATTTTACTCTTTTTAACAAAAATTTGCAAATACATAGATAACTTGTTGCTGGAACTCTTTTGCATTAGTTTGAAATTACATTTTTTTTATTCTTCTAAGAAAAAAACTTGACAAAATCACAATACTCCTTCAACATTCAAAAAATATGAATTTTTTACTTTGAATTTAAAATTTATGTCTAAAATAAATTGTTGTCAATATTGTTCTGCTAAAAACGTAAGTAAATTTGTAGATGATGCCCCAGTGACAAGTCACAAATGTGAAAAAAAATATCATTCCTGGTGTAAAATCGCCCGATTCCAAAAATAGCATTCAAAATTGGCGGAAATCTACCATTTAGGAGATATTGACAATTTTTTAGTTGAGTCCCGGTTACCCTCGATTTATGGGTGAAAGTTTACTGCCGGCTTTGATAATATGTCTCTGGGGCATTATCTGCAAATTTCCAAAAAAAACATATACTCGTGTATAAGCCGACTTCATGTTTAGTGCGAACGAACACTGAATTTTTTTGCATTAATTTTTTTTAACCATTCTAGAAAAAATTACCAGTGTATCTCGTGCAAACGGTCATCGGAAAAAAATTCATGATTTTTAAACCTCTTTAAAGAAATTACCTGTGAATCGTGCGATCTTCTTTTTTTTTTTGCTTAAAAAAAAAATAACTTGTCATAAAAACTCGCTCGATGCTTGAGTATGTACGGTACTTGGTAGAAAAAATATTTTTTATTTGTAACAATACAATAGTCATGAAATTGCTTAAGATTTTTTTGTCGAATTTCGGTACAATTACTTAGAGTTGCTTATTTGAAAGAAAAAAAAATCGTGTATTACGTTCTGGACAGACCACATATTCTTCTCTCAAAGCAAACAGACAATTGATTCAGTTGAATTGAATAATAATACCATACACATGAATAAAAAAAACTGAAAGGAATCTTATTTTTATCGATTTACTGAATCTTATTGCGATAAGAATTTTGTATTTAAACAATCTATGCCTGCCCACAATAAAAACTTACAATCGAAATCCTCCATTTTAAAACTAAAAGTAAAATAAACATTTTTCCATACACAATAATGCAGACTTTTACATCAACAGATAGACATTGTAGACAGAGAAAGAAATTTGCAATAATCTGACAGAAAAGAAAACTACACGAGATTAAAAGAAGAACCTATTTACTCTGTTATTATAAATTTTTAATGCAAATTATCAAACAGTACAGAAGCTCTCTCAACTGCCGACTGAGTAACCTCATAGGAAAGTGCCTGTTAAAACATATGCAGTGAATCAAATATTAGATACGTGTGTGTGCCAGTTTCCAAAGAGAAAAAAAAATTATTAAAAAAGTTCTGAGATCTTTTACATGCCCCTCTTATAAAAATCTCTTTGTCTGTGAGAGTGTAGTGGACCGTGCGAATGGAAGAAGTAGAGAAGATGAATTATCTCTGGCCGGTCCAGCCACATTAAAAAATGTTGGACTTTAAATGGATGTCCAAAGAAGGAAACAAGACAGATATATGTATGCGAACAAATATATATTAACAAACAGGTTAAAACAGATTGATACACGAATTTACAAATACAAATTTAAAACATGTATAAAACGTTTAGTGTCTGTGTGGAAAGTTATTGTGTGTGTGTTTGAGTCGAAATGTCCGTATGGTTGTGAAATTTTGTTTTAGCGTATTCCCTGAACATGGGAAACGCTAGTTGTGTGTGAGAGTTCACACACTGGAAATACCTCGCACCACGTGCGACGGTTGCCGACCTCAAGCGAGGCCAGTTGGCCGTCCGTGGGCGCAGCTGTGGAAAGAGAGAGAGAGCCAGAGGCGAAAGGTCAGCCCGTATTTATACTCCCGGGAGGGAGAGACCCCTGGTGAAGCGTTAAGAAAATGAAGGGGAGCTAACTGCGACAAGAGGGTGCTGAAAATTTATCATCCTGACCCACTTTTCCAAAGTCTGACCAAATATCAGAAGTTTTTTTCTTATCCCTTCTTAGCAAAAACAGGAACTTTGCAACATCCTCTCACACACATACAAAGCGGCACTGAAAGGTTCTCGGACGGATCAAGAAGCTCAGTAAAACGTGGTATTAAGTTTTGTTTTTTTAGTTAGATTTTTGGAAAGTTAAGGGTTAATTAGTAAGACTTGTATCACTAAACCTCTATTATCTAAAAAGAAAATTCTTCTACTAAAAATGTTTTCTGGCTTTAAATAACCTGCAACAGGTTAATAAGCCAAAGAAAATGATCTAATCAAGATATCTCTTGTTCTCACTCTCTTCATATATACTGGAGTGTAACAGCAAAATTGTCCAAATCATGTTACAGCATAACTGTCCATCCCACAAAATGTTTAATATCTATAAAAAAAAAACAAAAAAACACACACATTCTAAATTAATTGAATTTTTTCCCAGGTTTTCAGATAACACATTTAGCCATCTTGATGCCATTTTTCTTAAGAATCACAGAAAAACCGAGTTATTCAGTTAGAAAGAAAACAGGTTAAAAACATTTTGTGTCCGACCCACTGTCTTCTCAACTAAGCATTGCTGAGAGGAAAACAATCATTCAGGCCTTCAGTAATGGTACCAACATTCATACACTGGCTTCCATCTTCGAAGTCCATTCAAAAACCATCAAGAGAACAGAATAAGTTTAAAAAAGAGGGAACAGTAGAGAGGACAACTGGATCAGGAGTTCACAACAGGAATAGGGATCATCATTTCAACTTAGAGCTAAAGAGATCAATTAGAAAAGATCCAACCCAGTTCATAAGACGTTTGGCATGTGAGAGGAGTTTCACCTATGACAGTCCAAAGAGCAGTGAAAAAAAGACTTGAAAATGAAATTGTATGTGAAATGTGTGAAGCACCTTATTACTCCAGGATAGAAAGTTAGAAGGTTAGAGAGGGCAAAGATCATCTTGAATAAGTTGGAAAAGGATCCTGGAATAATATATATATATATATTTGAACTTAATTTCAATCCGTCATGAGCTTCCAATCCTGAGCTATGATTAATTTATGATGAACATGTCATTTTCGTTTATGATCAATTTCATCACAATTCTTCTGTTAAGCTTGAAGAGTAATTATACATTCTTATTACTCAAAGTAGAGTCTAATTGTGTTATAAAAAAACCTTGCACCCTTCCAGTAAGATATTGTTAATCATTTCTAAGCTACAATGATTCAGTGTTTAATCTAACATTTGGACAATTTTGCTGTTACATCTGGTATATATATATATATATATATATATTTTTTTTTTTTGCTGTTACATGTTTATTTATATATATATATATATATATATATATTTGTTTTTGCTGTTACATGTTTATATATATATATATATATATTTGTTTTTGCTGTTACATGTTTATATATATATATATATATATATATATATTTGTTTTTGCTGTTACATGTTTATATATATATATATATATATATATATATATATATATTTGTTTTTGCTGTTACATGTTTATATATATATATATATATATATATTTGTTTTTGCTGTTACATGTTTATATATATATATATATATATATATATATATATATATATATATTTGTTTTTGCTGTTACATGTTTATATATATATATATATATATATTTGTTTTTGCTGTTACATGTTTTTATATATATATATATTTGTTTTTGCTGTTACATGTTTATATATATATATATATTTGTTTTTGCTGTTACATGTTTATATATATATATATATATATATTTATTTTTGCTGTTACATGTTTATATATATATATATATATATATTTATTTTTGCTGTTACATGTTTATATATATATATATATATATATATTTGTTTTTGCTGTTACATGTTTATATATATATATATATATATATATATATATATATATATATATATATATATGAGAGAGAGAGAGAGATTATTTACATTATTCAGACTATTGTCCTCATCTTTGTTGCCATATTTATTACCTTTTGGCTGTTGTACCCTCCAGCCTTCTTCAGGTGGTTGAAATGTTGAACTAAACCCTTTATTTCACTCACTGGGGTACACTGTTCTAGTTCCAAGTGCCATGTTTAATGAATGTCAGTTATCAGTTATCTCCTGTTAATTTCCCTCTGAAAGTTCTCCACTGCCTTAGACAGATACATACATATATATATCATCGACTCTCCCGTCGAATCCGACGTAATGAGGGTCAAACAGATCAGTTCCTAGAAACTGAGAGCCCGACACTGACACATGAGATTTGATTATAGTGGTGAATGTTTCGTGCAGGACCATCCACACTTTTTGAAGGGACGAATACAGAGACCTGGGGCACTCCGTGCCACAAGGTACCCAAACGACCCTCCGCAGGTTTTGAATTCAGAGTTGTCCTTCTCCTAGACCAGTTGCTATCCAAGGCTATAGAACCCAGTCTGTCCTGCTATTTACCCATAGTTGGAGGGAGAAGAGGATTCACACCTTTCCCAAGGATTTCACACCTATATATATATATATATATATATAAATAAATAAATAAATAAATAATGTATGTTTAGATAGCAAGTATTCATCTAAACAAGTTTAATTAAAAAGAATCAACAAGGTCTGTCTGTTTAATTTTTATTGTATCTTTCAAATTTTTGAATAAGGTATTAAGTATTGTGCTCAAAATTGTGGATAGACTGTCTGAATTTTATATTGTGTTATTGCTTTGTTTAAGTAATTTTGACCATTTTAGTTATTTTCAAGAACCAACATGGTGTCTGTATTGTTAAAATTCTTTCGTCTACATACTGGTATTCTTTGGAAAGCTGGAAGTTTGAAATATATATATATATATATATATCTGTATGTATGTATGTATGTATGTATATTTTTTTTTCTCCCCACTGACTGGTAGTACAGCTCAGAGTTTCATTTACAACACAATCTTTTATAGCAGTGACTGTTTAATCTTACTATGCAAAACAAATTCAAGGAACATAATATATTTTGAACTACAGGGTGGTACAAAAGTCTTGTCACCCGTACCAAAAATTAATGTGAACAGAAGAACAAGTAATACAGTAATAGAAATCACATGTACTCGATTCAGTTTATTAACTTTCATTGATGCTGTCACACATCAAGAAGGTCTGTATGAACAACATCATTTTAACACAAAATGATGTGGTGCCATGTGATATTTTACAAAGCTATGCTTTGTTGATTGTTTCAAAGGCTCTCCGAACGGCATCCTTCAAATGATGGGTATTCTGGTATCGTTCTTGTGAAACGCTCTCGTTGAAAGAGAAAATTATATTATACAAAGGTGACAAGACTTTCTGACCACACTGTAGATTGATTTCAATACAAGCCTATACCTTCCTTTTCTCTTTAATTCATTTAGTTATTTTAAGTTGATTATGTATGTATGTGTGTATATATATATATATATATAAAATTTATTTGAAAATTATAACATAAATATGTTATAAAATCACCACAAAAATAGCCATTTTGTTTCAACACTTCTGGTGTCTTATCAAGTGATGGTGTTGAATGTAGAATAAAGGGTTTTAAAAGGTTCAAATCGACCAAACATCCGTCGCAAGGGGAAACGCTATTACATAAGCTGCAATGACCAATCAAAATACAAGTATATGAGAATTCAAAAAACTTGACTACGAACCTTGGTTATAATAATTAATGCTTTAATGTTAGGGTTAGACTAAAATAGAAATCATTCTAACTAATCAATATTAAATTTTACTATAAAATTAAAAATTACCAATTTTAAATTTAATCTGTATTAAGTTTAAATATTATAAAATTATTTAAAGAAGAAGCTGAGGAAAATACATGTTTTGTTATTTTGTTTTAATTCAAAGGCCAAAAATTCAGTTAGAATAAACGTTAAAGTCTAATGTTGATGCAAAGCTTCGTTGCAACTTAGATACATTTGAAGTGGTGATATCGGCAGGGGAGGGTGAAGTCTTGCAAAGGACAATACATACACAATCAGATTATAATGCACAAATATGTAGACATATTTAGATATATAAACAGGCAAAAACAGGAATGAAACAAGAAATAGATGTCCATGACTCTTAAAAAAAACAAAAAAAACAGACAACATATACACACAATGAAAGGCATATATATTTTTTGGTTATTGGAATTTATTCCGTATACTCCAATCCTATATATATATATATATATATATCCTGCTGGACTGGGTTCTATAGCCTTGGTTGGCAACTGGTCTAGGAGGAGGACAACTCTGAATTCAAAACCTGAGGAGGGTCGTTTAGGGACCTTGTGGCACTCAGTGCACCAGGTCCCTGTATTCGCCCCTCCAAAAAGTGTGCATAGCCGTCGCACAGCCACGACCACTTAAAACAATATCCTTAGCAATTGGCATTCTGTCTTATAGGACTCATGATGGAACCCGATACTCGGACACGACTGAGACCCGCCGCCACAATATATATATATATATATATATATATATATATATATGGTCCGACGATTATGTTTAGCATGAAACAGACTCGTCTCTGCGTGTTGACTTCAATCTTCACTGTTATATTTATATAAATGTATGAGTGTATAATCACTAGCTCGGATTGGTAGTTTTCCATTTATTTGTCTAAGTTTTATTTTTTAATATCTTATTGTCTTGTTTCTCTTGTTCACTCACAGAGAAAGCACAGTGATAATCCAAATAGGTTAATTAACTGTCTCTCCAACAGTGTATGACGGACAAGGACAAGACAAAAAGACAACCTAACCACAGTATGATTAGAACATTTGAGAGAGTTCTACAACTTTCTATTCAATTCTATTACAGATTAGCATGCGTGCAATTTGCATTAGACAAATTCGCATGCCAGCAGTTTGCATTGGACAGATCTAGACACTAGCGATCTCCACAACACTTATCATACCAAAATATATTAAACACAATATGTACTATTCATGTACTGTACTATTTCTTTTATATACGTAAGGTGTGTATATCTATATGTATAGCTTTATAATTGTCTTAAGTGTGTATATAAGTTTTTTCTTTTTTTTAAGCGTATCACCCCAAGCAAGGCTGGAGGCCACTATCACGCAAGGGGTTAAAGAAGGGTTGGAGGAAGAGCAGATAGGAGTGGTAAAGGAGAGGATGTGGAGAAAGAGAAAGACAGTGGGTCGATCAAGGCAAGGGGGTTACAGAAGATTTGGAGCGAGAGCAGATAGGAATGAAAGATGAAAGGATGTGGAGAAGGGAAGTGGATAGATCAAGGCAACTGGAGATGTCGATTAACGCTACACTTAAACCGTTGGAGATTGTATTTGTCAGGGAAACAGTAATAGGGAAGGGAGTTCCATAGGCGAGATGTGCGAGACATGAAGCTATTGGGGTAGAAGAGACGTCTACATCTAACAGTTTCCACGGTGTAGGGGTGGGAGCGGGATGCCAGCCTCGTGGGACGTTTATGGGACATTATATTTCTTGGATGTGCCTACAGTTTACATATATTCTTTACATATATGGGGGCTATATAATCACAGGCATGTTTATCTATATATTATATGAATATTTTTAATTTATATTTGTATGTGTCTGTGAGTGTGTGTGTATAATTTTTTTGGTGGGGGAGGAATATTGCATCGAACATGGTGATATGTAGATAGATACAAATATGAACTTGTATTTTCTGTAAATGTGTTAATCATATGAAACTATATATATATATATATATATATATATATATATGATTATTTATGTGAATATGTAATTAACTTTTTGAGTTATTATTGAAGTTTGTGAGTTACATAATAACATACACACACAAGTTACTTGTATTTACATATTTTATGTCTCTAATATTGAGTAATTTTCTCTCATAAATATAGAATGCTTTAAAAACTATATTTTAGCATTATATATATATATATATATATACACACACACACACACAATCAAGAGAAAATTATACAAAGAATTTTATGTATCATTTAAGAAAATTAATGATAAAGTGGAAAAAATAAATAAAAAAAATAAGCTAAAAATTGAAGGATGAATTTACTTTATCAACTTATAAGAGAGGACTATGTTAGAAAGATTTATTCTCCTATCTATATTTCTCCCATTATGGGCATTATTATATCTGTGATATAATACCATAATTCACCGACAGAATGGAATGGCTGAAGGTAAAAAGGAATGACAAACATGCTTTGTTCACAGAGAGACTTTTATACCACTAAGATAAATACAAAATTATATATACATGTGTCCCATGCTGAGAATAATATATCATATATATCTACACAGCAAGTAGAGTGTTAGGAGAAACAAGGATGGATCTTACATCTAACATGGGGATTCTTCTGTTTCTGAAAAACCATGTTTAGGACTCCAGATTCATCTACTATGGAAAACTTTTTTTAAAAAGCTAGAACATATAGTTCTTTAAATTAACACTGTTTTTTATGCTTACATGAAAAATTAGAAATTATCAGAGTTTGATAAAAACTCCTTATTAAACCAATGAAGTGAATTGACTGTAAATTGTAGGCATAGTCTATCTTTTAGCTTACAATATGTTTAAACTTTGAATGTAATAATACTTTTTCTTATAGTAATAATCAGCAGATGAACTGTGGTGCACTTTATATGGCTTATTATTCTATTTGAAAGATTCATTTTGATTTAATATAGCTCTGTATTGATGTTTAGTTTGTATTATTAACATCTTTTATAGATGTACAGCTGTTTAGTTAATATTATTAACATCTTTTATAGATGTACAGCTGTTTAGTTAATATTATTAACATCTTTTATAGATGTACAGCTGTTTAGTTAATATTATTAACATCTTTTATAGATGTACAGCTGTTTAGTTAATATTATTAACATCTTGCATTGATTTGATTACTTACTATTATTAACATTTTATATAGATGCTCTTTACTTCACAGTTGCATATTAATTTGCCAAAGTAGTTTTGTATTTATGATCTGTTTTTTGTTGTTTTTTTTCAAACAGTTATTTACCAGTTTTTTAAAAGGGCCCTTTATTTATCACCTACAAAATTTTATGTATGTAGCTGACCAAGCATATAACTAGTTAGCATTATGTGAAATGACCTCCCTACCTCTTTCACTTTTTCTTCTTAGGAAAGTTGAATGCCAGACTTCTATACATCTTACAAAATAATGTAAGCATTTGTATCTGTCCATAATGAAATTGTCTAGGATTTATATGCAGACAACTTCATGTCCTGACCTATAAAATAAAAATATTTTTCAATGAGTTTGAATTTAGTAGTTTACCATCGCCCAATGAGACACATTTGTACTATTGAAACATAATTGTAATTGTGTAGCGATTTTTTTAACATGTTTTTGTTTTAATATCCTAAAAGAAATAGTGTATATATATATATATATATATATATATATATATATATATATATATATATATATATATGTGTGTGCGTGTGTGTGTGTATTTGGTAGCAATCCCTCTTTTATACAACTTTCATTAAAAATGACTGACAAGGTACTATGGTTAAGTTTTTTATTTAATTTTTCTTGTGTTCTTATAAAAAGAAGGAAATCAAATTAATTATCTACTATAAAAAAAATAAAACTGCTGTCCTCATTGTCAACAATAATAGCTCACCTGCAAGATCCAATTTACAGAGAACCAATATTATTTACAAATTCACATGTCTCTTAAGGAACACTGTTCCTAATCAATCCAAATTCATAAATAATTATATTGGATATACTACAACATATTTAATAAGATGACTCGCGTTACATCTCTCTGACCATAGCTCAATTAGGACTCATTTAAATACACATGAAGACCTACCAAAATCCATCATTGATAATACAAATAGCCTTAGTCACATGTAAAAAAATTGCTAAAAATAATGGAAACATTAATAAAAAAGAAAATGCCAATACTCAATAATATCAACTATGAACACAGCCATAAAGTGCTGTGCTTGTAAAATATAACATTCATATAACTTTAAATACATTCAGTTAAAAGTAAAAATAAATTTATACTTGATAATGGCTAAAAGTGTAGCTGAAAGCACTTAGACAATTTCTACATAATTTATGAAAAATTAAATAAAAAAACCTAAACGCACTACTTAGTCATTTTTAATGAAACTTTTATATATGTATACATATATTATGAAAGTTTATGACAAAGTGGAAAAATCTTTTCATGTGATGCATTTTGTCTTTTAAGACATCATTGGATTAAAATGACATTTATGTTGATGTAGCTACATATGAACAGGAAGGAGAGGGGATACTGAAATTTTAAACTTTTAAATTATTTTTTTTTTAATATGGGTTTGGGTATATAGTCTAGTGCAAGCCAATTTCAATTAATTTCTTTTTCTTTTTGTTTATATTTTTATCACTTTTGTTTTTAAGTATCCCATCTTGGGATAATAGAAGACTGTTATGAAAAGTGAAATGTTCTAAGAACTTAGATGTAAGCTTGCTGTTGATGTTCTAGTGATTAATGAACTTTTTACACACTTTTATCTTAGTAAATTGCTCTCTCTTTTAATTAAAGGCTTATGGCCATATCACATTGAAACACCAGTTCTTGTATGATCACCAAAGTTAAGCAACATTGAGCCTGGTCAATACTTAGATGGGTAAACCCTTGAGAATACTAGTGCTACAAGCTTAGAGGTGTGTGTGTATGTGGTGTAATGGGTAAGGGCTCAGAATTGAAAATCATACAGCTGAGTTCCAGTTCCAGTCAGGTTCGTTACATTCACTTGCATGCAAATACTCTTGGGAAAGGCATGAAGCCACTTATTCTCCCCCAAGCTATGGGTTAATTAGTAGGACTGATATCAGTAAATCATTATTATCTCAAAAAAATTCTGACAATCTAAAAATATTTTCTAGCTTTAAATAACCTGCAAAAGGTTGATAAGCTGTAAAAACCACATCAACCATTTTATTAATTAAAGTAACATTTTTTAAAATCAAGATTGTGGTCAGACCAACTACGGTGAGCAAGTAATGCATTGAGTGTGTTATTTTGTAAAAGATCCATTTTGTGTTCATATAATCTTTTATTTAAATTCTTTGAGGTTTCTATTATGTATTCCTTGTGGTAATTATTACAGTTTGTAGTGATACAGAAGGCAATTATCTCCCTTTGGCTGAGATAGTCACGTGGGTCATGTGGTGGGCGCTTAGTGACATCACATCATACAGGGATGAAAGTGGCCAGTCATTCAAACTGAGTGAGCCAAGGGGCTCAGGCTGAGGTTAAATCTGCCTCTTCCAGCAAATGCTACAGCTTATAAGCACATGGCACCATTTCCCTTTAGGAACATATCTTTCCCAGATATAGAAGGAAACTTTGGCTCGCAGTCCTCAATTTGGGAAAACCCAAGACTCACCGTTTTCAGATTCATGGAATATGTCTTTGCCTGGGACATATTAGATGAATCTGGCCCATTTGAATCTGGAGTTCTAAAGATGGACTCTCCAAAAACAGAAGAATCTCCATGTTATATGTAAGATCCATCTATTTTGTTTCTCCTTTCCCTCTGCTTGCTGTGTAGATATATGTGATATATTATCCTCAGCATGGGACATGTGTATATAGTTTTGTATTTGTTTTAGTGGTATAAAAGTCTCTCTGTGAACAAAGCATGTTCATCATTCCTTTTTACTTTCAGCCATTCCATTCCTTCAGTGAATTACAGTATTACAAGGGTCATTCAATAAATAAGGTGAATTTTTCAGTATAAGGATTTCTAATACAGATAGAAGCTTACTTTTTTTTTTTTTTCAACATAGTCTCCCAGCACTGTCCCACACTTTTCCCATCTGTGCACAAGCTTCCGTATTCCCTCAGCATAAAAATCTTTGGACTGATGTCTCAGCCAGTTGCTCACAACACTTTTGACTTCATCATCACTTTTAAACTTTGTGCCTCTCGTGAACGCTTTCAAGGGACCAAACAGGTGAAAGTCTGAATGGGCAAGGTCTGGGCTGTAAGTGGGGATGAGGGAGCAGTTCCCAGCCCAGCTTGTTGATGGTCTGCACCGTTTGAGCTGCTGTGTGAGGCCTTGCATTGTCATGATGCAAGATGACTCCTTCTGACTGATGACCCCTGCGTTTGTCCCAACAGATAAGCTCAAAGTCCTTGCAATGTCAACCACTGTCACCCTTCTGTCAGACTGAATGAGGTCATTGACTGATTCGATCACCTCAGGAGACCTCACTTCTGTAGGCCTCCCAGGCCTGTCTTCATTCTCAACACTGCTCCGTCCTTCTTTAAACAATTTAGCCCACTTGTAGACATTTATTTGGCTGAAACATGTGGCACCATACACAGTTGACATTCTCCTATGAATTTCAACTGGTTTGCACCCTTCAGCAACCAAAAACTTAATAACTGACCTCTGTTCAATCCTGGAGCATGCTTCTTGGTTGACCATCTTTGTTAATCGCCAAAACTCTCAAAGTTTTTTTTTTTAATCTGCAAAAGAAATTAAATCCATGTGAAAAAGAAGTAAAACAAAATAATAAAAAAGAGTAAGCTTCTATCTGTATTAGAAGTCCTTATACCGAAAAATTCACCTTATTTATTGAATGACCCTCGTATATCACAGATATAATAATGCCCATAATGGGGGAAATATAGATAAGAGAATAAATAAGTTGATAAAGTAAATTCATACTTCAATTTTTAGCTTATTTTTATTTATTTTTTCCACTTAGTCATTAATTTTCCTAAATGATACATAAAATTTTTTATATCATTTTCTTATACATATATATATATATATATATATATATATATATATATATATATATATATATATATATATATTGAGCACTTTCTTATAAAAAGAGCGTGCTTTAAAAATATAAGGGACAGAAATATGTAAATACAAGCATAATACAAGTAACTTGTGTGTGTGTATGTTATTATTATGTAACTTACAAACAGGCCAATTGCCTCTAGCATGAAGCAGCCTGTTGCCTCTGAGTGTTCACTTCGATGTTCACTTTTATATTTATATTATTTACATATGCTCTGTCTCTGATAGTGAGCACTTTATCCCATAAATATAGCACACCTTAAAACTATATTTCTTTTTATATATATATATATATATATATATATATATATATATATATATATATATTATATATATATATGTATGTATATCTCAACAGTTGGCAATATAAATTTCATAAAGACTTATAAGTACATTTTAAAAACATACATTGACAGCCGGCAATACAAGTTTTATATTAGTGAATATACATAATATCCAACGTCAATAGAATGACTCAGAGTTACATGCAGTTTATGCAATCTTCAGGTGTGGAGATATATTGACCGTTAAATAGTTTGCATTCTCATGCTGATTATTCAAAATTGTGTGTTAAAGTTATTAAGTGAGGGAATGTCCACATTGGAGATATCAAAGGTGTTTTGCAGAGATCATTGAATGATAAAGAAAGCTGTTGAATATATAAGTAAGTTGAGAACTCAAAGCAAAGGAAAAGGCTTTAAGAACCTTCTTCCTTGAGATGAACGTAAACTAAAGGGAGTTATAGTAAAACAACCCTTTTTGACCAGCACTCAGATCTTTGAAAAGCTGGAATTGAGGGAATCAAAGACAAAAGGTGTAGAATAATTTGTGAATTGGGATCTGCAAAAATTCTTCTAGGCAACCTCCTTTCACTAAAGCAAATATTTTAAAGCATCAAAATTGGGCAAAGAAATACATGAAAATTGACTTTTGTAAAGTAATTTTCAAAGATGAATCTTGAGTGACATTTGATGAACCAAAGGATGGATTTTATCCAATTCAGACTATGGCTAAAAGAAGGCAACAAGGAGGCGGCAGTGTTATGATATCAGGTGGAATTGTCAACCAAACCATTATTGGACCATTCAAAATTGATGAAGCAGTTAAACTGAACAGTACTAACTATTATGATTTTATGAACAAGGATTTCTTTGAATGGTACAAGTCCCAGTCTTGCACTTTCAAAGTAAAGTGTGTATTTATACACAACACTGCTCCTTCTCATGTATCTAAGCTTTCCTGTGAATTATTTGAGCATAAAAGATTTACAAGAGAGAAGATAATGGAATGGCAACCATCAAGTCCTGATTTGAATCCAATTGAAAATCTATGGTCGATTGCAAAGATGAAATTACATGAAGGTGGCAAACAGTATAACAGCAAAGCAGACCCAAGGGAAGCAATTAAAACTATCATGTCAGAAATTGAACATGAAGTAAAAAAATTAACAAAACCAATGGATAATAGATTACTGGCTGTTATTGAGAAGAATGGTCACTAAATTAAACTAATTAAAATGTAAAGGATTTAAAGACTTATCATATGTTTATTTGTTCTATTATAGGTGTTGATCAATTTTTACTTTTCTTACCTTTGTTTGACATCTAAATTAATCATTTAAAATTTTTTAAAGCAAATGTGAGTTATTGTGTTATATTTGCAAAAGGAAACTAAATGAAATTGGCTAGACAATACACCCAAACACATTTTAAAAAACAATTTAAATTTAAAAGTTTAAAATTTCAGTGTCACCTCTTCTTTGTCTGCATATATAGTTATATGAATGTAAAAATTGCTTTTTTCTATGAAGTCCTGAATGATGAAAAACATTACATGAAAAGATTTTCCACTTTGTCATTATATATATATATAATATATATATATATATATATAATTATTTTTTAAAAATATGATTCCATCACGACACAGAAATTGCTATGTTTTGAAACAGCAATTTCTGTGTCGCGATGGAATCATATTTTTAAAAAATAATTATAGTTTTAAGCTCTACTTCTGTATCGAGCAGTGTTTTTAAAAAATAAAAACAAAAAACTAAAGAACTTCGGACCATCAATCTAACAGTTCTTTCCTATTACATCAATATATATACACACACACATATATATATATATATATATATATATATATATGGGAAAAATACATGGAAAAGATTTTGTGTGATATGTTTTGTCCTTTAGGACTTCAGACTAAATTTGTTATGTTGGCAAAGGATGCTGGGGATTTTAAATTCAATTTTTTATTTTTTTATTTACCCAATTTTATTTTATTTTTTTAATTTTTTTTTTATTTCCACCACATTTTTTTATTAGATATCCCACACTGTGATTATAGAAGTTCTGCTAGGAATGGTGAAATGTTATAAGAGCCATAGCACAAATTTACTGTGTATAACCTGGAAATAAAGGCACTCTCTATTCATTTTCGTTCTAGTGAATTGTTTTCTCTTGTTAAAATTTAAAATTCCTAGCATCCCTTCATTTGTACGCATATGTAATCACACCAACATAGCAAATTTAATCCAGCAAAGTCATAAAGGACAAAATGTGTCACATGAAAACATTTTCCATTTTGTCATACATTTTCCCCAATATTGTTCTTGATATAAAAAATATATATTGTTATCATATATGTTATACATGCTTCAATGAGCCTATTTACTCAAAGTTTATTTCATCCCTAACAATGAGTGTTTGTATCCAACTAGAAAATGGTCTTTTAATAAATAGATTTTTAAAGCAAGTTCACCCCATTTGTCCCAATGAGGCTCGCACTACACTTTCTCTGAGAACCATATTCTTGCTCCAGATTTTGTAAAGACAAATTAAATCCTTGGCTTTATCAGAACATTCATATAAAAATAAAACTGGCTTCTTGAAATTAGCTTCATGCTACTTTGCTTTTGACAAAAGACACACATCAGCTCAGTTTTCTCTCATTATTCAAAAGAGAATAAAGAAAAGAAACAATTATTATTATATATGGGAAAAATATTTGAGTATTCCCAGACTCAAGAAGTAAACTTTTATGTCTGCCTGCCTTGATGA
Source organism: Acanthosepion esculentum (assembly GCA_964036315.1). NCBI lineage: Eukaryota > Metazoa > Mollusca > Cephalopoda > Sepiida > Sepiidae > Acanthosepion > Acanthosepion esculentum. The sequence goes on along the minus strand of OZ038491.1, from coordinate 52,062,779 downwards.
AAGTCTTGTGATATAACAGCTGATTTCATTGCTTATCTCGCATATATTTAAATCATACATTTTTTATGTAGGCACATAACACATCCTTCAAACCTGTCCTGAACCTTTGCACTTTCTTCAGCAACCGTTGCAGTGTTGCCAATTGTATTGAAAATCTCATGAAAGATTGATTTTTTTTTTTTATTAAGTCTGGGAATGTGAAAAAAAATTACCCACCTGAAATGGTAATTGCTTAATTTACACCTGGTTTTCTATGATCCCAAGGAAAACCTGTAAATAACCAGTTAACATTCACAGTTCTTTTAGTTGGACATGAAATAAACAATCAAGTTAATATTTTGATAATATAAAATTTCATACTGTTTCACACACACACAAGGTTTACAAACATTAGTCCTTGGTACGATGATAAACTACATCTAGTAGCAAGGAGATTGGAGGTTTTTGAGTAGCATGAAACCACCTTTTAATTGCTGTTATTCCCAGGTCACCCCTGACTCAGGGTGGTAGTACCTGTTAGGGTCCCTACTATGATATTAATCCATATAATATCCTACAATTTCTTATATCAAACTGTATTCTAAAATATAACTTTGACAAAACTACAACATAAAACACACATATCACTACCTCTAGTAATTATGCCTACACAAACATGTATATGTACAAAAGCTGAGTATCATCTACCATGTATTCAGTTGTGAAGGCAGAATAACATATTTTTATTAGTTCAAAGCTCCCAAGAAAGTTAAATAACGGCATTCAATGACCCATAAGGAGTTGATGTGCTGTAAAACAAACAAAACTTACAGCCATATCATGTTGAAACACTGTTCTCATACAATCACCAAAGTTAAGCAACACTGAACTTGGTCAGTACCTAGATGAGTGATTACTTGCAAATATCAGCTGCTGTAAGCTTGGATGTGTGAGTGGTGTAATGGATAAGAGCTTAGAATTGGGTGATACATGTTTTGACGATCATGTATCTTTTGATACATGACTGATGAGGCAGAATTTTTCCACTGTAGTAGGTTGCCATTGCTTCCTGCAGTAGACCAGTTGCCATCCAAGGCTATAGAACCTGATCTGTTCTACCATTTAACCATAGCTGGACGGAGAAGAAAAGGATTCATACAAGGGTATTAGCACGTAAGTGAATGTAATGGATTTGACTGGAATTCAAACTCGGCTCTCTGATTCCTCAATCTGAGCTGCTATCCATTACTCCACTGTGCCGCCCCACGGTGGAGTAATGGATAGCGGGTCGGATTGAGGAATTGGATATGTGTATGTGTGTCATGTTCAAAAAGTCATGTTCCTGACAAATCAACCCTGGTAAGATTTAATCTCAAGTCTCATGGTTAGAAAACAAATGTTCTAACCACTCACCGATGTGCCCATATGCCATTCCTTAGTTCCACCCGTTCTAACCTTCCTGGCTAAGACCCATCATATTATGAACATTGTAGCAAACCACCCTCATTCCATTTGTATTTCATTGGTTAAACGTAAGTTCTACTTGAGCAACTTCTGCCCACAAATCACTGCTTTGCAAAACCAACTTCCAAAAAGACGTTTTCCCAATCATGACAATTTTAACCTGTTCAAATCTAGAGTTAAATGTTATCTTCCTCGCATACCTATACAAACTGTGCCTCTTACTGTAACACTTTATCTCAAGTGGCTCTCAGCCCTTGTACAGGGTGAACATCAAAGTATAAAGAAAAAAACACTTCCTTTGAACCTAATCTCACTCAAAACAACACGTCCTCTGATCCTTGTCTCAGACTCAAAACGAAACACTTCCATTGATCCTTGTCTCAGACTCAAAACGAAACACTTCCATTGATCCTTGTCTCAGACTCAAAACATGTAATTTTTATTTTGACAAGTATGATATGCCAAATTAACTTGCATCATCAAAAAAAAAAAAAAAAATGATAGAAAATTTTTATTTTTTAATTGCATTCATTATATTTTTTGCATGAGTAATCTACAATTTTTGTTCATATAATTAACTTTATTGTTGCATGCGAAAAAGAATTCTGAATCTTAAATCATTAAAAGTAAAAATATTCAGTGAATGCTGATGTGAAAGAAAAGAAATAAAAAGCAATGTGCAAGTAATCTGATCTACCCTATTTACTAATATCATGTTCAGTTTTTATTAAAACATGCTTGTTTATTGGTGTTGAGTAATGAATTCTATTAGTGGAATATCTCATTACAAAGAAAGGGAGATCAGGTTATATAAATATATAAAGTTATACTGTGTTTTATATTATGGAATAGATTTATTATGAAATAGAAAAGTAATAAAGAAAAAGAACACCTACCATTTATGGAAATATATAGTGGAAACATTTCTATTTTTGTGGATGCATTTTTTTTTCAATTGGTCTGTATCTGAAAAAGATAAAAGCAATGTTAATGTAGAAACTTTGTGCACTTACCTTAGCGAAACTTTTGTGGAAGGGGAGAAATGAGGGAATTCAACTGTAATCTTGGGTTAGAAATATAATGAATATTATTTTGTTTTCACAGAAAATTTATAGAAATTAATTTGTCAACCCAATCTAATTGAAGGAGAGTCAAAATTTGTATGTATTCGAAGAGAGATATATAAAATGCTAAAACAGTTAGCCAAAGGCTGTATTTTTTCTTCCTTCATTACAAGCTTGCTTTCTCATACTTACCTGCCCCAGGGCTCCGTCCCTGTGCTGGTGGTATCACAGCTACGACTAGCTTGAACCGGCTCTGACCAGCTTAGACAAACCAAGACCAGCTTGGACAAGCTAAGACTATTGGCCCAAGTGAAAACACTAGAGTCCCCTCCACGTTAAAAACTGACCTTGTGTCACAACCTGAGTGTGTGTGTGTGTGTGTGTGTGGGGGGGGTCAAGTAAATATCTACAACCTTGCTTTCTCTTTCAAAGCTGACTGGACATGTTACCGAAACTGTTAATAAGAATCCTAACTCTATATTTTCTATTGTTACTTCTACAAAGAGAATTACTTGTAGGCAACATATAGTGTTTTTTGTTGCAATTTGACACAAACGATTGCCACCCTGAGATTACGCCAGTTACAAGTATGAATTCATTATCATTTCTTTCTTTCTTCCTCAAGTTTTGCTTTCAATGCTAATAGTTATCATTATGGTTTTTCTACCTTCCCTTTTCCCAAGTAGTCAGACTTGAAATCTTGACATTAATTTAAAACTTGACTGTTTATCATGATTCAGAATCACCTTTCACTACTTTTGTCTGTGTCATATTACAAACTTGTGAAATTTATTTTAGTTTTTATTTTAAATTTTATTATGAGTTTTTAGGCAGATATATCCTCAGGCTGCTGAGGGGTGGTTGTTTTTATTTAGACATCATCTTTAGCATATGTGCGGCAGAAAAGGATAGCAGATGAGGTGGAACGATTGAAAGACAATAAAAGATTTAGAAACAGTTTCAAAGTCTGTTGCCTTCACCTTGTTGTATAGTCTGTTGTTGTAATGTAAGCAAAGAGCCTGTTGAGATTGGGGGTGACACACCTAACCGATGGCACATCCTAAAACTACGAGGGTAATAGAGAGAGAGGTAAGAGGTGGGAGGATACAAAAAATAACACTTCCGCGGAAACCACAGCAACTTGAGGAACAAAACACTTATGGGACCAACTTCACAACTGCCGACTACCGTTTTCTCCCAGCATTTATTGGCTGGAGATACCTTACAAAGGCCCAGATTTTGACCAATTGCAGAGTGGCCCATATGTAGACATGCCAAACTGTCCCACTGTTAATGGGGAAAAACCTGGATGTAACTAGTTTTTGAGAAACATGTATAGAAAATGATGCAATTTCCCATCAAGGAAAGTTTGAGAAAAAATCGGATCAACTTTGGTGCAATTCTTCATATGTAAAAAACACCTATGCACATTTTCTAAAAAAAAATAAAAAATAAAACAATCTTCCACATTTTTGACCAATTGGGTGTACAAAAAATATGTGGTCACTTCATAAGAAATTTATTGAGCTAATTCTCGTGTGCATGATTCCATTAGAACATTTAAATAATGAGAATATTTCCAAACCACTTCAGAACAGTTTACTTGTCCAGCAAGATGAACACAACTGTGTCTCACCAGCAGCCTGCTCCATACAACAGTTTCTCACCTCAGCCTGCTCTTTTGACTACTGAATGAATAGTATCAAATTACGATTCTCAACTTGGCGATAATGCTTTTAACACCACACAGCTGATATTTCTGTATAACTTGCAGAAACTTTAAAGAAATACAAAACACTAACAACTAATTTTTGTTATCAGATATTTCTACAAGTCTTGTGCTGTAAAAAGAAAAGGAAATAAAAACTTCTTTATTTTGTAGCACTCATATTAATCATTTTCTATTAACATTAGTACCACTACACGTCTGCATGTGATCTGAGGCCTTCTTTTCATCTGTACTGACATGCGTTCACCACATCTGTTACCTTCAGCTCATTGCGCAGTCTGTTACCTTTACCTTGCTGCATAATGTAATGATTCTTCTTTTATGTGCTGTGTCCCTTTAGGATGTAGGTGATCATGGCTCTCCACTTCTTCCTATACCTTGTAGCTCTCAATGTTTTGTCCTTTTGCTACTTCTTCCAAACCCTGTTCCATCATTTATTTGCTTAAGCCCACTAGGTATGTCACATGTTTTCCCTTGTCTCTTTTTCCTTCTATTTGCCCTTTGAGTATCAGATTCTCCAAACCCTCTTTTCTCATTACGTGCCCCAGAAATTTCAGCTGCTTCTTCCTGATGTTAAGTATAAACTTTCTCCTTGTTTGCATCCTCTCCAAAACCTCATTGTTGCTCAGGTGTTTAGTCCATGGTATCCTTAGCATTTGCTACCATAAAGGAGGACAGATATCATGTAGCAGTTCAGTACTCTTTTCTTTGTTACCAATGAAACCCTCCTGTCTAATAATAATACTCTACCTAGATTTTGGAATGTGTCTTTAGCCATTCCTTCAGATCTCAGTGTCACACTTACCATCCTGTCAGAACACTTCCTAGATATTTAAATTTCCGCACCTGCTTTATTATAGTGCCCCTTACCTGTAAATCACAGCGGCTTGAAAAGAAAAGTCAGTGATTGAACTCATTGAGATGGATTCATACCCTTACCTTTGAGTAAGGGTATGAATCCATCTATTCTCCCACCAACTCTAGATGTGAATTAAATGGCAGGGCAGATTGAACTCTTTAGAAATGGTCACTTGTTAAAAACATCCTGTTGTAACTTATACTCACCAAGAAACTCCATGTTGAGTGGGGAAGCAATGGAATTCAAAGAGTTGTGTGGCAGTCATCAAGGTAAGAAAGAGGGAATCTGTTTCTCTTTGTTGACTAGCTTTTATGTTTGATTGGGTGGGTGAGACTACAATACATTTAAATGAGACTGTCTAGAAAGCAACAAAGGAAACCCCTTTCATCCTCCATATAGTTATTGTTTTTGTTAGTCTGATACTATGTTATACTATTATATACTATTATACTGTTGCTTGTAAGCAATGAAGCAATTTATTTCAATCTCAAACTACGAGGGTCATTCAATAAATAAGGTGAATTTTTCAGTATAAGGACTTCTAATACAGATAGAAGCTTACTTTTTGTTTTTTTGTTTTTCAATGTAGTCTCCCAGCACTGTCACACACTTTTCCCATCTGTGCACAAGCTTCCGTATTCCCTCAGCGTAAAAATCTTTGGACTGATGTCTCAGACAGTCGCTCACAGCACTTTTGATTTCATCATCACTTTTAAACTTCGTGCCTCTCGTGAACGCTTTCAAGGGACCAAACAGGTGAAAGTCTGAAGGGGCAAGGTCTGGGCTGTAAGGGGGATGAGGGAGCAGTTCCCAGCCCAGCTTGTTGATGGTCTGCACCATTTGGGCTGCTGTGTGGGGCCTTGTGTTGTCATGATGCAAGATGACTCCTTCTGACTGATGACACCTGCGTTTGTCCCAAAAGATAAGCTCAAAGTCCTTGCAATGTCATCCACTGTCACCCTTCTGTCAGACTGAATGAGGTCATTGACTGATTCGATCACCTCAGGAGACCTTACTTCTGTAGGCCTCCCAGGCCTGTCTTCATCCACAACACTGCTCTGTCCTTCTTTAAACAATTTAGCCCACTTGTAGACATTTTTTTGGCTGAAACATGTGGCACCATACACAGTTGACATTCTCCTATGAATTTCAACTGGTTTGCACCCTTCAGCAACCAAAAACTTGATAACTGACCGCTGTTCAATCCTGGAGCATGCTTCTTGGTCGGCCATCTTTGTTAATCGCCAAAACTCTCAAAGTTTTTTTTTTAATCTGCAAAAGAAATTAAATCCATGTGAAAAAGTAAAACAAAAAAAAATAAAAAAAGAGTAAGCTTCTATCTGTATTAGAAGTCCTTATACCGAAAAATTCACCTTATTTACTGAATGACCCTCATATTATTACTGTGAAGTGCTGCTACGACAGGCAAGAGTTCTTTTTTCTCCTTTCACATCGAGTTTCAGGTGCTATGCTTCAGAGTTTTCAAGATGTCCAAATTTCCCCCAACCCCAGTCCGTTGGCATAAAAAATTTGACAATCCATCCTGGGCCACCCATCCCCATGTGTCAGTCTGAAAAACTCTGAGTGTGATTCTTAAGTCATATGAGTTATGCAATCTACTGAAAGAACATATTGTGTCTACCTTTAATGACATTGGGAAAGCTATATGTCCATTTGTTTTTCCTTTCAGCTATGGAATAAATAATCGGCTAAAATAGGCATTCTAGCCTTGGATGGAAGTCAGCCAAAGGAAAGGAAAATTCTGAATCCAAACTAATTTGGCATACTGACAAAAATGTTAAAAAGAACACTTATACTCAAAATCTGAAAGAGACAGATGAAGTTTCTTGGAAATATAAGCAACAGAAATGGGGTTCTACAGAAGGATGCTGAGAATGCCATGGATGGAGCATGTATGCAACAAGAAATTTTTAAGGAAAATGGAAACAAAAAGGACACTTAGAATTGGAGACAGCTGAAATTTCTTGAACAGATAATGAGAAAAGATGGCTTGGAGAATTTGACTCACAGGACATATCAAGGGCAAGAAAGAAGTGGGCATGGGTCACCTTCCTGAATAGTTTGTGTGAATGGATATTGCAATGGGGAGGGGAGCAGAGGCTGGTCAAAGGGAGAAATACTGATAAGAATCACAAGGGATAGGAAGCTGTGGAGAGTTATGATCACTGATATATTGAAGGGACACATCACATAGAAGAAGGCACCAACCATAGTGCTTAGATCCTTTGACTATCAGCCTTTAACTTCTCATGGTGACTGTCTAAACAGCTATGTGTTCTACTGATATAGTACATATTGACCTGGTGGAGTCCATTCCTCTCTAGACCAAACTATCACAATACTCTTAGTCTTGAATGCTTTCCTTGGTCACAGATATGTGACTGGTGATTCCATCAAGGGGACCTCCCACTATGGTTGTGGACATCAGTCTAGGATGGAGCCTTGAGGAACACCTGCGTCTAGGAAGTCCTCCACCCAGTGATGCTGTATTATCACCTTACATGAAGCTTTTAACAGGTTTTGATTTTAATCCTGCTGGGTGTCTAGCCAGCTTCATTACCAGAAAAGCCTGGTAGGGGGACTGGTTTAGTCACTAATGTTCCGACCATGTGGAAAGAAGTACTCAGTTATGTAGTACCAGCAGCACTCAGAGTGACCTGACAATTTTTACACATAATCAAATTTTCTTTAAATTTTTCAGGTAATGAGGCTTCTGTGGTCATAGCGTTTAAGATAATGTCAATGAAAGAGGACTTCTTAAGGTATGGGATATGAACAAATGTTATTTTACATTTTTAATTTTTGCAGATCAGCAGATTGCAGTTGAAGAAGAAGGTAATGGTAGTGATTTTCTAAGCACAGCTTAGATGTGGCACAAGGCCAAAAGTATGAGGCACTCAGTGAGGATCGAACTCACTACTCAGTCATAATTATTCTAGCGAGACAAGCTTGCTAACCATTACACCACCTCGAGGTGCCCAAAGAGGGTAATAACATAGATTAATTTGAAAACAACAAAATACAATAAAGATCCTCTAATGGTAGAAGACATTATCTCTTCCATGAAGATTCGGTAAAAAAAAAAAATGCTAAATTTTTTTCAAACACTTATACAAAACAAAACAGGAAAAAGTTATTGTAAACAAAGAAAAAAATTCTGAAATGCTATGTATTGATTGATTAATTTGTTTTTTTTATGGCTTATCAACCTTTACAGGTTATTTAAAGCCAGAAAATATTTTTACATTGTAAGAATATTTGTAGATAATAATGATTTGATGTAAGTGAATATAATGAACCCAACTGGAATTGGAACTTTGCTCTCCAATTTCTAATTCCAAGCCATTCTCCATTACACCACCCAGAGATCCAAGCTTACACCACCTGGTATTCTCAAGTGGTCACCCATCTTGGTACAAACCTTCTCAACGTTGCTCAACTTTGGTGACTGTATGAAAACCAGTGTTTCAACATGATATGGCCATAAGCCGAAATGCTATGTAATATAAGTCCACTTATATAGCCATGAATGCTGGACAATTTTGTCACAGATGAAGTGCTGAAAACTCCTTTCGACTCAGAGGGTAAATCAGAAGCTGGTCTGGTACAGTAAGTGTTGCGAAACACTACCTAGTCTCACAACCCAAATATTAGTCAGGGATCAATTCATAATGAGAGAAGAGAGCCCGCAGAATGACACTGTTCTCATAAAGTCCCTCGAACAAAAAAAAAAAAAAAAGATGAGAAGGGATGGAAGGCAGACCTGCACATCCCACCCCATTCAGTAAAAAGATTATAAAAAAACACTGCTTGGGGCAGCCTCGCTTTGAAAAACAAGTCATAGCAAACACTCCACCGCCCAACCTGACCACAACCCAACAAAAGCAAGTAATTTCACTTATTTTTTCACAGAAGAGAAATCTAAAGCCAACAGAAATGTGGTTCTACAGAAGGATGCTGAGAATACCATAGACAGAGCATGTAAGCAACGAAGAAGTCATTAAGGAAAATGGAAGCAAAAAAGACCTACTCAGAATCAAAAAGAGACAGCTGAAATTTCTTGGATACATAATGAGGAAAGAAGGTTTGGAGAATTTGACACTCACAGAACATGCTGAAGGCAAAACAGACATGGAAGAAGCAATGGGCTAACTACCTAAGCAGCTTGTGTGAATGGATTGTGGATCGGGGGTAGGAGTGATGGCAAAAAAAACAAAGGTTACTAAAAGCTACAATGGATAGAAAGTTGTGGAGAACCATGATCGCCCACGTCCTGAATTGACAGTGCATAGTAAGAATTTAAACAAAATTAATAATACAACTTTGTTGTGAAAAAGTTAATTTTTATGTATTTCATGTGATAGAGGTCAATGTTCAAGCCTAGATAAAAGTCAGACTATCAAAATCTGATTTTCTTGGAAGACAGGCCCTCTTCACTTATAAGATTGGCGGAACTTAATCTTCATCGGTCTATTTTTTTTTTTTTATCTTTCCTTATTTGGTTTTGTGCCGTACAAAGTTAGGAACTGTCAAATGGAAATATTTAAACAATGTAAGGGAGGTAACTCTGGAAAAATATTTTTTTATACGAGCTGAAATTTTAAAATGCTAGCGAATTAATTAAAAATCTTCGGATGGTTTCAAGAGGGCATGTATACTTAAAAAAAAAAAAATTTTTTAAATCAACATTCGCCATGTTTTTTTTTTTGGTAAATTTTCATTTTAACACCCGAGCGCTAATTCAAATTTTTCCAAAATAGTCTTCTTATTTCCGTGCCAATGTATATGCTGAACTCAAATCAACAATTAGATATTGAAGAAACCTACCTTTTTGGATGTTAACGACCCGAAAAAAATCGGATTTTTTTCTTGGTCTTTCGTCAGCCATTACCGGCTTATTGATAAGTAATTCAGTGCTGACAATTTCCTGCGTAGTTATAAAATTTGACCCTATTACTTCCCTAAACAGGAAGTCCTTCAAGAAATTAGTACGCGCTTCCGTAAAGCAATTATTTAATTTAATGTTTTTTTATTTTTCTTCAGGGTTAGAAGTAAAGGTTGTGGGAGCGGTTTTCTTTCTGTTTAATTTAATGTTTTTTATTTTTCTTTAGGGTTAGGAGTAAAGGTTAGAGGAGGGGTTTTCTTTCTGTTTTTAAAAACTAATGAAATAATAGAATCAACCCTTCTACTTTACCAAGTTTGTGCATTAATTTTTTGTATTATTTTTATTTGAAAGTTAACTTCTTAAAAAATTACTTTGTTATTCTTTTATTTGCCGATGTTTACATATATTTGAATGAAAGTTAACTCTTCTTAAATTAAGTACAAAAAACTTTTTAAAAAATCGCTTTCCGGAAGAATGTACTAATTTCTGAAAGAAAATAGTGCAGCAGTGAATGACGCTCGGGTGTTAAAGTGAAAATTTACCTTTTTTTTTTTTTACTACACTGACCAGGTTACAGTTTGTTTCAGTAAAAAGTCCTATATTTTTGTATTAGTTTCTGTTTAGATCTACTTTCTGATACGACTCATTTCTTCTGCAAATTTTACATTTTTCAGAAAAATTACATTTTCTATTGAGAGGGAGTTATTACAATATCTATATAACGCCAAAAACTGACCCTTACTTCATGTCCATATTCACGACAATGGATATTCGATTTAACGTAATAAGATTTTATCGCTTTTTCCAACGAAGGTGTCTTCTCGTCAACGTTACCAGAGAAAGAAAGAAAACAGAAAAGGAAAACAACAAACAAAGATGAAAGAAAGGCCTATATAGACCATTCAACTTTATTAGAGAGAAACAAGAAGTATAAAAAAAAAGATGAGAAAAAAAAGGGAAGTTCACAACTGCACCGCTAAAAAAGTCCTCTTAGCTCATAAGAATTCAATCTTATGTAGGTAACAAAGAAAGAGAGAAAATAAAGAAAGAAAGAAGAGTCAAGATTCCACTTACGATATTGTGTCACAAAGTTGTTTTAAAACTTTCTCGACCCGTTTCTTTTTTGTCGAGTAAAGGGGAAAAGAAAGGGAAAGGGTTAACTCCCTTACATTCGAATATTGTAGATAACAGTCCTTTGGCTAGGGACAAAAATGGTCTATTTCCCTTCTTGTAGTAGTTCGATCTGCTCCTCGCAAAACACTTCAAAATGGCCGCCTCCTTCCCACGTGTAGCGATATTCAGAGGTTAGATGTACCAAATGTCCTTTTCTATCTTCGAAGGTTTCTTTTTCCTTTAGCCGCAGATAAATTCTACCTTGTTGGTTTATTCTACCGCGCCAAGGTATCTACCAATCCTTTCAATTATTGAGTGTCCTCAAAATTCCATTTATCCAGTACTTAGGATAAATAAACAGTCCTGGGAGAATCCTGCGCTATTTCTCTGTCTTCACACGGAGACGATAACTAAACACGCCTAGCTTTTTAGGCGAATTTGTTCTCTCCTCGCAACCTGAATACTTGCGACTAATTCTGTCTTTGTCGACTTGCTGGACAACTTTAACGTCTTATTTCGACGGACGAGAAGACAGCTCGTCCTTTCACTGTCAAGATTTATTTATACAAAAATGTACAAATTGTGGCACAAGGCCGAAAAAGGGGAGGGGTAAAGGCTGGTCTTAACTAACTATCCTATACCTAGCTAATCAGATTCGCGACCCATTCATACATTACAATTGACACATTCACCACAAGAATTCGTCCATCACCATTCAATCCTCCATACACCATAATACCACATCCTCACCAGGGGGGGGGGGACCTACAAAAACGCGCCCCACACCATAAAAATTTGATGATAATAAAATACATAAAAATCTAATCATGGAAAGATGCAGGGGGAGGGAGATGAACCCCATAAACTAAAAATTCAAATTTTTTTTAAATAAACATAATTTATGTTAGTAGGACCCGTCCAACCCTCAAAATAGAGAGGCCGCTGTATTCTGCCCAGAGGACAAAATCAAGAAGCACTCTCGCTAAGGGAGTGGGAAAGAGATAAAATAACTTGGCCATGGGGAAGTAAAAGGCTGATCCAGTTGAGATGAAAAGGAGGCCAAAACAAACTCGGGAGGTTGGGAATCTCGACTTGGATCATAACTAAAATGATGGCCGGGAAACAGGCCGGGAACAACACTTACTCATATTAACTAGGTACACTTAAGCTTGTCTAACCTAACCAAGGGGAGGGTTCCACAGGAAACCACCCCGATGTAACTTTGGTTGACCTAGAAAAGAAAATCAAGGCTAGCCCCGTTCAAACGAACCAAGCTAGCCGCTTTTACCCACCTTTCGCTAAAGGCTGTCGAATGCAATCGTTTTCTATCAGTTCTAATCTTCATCTTGAGCTGATGCTCAAAGAATCGGATTAGATCCTGATAAGAAAGCTGATTGCCTCGCAAGACTTCCTCCATGCGCGTCGTCCATATCACCATTCGGGCCGTGGCTAGCAGCATCAGAAACACCATTCGTTTCACCCCGGAATACGGGGGCGACACATTGTCACACGCGTATGCACGATCAATGGACACGAGTTCTTCGGGAGCGAGACGAGCCGTCAGCTCGCCGACATGGTCCCATAAGGGGCAGACCCGGGGGCAATGGTAGAAGGCGTGCGAAGCCGTTTCTTCTAAACCAAGGCCACACCGTTCACAGTCTGGCAAATCCGCCAAGCCCCATATGAAAGCCTTGTCGTTGAGAGGCAGCCGATTCCGAGCCAATCGCCAGGTAAGCGAAAACTCAGGGTTACTGAGATAATCCGCCGCTGGCGCCCAAGACCAGTAGGAGCGATACTCCTCCTCCGAAAAGCAGAGCGTATCACGTAGGAGATCCTTCGCGCGACCCTCCACTAATCCCCGATAGAAGACCTTCCTAGGCCGTGAAAGGTCACTGGACCGCGGAATAGCCCTCAAGGCTGACCGACACTCGCTGAGGAAAAGCGATTCATCTCGAGACTTACAACGGCGCTCAGCCTTCGAGATGGGGGGACTGATGGTAAGGCTAGGGAAGGCGTCCCTAACAATCCCCTCCAGAATCGGATCTCCTCTAGTCAATGCGCGGCGTAGGAAAGCCAACCGAGAGGCACGGATGTGACTCTTCAAGTGTGGCATTCCCAGCCCCCCATGACACGGACGTTTGGTGCAGACTCGTCTGTCGACCCTGTTCGCGCGTCCCCTCCATAAAATGGAGGATAGCGCTTGCTCGAGCGCCTTCATGTGGGCCTTACAGAGAGGAAGTACTGACAATCGATAAAGAATCAGGGGGAAAATGTATGTAACACACACCTCCGCCCTGCCCTTTACGGACAACCTCCGTCGCTTCCAAGTCTTACCGGCAGAAACGACCTTTGCTAGTACTTCAGACCAATTTTTCTCCAGCTGGAGGTCGGGTCCAAACCACACTCCAAGAATGCGGACAGGACCGTCCGTCCAACCGAAGCGGCCTGGAAGATCACGCCCCTTCCAGGCACCTAACCGCAAGCCGGACGACTTGTCGCGGTTTATCTTGGCCCCTGTCACCTTCTCGTACCGATCAAGCGCCTTCTGTACCGCCTCAATGTCGCTAAGGGACGACACGAAAGCAGATACGTCATCGGCGTACGCGGAAACCCTGGCTCGAGACCCTCCAGGTACGGCGATCCCGCGTAGGGCCGGACTGCACGCCTCGTCCTTCAGCCGGCGCAGGAGAGGCTCCAACGCCAAAGCATAAAGGAGAGGCGACAGCGGACAACCCTGACGAACCGACCTCGACAGAACAAAAGCGCCCGACAACTTTCCGTTCACCTGTACCACAGCACTGGGGGAGCGATACAGGAGGCTAACCCAGCGGCAGAAGTCGGGTGCGAATCCGGCGGCCTGCAGGACAGTAGCAAGGTAGCGATGGTCGACCCTATCAAATGCCTTGGACTGATCCAAATTGATCAGCGCGGCTTCTTCGTCGTCTTTTACGCCCTCTAGGATCGTGCGGATCAAATGCAGGTTGCTCTGAATTGTTCGGCCCCTCACAGAACAAGTCTGCTCGGGTCCCAACAGAGACTCGGCAACTGACTGCAACCGCTCCTGCAGGATCTTGGCCATAATCTTTAACTCTGTGTTTAGCAGAGTTATGGGCCTATAATCATCTAGTTTCCCCCCAACACCCTTGCCCTTTTTCAACAGAGTGATCACACCCCTGGAAATGCGATTGGGGATGGACCCCGACCGAAACCAGTTGTTGAACACTGCTGTCAAAATCGGAACAAAGATGTGCGACAGCCTCAAGTACAATTCATAAGGCAAACCATCCAGACCGGGCGACTTGCCTCTGCCGACCTTCTTCAGTGCCACATAGACTTCGCCCTCCGTGATCTCTCCCTCGCAGCTAGCTGCTTCAGTCGGCTCAAGCCGAGGAAAGTCAGCCAAATAGCTGCGAAACACCTCCTCACGGAGACCAGGCTCCTTGGTAAAGCGGTTCTCGAAATGCCGCCGAAACGCCTTGCACATATCGTCAGTCGACCGCAGAGTACGCCCCTCCGGGGTTTCGACTTGACGAATGTAACGATCACCACCTCGACGGACTTCTTCCCGACGCAGATCTGCGCCTAGGTTCACAGCTTCGTTAGACATCTTACTTAATTTATGTCTAATTACCTGACCCATGTAGCGATCGCTATTCGAACGCTGCAGGGCCTCCCTAGCTAGGGCTATCTCTAGGGGATCCCCCCCAGCCTCCGCCCGGGAAAAATTAGCCTTAAGTGTCTTCACCTTTTCAGCTCTATCTAGAGCGAGCCGTCTGCTGAAATCAGTGGTGAAAGACCTAATTCTATCTTTAAGTCTGCCCCACCACCTATTCCCAATAACCGCCCCCACTAGCTCCCGCTGAACTACACTAGTTAGCTGCTCCTGGAAGTCCCGCCTGTCCAGTAAAGACAGATTGAACTTCCAGTAACCAGCCATTCTAGGCCTATGTTCTAACGCCACCCGGGCACAAACGAGTTTGTGATCCGTGTAACCTACCCAGTGGAACGTGGGACAATCTAACAAGTCTATGTCGGCTCTACGAACTAACATTCTGTCAAGGTAGCTAACTACCTTGTCAGACGGCCAGCTATGAGCCCACGTCCACATTTTCCCCTTGGGATGATCGACCCGGTATCTATCGACGAGACCATAATCGCCAATCAGATCGACCAGGCTACGATCGCCCCTTCTCCCGCTAGCGCCCCGCCCCCTATCTAACTTGGGGTCCAGGATGGCATTCCAGTCCCCCATTAGAACTAGGCGCGAAGAATCGACTAGGAACGGCCCCAACCGCCGAAAAAAGGAACACCGCTTCTCCCGGTCGTTGGGCGCATAAACCGCAACGACCCGAAACGAACCACTTTTCACGGCAATATCGGCCACGATTAACCTGCCCTCGGCATCGGTATGCACAAGGTCCACCTTCGCATCAAGAGTACGTCTGACTAACAAAGAAACTCCTCTGGCCAACCGGTTCCCATATGCTGAATAGACGACAAAGTCATCCTCCAGCACACACGCATCGGAAGTGCAAACAAAGTGGGTCTCTTCGATCGCGGCAACATCCACATCGAAGGACAAGAGATCCCGAAGCAGGCGGGCAGCCTTACCCCGATCTCTCAAGCCCTTCACATTCAGACTGGCTATCTTCATTTCCATTTTCTAGGCCTGCAAATATAAAAGAGAGTTAAGGCAAAAACCTACTCACATACGGGGCGGAAATCTGAGCCGGACAAGACCCCGACGGATTGCCCCAGGCTCCCTACACCCAACTCTGACATAATACGTCCATCCAGGGCAATACCGCCGACGTCCGTGGGGTATGTTAATTTGATGGCCCTATATAAGGAGGGATGAACCAAAACAGGGACCCTCCCAGCACAAAATTGGCGTAGCTTCTTGATCTCCGGATCGTCTATTTCCAGCATCCTGATGTTGGGGAAGGCCTCTTTTGCTTCAAAAAGATGGCTCCATACTTTTAAGAAGCTCCCCGTGTCCCTCACACACGTAATTACCCCTGGGGCCTTGGGGAAATTGCGAGGGTCTTCCGTTGTTTTCCCATCTACCTCATTTATTTTATACAAGGCTTTTAAAAGGGGCCTTTTATGTTTTGAGAGGACCTTTGTGTATTCCTCTTTGTCTACCTGACAAATAGTTTCGGGGCCCTCAAATAGTTTCTTTTTCTTCTTTTTCTTCTCCCTTGAAGGATGGGGAGGGGAAGAAGTGGATGTATGGGGTGGCGTGCTCACAGAACTGGGGGAAGAAATAGAGGGAGAGGGGGATGGAGTACGTGTAGGGGAGGAAGGGAGACTCCTATCTTTGGGGGAAACAGTATGTCTTATTGGCGATGCAGGGAAGGAGCGCCGCCTGGTTCTATCCATGCTACGCTCCACCCTGCTACGACCAGAGATATTCTTTTCTTGTTCTTCCGAGTCTTCCTCCCTACATCTTTTCAATGAGGAAGTTCGAGGCGGAGGCATACTCTCCACCTCCATTGGTGCTTCCTGCTGCTGCTGCGTTTGTGGATGCTTTTGCTGCTTCCGTTGTTTGTGTTGAGACCGCTGCTGTTGAGGCTGCTGTTCTTGTTTCTGCTGTTGAGGCTGCTGTTCTTGTAGCTTCTGCTGTTGCTGGCTTTGCAGTTTTGCCTGTTCTTCGGGCCGCTTGTTTTGGCCTTCTTTAGGGTGTTGTTTCACTTCCACTTCTGACTGCCTTTTTTGCGGAATTTCCTTTTGGGGTGGAGATGGAGCACTTGAAGACTTCCTTCCTCTGGTTACTTCCGTCCATTCTCCACCAGGTTTCGGAATCTCCTCAGGTTTCTTAGCTGTTGTTGCTGAAGTTGCCGGGCTAGGTGGGACTTGATCTTTCTTCTTAGAAGGGCACACCTTCGCCATGTGACCCACGTCTCCACATAGCCAACAACATGGTTTTCTCCCCTCCACCACCACCAACATTTTTCTCTTACGGCAGATCAGGGTGTTGGGGATTTCTTTAAAACCCTCTCTGTCTAGGGTGATCTGTATTTCCATATCACCTGTCTCTATTCCAGATTTGCTGCTTATGGCCCTTACTTCGTTTACCTCTCCATATATGGAGAAGAAGGCCCCCATCCGGTCTTCCGGGATGTCTATTGGCACCCCGTGAATGGTTACTTTGGTTCGGCGGGTGCCCAAATATTCAGTTTGAAGCCTTAGGGCTTTGGTGTTTAAAACACACCCAGCCAGCCGCTTGGCCTGTTCTTCTGTCTGGAGAAGAATATCCCACAGTGCATTGGTCCTTCTTGCGAGTATCTTTGGACTTATGTTGAGGGTTTTCAGGGCCTCCTCCATACTTTCCCTGCTCACTCCAATCAGTCTATGTGACTTGACGTCAGAGGTAAGCAAGGAAATGGTCCGCGTATTAACAGCTTCAAAAGCTTCTTTTATGGTTAGGAATTCATTCCCATTGAAGCTTTTTTCATATTTTTCTCTTTCGTTGGCATAAAATGTGCCATCCTTTTTTGGCGGCCTATTTTGGTTCCAGACCGTTTTTTCAGGTGTCACCGGTATTGTTACCGGTGTATATGGAGTGTTGCTGTCGCTGTTTTTGTCAACCATGGGACCGACAAAGTCGGCCATGGTTGACGTATAATATAATTTCTTCTCACTTTTTTTTTTGTTTTGTTTTGTTCAAACGTTAAATAATGACTAGAAATAAAAATAACCGGAAAGAAAAAACGTGGACAACAAAAGATAACTCAAACAAATAATACGGAAAATAAACAGAATAATGCAAACAAAAACAGTGAGGGGGGAAAAAATGCAAGAAGGAGAATAACCAAAACAGAAAAGAATGTATAAATACAGATAACCAGAAAATAAAAGGGCAAAGTTTTTAGCAAATAAAATATCAAAAACAGAAAATAAAATATCAAAAACAGAAACTTTACAGGCCTTTGGTCAATACGGCTTTTTGTGCGTATGTTCGCTTCAAGCTTGTCTTTCAAAGCAAAAAATGACGCTAACCACCTCCACCAGGAACGTCTCTGTCAATCGCCTGAGTAGTCAATAACTAACTCAGCAAAGCTCGTCCTTTCACTGTCGTCGCGAATCTCACACTGACTTCCCACTTTGAATTTCTTCTGGCAAGGCGGGAACTGTCATCAGGACCAATCAGGAGACAATATCCGATCACGTGACATATTCATTGAAAGGGAGAGGAACAACATATAGAGAGGAGAGAGAGAGAGAAAGAAAGGGAGGGAGAAGAAAGAGACAGGAATATTACGAAGTGTGCCAAAATAAAATTTCAACAGTAAAGTTAATGCTAAACTAGACCCTGATTTTGCATTCGTTCTGAAACAAATGTGTATGGTAAGGAGCAAGAGGTTGGAGACGGGTTTTTTTCCGTTAAAGTATGAACTGAGTTCTTCTTAGTTACTGAGGAAGAGAAGATTATTTTTTTAAGGTTCTGTTCTTTAAAATCCTTCTTTAATTACAGTGTTACTTCAGAACGTAGGCTATCATGGCTCTCCACAATTTCCTGTCCTTTGTACTCTTAATAAATTTTGTCTTTTTGTTATTTCGCCCAAACCCTGTTCCATCATCCATTTAGTCAAGCTCACTAATTGTTATACCTTGTTTTCCTCTGTCTCTCTTGCCTCCAATCTGTCCTGTGAGTATAATATTTTCCAAGCCCTCTTTCCTCATTATGTGTCCCAGAAATCTCAATTGTCTCTTCCTGATGTTAAGTATAAGTTACCTTTTTTTTTTTTTCTAGAACTTCGTTGTTGCTCACTGCTCACATATTCGGTCCATGGTATCCACAGCATTGTGGTGAACAATTATGTAGAAGTAAGCTAGTCAGAGTGGCTTGCATCTGGTGCAAAGGAAAATAAGTTCCTTACCGAAATAGACGAAACGTAGCAGCGACGTTTTGTTCCTTTGGAAATGGCATGAATCTCTGTTCCCCGACCTCTTTTAGATTATTCTGGAAGTGTATGATTCTGTAACGTTGCCTTTTATACAGCATAGCGTGTTTCAACCAATAGCAATTCGCGTGCTGATTGGTCGGACTGGAGGTTGACATAAATACGGCGTGACGAAGCGAAGATTGCTGATTGGTCAGTTGCACGTGGTTTGGCATAATAAAAGAGGCCCTCTAAAACGGTTTTAGAATATTCTCCCCATTCCCCACTTCGGCCTTGTGCCACATTTTCTGTAAATACAGAAATAAATAATATATTATTATTATTTATTGTACAAAAGTACAAATGTGGCACAAGGGGGAAAAGGATGGTAATCTTCTGTCTTAACTTTAAACTTAGCTAGCCGCAAACACTGACCCAAGCATACAAACAATATTCCTTTCACCAAAACAACACATCCATTACATACCATTCTTACTACATCCACCATAATGCTTCAGAGACTCTATGAAGTCCTAATTTGTCCCCATATGTACAATACATCGTCTGTGGGGTGAGGGGAATAAAATAACAATCTAAAATCCCCAATTAATATTTACAATGAGTATAACTCTATCTATATACAAGAAACTAAACAAAATAATTTGTTAGTAATAAAAAACCCCACAGCCCTAAATATGGCAGAAATATCAGTTAACTGGACGAAATCAATGCGGGGCTGAAGAAAATCTATAAAACATTCGTACAATATACGTACGTTATATGTTGCTAACGTGTGCTTGAATTCGAGAACGGTGTCTTGAGAAGGCGCATTAGGTGTTGTACGAGCGGCGTCGGAGGAATAGAACCTCACTTGACTACAAGCATCCTTCTAGAACCACATTTCTGTTGCTTCAAGTTTCTTTTGCATCTGTGAGAGAATTGTCCAGCATTCGCGGCCATTTAGGAGGGCAGATGTCACATAACAGTTCCGTACCCTTTTCTTTGTGTGTAACAAAGTTTTACTGTTTTTTAA
Source organism: Acanthosepion esculentum (assembly GCA_964036315.1). Taxonomy (NCBI): domain Eukaryota; kingdom Metazoa; phylum Mollusca; class Cephalopoda; order Sepiida; family Sepiidae; genus Acanthosepion; species Acanthosepion esculentum. The sequence continues at coordinate 52,042,746 of OZ038491.1, read as the reverse complement.
TACTCTGCTTTTCTCTTGGAAGGCATCATTGGCATCCCAATGCGCATTTGGATTTCAGTGTCGCACTTTTCGTCCTAAAACACTTCCCAGATATTTTAATTTTTCTACTTGTTTGATTTTGATATCTCTGATTTGTAATTTTGGGCTCAATCTTTTGCTGACTACCATTGCTGTGAGTGGTATAGTGACCTGAAAATTAAAACAGATATCGAATTACGAAAAACAACAACAAACAAACCGAAGACTTAGTAAAAATAGATGTTGCCAAGTTTATTTTTGTTAAAGGAAAATAAAGAAACAAAATTAAAAATAATCTTCGTGTGAACTTGTAGAATTATTATTATTATTATTATTATTATTATAGATGAATAAAAATAAAATAATAATGAAAATTATTAATACATTAAAACAATAGCACAAAAACGTTGTATAAATTAAAAATAATAAAAATACTCCCAGCATGCAACAAAAACTGTTTCTGCCGGAAACACGAACATCTCGCCGAAAGACGTTAAATTCAATCTCTTCACCACAAACCTTGGTACAAACAACACGTGTACAACTTCTGTGATATGACTTGTGATACTATGGAGTAAATTTTTCCTTTTTATCACATGTACCATGAAATAATTGTAAACTAAAAAATACACACAAAAAAAAATTTAAATAAATTAACATACAGTTTACCATGCTTTTCCTGTTATTTCTGTACGTTTTATTTCCTGTCAAGTATATTGTAGCGGACCGTGGGGGTGAAGATGTGAAGAGATATCAGAAGGTTAAACTTTCCTGCTGGCCGGTCCAGCTACATCAGAATGTCGGACATTAATTAAGTCCAAAGAAGACAAAGAAAACAAACAAGACCGATATACATGGGTAAACGAATATATATTATGGGTAAACAAACATATTAATACACGAAGACATGAAAAGTTACATAGTGTTTGTATGGAGAAGTTGTGTGTGTGTTTTGTGTTGAGTGTCCGTACGTACGTGTATTGTCCTTAGCGTGTTCCCAGAATATGGGAAACGCTGTATCTGTGAGATGTCACATATTGGCCTAAGTGAAAAAGAGAAAGTTTTACCTCGCCTTAGCGCGAGGTTGCGGCCCAAGGCCTGGTCGGAAAAGAGAGAGATAGAGAGAAGGGTCAGCCAGTATTTATAGTCAGGGGAGATAGACTCCTGTTGAAGGATTAAGGAAACTGAGGAAGAGCTAACAGAACTGCGACAATGTTTTTATCCCCGTGAACACAAGGCTAATTTCTGCTGCTCTGATGTGAGTGAATCACCAACAACATTTTGGTGACCACCGACGTGTACAAAAAACATATTACTATCCACAAACTAGGCAAGCTCATGTAGATGGGAGAAATAGCGTTGTCCTGAAAAGGACAGTTTCGTGGTCGCTTGAGAGTGTTGTCCAGAAAAGACAATTTATATTGCATATCGTTGGCAAGGATGGCAGGAGCGAGAGATAGCTGGGGCGACGGCCGATGGCAAACTGGAGATGATTATGGCTGGCTCGCTGAAGCTTCTGCTGATATTCAGGAGCTGTGGGCAGGCGGTCAGCTGTTGCTGAAACAGATACTACACTTTTATCCTAGTCATCTGGGCGGCGAAACACCTGGGTATTTAACCAATGGAAAAATTAAAAATGTACACAGAGTAACTTTGACACTGATTACCCATAAATCATTTTCAAAGTTAATTTCAAGAAAAAAAGAATGTCATAATCATTCAAAGCACATAAAAATAGAAAAGAAAAATAGGCACTACTTAAAAGAAAAAAATGATCCACTAGTAAAGTGAGTACTTTTTGTAGATGAGAAGTCATTAGATTTTTTAACAAGAGACAAAAAAAGTTATCTCCCCTTGACCTAAAACAAAAATAGAGATAAAATTGTATTTTTTTCTTTCTTAACGAGGTCACGTGACTGTTTTTTCTCTCTTGAATATTTATATTGCTATTTTTGTTTTCGATCAAGGGGAGATAACATTTGTCGTTCGCTACAAGACCTTCCTCATACTATATTTCAGAATTGAAAAATATTTTTTTATCGATTCAGAAGTGGGGTTCTGTTAATAATATTGATACAGTATAAAATCGATCCCTGGTTTTTATAGTTATTGGACTTAGTTGTTATTTACAAATGTCAGATTTGAAATTGTTCTGGCAGCATTGATATCTGTATATTTTCTTGTTTTTAAAAAATTTGTGCACTTATAAATTTGTTTCTAAAAAAACATTTAGAGGGGATTTTTTTTAAGCACAAACATTGGGGAATAAGAATTGTTTAAGTTTATTAAGAACATTTATTCATTTTTTATTATACATTTATTCTTCATTTAAATAAAGAATAAACACACACATATATACACACTCATTAATTTGTCATTTTTTGTTCTTTAATTAAAACTTTAGATATCTTTTTGTAAAGCGATGTTCAGATAACTCAGTAAAAAGTCAGGGATCAATTTTACATTGTATTTATATTAAGAAACGGTCACCCCTTCTAAGATGATAAAACAAATCTATATTTTTAAATTCTGACAAATGCTGTGGACCGAAGAAAGTATAATGAATGCTAATTAGCAAAATTGATTTCCAAAAAAAATGTTTCCCTATTTTTTACAACAGGACCATTCTACTTAAGTAGTGCCAAAAAATATATTTTCTCACAAAATGCACAACTTCATGAAACTGAATCTTAATCTTTGAACATTTGAATTTGTGAGAAATTGGTTTGGTTTATTTAAAGGCTTAAGGATCATTTAATGCTTAAATTTAATTTTCTTGGGAGCTTTGATTTATTTTTTGTTTTTTATTTAAAAATGTATTGTTGCTAATTCTTTACTATGAAAATGTTTATTGATGGTAATTTTTTTTTACTATGAAAATGTATTGCTGGTATTTTTACTATAAAAATGTTTTTTTATACTTTCTCAATGTTTTTACTATTTGCTTATAGCTGGGGCCCTAACAGGTACTACCGTCATGGGTCAGAGTGGACCTGGGAATAATAGCAATTAAGAGGTGGTTACATGTGCCTAAGAACTTCCTGATCGTGCATATTCTTTGGGGCTAAATACAAGGGTGGAGGTTTTAATAATTGGAGGTGGGTTAAAGTTTTTTCTCATTATGCAATAAAGTAGGGGTTTTAATAGAATGCTAATGAGAATATTAGCCATTTCCTTATAAGGAAACATTCAGCATTCATTGACTGAACAACCAGTGCTGCTTTTGGTTGAAATTTATAAACTCTTTCTCTTAAAACAACTTTTCAGAAAAACAGATTTCTCAAGTTCACTGTTATGGCTCTTTCCAACATTGATGGGGTTTTCCTTCCTAACCTTTTGTTTGGAGTCGTGTGAAAAGTAAACATTAGAATTATATCATTATTTTCTCTTCAAGTTACATGTGTTATCCATTTTAGGTGTTGCTGCTGTTGAAAGTCTTTAAGTGTTTCTGTAGCACCAGTTCACATGATGAAGGATGGTTTTCTTTAAAATCTACTGGATTTATTTGCCTAGACCCATTTTTAATCAAAGCAGTTTTATGTAGCTGATAAGTTAGACTTTTTTTTTTTTAATCAATTCACCCCCAAGCAAGATGATAGTGCCACTAAGATGCAAGGGGTTACTGGAAGTGAAAAAGGAACCGAAAACCCAATTCTAAACTGAAAACAAATGATAAACCTCTACTCCTGTTCAAAAACGAGGAATGGGAACTGGACAATAGATGAACCTATGTGTTATGATGTTGGTTTGGGGTTTGTAGAGACAAACGACAAATAACACGTAACAATAAGAAAGGGTTTTATTGGTTGGTAAAAGGTACAGAAATCGCCTGAGTAGTCTATAACTAGCTCAGCCAAGAACTTTCTCTCCTCTGTCTCTCGACGTGCCACTATATAAAGTCTTTGCTAGCAGACAAGTTCATCTTCAAGAGGGGTGGTAGGTTTCCGACACAACACTATGTACATTTAGTTGGGCATCATGCATGATATCCATATGAGAGTCTTGATCTGAAAAAGTTATTTTAGAATATGATATGCGTTCTTAAGTTAATGTTTTAGTTTAGTAGCAATTTGCAGTCCTGGACAAAACTACTCCTAGTGCAGACAACTCTGTTCAATTTCCTCATCTCCTATATAAAATTTGTTATAAGTGACCCATATGCCAAGGTATTTGGAGTGTTTAGAACTTATTAATTCTACATCCTGAATTTTTGTGATAGATTCTGTGTATGTGCCATCACTGCTTTCATTCTAATTCTAGATCATAGTTTCTGTTTTGGAAAGGTTTGAGTCTTACTTCCTGGAATACATGAAGAGATGTAAGAAAAAAAGTTTAAAGCATCAGAAAGGGCAAAATAAATAAATGGGGTGGTTTTAAAAAAACTCAGGGTGTTGTAAAATTTCCTCAACATTAGCAGATGAACAGACCAACATAGACAAAAGTACCTGCAGTAAGATAAGTGTCAAAAGGACAGTTTTTTCCATGACACTTTTTTTAACTACCTTCACTCTTCAGCAATGTTTATTGTTTTAAAATGATGATTAGAATTGTAATAAAACCGAAACACATGAATATGTATTTATACATGTTCTTGAGAATTTAAACAAAATTAATAAACACTATTTATTTATTAGATTGTTTATTTGAATGGTTGGCAAAACATCAGCTAATTGCCAATCGATTCAAACTTTATAAAATGGTAAATAAGGATTTTCTTGTAGTTGTTTCACATATTTTAATAATTTAGTAAATCTTTATATCTTATGAATAAAAAATTATTTTCATATTTATTTCTTTATAAGTTGGTAAATGATGAATATTACATTGTATTAGTTTTTAGAATGTTGTAATATATAAAATTATTCTTGTAAATAAACAATCTAATAGTGTTTAGTATTTTTGTTGTAAATTCTCAAGAACAAAAAAAAAAATGTATAAATTTACTTTCATCATATGTTTAGGTTTTATCCCAATTCTAATCATTGCTTTTTAAAACAATAAACATTGCTGAAGAGGGAAGGTAGTTAAAAAAACAGTGTCATGGGTAAAAAGGCCTTTTGCAACTACATATCTTATTGCGGGTACATTTGTCCATGTTTGCTGATAGATGACCACCCCCATCTTGTCTATTAGGCGCATAAGGACACGATATGTTGGAATAAAGATGACTTGTTGTCAGGCAATGTTGAGAGTATTTGTCTTATTAACTGCTGTTAGTGAGTTCACTGAGTGCTCTATTAATTGACCTAAGGTCATATGGATAATGACTGTTAGCTTGCAATGATGTTGGCTTAGACCAACAAATATACCTGCACACTGTGTCTATTCAACTAGTCATTTTCATTTCTTGTCTAATTTCACTGTCTTAATTTGTGACCTAGCAATCATACACTATTAACATCCCACTGCAAAATTATTTCTTCTCTTACCAAATGACTAATTTTCTACCACTACAGAAACTATTAACTTTTTTTTTTCTTAATCAATTCACCAAACTAATGACACAAAAACACAAGAGGCTACTGAAAGTAAAAGAGAAAGAAAAAAACTTTAGAAGTAACCAGAAACACCAAGCCTAAACAGGAAACAAAGGATAAACCTCTACTTCTGTTCAAAAGACTGGGGAGGAGTGTGAACTGGACAATATCTACTCCTGTTGAAGCAAAAAACAAAAACAAATAATTAGTAAATAAAATTTCAGAGGTTATGGGTTGACCAAAGCCTTGTTGGTGTGACTGTTTTTTTCTTGCACAAGTGTTGATGGCTTCCAAAGTCACAACTCATTGTCACCAACGATTTGAGCGTATTGGCCTTTATTCAAATATTGGACATGCCAAATTATGCATATTTTTTTTTGTTTTGTTTTACTAATGGTCACCCAATACAAGGCTCCAGAGCCACTCAAAGTAGAGGGTTACTGTGTAGAGTTGTATTAGCATAAGAAAGGGCAAAAAGTGAAGTTCTTGGGGGCTATACAAAAAGATAACAGCTAACTCTAGACTTGAAGAAGTCAAGATTTAATTAGTGAATAACAATTCAGAGTTTGGTCAGAGACATTAGGAGTATAGTGTGGAAGTAGACTATAGAAGGAACAGGAAACAAGGGATAAACCTTTACTCCTGTTCAAAAGACCGAGGAGTAGTATGAACAGAATGACAGGTGAACCTATCTACTCCTATTGGGGACAGAGAATAAAATAAATAGTGAAAAAATTTCAGAGTCCAGACAGAGAAGTTAGAAATATAGAGTTGAAGTCAACTTTAATTAATGGATTTTTCTTTTAATCCAACACGATTAAAAAATTTTAAATCTATTGTTTAGTGAATGGAATATTTCTTTGATAAACTCTATTAGAGAGTATCTGTCTATATTTCTGAGATGAGGTATTGTAACTGTTTACATTGTTTGGACTGTTGTCATTATCTTTATTGTCATATTCATGATGTTTTGACCATTCAGTCTTCTTCAGGTGATATGCATTGGAATTTCAAACCAGACTCTTTATTAAGTCAGCGAGGATAGATTGTTCTAGTTCCCCAAGGCCACATAGCCCAGTGGATAAAAGCATTGGTTGAAGTAATCCAAAAAGTGCCTTGACCCAAAGAGTTGTGAGTTCAATACCTAGCCACAGCAGAGGTGAACAAAAACTTGGAGTTACTAAAGGAAATTAATTGATATCCAGAAAAGGCATGGCATGTGGAACTAGAACAATATATCCCCATGAACTAAATGAAGGGTTCAGTTTAAAATTCCAACATATACAACATGAAGAAGGCCAGAGTGTAAAATGGCTGAAATGTTGTGAATCTAACAATAACAAGGAGGACAACAATGTAAATAATCTATTAGAAGGATTCTAGTTATTCTAGAAAATTGAATGAACCAATTCTCCTTGGTATTTTTGTAATGGCACATCCATTATTTACATTATTCGGACTATTGTCCTCATCTTTGTCGCCATTTTTATTACGTTTCGGCCAGTGTACACTCCGGCCTTCTTCAGGTGGTTGGAATGTCAAACTGAACCCTTTATTTCGCTCACTGGGGTAGACTGTTCTAGTTCCACGTGCCATGTTTAATGGCGTTGGTTAGATCCAGTGGCAGGACCCAAAAGAGTGTGAGTTCAATACCCAGTTAAGGCAGTGGAGAACTTTCAGAGGGAAATTAACAGGAGATAACTGACATCCATTAAACATGGCATGTGGAACATTCTATAGGGGGTACTGGGATCCATATATTTGTACCCCATTGTCACTTTCTTGGTGTGCTGTTCTCTCACTCAATGACAAGAACATAAAATATTGCAAATATTTTAAACAAAACAATTTTTCATGGCTTTTGTTTGTTGTGAGGTCTGAATGTCAATGTTAGACAACCCCACAATTGTTAAAATTGAAGATACGACACAGGAGTTTAGATAAGATATGCCAAAATTTATTATTGGCAAAAAAAAAAAGAAAAGGAAAATATAATTGAATAATCCCAATGTTTTAAATACCTAGGTTGGTTGTGCTGGTAGCTAACTGTTGGCCTTAGATAAGCCAATGGTTGATGATGACCAGAACAACTTGAGTGTTGTTGAAGGTTGATAGACAGTTTGTGTATTGGGTTGGTAATAGCTGGTGGTCATAGCCCAGGGCAGACAGTTGTTGGTAACTAGAAGATGAATATGAAACCACTTGGGAGGTTTTGAAGGAGTCAACAAAGATTGATAGACAATCGACATGTTGAGCTGGTACTAGCAGGCGGTCTTAGTCGAGAGCAGGCAGGTGAAATCACAGTAATCCGTGAGATGATAAGCTGCAGGGAGTGAAACCTGAATTGCCAAATGGATTGTTAGAAGATGTTAACGGGGACTCAGTTGGTTGCTGGTCATTACTGCTGGTGACATGAAATATTGCAAATATTAAAAAAAAAACGATTTTTCATGGCTTTTGTTTGTTGTGGGGGTCTGAATGTTGATGTTAGATGAACCCCACAAACGTTAAAATTGAAGAAGTGACACAGGCCAAGACAAGGGCAATGAGAACTTAGCTGATGCATTTTGTCCTCTAAGGGACTTTATCATGGCAATGAAGGATTTATTTGCTGCATGTATTTATATAGAGTGACAAGGATGTTATTGGTTTGTCAAGGCTTATAAATTTGAGAACATTCATGAATCTCCATCAGGTGGATGAAAGATGGACATTCATGAACGTTCTCAAAAATTGAGGGCAAAAAGCAAAAATGTGTGTTGTGGGGTCTGAATGTCAATGTTAGACGAACCCCACAAACGTTAAAATTGAAGGAGTGACACAGGCCAAGACAAGGGCAATGAGAACAAGAAGTTAGATAAAAATATGCCAAAATTTATTATTGGCAGAAAAAAATGAAAATACAATCGAATGATGTTTTAACTACCCTGGGTGGTCGTGCTGGTAGTTAACTTTTGGTCTTAGATGCATCGACAGTTGATGATGACCGGAGAAACTTGAGTGGTCCCGAAAGTTGATAGATAGTTGATGTATTGGGTTGGTACTAGCTGGCAGTTGTAGTCCAGGGCAGACAGTTGCTGCTAACCAGAAGATGAAGACAAAACCACTTGGGAGGCGTCAAAGGATGGTTGGCAGTCAGCGAAGGTCGATAGACAGTTGGCATGTTGAGCTGGTACTAGCAGGCAGTCTTAGTCGAGAGGAGGCGGGTGAAATCATGGTAATCCATGAGATGACAGGCAGCAGGGAGTGAAACCTGAATTGCTGAGTGAATTGCTAGAAGATGTCGGCGGGAGTCAGTTGGTTGCTAGTCATTGCTGTTGGTGGTCCAGATACTACCCAATTGGCTGATTGGGTAGTATTCGGACCAGCGACCACCAGTAGTGATCATCACAATGCCATTTACGTTCTCTGATTTACTTACTTCCTCTTTCTCTTTTCAACTCCTCTCTGCCTCTTCTGTACTCACATGATGTCTAGTTTTTGGATGACCAGAGCTTCTTTTCTCATATTATCTTATTCCGCCAACCATAATGCGACATACTTTCACCTTTCCCCGCTTCTGTTGTCTTCAGTTTCTCCCATTCCATAATGACTGTTTGGCAGGAAAGAAGGTAAGTTTACAGAACTTATTTTTTGTCTTTTTCTTCTTTACTCTTTGTTGGAAGGAAACATAAAGGGAGATAACTCCAAAGTATTGTAAGAGTTATCCCACTTGCTTTGGACATCGTGACGTCAGACATCACGTGTGGCAATGCAGACAGAGAGATCCAAGATGGCGGACTACACCGGGCCACGTGTGGCAAACGTCTCTCCATATTTCACTAATTCTTTTGTAGAGTAGTATTAACTCAGTTTATCTAGTAATTAATAAAAGGCTGTAAACCTAAACACGTTCTTGGTAATTATTTCCAATCAACAAATGCATTGCTCGGTCCTCAGAACTCATGCAAACATAACACCTTTCTTTCACTCCACATCTACAAAACAACTTGAAACAGGTGATTTAAGCAGAAAATTTATTTTACCAGACACAGTTTTTCTTATTTAGTGAGTAAATGCAGGATTTAAGAGAAAATTTTAAAAAGGAAGAAGTTCTGGTTGACACTGTCGAAATGTCATGTACAACTAAACTGAAGAACTGAATTAGAAGACACTTTGTCGACATATGTGACCCTGTGAATCTCCATGTTAGAGCCAGATTATGCATTTCAATTTTAAGTTAATTTTTATCAAAAATTAAAATATTGGATGCCATGCACTTATGGGTTAAATAGTTTTCAGTTTTTTTTTTTAGTAAGAGTTAATTAAAATGAAGAAATTCTGAAACTTACTAATTATTAAATCCATTATTTAGTAATCCCAAACTTTTTGTTTAGAAGGTATCTTGTTTATATTGTGAATAAAATAAATAATACTCCTGTAAACATACACCTGGATCCTTCTCTTGATCTTTCACCAATGGGGAAAAAAATCATCACATGTGTTTTGATTCTTCTTTGTGCTGGTGTATGCAAAACTGGGAATGGTTCAATGCACATTCACAAGGTGAAATAATGCCACTACAAGAAATGCAAACATTCTGTTTTTAATATATTTTGGGTATTTATTCATGGAATTACTCTGTGCAGTATGGTGGGGTAGGGTCAGTAGGCAGGTAGATAACATTTGGGACATCTTTTCTGCTACTTCTTTTACAACAGACTTATGAGCTAGTTCTTTTCTTTGGACAGAGAGAATTCAGATTTTACATCTCTCTCTTGCTTTAACTATCACTCACCAATCACTGACTGCTGACTCTCACCTACCATCCTTCAGTTACATTGTGTCATACTGTTAGTGACAGACAAAATTTATTAATTTTAAAAAATTGTTTAAAAGCAGACAGTGGGCCAGCATTTATTTATTTACCTCTGCATTGAAAGATTGAAAAGATTGAATACTTGCAATATTTCTTCTACAAAATACAAAAAAAAACCCAGCAATTACACAATTTTTTAAAAATTAAAATAATTTTGTTAGAAAATTGTGAAATTTAGTCCAATTCTAAATCCTATATTTTTCATCAAAATCTCTAGAAAATGAATACCCATTGCAAAATTTAGCCTGATTCTGAATCTTATATTTTTTATCTAAACTCTTGAAAATGATTACCCATTGCAAAATTTAGTCTGATTCTGAATCTTATATTTTTATCTAAATCTCTTGAAAATGGATACACATTGTGAGATTTAGTCTGATCCTAAATTCTATATTTTTCATCTCAACTTTTTGACAATGAATATACATTGTGAAATTTAGTTTGATCCTAAATTCTATATTTTTCATGTGAGCATTTTGAAAATAAATACACATTGAGAAATTTTATCAAGTCAAAAAACTTTTTATTGGTAAATGGATGGAAATATATTTTATTACTTGAAAATAAATGTTAGCATTAAATAAAACATTAACCATATCAAGACATTTCGTAAACAACCTGAATAATGCTTATGATTGAAGTTGTGTGTTTTACACCATATTAAATTCCATGTCTTGCCAGAGGAATTTATCTTGACCTCTTAAAATCACCAGTTCAGCCACTTTTCTACTTAATTAATGGTTGCAGGTTATTGAAACTTTTGGCTTGGGAAAAAAACCTTATTTTTAGTGAACGAATATGACCAGCTTTTTGGTGATAGTAGGAGTGGGTATTCAGTGGGAGGGAGAGTTAGTATTACATGTGTGAGCTTTGTGAGTCAGGTGTACATGAGGAGGAGGAGGAGGAGGAGGGAAGAGCAGTCGAAACTGATTGGTTTCTGGTTGCCATTGTAAGTGAACTCCTGGTCTTAACTCCAGTTTGTGTTTGGCTACATACTCAAAATACAACATAGCAGTTTGTGTTGGGCAGTTTGATATTTACTTGCCACTGGAAACAATCTTTTGGTCAGACATATTGGTATGTTGGAAGCATATTTTTATTGATAGTCTCTCTCTGGATATTATTTGAACAGGAAAGTACAAGAGGCAGTTTTTGTGACTCCAGAATATGACATTTGATTTTTGCAAACATTATCAAGATAAAAATATCATTCATTTTTCTGTTTGTTAAGCAAAAATAGATATAAATTTTGAATTTCAATCTTGATGTTAATATAACAAAAATAGTAGAACTATAAAACTTTTCTTTTAAAATTTCAGCTTTCTCCATAATATTTAAAAAAAAAAACCTTTTGGAAAATAGAGTTTAATATAAAAAACACTGAATAAATAGCTGTTGTCTTAATTATAGTGTTTGGAAGATATTTTTCTATTGAAGAATTTTCAAACTTTGAAAAATTTTGAAAAAAACAAAAAACAAAAAAAAATACAAACAACAGTTCATAAATTACTTCAATTCCTATAAAACCAATCCAGTGGACGAGCATCAGATAACCAAGAAAAAAGCACCCATTCATCAGTCAAGCTGGAGTCCCAATTAGTTCAAGTGGATAGCTTAGGAATTCTTTTCCTGAGCATGTTACCCCAAAGTTCCATTTATCGAAATCTTCTGGAATGTCACCTTTGTGATGGAAAAGTCAAAAATCCGAAAGCTCTTCCATGTTTGCATAGTTTTTGCCATGAATGTCTCCGACAGTACATTCCTTCTAATTTGAAGACGATGAAACTCACTTTTCCCTGCCCTAAATGTCTGAGATCTATCAAACCAAGAGACACTTCGAAACCATCTGAAGAATGGGCTGACCTGTTTCCTGACAATTTCTTTTTACTCAATATTCTAAACAGCACCAAACTGAAATCCATTCTCAATAGTTCTTTGGAGGAAAGTATTCTGATCACCAAACAGTCTTTGCCGTCTGCAAGATACAAACTCTTCTGTCGTTCACTGTCTTTGCGGAAACACAAGAGTAGTATGGCAATGTACAGTCAAAAACCTTCACACAAGGAACAAACCACCAAGTCTGTGACTTTTGCTCCATTACCAGAGTTGGTGAGCACACATCCTATAAAAGAAGAGAATCATATTGCATTTGTAAGTGATGACACTGCAGAAATTTCCTGCACAAAGATTTTGCGAAGTAGCCTCAAAAGGCAAGGAAATGAGAACACCACTTTTCCTGATCATTACTTAGAAAAAATGGCTGAAGACAGTATAACTGATGCTGTCTTAAGTGAAGAGAAAAAACAAGTCAAAATAAGAGAGATTAACACTGATCTTTTGGAGAACTTCCAATCTACAATACCAGGAATTGAAACTGTGGGAGAACCAAGAAGCATTATATTTTCTCCTGATAATTCCATTTTGATTGCAGATCCCAAAAATTGGAACATAAAGAAATTTGCTCGGGATGGACGTCTTATTGATCTCCTTAAACTGAATTCAGAACCAGGAGACATGGCTCTGATATCAAACAACCAAGTAGCAGTGCCTCTCTTCAAGAAATATGAAATTCTTTTCATCTCTTTTAATACATCTATGAAGATTACTGGTCGCTTATCTGTTGCAAAACAATATCACAAACTGGCACCAGGCCTTGGTTGGACATTAGTTGGTCTTTCTTTCTGCCCGTTTCGCCCTCCAACAATCGATGTCTTTTATTACACAGGTGAGATTGTTCACAATATCTTGCCTTACGTTAAAGGTCGAGAAGCTAATTTAACAACATCTCTTTATGCTGATATGATCATCTGCAGTTGCCAAGATAAGGTTCTCTTTGGTTATGATGGTGACGGGAACCAAAAGTTCAAATGGCATAACACTGAACAAACAGCTATTGTTGACCCGAAGGGTTTGTGTACGGATATGGATGGATATATTTATCTTGCTGATGGTAAAGTAAACAAAATTCATCGATTAACTCCGGATGGTGTTTATGACTGTGAGTTCTTAACTGCATTTGATGGGATCCAGAATCCGGTTTCTCTATGTATGGATTCTACCAAACATGAAATGGTTGTGGCACAATCCAATGGGGAAGTGAAAATATTTTCTTTCCGGCGCTGTCTGGATATCTAAGAACAGATTTTTGTTGATCGGCATTTGAACTTAGGAAATCACAAGAAAGAGGGAATAAATTCTTTTTTCAAATTGAAGCTGAACATTTTTTTCCAGTAAAAGCCAGAAAAGATAAAATTATTATATTTTTGCTGCCTGTAAAATAATGGTAAATATTTTTCTTGTTACTTCATTCTTTCATTTTTGTTGGACTACCAAGTGGATACTTTATAATGATTTACTAAGCTTACCTTAGTTTGGCATAAGGCCATAAGTATGGAGCGCCCAATGAAAACAAATTACTTGATTACTTTGATAACCAGTATTTTGTGTCAAGGTGCCAAAAATGGGTACTTTATATGGTTTACTAAGCTTTGCTTAATCTGACACAAGGCTACAAGAATGGAGCACTCAATAAGAATGGAACTCACTAAAGTAGTAATGGTCTACTTGATTTGTTTGTCATTACTCTTTAGCAAGACACTTAAAATGGATACTTCAAAGTGGTTTACTAAGCTTTGCTTTGTCTGGCACAAGGTCGAAATTATGGTGCACTCAAAGAAAATGGAACTCACTATAGTAATAATTACCTATTTGACCACCTTACTTATCACTACTCTATGGCAAGGCACCCAAAATGGATACTATGTTGGTTTACTAAATTTTGCTTTGTCTGACACAAGGTCACAAGTATGGAGTACTCAAAGAGATTGGAACTCACTACAGTAGTAATGGTCTACTTGACTACCTTGCTTGTCATTACTCTATGGCAAGACACTCAAAATGGATGGTTTATATTTTCTACCAGATATGCTCAAAAGCCTTACTGTTATTCTTTACAATTTTTGCTTATGTGTCTCTTCAAAATATAAAAAAAATGATAAAATCTAATTATGGAAGCATAAAAAGGATCATAAATGAAAAAACCAGACCCCCATTAATAAGTCTATCTTTGCATGAGCTAAATCTGTGTTTCTCAACTGGTGTGCCGAGAAGCACTAATGTGCCCTGCAAGGTAAACAGCTGTGCCCCAAGTTAACAGAAAAGTAATTTATGAATTATTTTTATATTTAAAAACAAAATCTTTATTTTTACAAAGCTACAGACACGATGCATATATGACTTCTATGTCTATGTCAAAGTCCTTGTTATTTGATATTTTAAATTCCCTAATTAAGGAGTGGATAATTCTTTCCCTTTTACTTTCCTCAAGCGATTTCAATCAATCATTATTGGCCTCTATAAAAAATAACAGATTCTTCATAAATCCCTTTAAATGAAAGCTGTACCGCTTAAATATACAATGTCTTAAAAGCAAATGCTTATTTCAGGAAACTTCTTTATTTTCCTATTTTCAAATTTCATAACTAATTTTTCTTTATTATAATTTAAAGTGCACCCCCAGAGTTTTAGTTATTCTCCAAGGGTACCCACCCGCTGAAATTAAAAAGGTTGAGAAACACTGTTCTAAACCATTGAAAGTTTTTAAAACTCTGCATTTTTTTTCTTTTTTAGCATTTTACATTTTTTGATGTTTGATGATAATTTTGCATATTGATTTTTTATCTAAATTTTTGCTGGACATTTTTCTGACCATCTTTAAGAAATTTTTTTCTGGTGCAAAATCTCGTTTTTTGATCTGAGAATCTCCTTATTTTAAGAAAAAAATAGAAAAAAATCAGCAAATATTACTGTCTTATATGTTTTAGTCTGTGAAGTGTCTATGCAAATAGTACATCACTTATGAGACTGAAGTAGTGTTACTTGCTACCTCTGTCCCATAATAGTTGTGACACATAGTGTATGAAATTTGTTTTGAAATAGTTGTTACCATTGTCAATATTGGTAATATTAGCCATTTCCCTATAAGGAAACATTTAGCATTCATTGACTGAGCAGCTATTTTGGTTGAAATTTATAAAATTTAAAACAGTTTTGCAGGAAAATAGGCATTTCAAGTTCAGTAGCAATTATTTCTATTTTCAGTAGTGATGGGGAGTTTCTTTCCTAACCTTTTATTTGTAGTTGTGTGGAATGTCAAAAAATGAAAATTATATCATTTATAAATTCAGTGCTTGCAATGATCAGTCTTGAGAAACATTTAAATAATTTAATCAACATTTAAAAAATTTATTTTTTAATTTCTTTTTGCATTTAAAATAGCACAAGAGTAATTCATTTTAAATTCTTTTGAAGTAATAGTTATGGTACTATACATCAATTTTCTATTTTTAGAACACCGCAACAAATTCTATAACATAGTATTTCAAGTATTGTTTCTCATTTTGGGTTTTTGCCTTTGATGTACTTTAGTCTCCACTCATAGTTGATATTATTATGCTAAAATATATAAACACAGCCGGTGTCATTTTGAAAATTTCAACTTTTATTAACCTTTGAACAGGTTGGGTTGAGTTGCTCAAATTTATAACATGCCAGCCATTGTTAGGTTATTTCAATGTCAAAGAAGTCTTTTGTAAACTTTTGTCATATTTGAGTAGAAAAGCATATGTATTTTTTTTTAAAAAATCGGTATCATGCAAGACAGTAAAGCCACTAAAACACAAGGGGTTACAGGATGTGGAGGAATTAGGAACAGAAACATTAATAATGAGTGGAAAGAGAAAAGAGTAATCAGGAGGACATTAGAATTTTTAATTATTTATTTACTTAATAGGTAAATATTGGTTGTTTATATTTGAGTCTGTAAGATTTTACTTAATTCAAAGATAAGTAAATACTGATTTTTTTTAATTTTTTTTTTTTTTACAGTGATATTCATCTTGTACAAGGTTCAAGAGCCACTTGAGATAGATAGTTTATGGGGATATGTGGGGAAGATAATGGTTTATCCTAGACTTGAACAGGTTAATAATAGAGTGATCAAGGAAGCATCTTCCTTCAGGAGTCAGTTCCACAAAGAAGTAGTTTATGAGAAGAAGCTGTTCAAGTGGAACTTACATCACATTGATGGAATATGAAGGGAATGAGGGTGGTTTGATGGTTTATGTTTAATTGGTTTGAAGAATGGCAAATACTGGTTGTTTATATTTGAATCTTTAAGTATTTACTTGGTTTGGGAATAGGTAAATATTAGTAATTTATATTAGTATTTACTTGGTAGGTGTCCATTTTGATAGTGGAGGGTCTTACCCCTGTGAGGCAGATGCAGTAGGTATTTCTTAGTTCCTCACTGACATTGTAGCTTTTATATAGTTTGCTTTTATGCCCCCCCCCAACAAAAAAATGACTTCTGTCAGGTTTAAGTGTATGAACATGAAGCTATCACTCAGATTTTTTAATAAGTGTTTCCAATGATTAAAAGAAAAATATTTACAGAATATTATTTGACAGAGGTTGTAAGAAAAAATCTCAAAATCTTAAAGAAATTGTTGCTTTAATATCTGACTTTCTTTTACAGAAAATAGTCTAAAAGAAACAGGATGTAGTTTACTGATTATCAAACTGGGCTGAAAAAAGTCATGGTTCCTTAACCAGCCAATTGGTGTTTACTTACTTTCTTATTATAGATCATAAAATTCTGTCTGCAAAATTTGCAGCCGGAAAGGTAATGATTTAAATGTTTTATGCAGTTTGAGGAACAATCTGAAAATGAATTATACACTCTTCTACACAAAAGCTTACTTTTATAAACTTGCACAAGACTAAATTTTGTCTGTCTCCAACTTAATCAATAGAACAAAACAGCCCAGTCTGAACCACAAAGGATTTACCATCAGCCTTTTATATATTTTACTAAGAAATGTTGTTTACAACATAAGTGATAACATTTTAATTTGCATAATTTTAAAAAGCATATTTTAATAAATATTTAATGTTTTATTTATTTTAATTCAAAATTTAAATATTGCTGTATATAAGCATAAATATTTCTATCAATAAGTTTTTTAATTTATCATATTTGTATAGAAAGAATTTCTATCTGTCATGTCAAAATTCAGTTGTGAGTTAGAAAAGCTATAACATTCATAATAAGCATTGTTGTCATCTGATATTTCACATTAAAACAATAGTTGAACAGTCAATAATTGAACTGGCAATTCAGTGCTATGTTTAATGAATTTATAACAATGTAAACTGTTTTATTATCTTACATCCTTTGCTTAATGTTATCAATTGGTTATTGTTATCAAAAATACCTTGTCACAAAGTGATTTCAATAAGTGGATTCCTCAGGAGAATATATATATATATATATATATATATATATATATATATATATATCAATTATGTAGTGCGTATTCAATTTATGTAACGTAAATCATTCAAACGAAAAACAAATACTGAAGTTAATTATATGGCAAGAATCACTCTCACAAACAATATTTAATAATAAAATACAATCAACTTCGAATCCGTTAATGAATGGTATAATCCTTGTTTATAAATTCCGGTTTTATCAGGTCTTATTTTTTCTACTAGCCGGGCTTTCAGTCATTTCGAACGACCATCATCAGGTAGACATTTCAGTGTTTTTGTTAAATTCCAGGTAGTAATGCGACATCGAAAGATAGTGCAGACCGAAAGAGTGTTTTTTTTTGTTTTTTTTTTAGCAATGAGATATTGTTAAATGTAAGAATAATTTTGGAGTGTGCAGTTGCGATGCTGAGGTTGAAATTTTTTAAATTAATATATATGTGTGTGTGTGTGTGTGTGTGTGTGTGTGTGTGTGAAGATATAAATAAAATATATCTGTAAAAAGAGAATATGGTAAAGACAAAAGGAAAACTTGATCATTAGATTTTCAAAATTTTAAAAAGTTTTTGAGAATGCCGCTATCAAATCTTGCTCACCCCTTCCACTTGTAAAAATGGTGTGAACTAATTTTAGTGTACTAATTCTTATAGCATAAACCATTTATCAAACGCATTTCCTGATATTTAAATTAATTTCTTTTGATATTCTCAAAATACTATTTTCAACAACCATTTTTTTTATTAGGTCAATAGCAGATAAATGAAGCTACAGTTAGTGAGCACTTATGTAGATAGTAAGGACCTATTGCATATATAAACCTAACCTTCCATAATTTATACCCTAATATTTAAGAAACAAATATTTACTTTTCCATTTAAGCATTAATTAAAAAAAAATATTTAAATAAGAAATAATTAAAAAATGGTATATAGCATATATTTCCCAAATAACCCCAATTTAAGAAAACCCTAGAACATTCAAGAAAATCATCAGGGGTTAATTGTGAAGACAAACTTAATGTAATAGCTATTTTGTAATAGTCAGGACATTCACTTTTATAGTTTAAAGTGCATGTGTTTATGCTAGTTGTTTTTTTTTATGGAGAGGTAATAAATGTATTATTATTATCTGTCAATATATATATATATATATATATATATATGTATATATGTATGTATGTATGTATGTATGTAGATACACATACATTTGTGCATGAAACTCAGTCATGCTACCAGTGGGGAATAATATTTATTAATATATACTTAATAGCTCAGTTATATTACATCAAGCACTATTTTATTAACACCAGCACTCAATGTATGATATATATATATATATATATATATATAAAATACATAAAAAGTTAATAATGGTCAGAGTTCAAACAAACCAGGAAACAGTAGTATTAAAAATTGCTCAATATATGTGTAAAAAAACAAAAGTAAAAATAACTTGTAGAGCTTTTAACTTTAAAAATATATGAGGCTGGATAAAAAAAAAAAGAGTTTAACCACCAACTGATGCATTTACAATTCATTGGCTTTATTCTTTTCCCTTCTTCTTTTCCCTTCTTCTTTTCCTTTCTATCCTCCTCCTCTCTTTCCATAACACCCAAGTTTGTGCATTTGTTTATTTATTTTTAAAAATAATAATGTAGCGTTCTTTAGTTTTTTTTATAAAATAAAATAAAAAAAGCTTTAGGTGCTCATTTGATGAAAAAATCTCCTGAGGATACTGTAAGGTTGAAACCAAGGTAGCAGATTCAACTGACCTCCTGAATTTTAAAGTATATATATATATGGTTAAAATTTATAAAAATTTTCCAACTTTTATTTAATGGTTAAATAAATAATAAGTTGGAAAATCTTTATAAATTTAAAATTTTGCTATTTAATTTAGTTTCTTCACAAATCTAAATTAAATAATGAAATGATAAATTTATAGATTTTTCAACTTGCAACTATTAGATTTAATCCACATTTTTGATTGACCAGAAGAAGCCAAGATCAACAGACAGCAATGAAACATGTCCTTTATAAACTTTTCTACTTTGTCTCAGGATCTCCACTTTTGTTTCATATACTACTATTATTATTATACATCATACAAACACACACACACACACACACACACACACACACACACACACACACACACAGCAATATTTTATAATAAAACTCAAAACCACATTGACACAGATTTTAAACAATATTCTCAATTATTTTTTGGAATTTATTTAAAACTACACTTCCAGATTAATATGAGCTCTGTCCCGTAATACGCGTTGCAAATGCATACACATTTCATACCCTAAAAATATAAAAGGAATTATGGGCAATATGAAGTTTAGTATAAGTTATAAAAACCACATTTGAAAGTATGAAATAATCGCGGTATGAATAGGGGAGGCAACTAAATGCATAAAAGATAATTTATTACCTCCCTTGAATACGATTTCATTTTTCAAAAGTGTTTTGCTATTAGAAATATTTTGCTTTTGTCATGACCCTATAAATCATAGCCCAATTTATCTGTAATCTCATTAAAAGATTATTTTCTCTAGTAAAATCGCCAATTCTGATTTATGCTTTCATTAAAAATAGCATGCACTGAGGTAAGAACAATTTCTTTTAAATAATTTGGCCTGTCATATTCATCAGTATTAGGTGTGCACAAAAAATTCCATAATTTTTATTAAATATCTAAACTAATTACATCCTGTCTAATTTCCTCGTTTTTTTTTTATTATTACAACGTTTTGGTCATTGTGCCATCTGTCAATTTGAGTAAACTTCAGGGAATTTCTATGCGAACTCTATTTAATCTAAGGTTTTATATATCAAGGAATATATCATCTTGTTCTTATTTAGTGCTGCTCAGTTATTGATTGCCTTGTTTCCACTGCACTACCCTTCCCAGGGATTGAACCAAATTTATGAAACAATGCTTTAATCCACTAAGCTAAAAAAATTATTGATTTTCTATTAAGACTTAAAAAAAACAATAAAAAAACAAAAAAAAAAACAGTACACTGAAAACTTCTGCATGTACCTCAGAGATATCAATGCTATTTTGATTTAGAGTTCAGAAAATAAACTTGCACTTTTGTTACACAATTGAAAAGATGGCAGGAATAAGTCTTACCTTGCGTTTGTTGATAGGAAAAAGTCATAATAATAAGTTAATTTAAAATATGTACACTATTTACATTATTCAGACTATTGTCCTCATCTTTGTTGCCATGTTTATCACGTTTCAGCCATTGTACACTCCAGCCTTCTTCAGGCAGTTGGAATGTCAAACTGAACCCTTTATTTCACTTACTGAGGTAGACTGTTCTAGTTCCACATGCCATGTCTAATGGATGTCAGTTATCAGTTATCTCCTGTTAATTCCCCACTCCAATTTCTCCACTGCCTTAACCAAGTATTGAACTCACAACTCTTTGGGTCCTGTCACTGGATCTAACCAATGACTTTATCCACTGTGCCATGTGTCCTCAGTTGGTTAGATTCAGTGACAGGACCCAAAGAGTTGTGAGTTCAATACCTAGCTAAGGCAGTGGAGAAATTGGAGAAGGGAATTAAAGAAAAATTAAAAATTAACAGGAGATAACTGATAACTGACATCCATTAGACGTGGAACTAGAACAGTCTACCCCAACAAGCAAAATAAAGGGTTCAGTTCGACATTCCGACCACCTGAAGAAGGCTAGAGCATACAACAGCCGAAATGTGATAAATATCGCAACAAAGATGAGGACAATAGTCTGAATAATGTAAATAGTGTACATAATACCTCATCTCAGAAATATAGACAGATATTAAAATAAGTAATATTTTTATTTATTTATCTTAATAAAGTCACATTTATTTTGTAATAATAAAATAATATCTAAAAGTACTAAATATTTATAGTATCCGTCTTATTCAATTTACCATAAATAAAATAATATTATTGCTAAAACAATCTTGCTGAATAAACTGAGTGACAGCTCTTCACCAGACAAATAGAATAATTTTCCCTGATGAGAAATTTCAGTAAACTTAAATAATGCCTAAAGGTTAAATCCACTTTGGCAGGAAGGGAGAAAAGCCTGCTGCTGTCACTACTTAGAACACATCCATTAAGCTGAGGAGTGTTAGTCTAATATTTTCAGAAATTTGTTAGCTAAGGATGGTGAGTTCAATCCTTGGTAGGACTACAAGAGTCAGCATAGTTAAGAATTATCATAAACCAGTTTAAACATTTTCTTTGATTTATTTCCTAGAACCACTGAAGATATCAGGCATATTATAATTATCCAGTATATTAGAATAAAAGAGAACGGGTATTATACAGTATAGCTCATTGAAATATCTTTACATAAATGTGTTATTTTAGTTTCTAGATGGCATTTACCAAAATCCAGACATTTGAATTTCTATCCATTATTTAAATATTTCTTATTTTTTGTTGTGTTAGTAAAAAATGGTTGATGAATTTTATTATCTATATACTATTTTTCAATTAATTTTCCTATATTAATTTTATTTGTCCAATTTCTTCCCTGTAATCATCATTCATTCTTTTACCTGTTCTTTTTATATCATTCCAGATAAGTAAAATTGACTCCTTAAAATTGTCATTTAGATTTTGGTTATCAGATAGCTTTTTTTATGAATCTCTACCACCCTCGTTTTTCAGACTGCCTTCTAGGACGTTTTTTTAGGAATTTCGATGGTTAATTTTCATTAACGTTTTCATAAAAGTTTATTAAAGAATTATTTTACAATATTCTTTTTATGGAATATTTAAAGTAAATTAGTTCTTTTCTCTAAGTCCTAATTCAGAAACATATAAAGGATATAGTTTTGATTTCATCATTTTTTTTTTAATACATGGATATACAGCCACATTGATGTCTTTTTAAGAGTCAAATATTTTAGAAAATTTAAAGTAGTAGGCCCTACCTTATGACAAAGTATATTGGGTCTTGTCTGTCTATTTTCAATATGAGATTTGTTCATTGCTTTTGCAGCAATTGTTGGCTCACTGTCTAACCCTCCCCATTTTTTAAAACCAGGCTTTGGGACTGGCCATCATGGCTACCAAGCTACCACACAGTTTTTTTTTTTGTCAGAATAATCCTCTCTTAAATATGACTACATTATGGTACTTAAGGGCCCAAATTGAGGGAGAAGTGGATTTATGCTCTCCCAAGGGGATTTTATAAAAATACTTATAGAAAAAAAGAAAAAAGAAAAGGAAACAGTATTAAATGTATGTATAAAGAGGTGTTTAATGATTGTTTTTCTTTCTTGTTTACCCAAGTTTCAAGATCCTTAAATCTGTTTTTTCAAATAAAACATTAAAATTTTCATAAGATACATCTGTTTTCTTCATGTGATAATATTTATGAATGATAATCCAAATTATCATATTTTGATAGCATAAATTTTAAGGTTAAGAGATACAGGGTGCGATGGATAAATTGTCATCTAAATTATGTAAAAATGAAAATAAACACTGACATCTCATTTTAACAGATATATTTACCAAAATTAAACAAAATTATCTTGAAATATGAAAGAGTAAAGTTATTTAATAAAATCGCCATCTGCTTCAACCACAACCTCCAGATGACTTTGGAATCTCCTGCAACTCTTCTGGACAGTCTCCTTGTTTAAGTTAGTGAATGCTGCCATAATCCTTGCCTTCAATTCATCTTTGGTGTTACAAGGAGTTTTGTTGGTCTCTTACTCAACTGCACCCCACGTATAACAATCAAGGGGGTTGCAATCTGGGGAGTAGGTAGCCAGATGTAAGCGGGTGATGTGGTCATTGATTGACAGCCATGACTGGGTTCTCCTGCATGTGTGGCATGGTGCAGAGTCCTGTTGCCAGACATAGGGTCTTCCAGCAGACACCCTATTGATCCAGAGCAGCGCTACCTCCTCAAGGCACTTGATGTAGGTGTCTGTGTCAAGTCTGAAACCCTGTGGGAAGATGAATGGAGGTATAACATTGCTATCAGTTTTGGGGACACAGTAAGGCAACGGTTGTTCTGTGTGTTCACCATCTTATCCTGGCAGAAATTTTTCTCGTCTGAGAAAAATCAAAGGATGTTCAGTTGGAGGGGATCCTTGAGTTTGTTCAAAAGCTTTGCAGTGAGGTCTTTCCTTTCTTGTCCTTCATGGTTTAGAATAAAAATTGGCCCATTCTCATCTTACATGAGAAATACCAAATGTCTTCATACACTACCAGAAACTGATAAGAAACTCAGACACTCCTTTGTCTCTGGCTATGAACATGATTGACTTGGAGAGATCAATGTCAATTATGGCCTGGATCTTACCAACAACAAATTCAGGAATTCTTTTCTTATCAGAACAATCAGAATAAGTTTTCTGAGCTGCCATACATCTATAATCGCCATTATTCATTCAACTCTTTCCGATTCCTCTGCACTGTCACCCAAACATTCTGAAATGTTTGTATTGGAACTTCTGGCAATCATCAGGTGCCTGACAATTGCAGAAGGCATGAAAATGATTTGTGCAATCAATGTAGAGTATTGTGTATATTTTTTAATATATTAAATAGGTCTGTTATTTAACATTGAGCACTGTTTTTTAATGCTATAGAGTGTATATATATATATGTGTGTGTGTATTTGTATACAAACACTGGCTTATACATTTACCTATATTTATCCATTTGATCATATGTATATATATATATATATATATATATATATATATACATACATACATACATACATACATATATATATATATATATATACATACATACATATATATATATACATACATACATACATATACATATATATATATATATATATATATATATATATATATATATAGATATAATATCTGGATAAAATAAATGAAACAAAATTGGATGTTTTTTTTATGAAAGTATTTATTTCTGTGTTTTTGTATTTATTTATTTAATATTTCAGACCACCTAGGTCTTTCCTAAGAAATCAGGTGGTCTGAAATATTAAATAAATAAATATATACAAAAACACAGAAATAAATACTTTCATAAAAAAAACATCCAATTTTGTTTCATTTATTTTATCCAGATATTATATACATATCAAGAAAGTATACGTGGCCTCTCATTATGCTATATATATATATATATATATATATATATATATATATATATATATATATATATATATATATATATATATATAAGAATAAAGACAAAAGGAAATCTTAGCTGACACATTTCATTCTTTATCAAGGCAAATGCAAGGATTTCATTTTGTAACAAGTATTTATATACAAGAGCAAAAATGTTTTGGGTTTTGCACAAAAGTTTTAGGGATAGGAATGCTCATAAATATTCAGCAGGTTAACTGAAGGGTCAGGCAAGTTATGGAGGACATGAAGTGATACAATTCAATGTCTAATAAACAAAAGTGAATAAGTG
Organism: Acanthosepion esculentum; assembly: GCA_964036315.1. Lineage (NCBI taxonomy): Eukaryota > Metazoa > Mollusca > Cephalopoda > Sepiida > Sepiidae > Acanthosepion > Acanthosepion esculentum. The sequence goes on along the minus strand of OZ038491.1, from coordinate 52,017,612 downwards.
ATTTTTTTTTTATATATATATAAAATTAAACAATGAAAACTAAATATTTCAGGATACAGGCAGTAAAACGAGGGAACAGAAAGAGAAAAAATAATTTTATTTACAACAAAGCTGAAATTTATATTCAATAAAATACCAAATTAAATAACATCATGATTAACAATTCTTCAACATTAAATGCCAAGTTCAAATATATAAACACATTTGATTTTTGTAGTCATTAAAATACATTTTACAATCAAACAATTTCCATATGATATCTTATGTTGGTTTAATTAATACAGATAAAAGGAGCATTTTTACTTTTTAAAAAACAAAAAAGACAAGGGTGTCTAACCAATCAAAATGCATTGTGAAGATTTCTTTATCAGAAGATTTTGGATAAAAAAATGTTCAAAACATCTTTTAGAATTAAATTGTATGAACCAATTAATTAACTAGCTTAATACTTTTGATATATATATATATATAAAAGGCAAAGGCAGTCTTATATGAACTATTCTTTTTTACCAAATACAAGTGACATCTAAAAAAAATCATATAGGTGATAATTTTTCAACTCACAAAATAAGCAAGCCAATTTAAACAAATTTGAGAGTGTCTTTCTTATGATATGGCATGATACTTAGAACAAAATAATTGTGCTGTAGAGACAATTATTTGTAAAATAAGCATGTTGACTGAATAAGTACCATGCCAGAGGAAAGTGAGGGGTTGAATTGAAAGAGAATTTAATCATGTCAGGGCTTGTATTTGGTACAGAAGAGTAATTCATAAAATCCAAAAAGTGCCTCTTCGTTCAGTAGTAGTGTGAATTCATCTTGTGTACTGTGGAGAGAGTTCAATCCTTACTGAAAGATCTATGTTTGTGTCCTTGTGCAGAAGTTGGGGCAGAGTGTACGACAGCCTCGGGTATCTATTTAGGGAAGGCATCTAATCAAAGAGTGAAATAAAAATTTAATTTGAATAAAGTGTTTATTTCATGTTTCATCTGTTTTTATATATTTAAAATGTCTTTCTTTCTCACATTTCTTAGTACACGGCCCTATAGACCCCGCCACCACCTACTAGAGTCTTAGGAGCAAGGAGTTGGTACCAGGCATCATCAAACCTCTTTAAGTCACTGTCCTTATCCCAGACTAAGTTAAACTTAGAAAATACTTCTTAGTGCTTACTATGGCAAGCTTCTCTTGTAGACCAATTCACTAAATATTAAAGTGAATCTGATCCTGATTGGTTGCCTTAGATTTGTGACCAGATTAAGCTAAATCTTGTAAATAGTTTGTGGTGGCTGCCATGATGGGATAGTTAGCAAGCTTATCTTGTAGACAAATTCATTATTGTTTCATTATGACTAGGTGCCCTAAACTTGTGGCCTTATGCCAATCTTTGTAAATAATGGGTTGTTTGTTTGTTCACTTATTTACTTAATTAAACAAAAAAAAACTTTTTGCCCAACCAATACCGTTGGGTGGCTGCCATGGCGAGATAGCAAATTCACAATTTAAATGAGTTTGATCCTCACTGAGTGTCTTAGTAAATGCTTTTGGGAACTTATCATGGTGGGAAAATTAGCAAGCAAAACCAATTTGTTAGTTTGATTCTCGCTCAGGATCACAAATATCATAACCCATTAGGATCATAGAGGCACCACACATACTGCAGTTGCAGTAGCAGTGGTGTTTCCTGAGCAAGACAGCCTGAGGGTACCTGACCCTCTCCAGGCTGCTTGAAATTCAGTTTTCCTTCTTCTAGACTAGTCACCAACCAAGGCTATAGGACAGAGTCTGTCCTGCTATTTATCCATAGCTTCAGGGAAAAGAGATGGATTCATACTTTTCCCAAGAGTATTAGTGCATAAGTGAATGCAATGAACTTGAATGGAATTCAAACTCTAGTTCTCCGATTCCTCAATCTGAGCCATTGTCAATTACCTCCATGACTCCATGGGTGCTCTAAATTTGCAGCCTTATGTCAAACAAAACTAAGCTTAGTCATTATCTATAATGTTGGAATCTTATGTATGTGGGGGAGGATAAAAATGCAACAAATGCTAGTTACAATTCTACATAAAAAAAACCCACTCAAGATACACGGATGCTTAGCTTTAAATTTGTACATTTTTGGCATCCGATATATCGAGATGCCTAACCCAGCCAACCTTATTGAATTTTCCACTGTTTATGTTTTTATTTCTATTGATATTCTTTCTAAATCCTGTTCTTTTATTGTCCTTTCTCTTCGCTAATATCTTCACATTTTCTTTCACTCTCAGTAACCCCTTTAGTCTTTGTGGCTTTGCTTGGGGGGGGGGGGTGAAATGATTAAAACAAAATACCAGGACATTCAGCTTTAAATTTTTGGCATCCAATATATCAAGATGTCTAGCCTAGCCAACCTTATTCAGCTTTCTACTGCTTTTATTTCTATTGATATTCTTTTTAAATATCCTGCATTGCAATAACAGTGATTTTGTTACAAAAGGAGATACGTGGCATATGATCATAGATATAAAATTATTATGAAAGCTTCTGAAATTAGTGCACTTTCAATCTATTTTTGTCTTAATAAGTTAATTTCCCTCTTAATTAAAATTACATTCTTTAAGTCAAAAATATGGTCAGACCTATTATGATAAATGATTGAAATATTGAGTGCACGTCTTATTAAAGATCCCTTTTGTGTTCAATTTTCATTTAAAATGTTGGATGTTTCACCTGTTTATTTCTTGGGATGTTTTTCAGTGTGTTCTCTAAATTCTTGCTTCCGGTTTAAGGTTGTTTTCATTTTTAACTGTGTGGTCAGATCATGTCAGAATGTTACCAATTGTAATGATGTTCAGTTAAAAATTTTAACAATCTCAAAAGGAATGAATTCAACACATACATGGATTTTATATTTATTTATTTACAAAACTAATTAAAACAATGGTCAGTAAAACAGAAAAATCCATTCTTCAACAAACTACTAATCTTTTGTTGTGAATGAGAAGGTGACTAACAAGATATTTCTTTAGAAAACTTGTAATGATATCAGGTCATCAGTTTGTAGCAGCACGGTCTTATTTGTTAAACTGGTTTGGTTGTTTTTATTTCATGGTGTTATTATCCTATATGGGTTATTTAAAGCTGAAATCCAAATATGAAAATTAAAATTTTATAATTTAAGAGAATAACAATATTTCATGATTAAATTTTAATTACTTAGCTGCATTTTTTAATCCTACAAAATCAAATGAGGAGTGAAAACTGGTTTCTCCTTACAAAAAATGAGATTAATCATAGCAAATTTTTTTTTTTTATATTTTAAAAATATTTTGACAATGTATGCCATGTTTTCAATTTTACTATTAAAATGTATTTTTGGCCATTTCCCAATAAAAATGTAATGCTGTCAATTCTTTTATAAAAATTCATTGCTGGTAAAAAAAAAAATGTATTCTCGTATTTTCCTAGTGTTTTGATTGTTATTTGAGGGTTCATTATTTGCCCATAGTTGAAACCTTAACAGGTGCTATCACTCCAGGTTAGGGTGAACTGGAAACAGCAGCAATTAAAAGGTGATTCCATGCTCATCAGAACCTCCAATCTCCCAATCAGAGTCCTTACTGCTGGATGTTTGTTGAACTGGGATATTTTCTCATGTTGAATGTAAATTTTTTAGAACAGGAGAGAATATGGTATATTGTATGCTACATGTGACTCATCATGGGGACTAAGAAGCACCCCCAGAGGAAAAACAAGATATGTCTTGTCACTATGGCATTCTGTAGATGAAGAGACAAAAGAGAGATTGAGCCTTTTCCTTTTAGATTGCTTTATATAATGCCACTTAGTGGATATTAATTTCACAGAAACTAGAATGAAAACTGAAAAAATATTTCTTGTTTTTGTGCTGACAGACTAGATTTTAACAACTTTACTATCTTTGTTTTTTATCACAATATTTAAGCCTATATATTTTTTGATTTTCTTCAAGTGTGTACAGAGCATAGTTCTTGAGTGAAGTGGTGAACTGACCAGGGTGTCAGCTTTCCCAATCACAAGTGGGCCCCTGATGGAGTGGACCCTCTATATCAAATAAATATGCAATAACAAAAAAAACACCGACAACTGTTTTAACAATAAAAAGGAATAAGAACTTTATAAAGTCATCTGCACACTATCAGTTACTCAAGTTCAATGTAAGTAATGTCAAGCCTGGTCAGTGCCTAGATGGGTGACTGCTTGGGAATACCATGTGCTGTAAACTTGGATGTGCAGGTTATGTAGGTAATGGCTTGGTATTGTTAATCGAAGAGCCAATTCCTGTTGGTTTCATTACATTCACTTACATGCAAAAACAACTTGAGAAAGGTATGAATCCATCTCTTCTCCCCCCAGCTATGAGTTAATTAGTAAGACCTGTATCACCTGCCATTATTATCTTCCCACCCTCAAAAATTCTTACAATCTAAAAATATTTTCTGGCTTTACAAAAATTGCAAATGGTTGATAAAGCTGTAGAAAACAAACCAATCAAATCCAATGTGAGAGGACATTTTACTTTGAAACACAAACTCTCCACCTTAATTTGTTACACAAACAATATTGTCTTTGTCATTTGTAACCCTTATTGTCTGTTAATAAACATATACCTGTTTATATATATATATATATATATATACACACACACACACCAATCTTTGTTGTTTTCTTCACATTTCCTTTTACATTTCTGTTGGTGGGCTCATAATCTGAGAGAATCTGCCATGTTTGTAGTGGGCTATTTCAGGAGATCACACATGTTCGTCTCACAACATCTCACACACACTGGCCGGCTACAGCTTCATCAGAAAATGAAATACAGTGTAACCCGGTTATAAGAGACCCGGATATAAGAGAGACCCGGATATAAGAGAGATTTTATCTGGTCCCAAATTAGAGCCTGTGTTAACCTAAACAAAATAGACCAAACCCGGATATAAGAGAAACCCGGATATAAGATACTTCTTCTCCGGTCCCGACAACTCTCTTATATCCGGGTTACACTGTATAGAGGAGAAAAGAATATTTATGGTATTTGGTTGTTTGTTTTTCATTGGTTAAGCAGACCTCACGTGTGTCTGTCCTGTTAAGTAGCATTTAAGTGGATAATTCATGTTTATGTATCAATTCTAGTTGGTCTATATGGGATTCAGTTGATAATGTGTATATATGTGCATGTATTTTAACATCTCGTGTGCATTTTCATCTATGTCTCATAGTTGTCCATATGTTGACTGGAATATATTTTGTGTGAGTGAAAGAATGTAAATTACACTGGTTGTGGTTGTAGGTAGATAGATTCTTTAAGTATGGATTTTATAAAAGTTGGTGATATAATACCGTGTGCTTCACGTGTACTTATAGATGACAAAATATTTATGAGAATTCCCTCTAAATATTTTCTATGTAATAAATTATGTTCTCTTCTAATCTGTCTTCCTACAACTGAATTGGATGCCTACTACTAATGTCCTCATCTTTGTGCTTATTATTGCAGCATTATTATAACATTATTGTTATTTGGTGGCATAGTCATTGTGAGTTCAATCCCTGGGCTGGGTAGTACAGATTCTGACTCAGTGGAAACAAGGCTGTTAATAACTTAGTACTAAAAAGAAAAGATGAAATGCTCACAGCCTTCCCCTATCTCTCCTACCCTCAATATGTCCAGTGAGTGTTAAGTTTTCTAATCCCTCCTTCCTTGTTATGCTACAATCAAGATTTACCCCTCCCCAAACCAAGTAAATGCTTACAGACTCAAATATAAATGATCAATATTTACCTATCCTCAAATTAAGTTAATGCTTATAGACTCGTATAAACAATTGATTTCAACATTAAATAACTCAACATGTGTTGTTAAATCAACCATTCCAATTTAAATATCGCAGAAAAAAAAAAGAAAACAGGTTTGTATCTTTTGCTGTGAGATTATGCTTTATTCCTGATCCAAACAGTTTCCTAATATCCATAGAATGACCGCCTGAATAGTCACAATGTAAATCAACTGAAATTAAGATGAAATTAATAAGAATTTGTAATAATTCATCTAATAATAATAAATTTCTTGCCATGTTGGTGAGGCTTAGAATATGCTGACTGCATCCCCTGCAGATTAATAAGAATCCCCTCAAACTAAAGAAAAAAAAAATAAGGCCACATTCTGATTGGTTACCTGGAGACTCAAACTGGTGTTGTTTACATACGTTTCTCTCTAGTAGTAATGTAGTAGTAATGCTTACTTTGTTAATTAAGTAAGCTTCCACATTAACTGTCTTTTTACAGCTTTTTGTATCTTACTGGTCTTGATTACTTTGTGATTTTCGTGGATGTTATTTTAAAATGCACTTATTTTTTAAAATGAAGTTTTAAATGAATAGTATTTTTTCTTTATTGACCTTAAATGTGCTTATAGCTGAAATAGAATCTCAACCTAAAATGTAATTTATGAAGCTTTAAATTCAAGAAATCTTCATGACACATAAAAAAAAAATTGTTGAAAAAAGGAAAAAGTTCTTTTTTTTTTACTTTTCAGGCACGTAATTTCTATTTTATTTTATTTTGTTGGATTTTACATTTTTCCGTGCATTCATTAACAAACTTTGCATTGTGCAGTAATCAAGACAAGTGAAGCTTCTACATCACATGACTTCTCAAGGCAAATATATGTAAACAAAGCCAGTAATGGTGGACGTTCTGTGTACACGACGAGAAAAAAGTCGAACTTACAGTGTCCATAACTTCAAAATGGTAATCAAGCACAATGTTTTAATGTAATTTTTGAAATAACCAGGCAATTTCACACCAAAATGGTATATTCTCAAAACCAGGGGTCTTTTGGTGCTTATACTGCAAATTAACCATGTTTTAAATTGGCTAATATTCCCCCAATAAAGTTTCAGATAAATATATTTTACTTTTGGAAGATTTTTTAACCCTAACCCTTAACCTTAACTGTCTAGTAAAGCATTATTTCTGTCTGATGAGACTGATATTTGATATTAAATAACCCAAAAAGCATTGGGTTAATATATTGTTAAATTAATCAACCTAGCCTAACTTATCACACATATTTTTTTATTTTGGCATGTTGGAGCAGGAAATGGCTTGTAAATTTTAATGCCTCCAAAACTAAACTGCTCTCATTTAACCACCACAGAGAAATTTTCCTACCTGCCATTAGAATAGTTGAGGTTCAAAATCCAAAGAAGGATCTGCAATGTAATTGATCCTGATCTAGCATCTCAACTTCAGTCACTTTTTAAGCGTATCACCCCAAGCAAGGCTGGAGGCCACTATCATGCATGGGGTTACAGAAGGGATGGAGGAAGAGCAGATAGGAGTGGTAAAGGAGAGGATGTGGAGAAAGAGAAAGACGGAGGGTCGATCAAGGCAAGGGGGTTACAGAAGATTTGGAGCGAGAGCAGATAGGAATGAAAGATGAAAGGATGTGGAAAAGGGAAGTGGATTTTTCTCACAGATGTGATGTGGCTTTCCTCTGTCTTTTCTACAAATAATTTCATGGCAACTGCTCTGATGAGCTTTTTTCCCTGGTGGCCTGACTACATGAATTTAAGCATGCTACTAGACTGGCATCTAGGTCCCACCCTTTTACTGCTGAAAGAGTTAAATGTAACTGCCACTTCTACTCCAACAGTTTCTTTTCTCACACTTCCCAACAGTGAAACTCCCTTCCTCTTACTTGCTTCCCTGATAACTACAATCTTCAAAAATTTAAGTGCAATGTCAATCACCGTTTTATATCTCCTTGATTCCTGTTCTTCTTTTATCCTTTCCTCAATACCCACTATACCCAGTCTTTTCTCTCACTTTCACTCTCTGTAACCCCCTGTGTACTAGTGGCACTCCTGTCTTGCTTGGGGTGAAATGCTTTAAAAAAAAAAAAATGTATAAAGCAACCTGTTAATAAGCAAATTAAAAGAGTGCAGAGCTGAATATTGGACAGTCTCCTCAAAGATGAAGAAGAGACTTGAGGCAACAGAGATATGGTTCTACAGAAGGATGCTGAGGATATCATGGACCGAGCATGTGAGCAACAATGAGTTTTTAGAGAGGATGCAAACAAGGAGGAAGCTTATACTTAAAAGGAAGAGGCAGATGAAATTTCTGAGACACGTAATGAAAAAGGAGGGCCTAGAGAATCTGATATTCACAGGTTGAATAGAGGGAAAGAGAGACAAGGGAAAGTAACATATGACATACCTGGCGAGCTTAAGCAAGTGGATGACAGAACATGGGGAGGTGGCATAGGGATGAAACTTATTGACAACTACAAGGGATAGGGGGAAGTGGAAAGCCATGATCGCCTACATCCTGAAATGAGTTTTTAGAGAGGATGCAAACAAGGAGGAAGCTTATACTTAAAAGGAAGAGGCAGATGAAATTTCTGAGACACGTAATGAAAAAGGAGGGCCTAGAGAATCTGATATTCACAGGTTGAATAGAGGGAAAGAGAGACAAGGGAAAGTAACATATGACATACCTGGCGAGCTTAAGCAAGTGGATGACAGAACATGGGGAGGTGGCATAGGGATGAAACTTATTGACAGCTACAAGGGATAGGGGGAAGTGGAAAGCCATGATCGCCTACATCCTGAAATGAGTTTTTAGAGAGGATGCAAACAAGGAGGAAGCTTATACTTAAAAGGAAGAGGCAGATGAAATTTCTGAGACACGTAATGAAAAAGGAGGGCCTAGAGAATCTGATATTCACAGGTTGAATAGAGGGAAAGAGAGACAAGGGAAAGTAACATATGACATACCTGGCGAGCTTAAGCAAGTGGATGACAGAACATGGGGAGGTGGCATAGGGATGAAACTTATTGACAGCTACAAGGGATAGGGGGAAGTGGAAAGCCATGATCGCCTACATCCTGAAATGAGTTTTTAGAGAGGATGCAAACAAGCAGGAAGCTTATACTTAAAAGGAAGAGGCAGATGAAATTTCTGAGACACGTAATGAAAAAGGAGGGCCTAGAGAATCTGATATTCACAGGTTGAATAGAGGGAAAGAGAGACAAGGGAAAGTAACATATGACATACCTGGCGAGCTTAAGCAAGTGGATGACAGAACATGGGGAGGTGGCATAGGGATGAAACTTATTGACAGCTACAAGGGATAGGGGGAAGTGGAAAGCCATGATCGCCTACATCCTGAAATGAGTTTTTAGAGAGGATGCAAACAAGCAGGAAGCTTATACTTAAAAGGAAGAGGCAGATGAAATTTCTGAGACACGTAATGAAAAAGGAGGGCCTAGAGAATCTGATATTCACAGGTTGAATAGAGGGAAAGAGAGACAAGGGAAAGTAACATATGACATACCTGGCGAGCTTAAGCAAGTGGATGACAGAACATGGGGAGGTGGCATAGGGATGAAACTTATTGACAGCTACAAGGGATAGGGGGAAGTGGAAAGCCATGATCGCCTACATCCTGAAATGAGTTTTTAGAGAGGATGCAAACAAGCAGGAAGCTTATACTTAAAAGGAAGAGGCAGATGAAATTTCTGAGACATGTAATGAAAAAGGAGGGCCTAGAGAATCTGATATTCACAGGTTGAATAGAGGGAAAGAGAGACAAGGGAAAGTAACATATGACATACCTGGCGAGCTTAAGCAAGTGGATGACAGAACATGGGGAGGTGGCATAGGGATGAAACTTATTGACAGCTACAAGGGATAGGGGGAAGTGGAAAGCCATGATCGCCTACATCCTGAAATGAGTTTTTAGAGAGGATGCAAACAAGCAGGAAGCTTATACTTAAAAGGAAGAGGCAGATGAAATTTCTGAGACATGTAATGAAAAAGGAGGGCCTAGAGAATCTGATATTCACAGGTTGAATAGAGGGAAAGAGAGACAAGGGAAAGTAACATATGACATACCTGGCGAGCTTAAGCAAGTGGATGACAGAACATGGGGAGGTGGCATAGGGATGAAACTTATTGACAGCTACAAGGGATAGGGGGAAGTGGAAAGCCATGATCGCCTACATCCTGAAATGAGTTTTTAGAGAGGATGCAAACAAGCAGGAAGCTTATACTTAAAAGGAAGAGGCAGATGAAATTTCTGAGACACGTAATGAAAAAGGAGGGCCTAGAGAATCTGATATTCACAGGTTGAATAGAGGGAAAGAGAGACAAGGGAAAGTAACATATGACATACCTGGCGAGCTTAAGCAAGTGGATGACAGAACATGGGGAGGTGGCATAGGGATGAAACTTATTGACAGCTACAAGGGATAGGGGGAAGTGGAAAGCCATGATCGCCTACATCCTGAAATGAGTTTTTAGAGAGGATGCAAACAAGGAGGAAGCTTATACTTAAAAGGAAGAGGCAGATGAAATTTCTGAGACACGTAATGAAAAAGGAGGGCCTAGAGAATCTGATATTCACAGGTTGAATAGAGGGAAAGAGAGACAAGGGAAAGTAACATATGACATACCTGGCGAGCTTAAGCAAGTGGATGACAGAACATGGGGAGGTGGCATAGGGATGAAACTTATTGACAGCTACAAGGGATAGGGGGAAGTGGAAAGCCATGATCGCCTACATCCTGAAATGAGTTTTTAGAGAGGATGCAAACAAGCAGGAAGCTTATACTTAAAAGGAAGAGGCAGATGAAATTTCTGAGACACGTAATGAAAAAGGAGGGCCTAGAGAATCTGATATTCACAGGTTGAATAGAGGGAAAGAGAGACAAGGGAAAGTAACATATGACATACCTGGCGAGCTTAAGCAAGTGGATGACAGAACATGGGGAGGTGGCATAGGGATGAAACTTATTGACAGCTACAAGGGATAGGGGGAAGTGGAAAGCCATGATCGCCTACATCCTGAAATGAGTTTTTAGAGAGGATGCAAACAAGCAGGAAGCTTATACTTAAAAGGAAGAGGCAGATGAAATTTCTGAGACACGTAATGAAAAAGGAGGGCCTAGAGAATCTGATATTCACAGGTTGAATAGAGGGAAAGAGAGACAAGGGAAAGTAACATATGACATACCTGGCGAGCTTAAGCAAGTGGATGACAGAACATGGGGAGGTGGCATAGGGATGAAACTTATTGACAGCTACAAGGGATAGGGGGAAGTGGAAAGCCATGATCGCCTACATCCTGAAATGAGTTTTTAGAGAGGATGCAAACAAGCAGGAAGCTTATACTTAAAAGGAAGAGGCAGATGAAATTTCTGAGACACGTAATGAAAAAGGAGGGCCTAGAGAATCTGATATTCACAGGTTGAATAGAGGGAAAGAGAGACAAGGGAAAGTAACATATGACATACCTGGCGAGCTTAAGCAAGTGGATGACAGAACATGGGGAGGTGGCATAGGGATGAAACTTATTGACAGCTACAAGGGATAGGGGGAAGTGGAAAGCCATGATCGCCTACATCCTGAAATGAGTTTTTAGAGAGGATGCAAACAAGGAGGAAGCTTATACTTAAAAGGAAGAGGCAGATGAAATTTCTGAGACACGTAATGAAAAAGGAGGGCCTAGAGAATCTGATATTCACAGGTTGAATAGAGGGAAAGAGAGACAAGGGAAAGTAACATATGACATACCTGGCGAGCTTAAGCAAGTGGATGACAGAACATGGGGAGGGGGCATAGGGATGAAACTTATTGACAGCTACAAGGGATAGGGGGAAGTGGAAAGCCATGATCGCCTACATCCTGAAATGAGTTTTTAGAGAGGATGCAAACAAGCAGGAAGCTTATACTTAAAAGGAAGAGGCAGATGAAATTTCTGAGACACGTAATGAAAAAGGAGGGCCTAGAGAATCTGATATTCACAGGTTGAATAGAGGGAAAGAGAGACAAGGGAAAGTAACATATGACATACCTGGCGAGCTTAAGCAAGTGGATGACAGAACATGGGGAGGTGGCATAGGGATGAAACTTATTGACAGCTACAAGGGATAGGGGGAAGTGGAAAGCCATGATCGCCTACATCCTGAAATGAGTTTTTAGAGAGGATGCAAACAAGCAGGAAGCTTATACTTAAAAGGAAGAGGCAGATGAAATTTCTGAGACACGTAATGAAAAAGGAGGGCCTAGAGAATCTGATATTCACAGGTTGAATAGAGGGAAAGAGAGACAAGGGAAAGTAACATATGACATACCTGGCGAGCTTAAGCAAGTGGATGACAGAACATGGGGAGGTGGCATAGGGATGAAACTTATTGACAGCTACAAGGGATAGGGGGAAGTGGAAAGCCATGATCGCCTACATCCTGAAATGAGTTTTTAGAGAGGATGCAAACAAGCAGGAAGCTTATACTTAAAAGGAAGAGGCAGATGAAATTTCTGAGACACGTAATGAAAAAGGAGGGCCTAGAGAATCTGATATTCACAGGTTGAATAGAGGGAAAGAGAGACAAGGGAAAGTAACATATGACATACCTGGCGAGCTTAAGCAAGTGGATGACAGAACATGGGGAGGTGGCATAGGGATGAAACTTATTGACAGCTACAAGGGATAGGGGGAAGTGGAAAGCCATGATCGCCTACATCCTGAAATGAGTTTTTAGAGAGGATGCAAACAAGCAGGAAGCTTATACTTAAAAGGAAGAGGCAGATGAAATTTCTGAGACATGTAATGAAAAAGGAGGGCCTAGAGAATCTGATATTCACAGGTTGAATAGAGGGAAAGAGAGACAAGGGAAAGTAACATATGACATACCTGGCGAGCTTAAGCAAGTGGATGACAGAACATGGGGAGGTGGCATAGGGATGAAACTTATTGACAGCTACAAGGGATAGGGGGAAGTGGAAAGCCATGATCGCCTACATCCTGAAATGAGTTTTTAGAGAGGATGCAAACAAGCAGGAAGCTTATACTTAAAAGGAAGAGGCAGATGAAATTTCTGAGACATGTAATGAAAAAGGAGGGCCTAGAGAATCTGATATTCACAGGTTGAATAGAGGGAAAGAGAGACAAGGGAAAGTAACATATGACATACCTGGCGAGCTTAAGCAAGTGGATGACAGAACATGGGGAGGTGGCATAGGGATGAAACTTATTGACAGCTACAAGGGATAGGGGGAAGTGGAAAGCCATGATCGCCTACATCCTGAAATGAGTTTTTAGAGAGGATGCAAACAAGCAGGAAGCTTATACTTAAAAGGAAGAGGCAGATGAAATTTCTGAGACATGTAATGAAAAAGGAGGGCCTAGAGAATCTGATATTCACAGGTTGAATAGAGGGAAAGAGAGACAAGGGAAAGTAACATATGACATACCTGGCGAGCTTAAGCAAGTGGATGACAGAACATGGGGAGGTGGCATAGGGATGAAACTTATTGACAGCTACAAGGGATAGGGGGAAGTGGAAAGCCATGATCGCCTACATCCTGAAATGAGTTTTTAGAGAGGATGCAAACAAGCAGGAAGCTTATACTTAAAAGGAAGAGGCAGATGAAATTTCTGAGACACGTAATGAAAAAGGAGGGCCTAGAGAATCTGATATTCACAGGTTGAATAGAGGGAAAGAGAGACAAGGGAAAGTAACATATGACATACCTGGCGAGCTTAAGCAAGTGGATGACAGAACATGGGGAGGTGGCATAGGGATGAAACTTATTGACAGCTACAAGGGATAGGGGGAAGTGGAAAGCCATGATCGCCTACATCCTGAAATGAGTTTTTAGAGAGGATGCAAACAAGCAGGAAGCTTATACTTAAAAGGAAGAGGCAGATGAAATTTCTGAGACACGTAATGAAAAAGGAGGGCCTAGAGAATCTGATATTCACAGGTTGAATAGAGGGAAAGAGAGACAAGGGAAAGTAACATATGACATACCTGGCGAGCTTAAGCAAGTGGATGACAGAACATGGGGAGGTGGCATAGGGATGAAACTTATTGACAGCTACAAGGGATAGGGGGAAGTGGAAAGCCATGATCGCCTACATCCTGAAATGAGTTTTTAGAGAGGATGCAAACAAGCAGGAAGCTTATACTTAAAAGGAAGAGGCAGATGAAATTTCTGAGACATGTAATGAAAAAGGAGGGCCTAGAGAATCTGATATTCACAGGTTGAATAGAGGGAAAGAGAGACAAGGGAAAGTAACATATGACATACCTGGCGAGCTTAAGCAAGTGGATGACAGAACATGGGGAGGTGGCATAGGGATGAAACTTATTGACAGCTACAAGGGATAGGGGGAAGTGGAAAGCCATGATCGCCTACATCCTGAAATGAGTTTTTAGAGAGGATGCAAACAAGGAGGAAGCTTATACTTAAAAGGAAGAGGCAGATGAAATTTCTGAGACACGTAATGAAAAAGGAGGGCCTAGAGAATCTGATATTCACAGGTTGAATAGAGGGAAAGAGAGACAAGGGAAAGTAACATATGACATACCTGGCGAGCTTAAGCAAGTGGATGACAGAACATGGGGAGGTGGCATAGGGATGAAACTTATTGACAGCTACAAGGGATAGGGGGAAGTGGAAAGCCATGATCGCCTACATCCTGAAATGAGTTTTTAGAGAGGATGCAAACAAGCAGGAAGCTTATACTTAAAAGGAAGAGGCAGATGAAATTTCTGAGACATGTAATGAAAAAGGAGGGCCTAGAGAATCTGATATTCACAGGTTGAATAGAGGGAAAGAGAGACAAGGGAAAGTAACATATGACATACCTGGCGAGCTTAAGCAAGTGGATGACAGAACATGGGGAGGTGGCATAGGGATGAAACTTATTGACAGCTACAAGGGATAGGGGGAAGTGGAAAGCCATGATCGCCTACATCCTGAAATGAGTTTTTAGAGAGGATGCAAACAAGCAGGAAGCTTATACTTAAAAGGAAGAGGCAGATGAAATTTCTGAGACATGTAATGAAAAAGGAGGGCCTAGAGAATCTGATATTCACAGGTTGAATAGAGGGAAAGAGAGACAAGGGAAAGTAACATATGACATACCTGGCGAGCTTAAGCAAGTGGATGACAGAACATGGGGAGGTGGCATAGGGATGAAACTTATTGACAGCTACAAGGGATAGGGGGAAGTGGAAAGCCATGATCGCCTACATCCTGAAATGAGTTTTTAGAGAGGATGCAAACAAGCAGGAAGCTTATACTTAAAAGGAAGAGGCAGATGAAATTTCTGAGACATGTAATGAAAAAGGAGGGCCTAGAGAATCTGATATTCACAGGTTGAATAGAGGGAAAGAGAGACAAGGGAAAGTAACATATGACATACCTGGCGAGCTTAAGCAAGTGGATGACAGAACATGGGGAGGTGGCATAGGGATGAAACTTATTGACAGCTACAAGGGATAGGGGGAAGTGGAAAGCCATGATCGCCTACATCCTGAAATGAGTTTTTAGAGAGGATGCAAACAAGCAGGAAGCTTATACTTAAAAGGAAGAGGCAGATGAAATTTCTGAGACATGTAATGAAAAAGGAGGGCCTAGAGAATCTGATATTCACAGGTTGAATAGAGGGAAAGAGAGACAAGGGAAAGTAACATATGACATACCTGGCGAGCTTAAGCAAGTGGATGACAGAACATGGGGAGGTGGCATAGGGATGAAACTTATTGACAGCTACAAGGGATAGGGGGAAGTGGAAAGCCATGATCGCCTACATCCTGAAATGAGTTTTTAGAGAGGATGCAAACAAGCAGGAAGCTTATACTTAAAAGGAAGAGGCAGATGAAATTTCTGAGACACGTAATGAAAAAGGAGGGCCTAGAGAATCTGATATTCACAGGTTGAATAGAGGGAAAGAGAGACAAGGGAAAGTAACATATGACATACCTGGCGAGCTTAAGCAAGTGGATGACAGAACATGGGGAGGTGGCATAGGGATGAAACTTATTGACAGCTACAAGGGATAGGGGGAAGTGGAAAGCCATGATCGCCTACATCCTGAAATGAGTTTTTAGAGAGGATGCAAACAAGCAGGAAGCTTATACTTAAAAGGAAGAGGCAGATGAAATTTCTGAGACACGTAATGAAAAAGGAGGGCCTAGAGAATCTGATATTCACAGGTTGAATAGAGGGAAAGAGAGACAAGGGAAAGTAACATATGACATACCTGGCGAGCTTAAGCAAGTGGATGACAGAACATGGGGAGGTGGCATAGGGATGAAACTTATTGACAGCTACAAGGGATAGGGGGAAGTGGAAAGCCATGATCGCCTACATCCTGAAATGAGTTTTTAGAGAGGATGCAAACAAGCAGGAAGCTTATACTTAAAAGGAAGAGGCAGATGAAATTTCTGAGACATGTAATGAAAAAGGAGGGCCTAGAGAATCTGATATTCACAGGTTGAATAGAGGGAAAGAGAGACAAGGGAAAGTAACATATGACATACCTGGCGAGCTTAAGCAAGTGGATGACAGAACATGGGGAGGTGGCATAGGGATGAAACTTATTGACAGCTACAAGGGATAGGGGGAAGTGGAAAGCCATGATCGCCTACATCCTGAAATGAGTTTTTAGAGAGGATGCAAACAAGGAGGAAGCTTATACTTAAAAGGAAGAGGCAGATGAAATTTCTGAGACACGTAATGAAAAAGGAGGGCCTAGAGAATCTGATATTCACAGGTTGAATAGAGGGAAAGAGAGACAAGGGAAAGTAACATATGACATACCTGGCGAGCTTAAGCAAGTGGATGACAGAACATGGGGAGGTGGCATAGGGATGAAACTTATTGACAGCTACAAGGGATAGGGGGAAGTGGAAAGCCATGATCGCCTACATCCTGAAATGAGTTTTTAGAGAGGATGCAAACAAGCAGGAAGCTTATACTTAAAAGGAAGAGGCAGATGAAATTTCTGAGACATGTAATGAAAAAGGAGGGCCTAGAGAATCTGATATTCACAGGTTGAATAGAGGGAAAGAGAGACAAGGGAAAGTAACATATGACATACCTGGCGAGCTTAAGCAAGTGGATGACAGAACATGGGGAGGTGGCATAGGGATGAAACTTATTGACAGCTACAAGGGATAGGGGGAAGTGGAAAGCCATGATCGCCTACATCCTGAAATGAGTTTTTAGAGAGGATGCAAACAAGCAGGAAGCTTATACTTAAAAGGAAGAGGCAGATGAAATTTCTGAGACACGTAATGAAAAAGGAGGGCCTAGAGAATCTGATATTCACAGGTTGAATAGAGGGAAAGAGAGACAAGGGAAAGTAACATATGACATACCTGGCGAGCTTAAGCAAGTGGATGACAGAACATGGGGAGGTGGCATAGGGATGAAACTTATTGACAGCTACAAGGGATAGGGGGAAGTGGAAAGCCATGATCGCCTACATCCTGAAATGAGTTTTTAGAGAGGATGCAAACAAGCAGGAAGCTTATACTTAAAAGGAAGAGGCAGATGAAATTTCTGAGACACGTAATGAAAAAGGAGGGCCTAGAGAATCTGATATTCACAGGTTGAATAGAGGGAAAGAGAGACAAGGGAAAGTAACATATGACATACCTGGCGAGCTTAAGCAAGTGGATGACAGAACATGGGGAGGTGGCATAGGGATGAAACTTATTGACAGCTACAAGGGATAGGGGGAAGTGGAAAGCCATGATCGCCTACATCCTGAAATGAGTTTTTAGAGAGGATGCAAACAAGCAGGAAGCTTATACTTAAAAGGAAGAGGCAGATGAAATTTCTGAGACATGTAATGAAAAAGGAGGGCCTAGAGAATCTGATATTCACAGGTTGAATAGAGGGAAAGAGAGACAAGGGAAAGTAACATATGACATACCTGGCGAGCTTAAGCAAGTGGATGACAGAACATGGGGAGGTGGCATAGGGATGAAACTTATTGACAGCTACAAGGGATAGGGGGAAGTGGAAAGCCATGATCGCCTACATCCTGAAATGAGTTTTTAGAGAGGATGCAAACAAGCAGGAAGCTTATACTTAAAAGGAAGAGGCAGATGAAATTTCTGAGACATGTAATGAAAAAGGAGGGCCTAGAGAATCTGATATTCACAGGTTGAATAGAGGGAAAGAGAGACAAGGGAAAGTAACATATGACATACCTGGCGAGCTTAAGCAAGTGGATGACAGAACATGGGGAGGTGGCATAGGGATGAAACTTATTGACAGCTACAAGGGATAGGGGGAAGTGGAAAGCCATGATCGCCTACATCCTGAAATGAGTTTTTAGAGAGGATGCAAACAAGGAGGAAGCTTATACTTAAAAGGAAGAGGCAGATGAAATTTCTGAGACACGTAATGAAAAAGGAGGGCCTAGAGAATCTGATATTCACAGGTTGAATAGAGGGAAAGAGAGACAAGGGAAAGTAACATATGACATACCTGGCGAGCTTAAGCAAGTGGATGACAGAACATGGGGAGGTGGCATAGGGATGAAACTTATTGACAGCTACAAGGGATAGGGGGAAGTGGAAAGCCATGATCGCCTACATCCTGAAATGAGTTTTTAGAGAGGATGCAAACAAGCAGGAAGCTTATACTTAAAAGGAAGAGGCAGATGAAATTTCTGAGACATGTAATGAAAAAGGAGGGCCTAGAGAATCTGATATTCACAGGTTGAATAGAGGGAAAGAGAGACAAGGGAAAGTAACATATGACATACCTGGCGAGCTTAAGCAAGTGGATGACAGAACATGGGGAGGTGGCATAGGGATGAAACTTATTGACAGCTACAAGGGATAGGGGGAAGTGGAAAGCCATGATCGCCTACATCCTGAAATGAGTTTTTAGAGAGGATGCAAACAAGGAGGAAGCTTATACTTAAAAGGAAGAGGCAGATGAAATTTCTGAGACACGTAATGAAAAAGGAGGGCCTAGAGAATCTGATATTCACAGGTTGAATAGAGGGAAAGAGAGACAAGGGAAAGTAACATATGACATACCTGGCGAGCTTAAGCAAGTGGATGACAGAACATGGGGAGGTGGCATAGGGATGAAACTTATTGACAGCTACAAGGGATAGGGGGAAGTGGAAAGCCATGATCGCCTACATCCTGAAATGAGTTTTTAGAGAGGATGCAAACAAGCAGGAAGCTTATACTTAAAAGGAAGAGGCAGATGAAATTTCTGAGACATGTAATGAAAAAGGAGGGCCTAGAGAATCTGATATTCACAGGTTGAATAGAGGGAAAGAGAGACAAGGGAAAGTAACATATGACATACCTGGCGAGCTTAAGCAAGTGGATGACAGAACATGGGGAGGTGGCATAGGGATGAAACTTATTGACAGCTACAAGGGATAGGGGGAAGTGGAAAGCCATGATCGCCTACATCCTGAAATGAGTTTTTAGAGAGGATGCAAACAAGCAGGAAGCTTATACTTAAAAGGAAGAGGCAGATGAAATTTCTGAGACATGTAATGAAAAAGGAGGGCCTAGAGAATCTGATATTCACAGGTTGAATAGAGGGAAAGAGAGACAAGGGAAAGTAACATATGACATACCTGGCGAGCTTAAGCAAGTGGATGACAGAACATGGGGAGGTGGCATAGGGATGAAACTTATTGACAGCTACAAGGGATAGGGGGAAGTGGAAAGCCATGATCGCCTACATCCTGAAATGAGTTTTTAGAGAGGATGCAAACAAGCAGGAAGCTTATACTTAAAAGGAAGAGGCAGATGAAATTTCTGAGACATGTAATGAAAAAGGAGGGCCTAGAGAATCTGATATTCACAGGTTGAATAGAGGGAAAGAGAGACAAGGGAAAGTAACATATGACATACCTGGCGAGCTTAAGCAAGTGGATGACAGAACATGGGGAGGTGGCATAGGGATGAAACTTATTGACAGCTACAAGGGATAGGGGGAAGTGGAAAGCCATGATCGCCTACATCCTGAAATGAGTTTTTAGAGAGGATGCAAACAAGCAGGAAGCTTATACTTAAAAGGAAGAGGCAGATGAAATTTCTGAGACATGTAATGAAAAAGGAGGGCCTAGAGAATCTGATATTCACAGGTTGAATAGAGTGAAAGAGAGACAAGGGAAAGTAACATATGACATACCTGGCGAGCTTAAGCAAGTGGATGACAGAACATGGGGAGGTGGCATAGGGATGAAACTTATTGACAGCTACAAGGGATAGGGGGAAGTGGAAAGCCATGATCGCCTACATCCTGAAATGAGTTTTTAGAGAGGATGCAAACAAGCAGGAAGCTTATACTTAAAAGGAAGAGGCAGATGAAATTTCTGAGACATGTAATGAAAAAGGAGGGCCTAGAGAATCTGATATTCACAGGTTGAATAGAGGGAAAGAGAGACAAGGGAAAGTAACATATGACATACCTGGCGAGCTTAAGCAAGTGGATGACAGAACATGGGGAGGTGGCATAGGGATGAAACTTATTGACAGCTACAAGGGATAGGGGGAAGTGGAAAGCCATGATCGCCTACATCCTGAAATGAGTTTTTAGAGAGGATGCAAACAAGCAGGAAGCTTATACTTAAAAGGAAGAGGCAGATGAAATTTCTGAGACACGTAATGAAAAAGGAGGGCCTAGAGAATCTGATATTCACAGGTTGAATAGAGGGAAAGAGAGACAAGGGAAAGTAACATATGACATACCTGGCGAGCTTAAGCAAGTGGATGACAGAACATGGGGAGGTGGCATAGGGATGAAACTTATTGACAGCTACAAGGGATAGGGGGAAGTGGAAAGCCATGATCGCCTACATCCTGAAATGAGTTTTTAGAGAGGATGCAAACAAGCAGGAAGCTTATACTTAAAAGGAAGAGGCAGATGAAATTTCTGAGACACGTAATGAAAAAGGAGGGCCTAGAGAATCTGATATTCACAGGTTGAATAGAGGGAAAGAGAGACAAGGGAAAGTAACATATGACATACCTGGCGAGCTTAAGCAAGTGGATGACAGAACATGGGGAGGTGGCATAGGGATGAAACTTATTGACAGCTACAAGGGATAGGGGGAAGTGGAAAGCCATGATCGCCTACATCCTGAAATGAGTTTTTAGAGAGGATGCAAACAAGCAGGAAGCTTATACTTAAAAGGAAGAGGCAGATGAAATTTCTGAGACACGTAATGAAAAAGGAGGGCCTAGAGAATCTGATATTCACAGGTTGAATAGAGGGAAAGAGAGACAAGGGAAAGTAACATATGACATACCTGGCGAGCTTAAGCAAGTGGATGACAGAACATGGGGAGGTGGCATAGGGATGAAACTTATTGACAGCTACAAGGGATAGGGGGAAGTGGAAAGCCATGATCGCCTACATCCTGAAATGAGTTTTTAGAGAGGATGCAAACAAGCAGGAAGCTTATACTTAAAAGGAAGAGGCAGATGAAATTTCTGAGACATGTAATGAAAAAGGAGGGCCTAGAGAATCTGATATTCACAGGTTGAATAGAGGGAAAGAGAGACAAGGGAAAGTAACATATGACATACCTGGCGAGCTTAAGCAAGTGGATGACAGAACATGGGGAGGTGGCATAGGGATGAAACTTATTGACAGCTACAAGGGATAGGGGGAAGTGGAAAGCCATGATCGCCTACATCCTGAAATGAGTTTTTAGAGAGGATGCAAACAAGGAGGAAGCTTATACTTAAAAGGAAGAGGCAGATGAAATTTCTGAGACACGTAATGAAAAAGGAGGGCCTAGAGAATCTGATATTCCCAGGTTGAATAGAGGGAAAGAGAGACAAGAGAAAGTAACATATGACATACCTGGCGAGCTTAAGCAAGTGGATGACAGAACATGGGGAGGTGGCATAGGGATGAAACTTATTGACAGCTACAAGGGATAGGGGGAAGTGGAAAGCCATGATCGCCTACATCCTGAAATGAGTTTTTAGAGAGGATGCAAACAAGCAGGAAGCTTATACTTAAAAGGAAGAGGCAGATGAAATTTCTGAGACACGTAATGAAAAAGGAGGGCCTAGAGAATCTGATATTCCCAGGTTGAATAGAGGGAAAGAGAGACAAGAGAAAGTAACATATGACATACCTGGCGAGCTTAAGCAAGTGGATGACAGAACATGGGGAGGTGGCATAGGGATGAAACTTATTGACAGCTACAAGGGATAGGGGGAAGTGGAAAGCCATGATCGCCTACATCCTGAAATGAGTTTTTAGAGAGGATGCAAACAAGCAGGAAGCTTATACTTAAAAGGAAGAGGCAGATGAAATTTCTGAGACACGTAATGAAAAAGGAGGGCCTAGAGAATCTGATATTCCCAGGTTGAATAGAGGGAAAGAGAGACAAGAGAAAGTAACATATGACATACCTGGCGAGCTTAAGCAAGTGGATGACAGAACATGGGGAGGTGGCATAGGGATGAAACTTATTGACAGCTACAAGGGATAGGGGGAAGTGGAAAGCCATGATCGCCTACATCCTGAAATGAGTTTTTAGAGAGGATGCAAACAAGCAGGAAGCTTATACTTAAAAGGAAGAGGCAGATGAAATTTCTGAGACATGTAATGAAAAAGGAGGGCCTAGAGAATCTGATATTCACAGGTTGAATAGAGGGAAAGAGAGACAAGGGAAAGTAACATATGACATACCTGGCGAGCTTAAGCAAGTGGATGACAGAACATGGGGAGGTGGCATAGGGATGAAACTTATTGACAGCTTCAAGGGATAGGGGGAAGTGGAAAGCCATGATCGCCTACATCCTGAAATGAGTTTTTAGAGAGGATGCAAACAAGGAGGAAGCTTATACTTAAAAGGAAGAGGCAGATGAAATTTCTGAGACACGTAATGAAAAAGGAGGGCCTAGAGAATCTGATATTCACAGGTTGAATAGAGGGAAAGAGAGACAAGGGAAAGTAACATATGACATACCTGGCGAGCTTAAGCAAGTGGATGACAGAACATGGGGAGGTGGCATAGGGATGAAACTTATTGACAGCTACAAGGGATAGGGGGAAGTGGAAAGCCATGATCGCCTACATCCTGAAATGAGTTTTTAGAGAGGATGCAAACAAGCAGGAAGCTTATACTTAAAAGGAAGAGGCAGATGAAATTTCTGAGACATGTAATGAAAAAGGAGGGCCTAGAGAATCTGATATTCACAGGTTGAATAGAGGGAAAGAGAGACAAGGGAAAGTAACATATGACATACCTGGCGAGCTTAAGCAAGTGGATGACAGAACATGGGGAGGTGGCATAGGGATGAAACTTATTGACAGCTACAAGGGATAGGGGGAAGTGGAAAGCCATGATCGCCTACATCCTGAAATGAGTTTTTAGAGAGGATGCAAACAAGCAGGAAGCTTATACTTAAAAGGAAGAGGCAGATGAAATTTCTGAGACACGTAATGAAAAAGGAGGGCCTAGAGAATCTGATATTCACAGGTTGAATAGAGGGAAAGAGAGACAAGGGAAAGTAACATATGACATACCTGGCGAGCTTAAGCAAGTGGATGACAGAACATGGGGAGGTGGCATAGGGATGAAACTTATTGACAGCTACAAGGGATAGGGGGAAGTGGAAAGCCATGATCGCCTACATCCTGAAATGAGTTTTTAGAGAGGATGCAAACAAGCAGGAAGCTTATACTTAAAAGGAAGAGGCAGATGAAATTTCTGAGACATGTAATGAAAAAGGAGGGTCTAGAGAATCTGATATTCACAGGTTGAATAGAGGGAAAGAGAGACAAGGGAAAGTAACATATGACATACCTGGCGAGCTTAAGCAAGTGGATGACAGAACATGGGGAGGTGGCATAGGGATGAAACTTATTGACAGCTACAAGGGATAGGGGGAAGTGGAAAGCCATGATCGCCTACATCCTGAAATGAGTTTTTAGAGAGGATGCAAACAAGCAGGAAGCTTATACTTAAAAGGAAGAGGCAGATGAAATTTCTGAGACATGTAATGAAAAAGGAGGGTCTAGAGAATCTGATATTCACAGGTTGAATAGAGGGAAAGAGAGACAAGGGAAAGTAACATATGACATACCTGGCGAGCTTAAGCAAGTGGATGACAGAACATGGGGAGGTGGCATAGGGATGAAACTTATTGACAGCTACAAGGGATAGGGGGAAGTGGAAAGCCATGATCGCCTACATCCTGAAATGAGTTTTTAGAGAGGATGCAAACAAGCAGGAAGCTTATACTTAAAAGGAAGAGGCAGATGAAATTTCTGAGACATGTAATGAAAAAGGAGGGCCTAGAGAATCTGATATTCACAGGTTGAATAGAGGGAAAGAGAGACAAGGGAAAGTAACATATGACATACCTGGCGAGCTTAAGCAAGTGGATGACAGAACATGGGGAGGTGGCATAGGGATGAAACTTATTGACAGCTACAAGGGATAGGGGGAAGTGGAAAGCCATGATCGCCTACATCCTGAAATGAGTTTTTAGAGAGGATGCAAACAAGCAGGAAGCTTATACTTAAAAGGAAGAGGCAGATGAAATTTCTGAGACATGTAATGAAAAAGGAGGGCCTAGAGAATCTGATATTCACAGGTTGAATAGAGGGAAAGAGAGACAAGGGAAAGTAACATATGACATACCTGGCGAGCTTAAGCAAGTGGATGACAGAACCTGGGGAGGTGGCATAGGGATGAAACTTATTGACAGCTACAAGGGATAGGGGGAAGTGGAAAGCCATGATCGCCTACATCCTGAAATGAGTTTTTAGAGAGGATGCAAACAAGCAGGAAGCTTATACTTAAAAGGAAGAGGCAGATGAAATTTCTGAGACACGTAATGAAAAAGGAGGGCCTAGAGAATCTGATATTCACAGGTTGAATAGAGGGAAAGAGAGACAAGGGAAAGTAACATATGACATACCTGGCGAGCTTAAGCAAGTGGATGACAGAACATGGGGAGGTGGCATAGGGATGAAACTTATTGACAGCTACAAGGGATAGGGGGAAGTGGAAAGCCATGATCGCCTACATCCTGAAATGAGTTTTTAGAGAGGATGCAAACAAGCAGGAAGCTTATACTTAAAAGGAAGAGGCAGATGAAATTTCTGAGACATGTAATGAAAAAGGAGGGTCTAGAGAATCTGATATTCACAGGTTGAATAGAGGGAAAGA
>OZ038491.1:51875092-51987592 GCA_964036315.1 Acanthosepion esculentum | reverse complement strand
AGAAAATGGATATACCCAAGAGACATGGAGGACTTTGTCTCTCTACAGTTTATCTCATAAAAAAGAGAATAACTGATCCATAATAGAAACCCACATATGCTTATTTTTTCATTGTTTACATATGAAAAACACACACACAACCACGTATAAAATACACCAACATGCAAACTTCAAATTCCATACTTCATTATCTGTCTATATCCTCTGTCTTTGTATTGTAATTATTTACACTATTTACATTGTTTTCCTCATCATCTTCATTGCCATATCCGCAATGTTTTGGCTGTTGTATGCTCCGGCCTTCTGCAGGTGATTGTAATTTCGAAATGAACCCTTTATTTCATCCACCAGGGTAGATTGTTCTAGTTCCATGTACCATACCTCTTCCTTATTGTTGTGATAGGCTCCACCTAATTTGCATAGTGGAGTACCGACCATATAAATATGGTTGGTACCGGGAAGAGAGGGGAATGAATCAAGAGATTCAACCAGAGACTCTGCCTGACTGCGACTCAGTGAACACATTCTCCAGGAACGGTCTTCCCAGGAATATACAAAAGACTATATGTAAATATTGTGTACACTTTCTTGTTTCAATACATTTTGTTCTAAGTACATTTTGTGTTGCATTATTATTCCATGCATTAGTCAAGTTTCAACACTTATGTCCCAGTATCAGTTATCTCCCTTTAACTCAACTCTACAAGTTTTTTTGTTCACCTACTGAACTCACAACTCTTTGGGTCAAATCACTGGATTCAACCAACACATTTATCCACTGGGCAATGTGTCCTTGACAACACCAGTCTATTAATTTTTGGTTATTATAAACCTAATATCTCAGTTATCATTTTTTACTAAATGAATCACTTTATAAAACATACATATAACAAACTATTTCTAATTCTAACAGTTGAAATATAATCCTTGAAAATGGCTAAATGTATAGCCGAAAGCACTCGGATAAAAAGAACATTCGGACAGTTTTTATATAATTTATCCTCTGAAAAGAAAAACTTTATTAGATCGCACAAGAAATTATATAAAAAACTAAATAAAAGCACCTTGTCAGTCGTTTTTAATGAAATGTGCATGAAAAAAGGATTGCTGCCTAAATACACAAATATATATATATATATATATATATATATATATGTTGTAGTTTTATGGTTAGGGTTAGCATTGCAAATATTGACTAATAATTAAATGATTTTTGTTCATAATTATAAAATTAAAAAGAATATACATTACTAGCAACTAATAAAAATTCTGTGAATATTTTTTTTTGTCTTTCGTCTTTCCTTACCGAATTTATTTTGTCTGAAAAAATATTTGAATGTTAATGACCTTTTTCAAAACTATAGAAAATACCCAAATATTTGTTGTTTGCAGGGATATTTATATTTTATCTGGGAACGGGACCAAGCTATTCCCATTTAGTCTCCTTTTTTTTCTTTTTTTTATACAGGTTCTTTGCATATCTTGTTTGAATATTTTTTTTTCAGGTTGCATATGTTGAAATACATTCTTAATACTCAAAATATTATATTACTCACCATAATTGCCACTCACCCACCATTTTCTGCTCAGTTGCTTATCACCCACCCAACAGTTGAAATCGCCCACCAGTGGACAATATCACCCAGGTTGGGAAACCCTGTTATAATCTTTAGATGTGTACATCAAATAAGTTTCAAACTAAAGTTCTGTAAAAACTGAAAATACAACTTAATATTATATTCACGTATCTAATGAGAACCTTGTATTTTGCATTTTGATTCTGATAAAAGATACTTCTTTTATGTGCCATGTCCCTTCAGGACGTGGGTGATCATGGCTTTCTACAACCTTGTAGTTCTTAGCAATGTTTATCCTTTTGCCAAGCTCCCCACTCCATGTTCTGCCATCCATTCATACAAGTTCATCAAGTAGGTAGCTCACAGCTTTCCCCTGACCTCTGTTCTTCGTCAAGCCTTTCTTCCTTATTATGTGACCAAGAAATTTCAGATATGTCTTTTTTTATTCTGAGTATAAATGTCCTTATTATAAGTTATTAGTCATATATATTTTTATCCGGAATTCTGTTTGCCTAACAAAAAAAAAAAAAAAAAAGAAGCTACCCATTGCTCAAAGTGGGTAGAAGACAGTTGCCCTACAGGATATCTGTTACTAACTGCAAATTATTATGGACAGCTTTTTGTGGAGAAGGTTAACACTGTTACGAAACCGGCTATCATATCTGCATTGAGTGATGGGATGGTGGATATTAACAGTTTCAACCTTCTTTCATTATTCATACATTTTGACCACTAAACCAGAAAGAGGAGTGAACTATTTATTCAGAATTGGTGATAGAGTTATTAAGGCAATCAATTAGTTTAGACATCTGTCAAAAATGATTCTAATAAACAAAGCACATTGGGGGCGGGGGGAAACACAAGTTTTGCCAATTGTAAGGAGTAAGTTCGACTCATCTTTTTTCCCAAGTATTGCTAAAAACTCCCATGTGAGTGCTTCCCTGAATATCACAATCTTAACCTTTTCAAGTCAAGGGTCAGTTGTTGTTTATTCACATAATTTTCACTTCCTTCTACCTCTGCTTACATTCAGATCACACATTTCATTCAGTAACCCTATACCTTGAGCGGCTCTTGCGCTTTGTATGGTGGGAATTTTACTTAAAAATAAAAGAAAGCAGGTATAATAGATAAAGAGAACAAAATGGAAGAAACAGAGAAAGAATGAAAGAAAGGGAGAGTGAAAAGAGAATGCAGGAAAAAGATCATTGCGTTAACAGGCTGCCAGGTAAAATTAATTTCATTCATTAATGTCATCATAATGCGATATAACAACATATTAGTAAAGGTTAAATGATCAGTTGTCATAGTTTTGTTGAGAAAAAAATGAGTAAATCCAAGCAATAATGAACACATAAATAGATAAAATCTCAGGTAAAAATGTAAATGCAAAATTTATATACAATATGTATAGACAATATATTTGGTATATGTGTGTTAATTAATCCTTTGCTCTGGGAAATGTTTTAACAGAGGATGGAAAGTGCAACACAGAAATCTGAAGGTACATTCAAATGCATTCCAAAAGCTAAGCAAAATATTAAGAAACAGGAAAAATTCATTAGAAACAACTGTTTCTAATGAATTACAGTACCAAACTGTTATATAATATCTGCTGTATTATATGGCAGTGAATGTTGGACAATCTCATCATAGATGAAGAAGAGACTTGAGGCAACATAAATGTGGTTCTACAGAAGGATGATGAGGATGCCATGGATTAAAGAGGTAAACAACAATGAAGGTTTAAAGAAAATGGAAACACAAATGGCATTTATATTTCGAATCAGAAAGAGAAAGTTGAAATTTCTAGGGCACATAATGAGGAAAGACGGCTTGGAGAATTTAATACACACAGGATAGACTGAAGGCAAGAGGGATAGTGGGGAAACAATATGTAATCTACCTAGTTTTGAATGGATGGCAGAACAATGTTTAGAAGAGATAACAAAAACAAAAAACACAAAATTATTAGGAGCTACAAAGGACAGGAAAATCCTGAAGGGACACAGCACATAGATGAAAGAAAAAGGCCAAAATCATCCAAATCATATAGCAGGTGTTGAAAATAGGTGGATATGCCCAACTGAAATGTCCTTATGCCTCTCATGCAAACAACTTCACCATATATAAAACCAAACTGAATCTATCAGGCAGTAAGCTTTTGATCTATATATAGCAACGAATTTGCTCATGGAAAGCACTTTATGGTTGATTTGCAATTAGCCAATGGTTTAGTTTGTGTTGGTCAGTAGTCTGAAATATAAAAATAGAAGTTTGGTTTATGTTGCTTGGTGGTTCGAAATGAGAAGATGGTTGTACAGTTTCTGTCAGTTGGAGGTTCACAATACAAAGTCCATAGCTTAGTTTCTGTTGGTTGGAGATTCACAATACGAAGTCCATAGCTTAGTTTCTGTGGGTTGGAGGTTCACAATACGAAGTCCATAGCTTAGTTTCTGTTGGTTGGAGATTCACAATACGAGTGTCCATAGCATAGTTTCTGTCATTTGGAGGTTCACAATACGAGTGTCCATAGTTTAGTTTCTGTCGTTTGGAGGTTCACAATACGAGTGTCCATAGTTTAGTTTCTGTCGTTTGGAGGTTCACAATACGAGTGTCCATAGTTTAGTTTCTGTCGTTTGGAGGTTCACAATACGAGTGTCCATAGCTTAGTTTCTGTCATTTGGAGGTTCACAATACGAGTGTCCATAGCTTAGTTTCTGTCGTTTGGAGGTTCACAATACGAGTGTCCATAGCTTAGTTTCTGTCGTTTGGAGGTTCACAATACGAGTGTCCACAGCTTAGTTTCTGTCGTTTGGAGGTTCACAATACGAGTGTCCATAGTTTAGTTTCTGTCGTTTGGAGGTTCACAATACGAGTGTCCATAGTTTAGTTTCTGTCGTTTGGAGGTTCACAATACGAGTGTCCATAGCTTAGTTTCTGTCTTTTGGAGGTTCACAATACGAGTGTCCACAGCTTAGTTTCTGTCTTTTGGAGGTTCACAATACGAGTGTCCACAGCTTAGTTTCTGTCTTTTGGAGGTTCACAATATGAGTGTCCATAGTTTAGTTTCTGTCGTTTGGAGGTTCACAATACGAGTGTCTATAGTTTAGTTTCTGTTGGTTGGAGGTTCACAATACGAAGTGCATAGTTTAGTTTCTGTGGGTTGGAGGTTCACAATACCAGTGTCCATAGTTTAGTTTCTGTCGGTTGGAGGTTCACAATACGAGTGTCCATAGCTTAGTTTCTGTCGGTTGGAGGTTCACAATACGAGTGTCTATAGTTTAGTTTCTGTTGGTTGGGGGTTCACAATACGAAGTCCATAGTTTAGTTTCTGTCGGTTGGAGGTTCATAATATGATGTCTGAGGTTCAGTTCATGTTGGTTGGATGAATAAATGTCTGTGATTTGGTCCATGTTGGTCAGTGGTTTACTTTACAGCAACAATTCCAACAACAACAATTCCAACAACAACAACAACAATTTATTCAGCAACAAGAAAGGTTTGAAAAGTTATTCAAACAACAGGCAAAAGACAATAAATCACTTTGGGAAGACGTATTATCTAGGAAAACAAAAGAACCGGGTTCTAGATTTTTTTCTGTGAAGTAATTTCAAATTCACTCTCTGAATTTAAATACGACCCTGACAGTGGTTCAATGTTTCTGGCTTATTTTCATAGGTTTGAAACAATATTTATGAAAAGATGTGAACAATGGTCTGACAAGGAAAAAAATCACTCTATTGTTGCAGAAGTTGGGAACAGAAGAAAATACAAAATACGCGAATTTAATCCTCCCAAAGAAGCCAGAAGAAATGACATTCAGTGAAACAGAAATTTTGTCAAAAATTTTTGATAAAAGAGATAGTCTGTTTCATACACGATACAAGTGTCTAAATATTGTAAAACAAGAGGATGATGACGATTTTGTCACGTATGCAGGTATGGTTAACACACAGTGTGAGGAATTTAAATTAAAGGAATTGTCAAGCGACATGTTCAAGTGTCTAATTTTTGTGCAGGGTCTAACGACACCGAAGGACAAAGAAATTAGATCAAGGATCCTCACTATCATGGAACAGGATCCAAAGATTACATTACAAAAAGTAATGGAAGAATGTCAGCGAATTATAAACATAAAAAAAGATAATACTCGGATTGAGCAGAAGAGCATTTTGCGAGTACAAACTGTAAGACAACAGAAGTGGATACAAAACTAAGAAAGAAAAATTATATGCAGTTCATGTGGAGGACAGCATATAAAGAAGGATTGTTTCTTTAGGGATAAAATTTGTTTTAATTGTGGGCGTGTAGGCCATAAAAGTTCCCATTGTTGGGCAAAACAGAGAAAAGTAAAATCAAATTCTCAAACAAAGGTGAATGTATTTTTGTCTAAAAATGAAATTGAGGAGGGTCAAAGAAGAAAATAAATAGGCAGACCGTAAAATTATAACTCGATTCAGAAAGTGATATCTCGGTGATAAATGAGCAAACATGGGAAAAAAATCGGTTACCCCCCATTGACTAACACAGACAAAATTGCCAGGGGAGTGTCAGGAAAAAGACTTAAGTTTAGAGGTGAATTAAAATGTAACATTTCATTCATGGGAAAAATTCACAAATCGAAAGTGTATGTGTTGCCTGGTTCAGTAAACCTCTTTGGTTTAGACTGGATTGTATTAACTTGTGGGAATTACCAGTAAATTCTTTCTGTAACAAAGTTAACGTCATAGAGAACTATAAGACGAAGCAAACAGAAAGATTTATTACGGATTTGAAAAGTGAATTACCTCGTGTCTTTTCAAAAGGACTAGGTCTGTGCACAAAAACAGAAGTCAATTTCGAATTGAAAGAAAATGTTAAACCAATCTTTAAACCAAAGAGAAAAGTACCATTTTCAGCACTAGACACAATAAATGAGGAATTAGAAAGGTTGGAAAAAATTGGCATAATTTCAATAGTCAAATACTTGGATTGGGCGTCTCCAACCGTACATTTAAAAAAGAAAAAATGAAAAATCAGAGTATGTGCTGATTTCTCGACAGGCTTGAACGACTGTTTGAAAGACCATGCATACCCTCTACCATCTCCGGAGGATATATTCACTAAATTAAACGGAGGTAGAGTGTTTTCAAAGTTGGACTTGTCGGGGGCTTACCTTCAGGTTAAAGTCAGTGAAGAATGTTCGAAGTACCTGACAATAAATACGCATAAAGGGATTTTTAAACTAAATCGTCTCCCTTTTGGATTGAAGGTAGCTCCAAGCCTATTCCAGCAAATAATGGACACAATGTTGGCTGGTATGGAGTATGCAAGCTCATACTTAGATGATATTTTGATTAAAAGTGAACACAAAGCCCAACACAAAACGCATATTCGAGCAGTATTTCAGAGAATTGAGGAATACGGGTTCAAGCTGAGTGCTGAAAAATGCGAGTTCTTCTTAAAGAAGATAAAATACTTAGGACAGATCATTGACAGTAAAGGAAGAAAACCGGATCCAGAAAGGGCTGAGGCTATAAAAAAATATGACAGCACCTGATAATGTGGCTAAACTCCAGTCGTTCTTGGGATTAGTAAGTTACTATAGCATTTATATCCCAAAAATGTATGATATGAGAGCTCCTTTAAATAATTGGGTGAAAAAGGGTGCAAAGATATGGTCGAAAGAATGCGATCAGGCTTTTAAAAAAATAAAAAGCTGTCTATTAGCAGACTTATCGTTAGCGCATTTTGACCCGGAGAGGAAAATCATTGTAGCAGAAGATGCCAGTAATGAGGGACTATGTGCGGTATTGCTTCATAAATTCGAGGACGGACCTATGAAGCCAGTAGCACATGCCTTGAGAACGTTACTGCCCATGGAACGAAGTTACAGTCAAATTGAAAAAGAGATTTTAGCAATAATCTACGCTGTAAAAAAATTTCACAGGTTTCTATATGGAAGAGAATTTACTCTGCAAACAAACCACTGGAAGGAACAGTAATAGCGGCGCTAAGAGACAAAAGTGAATTGTCAGGTCTGTTATGCAACACTATTAGAGAACTAACGGTTACACTAGAAGATGTGAAAAAAAGCAGCGGAGAATGATGATTTCATTAAAAAAAATGAAAAAGCAAGTCTGGTTGAACGAGAAAACTAAAAAAGGAATTAGTGTGTCACCTTTTTCAATCTGCAAACAGATATCACTATACACAGATAGAGTTGTAATGCCATGTACTCTACAAAAGAAAATTCTGAAAGAATTTCACACTGGCCATCCAGGGATTTCGAGAATGAAATCGCTAATGAGAGGCTATACTTATTGGCTGAGGATGGACCAAGTTTGTTGAAACAGTGCAGAAATTATTAAGTGCAGACATCCGACTGCAACAAATACAATAAACGCACTTGATGAAATTCTTAGTTGCTTTGGACTCCCTAAAACTTTAGTCAGCAACAACGGAACGCAGTTTACGGGAAGAGAATTCAAGGAATTCTGTACATCATTGTCCATTGATCCCGTGAAAACACCAGTATATCATCCAAGATCGAATGGACAGGCAGAAAAATTTGTGAACACTTTTAAACGAGTGTTGAAGAAAAGTCAAGCCATGGACACGAATGAAAGAAGTATTCAAAAATTTTTGGCAGTATATAGAATCATGCCAAACCCAAATACACGTCAGGGTTATCGCCAGCAGAGTTAATGTTTGCGAGAAAAATACGCTCTGTGTTTGACAGGCTGTTGCATAGTCCAGCAAGAAAACTGCTAAAAAAGAAAACCAGATGATAAAAGTATATAAGCCAGGTGACAAAGTTTTTTCAAGAACTTTAGGGCTGGAAAAATGTATTGGGAAGAAGGAATGATAACCAAAAGAATTGGACAGGTCATATATGATGTAGAAGGGGAAAAATTTCAGTGCAAAAGACATTGGAATCAATTGAGACCCAAACACACTACAGAGGTCATGGAAAATACCAGAGATTCATATGGTATGACACATTTGAAATTTCCGTTCCAGTAAGTCAACATTCGCCAATGGAGGTATCCCCAACCTCAAGGCCAGAGGTACCAGTGTGTCAAATGCCACCACTGCAAGGAGGATTGAGGCGAAAAAGACTTAGGAAAAAAGTTAATCAATTAAGTCCAGACCCTAAAAAGAGAAAATATTGAATATTCAATGAGTTTCAAACCAAAACCCTTTATTCAATGAAAGAGCCAGATTGTTCTCATTCTACTTATTTTGTACCACCAGCATTATTCACCTTTGTGCCACTTGTTAATTTCTTCTACTGAACCAGAGTATATGACTTTTCAGCACTACCTGACCTGGAGATTGAAATCATAACCATCAGGGGACCAGGTATGTTTTAACCAATGCTTTAATCCACTCAAACAGGGGTGGGGGATTCACCGAAGATGTAAATGTCAGATTTTCAGGGGCAAAAAATCTTATTTAGACAAATCTTTTAATTTTTTTTTTTTTTAAGAGAATTTGGAGCCTATAATGGGTGTCAAAAAAGAAACAAAAAAAAACTCCACCATAAAAATAACACTGGTCAAAAAAAAATTTTTTGAAATGGTGTCGAGACGCCAAACATCTTTTTTTAGCTAATTTGAGGGCGCTGGATCTGAAAATGTCCTTACTTTTTCTTGGTTAGCTACCGTTTTTGGTGTACAGAAATGCCTCATTTTTGCAAAAAAAGCATTTTTTTTATTTGTTTCCTGTATATATGATATTGACCAATGGCAATATTTCTCAGAGTAAAATCGTAGAAACCTCTCAATTCATATTTAAACCAACAAATATTGATTTGCTTCTTGAGAAATACTATTTTTGCAATATCAATCACACCCTAAGTCTTTAAAAATAGCATGATTGAATATACCAAGACCAAAAAGTATTTTCATCAAATCATTTAATAAACTAACAGCAGAAATAAAACCTTTGTGAACATAAGAAGCATGATAAAAATTTTCGCTTTCTTGAGTGTCATGTTCAGTGTTATTTAAGCCCTTTTTGATACTCCAGCAGTAGTCAGCCATTATTTGTTTGTCCCACCATCCCTGGTAGCACTCTTCCATTTTGATATCCTGATGGAATCATTCTCCTTGCTTATCACTCACATCAGTGCAATTATCAAGAAATTTATCTAGATGGATATGTAAAAAATGAACCTTAATACTCATATATGCCTGTGTCCTAAAATCCACCACATTCAAATGCATTTGAAAAGCAGCTTCAAAACAGAGGGAGATTTCAAATTAATGACACAAATAGTTCTTTGGTAATTTCAGATCAGGGTGTGATTAGATGTTCCTAATCCCATGTGGAGGGCAGATGCTATAGTGAAATCATTTTCATGATGTTCATCATGTACAATGGAATAGGTGCATTCAATTGGCATGTCTTTAGTTGAAGTTTCTTTCCAACTGTGAAAACTAAAGCTCTCAATGTGATTGGTTTCCTTCAACAGTGAAGGGATAAAAGTGATGGGATAAATTTATGAATATCAAACAGGAGATTTTAGGGTTTCATTTTTTTTTTATGTCACCTTAATTATCAGGTTTACTAAAGTGTATTACTGATAAAGTTTATCAGTTAATTTAAATTTTGGTGATAAATTGGAAAAATTCAATATTTCTATTTTAAAATTTTTGACTCAAAAACACTTTTTTTTTATTCTTATAAAAATGGTTTATTTCAGGTGGCTGACATAAATTGCATGGCCTACCTGAAAACTGATGGGTTTCTACGACCTTTATTAACTTTAGTACTAAATTTTGCAATCAGCCAAGGTCGTAAATTGATTTTTTTTCCAAAAATGAGCAATTTCAGTACAGCAAAAACAATAGATAACCATGAAAAACTAAGGTCATTTTCAGAATCAGTACAATCAAATTAGCTAAAAAATGTGTTTTGTTTCATGGTATCAAAAGTCGTGTTGACTAGTGTAATCTCTATATATGTACTAATATGGGTATTTTACTGTGCACCCACATTGCTACCAATTGTGACGAGATTTAGAGTCGGTTTAATGGTAATACCGTAAAAAATTTGTCCAAGCCTCCTTGGCACTTACTCTTTTGGGGATGCCTCAGGTGCTGGGCAATAAACACAGCTCCCTCCTGAAGGAGAGGTACTGCTGGGGATGAAGGTCCCCTGGGGCTTGGGCATAATATTTCTTTAAAACTTCCCTGCATAGGCTTTCACCAACAGTATGTACTAATATGGAAAAGAATGAAGATTTTCAATAATATATGCATATTATTTGGAATGCATCTTTTTGAATTGGATGATCTTGGAAAGGTGGGCAATAATGGTGAAAAGGGTGCTTTGGGCAAAAAAGGGTGAAAACCACTGCAGTATACAATCTAGTGTTGAAATCTTGGAGCCTTAAACCTAATGTCTCTAGTTTGGTATTAGAAGTGTTTGATTTTAAATTACAAGAAGCTTACTGAGTATGAAGACAGACAACTAAAGAAAGCTAGGTATATTTACCTAGCCTCCCCACTAAGGCTGCATGTGACAGAAGGTCATTTTAACATAGGGAGCACCATATGCATACTTATACATATGGGCCAAGGATAAAAATTGTTTTTTGCCTAACCCCTTCGACCAGTCACACCAGCATCAGTATTACACTGTCACAACCTCTTTAGTCCAATGCGGAAGGTGCTGCCACAGAGTTGAAATACCCAGGGCTGAGCAACATCTCACATCTAAAATGAATAGAAACATAGCTCCGCTTACAGCACAGGGGAGGGATAACCATGCCTCAGTAAACCCTCATTGGCAATGGTTAACTTCTGTGCCAGTGGTACAATAGATGAAACTTTGTGAATATATGCTGGTCTGAATAGCAAAGCATATAGTAATGATAATTCCTCATCTAAAATATTTCAACAAACATTATGGTGTGCGGACTCATGTGTGTGTATACATTCTTGCCTGTATCATTTTTTTTATGATGAGATTCACCCTGCATCAGGCCTGGGGGCCCACTCGATGTAGAGGGTTACATTAAGAGGCAGTTAATATGGGTAGGAGAGGAAGATAACAGTTGCCACTAGACTTGGACAGATCAGATTGTAGTACTTGGGAAACATCCTTTTGGGAGTCAGTTCTACAGAGCAGTATTTTGACAGAAGAAGCTGTTTAAGTGGGACTTACTTCTCACTGATAAAATATGGAGAGAATGAGGGTGGTTCACTACAATGTGACTGGCATGGCATGTCCTAGCCATCAAGGTTAGAACTAGTGGAAACAAGAAATGTAGTTCATCTGAGCACTTTCTATAGAAGTAGTGATAGAGCAGTGAGAGATATGCCACATCCTGCCATTAGTATGTTTATAAATTTTTTACTTATTAAAAGTGTTGATTTCACTCCAAGTAGGAATGAATGCAAAATTTTTCCCCTCCACTTTTATAGGCAGAAGTCCACAAATGCATGCTGGGACATTTTTCTTAGTCAATAAAATAGATTAATTTACAATTTGACTTGACTCAGTCCTGATCTGGAAAGGTAGACAAGCCTGACCCCGTGTATGCAGGGTTTATGTGAAATTGTTGCCCAGGCTTCCAGGCTCGGATTCACCCCACATAAAAAACGGCCTTGTGCTACATCTTGCCTTGTGGGGGAGTTTAGGTAAATAACCACAGTCCAGATCTAACTTGTCTATAAGACAGAGCACTGCATTCACTTGTCTGACCTTGCTGTTGTGCGTAGACGCCAATTCGTAGTTTGTAAACTTTTGCTTTCTTACCTGTAAATTATCTTTGCATATATTGTTTGCTTGATACTGTTTCATTTTTGCTTTTTTTGCTTTTTATTGTAAAATTTGTCAATTTTGTTTATGGGACAGTTCTGTTATTTCATTTTTCATGGCTACTAACTCATGAAAAAGTGTTTCAAATGTAGATTTAATGTTTTGGTGAGAAAAAAACAATAAAAGACTCCATAGCAAGAAATAATTTGTAAAAAGGATTAGAAAGAAGTAAATCTATATTTTTTAAGGTTTTATTGAAATTTTATTTAAGTTTCCACATGTCCTCCATCAATAGCAATACAAAGGGTAATACAATTTTGAAGTTCACGGAAAACATTTGCCAACTGATTTATAGTAATGCCTGAAATCACCTTAGTTATTTTAGCTATACTTAAAACTAGGTACATAAAACTTTATAACATTTTTTACAGATTATTTCTATCGCAAATACAAATAAAGTTATAAATTTTTTAAAGTACACATGAACTTTATGGACACCCTGTATATATAAGGCTTGGATAGGGGTCTCAAGCCTTGAATGGCAACATTCCTAGAGATGGCATCTCAATAAAAACACTCAGTGTACTTGGACTATCATGAGTGTCCAAGTTGGGCATTAGGAAGAGCGTCTGGCCCTGTAAAAGCTTACTGCAAAACTTCTGGCAAGCAGGACCCACCTTTCTTTGTGTGAGATTAATCTTGGTGTCCTTTAACAAAAAAAAAATGATTATGTATGTATTCGAACTATTGTTCTCATTTTGATTATTATAGATGTTATTATGGACATGACATTTCAGTCAAGTAACCTCTAGCCAACATCAGGCGTCCACTGTTTTGACTGATATGAGATATCTGTTGATTTTTTAAATGTATAAATGTTTCCCTAAGTAAAAGCAAGCACTTTATTTTATAGAAAATATTAGGACATATTATATGTCTGATAGCTCTTATCTTGTAGAGGAGGCAATTGTAGACATAAGGAACATGGACTTCTTTTAAAATGGAAGTCAGATTTTTAAAGGATTCATGTTTTCAATCCAGTAAATATAACCAAACTGTGAGTCACATGTAACCCAGTACAACCTACCACATGGTTGATATCTAAACTAGCTCCCCACTAGCTTTATTGCTGGTAGGATGAAAAACGGCCTGTCAAAGGAAGGACAAGTTTCTTATAAGATGGGGTCACAAGCTTTGAATGGAAACCTTCCTAGGGATGGTGTCTTGATAAAAACACTCAGTGTATGCAGACTACTGTGAGTGTCTAAGTTGGGTGTCAGGAAGAGCATTCAGCCTTGTAAAAGTTTGCTTCATATCTTTTACAAGCTGAAGGCACCTTTCTTTGTGAGAGATTAATCCTGACCCTTCTTAAACAAATAATAAAAATAAAACATGGCTATGTATATATTTCATGAGAGGATAAAAACAAAAAATACAGAATCAAGAATATTTAAAACTTGATATCTGATTTTGCCCCTTCTCCCAAATTTAATGTCTGATTTAGCCCCCCCCCGCTCCCCCCAAAAAGAAGAAAATTTAACATCTGATATAACCCCCCCCGTCCAAAAAAAAAAAAAATTTAACATCTGATATAGCCCCACCGCTCCAAAAAAAGAAAATTTAACATCTGATATAGCACCCCCCGCTCCAAAAAAGAAAATTTAACATCTGATATAGCCCCCCCGCTCCAAAAAAAAAGAAAATTTAACATCTGATATAGCCCCCCCTCCCCCGAAAAAAAAGAAAATTTAACATCTGATATAGCTCCCCCAACTCCAAAAAAAAAAAAAAATTAACATCTGATATAGCCCCCCGCTCCAAAAAAAGAAAATTTAACATCTGATATAGCCCCCCTCCCCCGCTCCCCCCAAAAAGAAAATTTAACATCTGATATAGCCCCCCCCCGCTCCCCAAAAAAAGAAAATTTAACATCTGATATAGCCCCCCCCAGCTCCAAAAAAAAAAAGAAGAAAATTTAACATCTGATATAGCCACCTCCACCCCTGCAAAAAAAAATTTAACATCTGATTTAGCTCCTTCCCACAAATGCTTTACTTTGTGGTACCCTGCTTGTATCTAAGTTTGTTTTGCTTCTCTACACAAGCAGCAAAATGTATTTTTGAGAGCGTAAAATTAAAGAAAAAAAAATCAAAGGATCCACTTCAGTGAGTAGGTTTAGACCATCTGATTACTATCTTATGAGAATGTTCAGACAGCATGCATTCGTACATTAAAGTTTACAATGTTTTCATGACTAATTCTCACAGTTAATTAAGTGAGAAAACCGTTTCCTCTGTTGGGAATGAAGCAGAAACTTTATATCTTTGTAAAAGCTACAATAAATATAAATATCTATTTATATACACACATGTTTAGAATAGGTATGTGCAAGAATTTTGAGCAAAAATAAAAACAGTTTTCAACAGTATATTCAGTCTGTAATTTTTAAACAGGAATTCTGGGATCATTTGTAATAAATATTACATGTTTGTGTGACCTGTAATATCACAGGGAGCATTTATTAAACAGATATTTTAATTCGGGACAATCTCTTCACAAATGAAGAAGAGACTTGAAGTGGCAAAGATGTTGTCCTACCAAACGATGCTAAGACTATCCAGGGTGGAACAACTGAACAACAAAGTAGTTTTAAGGAAAATAGGAACTAAAAGGACATTTGTATTTACATTCAGAGAGAGTTGAAATTTCTGTCACCTACAGGACAAACACAAAAACATACATACTTGGTTGGAAGATTGTAATGAAGTAGGAAACTGACAGTCACAATGCAGTGTTAATTCCTATGTCCACACACTGTGTGTGTGTTTGTATATTTAAAAATATGATTCCATTGCTACATAAGATTTCTCATGTTTCAAAAATAATAGCTAAAATCTTCAATTCTATTATAGAAATTAAATTAAAGTACCTCGTTCTGTTTC
The DNA here is from genome assembly GCA_964036315.1 of Acanthosepion esculentum. Taxonomy (NCBI): domain Eukaryota; kingdom Metazoa; phylum Mollusca; class Cephalopoda; order Sepiida; family Sepiidae; genus Acanthosepion; species Acanthosepion esculentum. Next base: position 51,972,318 of record OZ038491.1, on the reverse strand, counting down.
ATCCTCAAGTGAATTTTGGAATAACTAATTTTGAGATTTACGGAGCTTTATAAGCATATACATTCATAATATTAATTTCTATGGATACGGAGAAAAATAATCATTTTAATAAGGGGTGGTAGGGTATTCATTTTCACTGACAACTATTGTATCAACATATTAGTTACTTTAGAAAAGAGGTTAAGTCAAGGTAGGGTTGGGTTGCCTTTTTTCAAATGAATGATGACATCTGTTCAAAGCATATCATCTGGTCTATTTCAACGACAGAAAGTTTTTGGCACTTTTGTTACGCCGTTAAATGTGTATTTGTATACATAAAGATATTTTTTTCTAAAAGGGTTGTTTGTATACGAATACGTCGTATTGAACTACAATTTGTTTTTTTGTTGATAACTTCTTAAAGGTTTTTTTTTAGCTTATGATTGGGTTAAGTTTTTAAACCTATTGCTTTTATTTAACTTGTAAATAGACTGAAATTTAAAAATTTTTTAAGCTAATTATTTAAGGCGAATGTTTGTTGGTATCAGCAAAAAACCGTTATCTCATGTCTTTGATTTAATAAATTTTCATTTTTTAGAAACTTAATAATATGTAGTTTGTCATGTAGGCATAAAGGGCATGGGTCATCCCAGGTTTTACATGTTCTTGTTCTATTTATTTTCCGTTTTACTTTTGGTGTTCTATTTGTTTCTTTTAAATTCCAAAAATATTTAGATAGGGATGTATGATTTCTATTTCTAATATTATTGAAGGAGCTTTTGTGTTGTCTCCACCTTATTTTAAATTCATTCTTCGTGGATCCTATATATATCTTCAATGTTTGGATTCTCAATGGATGAGATTGTGCATTGGTATACCACACACATGTGTGTGTATTATAAACACTTCTTTAATAAAAGCAGCTAAACAATTAAAAAATAACAACAGTATTGTTATCTGATGAGCTGATAAAACTAATGTTTGTTATTTTAAACAAACATGAGTTACCACTCAAAATTATAGGCCATTTTAGATGATCACAATAAATTTAAAAAGTTAACTAATAACACCATATCCCAACTTAAAAACCAAATAAAAAAGTAAATATTGTATTAAATGCACAAATGAATTTGTACAAATACTTCATGCTGTAAAACCAAACAACCAAATAATTGCATCTTTGAATGTACAAAATTTATTTACTAATGTCGCCATCCATCAAATGATTGACATCATTATCCATGATGTATGCAATCACACTTCTCTCCCATCCATTAATATTAAACTCACTATTTAAAAAAATGATTATTGGCAAGTAACACTCAAGTATCTTTCCATGACCCCTCAGGCAATATTTATACTCAAATAGACAGTATCGTGATGGGATCTCCTTTAGGTACCCTTTTTTTCTAATGATTATATGGCTGTGGCAGACATGATGAGGCAGAACCTGGGACGAGCACAACTGGTTGCGACTTGCCTTTTCCCTGCCAAAAAAGAGCCCGTATTTGCTTAGCATGTAAGGCTACTGCAGTTGAAATGAAGGAGAAAAAAAGCACTTACCGCTCTGCCGTAATCCGTCCTCGGCCAGGTAACGTAAAGGAATAAGGAGGGACTTGCATTGCATTTTTATGCAATGAATATGCAATGCATTATGGGACAGAGACGCAATGAATTATGGGACCGCATGAAGATGTAAGGGATTATGGGTATATGGACAGATATAAAAGCAACTAGTTTTTCCCAGTGGGGATGCTTGGAGCGACGTTCACGGCTGGCGACTGGAAAAGTCTGTTAGTGCGATTTTGGGACAAAACTCAAGAAGGAACGACTAGAGGTTGGAATACCAATTGGGAGAGCTTGAATTTACTCGCTGGTTGCTGTTTTCTTTTTATTTCACCACAATGGCACATTTAGAAAATAAAATACTTAATGACACTAACAAACCCCCTGTAAGATACATAGATGACATTTTCATTTTAGCTAAAAATATTGATGAAATTACACAACTTAAAAAAATTTGAAAGTCACTCCGTCCTCCAATTTATACTAAAACTCAACATTAATAATAAAATTCTATTCTTGATGTACTTATTGATTCCGGCACACATAAATTTACTACTTTTCTATATAGAAAATCCATTAGAATTAATTTGTGTCTTCTTAATTATAATAGCAAATATTCCCAGCGATATAACTCAGCTGTAAATAAATACTGAACTCAGCTGTTATAAAAAACTTAATCCAACACACACAAATAATACCTTCTTCCAAAACCATATTCTACAAAGAATTACATAACATCAAACACTTGTTAATAATGGATTACCTAATTCAATCATTGATCAACAATTTATCTCAATAAACTTAATAATACAACTAACAAAATGAATAATATTATAAATATTTGTAATCACAATAGTATATGTCAAAATAAACATAATACTATTAACTTATACTATTGTAACCAAATGCATAATAATTACAAACAGGATGAAACAAAACTCAAAAACATAATAGCTAGAAATGTTAAACCCATAAATAATAAAAAATTAAGCTAATCATATATTATAAAAAATTTAAAACAGTTGACCTCATAGTCTCCAATAACCCTACAACCACACAACTAAATCCTCTACAAAAAACCAATGTATTGTATCAATTTACATGCCCATCCAGAGATTGCATCTCTGATATAAATAACAAACCCACTGCATATATTGGTTTTACTACAACCACACTCTCCCCTAGACTTACCTGTCACCTTTCTGATCTTAGTTCCATTAAATAATATTTCTTAGAAAAACATAGCCAACTACATAATATTAGACAGATATTAGTTGATAACACAACTATACTCACACATACCCACATTATAAAGAACCTTAAGATATTGGAGGCCATCTACATTAAAACAAAGCAACCCACACTCAACAAAATTACATTCCAAACCCGTCACAAGATATTACAATGCATTTAAACATATGGTTCTGTTGGCATAATTTCTTTCTCTCATGTGGTAATTTACAATGTCATAGAACCACATTATGAATTTATTGCCTGTGTCTGCTATTCTGTGACCACTATCATCACATAGCAAAATGCTATGAAAACAAAACAGGCTTTGACGGTGAACATCTCTGTTGTAATATCCATATAACTATTCTGCTGATGTCTCATGTGAGCTGAGAGCTTAGATTGATGACCAATGTAATAAAGAAATATTCAAATGTTGGGATAGTTTTTTCTTTAATTTCTCTTAAAATTAAAGCCATTATATGACACTTGGAAAGGCTCATGATAAAATATAACAGACATTTGTTGTCTGTTATATTTAATAATATATATATATATATATATATATATATATATATATATATATATTATGTTTTAAGATATGGTATATTTATAGATAAAAGTGCTCAATATCAGAGATAGAGCATATGCAAATATAAAAGTGGACATTGATGTCAACACCAAGCAGCAACAGTCTGTTTCATGCAATCTTTGTGCCACAATATCTTCAATATTCCTATATATATATATATATATATATATATATATATATATATATATATATATATATATATATATATGAGAGATAACAATATATATTTTTATATATCAAGAACAATTTCGGGGAAAAATGTATGACAAATTGTAAAGTTTTCTTGTGACGTGTTTCATTCCTTAGGACTTCATTGGACTAAGTTTGTTATGTTAGTGCAACTACACATGTGCACAAATGAGGGGTACTGGGAATTTTAAATTTATTTTTTTTATCTAGCCAATTTCATTTAAATTCTTTTTCTTTCCATCACTTTTGTTAGTAGATATCCCATACTGTAATAACAGAAATTCTGCCAGAAATGTTGTAAGAACGAGAGCACAAATTTACCTTGCGATCAAGACACTCTCTTGATATCTTCATGGTAGTGAATTGTTTTCTCCTTTAAATCAGATTAGCATTATTTATGTCAAAATTGTGGTCAGTCTTGATACTGTGGGAAATCAATGCATTTAATGCATTGTTTTGTAAAATGTCTCTTTCATGTATAATCTTATTTAGATTCCTTGAAGTTTCTCCTTTGTATTTTTTATGACAATTATTACAGGTGATCAAGTAAATTCCTCCTACAAGTTTTAGTTTATTGTTTTGTTTAGTATTGTCTAAGTCTTTTATCGTTTTTGATGTAGTAGTAATAAATTTTATGCTGAGTTTAGATTTTTTCCATTTGTAAATGTGACAGAGTTGGTTGGCCAATATATTTTTTTGATTCATTGGGTTTGTCAGGAGGGTCAATTTTTCTATTTTGTAATATTTTATGAGCCTTTTGTTTCACATTGAATATAAAATAGTTTGGGTACCGAAGAAGCTTGAAAGTATTTTCAATGTATTTCTCCTCTTTGTGTAAATAATGAGGTCTGCAATGAAAACAAATCTTGGTATAGACTCAAAGAATATTACCCTAGAACACTCAAACTTTACAGTCTCCCTAAAACCTACAAAACATCACAAGAAAACTTTTTCCACTTTGTCATACATTTTCCCTATATATATATATATATATATATATATATATATATATATATATATATATATATATAGAGAGAGAGAGAGAGAGAGAGAGAGAGAGAGGGGGGGTATATTTAGTTTTGTTAAATTTAAACATGGCCAATCAGTTTCATTTCTTGTATTTTTCCAATTTTTGAAGAGGAAGTTGCACATTGGAATTAATATTGTTCAATATTGTCTGAAGTTTATGTTTTGTTCAACTACTTTCGACCATCTCAGTCATTATCAAGAACTGGATGTTGTCAGTATGGTAGACAAGATTTTCTGGTGCAATTCGGAAACAGTTTTACACATGATATTACTTATATGATATGTGTATATTTGAATTAATTTTAATTTCAGCTTTCCAAAAATGTACCTAACAAAATTCTGTCTTCCATACTGACGACACAAGTTTTGAACAAAAACAGAACAAACCACGAATTTTGGATAATTTGCAATTTCACTGTCATCTTCCAGCTCTTCAGGTTTCAACTGCTAAGATAAATCATGTTGATTGCAGCCTGAAGAACCAGAGTTAATTTGCAAATGAGTTGCTGTGGTTATTTTTTAATTCAATCTTAGATTACTCTGCCTTATTAAGGTAATGAGATCTTTGAATAATTATTTTTTACATTGTTTTTACATTTTTTGACATAAAAGTCTTCCTCTTTTATATACCTATTATAAAGAAAGTACATTATGTCACATTATACATATAACTAATTAATGAACTTTTTAATTTAAAACCATTTAGTAGTTTCATGTTTTTGAGTAGACCATCCTGGTTTTTTAAACAATGAAATTAAAATCTATAGAACGACGGATCAAAAGTTTTATTAAAGAAAATGTATTATATTTTCATGCCTGAAATGCAAACAACTGAAGCAATTAACAAATTTTTTGAGCGAACATTATTTCTTAGCAGGAATTGAACCTTTATTCCCCCTTTTTAATCTTTGAAGCCACATATAAACTAGGTGTGCTTTACTATAAAGATATGTGAAGCCATTACAGTAAAGCAAAGCTCAATTATAGGATATCTGCTCAGACATATGTATGTTTATACTACTAAGAAATATAAGTAACCGAAAAGTATAATGACCAGAAATGGTCACTATATGCTTTGGTTATTTCAAGGAGAGATAACTAACAGAAGTTTGCAAACAGAAGAAACTGCAGAAACTGTTCCTGCTGCATATCTCGAGATTCTTGACAAAACTTAAAGATCTGTCTATATTTCTGAGATGAGGTATTATGTACATTATTTACATTATTCGAACTATTGTCCTCATCTTTGTCGCCATATTTATTACGTTTCGGTCGTTGTATGCTCTGGCCTTCTTCAGGTGGATGGAATGTCGAACTGAACCCCTTATTTCGCTCACTGGGGTAGACTGTTCTAATTCCACGTGTCATGTTTAATGGATGTCACTTATCAGTTATCTCCTGTTAATTTCCCTCTGAATGTTCTTGAGGACACATGGCACAGTGGATAAAGGCGTTAGTTAGATCCAGTGACAGAACCTAAAGAGTGTGAGTTCAATACCCGGTTAAGGCAGTGGAGAACTTGGAGAGGGGAATTAACAGGAGATAACTGACATCCATTAATTATAGCACATGGAACTAGAACAGTCTACCCCAGTGAGCAAAATAAAGGGTTCAGTTCGACATTCCAACCACCTGAAGAAGGCTAGAGCGTACAACGGCCGAAATGTTGTAATAAATATGGCAACAAAGATGAGGACAATAGTCCAAATAATGTAAATAATGAAAATTTAAAGAGTCTGTAATGTAAATGATCCTGACTTGGAATCTTCACTTCAGTCATTTTCTCACCAATGTGACATGGTTTCCCTCTTTATTTCCATTGCAACTCTTCGGGTGTGCTTTTTTCGTTAGTACCTCAACTGCATGAATTTAAGCATGCTAGTAGATTGGCAACTAGGTCTCACCATTTTACTGTTGAACTAGTTAGATGCAACTGCCAGTTCTATTCTAACAGTTTCTTTTCTAGCACTTCTCACCTGTGGAACTCCCTCGCGGTTTCTTGCTTCCCTGCCACCTACAATCTTCAAAAATTTAAATCCAACATCAATCGCCATCTCCTGTCTTTTTGAATCTTGTTCTGCTATTGTCCTTTCCTCACTTAAGTTTTATTATTCTCTTTCACACCCTGCATCCTAGTGGTATTATTGTCTTGCTTGTGGTGAGATGATTAAAAAAAAAAAAAAAAAAAAAGAAGAAAAAGACAAGTTGGAGCCCTATGATTTGACTGATTATCAGCAGCTTGGGAAATTTGAAAACTGCTGCCATTTACTTGTTAATAAAAGAAAGATGGCCCATTTCTTGTGTTCTTACAGTTGATGAAAAGTGGCTTTTGTATGATCATCAGTGGATCTGTGAGTGGTATAATGGACAGCGGGTGGAAATGAATCAAGTTCATTACATTCACTTACACACTAATACCCTTGGGAAAGGTATGAATCCATATCTTCTCCCTCTATATATGGGTTAAATAGTAGGACTTGTATCTGGAAAATTCATTGGTATCTCAAAAAAATTGTTAATGCAATATCCACTAACAAAAATGAATTATTCTTAAAATCCACAAATATGTTTCAGTTTTAAATAACTCACAAAGAGTTGATAAATTGCAAAAACAATAAAAAAAAAAAAAAAAAATCGAATCAAACTGTAGGATAATCAGAAACCTGGTTTCATTTGGGTCAAATTATTTGCCCCTAAACCTTTCCAAATCAAAATTTTCATTCTTTAAAAGATCTCCTTGACCATTTGGTAGTGCTGTAATGGCATTATCCATTTCCATTATGGCCTTTTTCAACCTGATAAGACTATCACAGCAGAATCTTATTGATTGAGATATGATGCACCAAAAGATACAGTTTGGCAAACAACAGTGAACAAAAATAGAATCTTGCTTCAGGATAATGCAAGCCACTTATCTTTTTCCAACCTGATATATCTATTTTATATTATTATTCAATGAGAGAGCAGCTTGCCAAAAAAGTGATGCAGAGGTACAAATATATAAAGCCATCATGACATCTAATCTAATCTAATAAGATTATAACAGGTACATGCATCACAGCCAAATGTGTACAGTATGGTGACAGGTTTTGATAATCAGTGCATAACCTTGCAGATTGAGCCCTACAGGTCAGGGTCAGATGGTCTCTGGTTGAAGGTGTTTTCAAGTATCAAACAGTTTCACATTAAGGTGTTCCCAAGTATCTATATGTGGATTTTAAATCACCTTCAAACTTAAAAAAAAAAAAAAAAAAAAACTTTCAAAAACCCAGCCATGATGCTTCCTCATTACTCCCACCCATGAATAGAGATACATGATCGCCTATGGGAAAGGCTCAACTGGTTGAGATCAGACAATTGACAAGCAAATCTCTGGTACTGAATGGAATATTTACTATAGCCCATCTTAATTTGCTGATTCAAAACAGGTACATGTTAACACCTCCAATCAAAACCAACATTGATGAAGTCAAGGTGGACTAATGGTTAGCGGCTTTGGGGAATTGGAGAGCCACGTTTATTATATTCACTTACGTGCTATTACCCATAGAAAAGGTATGAATCCATCTCCCCCAGCTATGGGTAAAATAGCAAGACAGACAAGGTTCTTGGTTAGCAAACAGTCTAGGAGAAGGAAACTGAATTCAAACCACCTACTGCCTTGTAGGTCTTACCTCTTTAGGCTAGAAGAAGGTAACTTCAAAAATAAATCCACCTCTGATGGGTTAACCTCAACATCCCTGGTGTAAAAGGAACTGGCAAGCCATTGCACTATTCTGCCTTGAATGTCACCATGAACCACAATTGTGAGATAAAGGGGGGCAAAAATGCATGAACTAAATAAAATTATGATGATGATTATAATCATCACTACTTACATTTTCCAAAATGTTACTTTGCGCGGCTCTTGGGCCTTGTACAGGGTGAAGAGCTTTGAAAAAAATGTATCCAGTCACATATAATCTTTTATTTCAAGCAGAATATTAAATTGTTTCTATATTTTGATTTTTGTCAAAGTTGGATATTATTTCATCACTTTCCTACTTGCAAGAAAAGTATAAGAATGTGTTTTCAGGTAAATGTGTATGTATGTAAACAGGTAAATGAGTTTGTTCTTCATGAGATTTGATTTCACAATTGGAGTTGCACTAATTTCTTAGTTGATGTCTTAATTCTAGAACATTTAAAGACTTACAATAAAATGCCCACCTGTGATTGGCTAATTTATAGACCAATCATTATTCCACAGCTTCTACAAATGCTCACTTGCTACTCATTACAATTACTTTTGTAAGCTGCTTTCTCTTCTGACACATACCTCCCAACTTTGACACCTGATCATCAATCCACCTACAATTTCTGAAGTGGACAACAAATCCTCTATAATTTCATAGGAATTTTGGTTCTTTCTATCTTTAAGTTTGGACTTCACTTTAACAGTTATTTTCAGTTGTTTCACTATTCTCAGTGTATGACTCATACTGCAATCAGGCTTTTTCATCATTGTCTGGACAAACAGATTTTCAAAAAAAAAAAAAAATCAGTTAATCAAAGCAAAAAACTTTAAAAAAATAAACCAGTTAATCAAAACACAAATGGTAAAAAGTAAAAAAAAATTTCCTTTTAAAGAAAAAGAAAAAAGAATTCAGAAAAAATCAGCTAGCCAAAACTAAAAACTTAAAACAAAAATATATCGGTTAATCAAAATGGAGATGCCAAAAAAGAAAATATCTTTTCTTTGCAAAAAAAAAAAAAGTAAGAACTCTGTTAAAAAAATTAAAACATCCAAATAAAATTTTTTTTTTAAATTCTTTAACTGAAGGAGATATAGTAAAAAGCCAAAAAATGAAAAAAAAGAAGAAATCAGTAAAATAAATATTAAAAGAAATTATCTGAAGACCAATGGGATACAAATGGTAAAAATTATTTCTAAAAAAAGAAAAAAAATTTAAAAAAAAGTTTGCCAAAATTAAAAACATCAAATAAAAAAAGCCAAAACAGAAATGGTAAAAAGGTTAAGAAAAAATACTTAACAGAAAAAAATGACTCAGCCTAAATGGAAACAAAAAAATTAAAACCAAATTTTTAAAAAAAATTAAATTGAGAATATTTTTAAAAATAAGTAAGCTTAAAACAGACATAATAAAAGGCTAAGAAAGGAAAAAAAAATTCTTTAAAGAAATAAGAAAAACAAAAAAACTTTAGAAACATGCAAATACAAACAAAAAAATTAAAGTAAAAAAACAAATGAAAACATATCAAATAAAAACTCGAAATACTAGTTAGTGAAAACAGAGATGGCACAAAAGGAAAATTCTTAACAGTAAAAAAAACATTTAAAAAGTTATCCAAAATAGGAATGAAAATTAAATTAAATAAAAAAAAATAACTATTATTTAAAAAACAGCAGGCTAAATAAAAACTGAAAAAAAAAAAAACTTCTTTAAAGAAAAAGGAAAAATTTTTTAAAAATCCTAAAAAAAAAAAAACTAAAGTAAAAAGGTAATATCTGTCTATATTTCTGAGATGACGTATTGCAATTATTCCCATTATTTACATTGTTTGGACTGTTGTCCTCATCTTTATTGTCAAGTTCACAATGTCTTTGACTGTTATACACTCAGGCCTTCTTGAGGTAATTGGGATTTCAAACTAAACCCTTTATTTTGTCCACCAGTGTTCTAGTTTCATGTGCCATACCTCTTCCAGATGTTTCAGATATCTCCCCCAACTCTCCAAATTTTAACTCTCCAAATTTTTTGTTACCACTTCTGTAGCCAGGTATTGAAATCACAACTCTTTGAGTCTAGTCACTGGATCCAACCAATGCTTTTATCCACTGGGCCATGTGTTCTTGAGGACATCAGTGTGTGAATTTTTGGGACTTATAAACTTCAAAAATCTACCCTAGTGGACGAAATAAATGGTTCAGTTCGAAATTTCAGTCACCTGAAGAAGGCCGGAGTGTACAACGGCCGAAATATTGTGAACATGACAATAAAGATGAGGACAACAGTCTAAACAATGTAAATAGTGTAAGTAGAAGGATAAATTTTAAAAAATCAGATAAAGAAACAAAATATGAGTCAAAACAGAGATCGTAAAAAGTTAGAGAAAAAAATAATCATGAGCTGAAACAATAAAAGTCTAAAAAAAAAAAAATTCAAAAAATGTGCATTTCCTTTGTCTTTGTGAAAGTAATCTCCTTGGTATTTCACATACCTATCTTAGCATCCCCAAAACTTTTCAGAATAGTCTGCAAAGTTCTCTTTTAGGATTAGGATTACCATCAACTGCCTTGTCACCTCCACTTTCATAACCTCCCACCAAAAACAAAACATGTTAGATTTCATATGCAATACAACCAAGTCCAATAATTCTGTAAAAGTCAGGGGCTGATTTTAAACTATTTCAATATTATAAACAGTAAAATAAAATCAATATTTTTCAATTCTAACAGGTGTCTAAGGAAGGTCTAAAGAATGCTACAAAAATTATTTCCCAAAAGATTTTCCCTATTTTTACAAGGGACCAATCTATTCAAGTAGTGCCAACTGATAAAGGTTATAGAATATCAAGGAGCCCATGTTAACCATGGAAAATAATAATAAAATATATTTTAGTATTTCATTTCAGAGATGAGTAATTGTCAATATACTTGAATTATTTCAAATTATTGTTCTCATCTTGATATAGATGACATACACAACATTTCAATCAAGTTCCCTCTGGTCATCATCAGATGTCTATTGATTGGCTGATATGGGATATCTATTGATTATTGTAACATCTTGTTCTTGTGATGACGGTTATTGTTCATTCCTTCTGAATCTGTGTCACTAGATGACAGTAAAGTATGTATAATGAACTCCTATATCAACTATGCCACCTTTCCAAAGGACATTCATATGTTTTTCAAGCCTTTTTTATATTTAATAACAGATGGTTTTTGACATTTGGTTATGATGAGAGGTTTGTACTGCTGTTCATAATTTAGTATTTCATTTCAGAGATGAGTAATTGTCAATATACTTGTAATATTTCAAATTATTGTTTTCATCTCGGTTGATATTATTGTTACAGGCACAATATTTTGATTTGATTATAATCAAGATATTGCATAGTATCCAATCAATCAATGAATTTAACTACTAACAGTCAAAACTTTCAGAAGAGTTAGGATCATAAAAATATACCACATGTAGAGAACTGTATAAGTTTCCTAAAACAGGATCTTTCAAGAGGTTTTGGATTAAGCATGAAAATACTTTTGGTACACTCTAATGTTATGTATGAGAGGTCTGAAGATGATAATTTCAGAATATTTTTTTGGCCATTTGACACTAACAGGGTCCTGTTTAAGATTTTAGAGGGAAAATTGTGAAATAGAAAAGGAATAAAAGTTCTTGGAAGAAATTTTTTTTACTATGAAAAATTTCTTTGTCAAGAATAAAGAGAAAAATAACCTTTTTATTATCACCTGTTATCATTCTATTCTCAGCACTATTTAAATTGACTGGTCTGCTTATAAATAATTTTTTTTAATTTTTATAAATTAGCATTGATTACATCTTTCTAAAGCCATGGCATTTGTTAGAATAAAAAAAATATTCATTTTTTTAAAATACTTTTTAGAAGTTCATGTGTCATATTAATCCCTGACTAATTAAAGAGTTATCTGCCCCTTTTTTTTTATTAGTTTGAAAATGTGTTTTCACCATTGATAGCTGCATACTTTTATTATTGTTTTTAATCATATCACCCAGTAAGACAAGAGAGTTACTGAGTGTGAAAGAATAAAAAAAAAGAAACATTATTATGGAATGAGAACAATAGAAGAGTAATCAAGAAGACAGTAGATAATGATTGACATTGTATTTAAATTTTTTAAGAGCAAAGTTGGCTGGAAAGCTAAAGTCTGAAGAGAATTCCACAAGTGAGAAGTGAAAGAGAAGAAACTTTTAGCATAGTACACTCACACAGATCATTGCTAATGTAATTGTTAGAGTTCTGCCTGCATACTCATCATTGCAGACTTACAGCAACATCATGTTGAAACACCGGCTCCCATATGATGACCGAAGTTAAGCAACATTGAGCCTGGTCAGTACCTAGATGGGTGACTGCTTGGGAATACCAGGTGATGTAAACTTGGATGTGGAGGTGGTTTAATGGATAATGGCTAGGAATTGTTGATCAGAGAGCCAGTTGGGTTTGTTATATTCACTTACAGGCAAATAAGATATATATCCACCTTTTCTCCCTCTAGCTATGGGTTAATTAGTATGACTTATATCATTAAAACCATTATTATCTCCAAAAAGCATGAAAATAAAATTGTGTGCAAAATATGTAGATTTTGGCATTAAATAACCCATAGAGTTTGATAGGCCACTAAACGTGGAACTGGAAGAGAGTTCCACAAGCAAGAAGTGTGAGAAAAGTAACTTTTAGCATAAAACTTGCACTTACATCTAGCCATTTCAACTATAAAATGATGACACTTTTGAGAAAAAGGACATCAGTAATACACATTTATCAGTGATATAAACAGTTTCAAATTTAACAACTGTAAATAAAAACAAGGTACAGATAACTCTCTATGAAATCAGGGAATTATTTGACATTTTATTTATATTATGAACAGGGACCCATTTCTAAAATGTTAAAAACAAAAAAAAATTAATATTTTTTTATTCTGACAAATGTCGTGGCTTGATAGAGATCTTATAAATGCTACTCGACAAAAATTCTTAAAAGAAAAAAAAATCTTCCCTATTTTTTATGAGTGGACAAATCAATTTAAGTAGTCCCTTATTCCTATAAACTGAAATTTATTTATTAATAATATCAGATATAATAATATTATAATTCTACTTGTTCATTAGTTTGCACTTACATTATACCTACCAATACCTCATAAATAATGGACTATTTTAATCATGAGGAAGGATGGATAAGACATATCATAGTCACTAATTGGTTCTTGTGAGGAAAAAGAAAGAAAGGGAAGATAGAGGAAGTGATAATACTCTCAGATATTTAATGTCTGCTTCAGTGAAACGGAAAAACTTATTAATTTCAAAACTTTTTATTTGTACCCTCTTACTTCTTTAAATAATAACCTGCATTCATAATTATGGTTGTTGTTGCAATATTTGGTTAAAGTTGTTAAACTCAAATATTTAACAATGCAATAAGGGGAATTTCTACAACTATAAAATAGTTGTAGAACTTACCAGGAACTTATTCAATCATTATGAATTAAGATTCATCAGAAAATTCAAATAAGAAAACTTAAATGTTCGCAGGTATTTCTAGTTACTCTTTAATCGTAGAATTATACTAATAGTTATATTATTTATATTTAAGATATCAAAAGGCTAAGTGAGAAATAATACTTTTTCTATATGCTAACATTTCATACGTGTTGTTTGTATCTTACTATGACTCAGACCAAGTGAACGACGCATAACCTCTTTCTAGTTTTATTGTTAGCAGTGATTTACATGTAGCCAGTTCATACCAGGTATCTTTTGGATAACATACAATCTTCCCGTAATAGATTATAATAAATGACTTTCAACTCCCACGCTAACAAATGACCTTCCTTCATTTCTATTTGAATCAATGGCAGGTAGAGACAACCAGGATTAAGTCAATAAGTCAATAGGAGTTGAAATAAAACACAGATAATCTAACAAACAAGATTTATATAAAGTTACAAGCCTAATTAAAACAATAACTAAATCAAGATGTTAAAAACTAACTATGTGTTTATATATATAGGTACGGTGGAGTAATGGATAACGGCTTGGATTGAGGAATTGGAGAGCTGAGTTCGAATTCCAGTCGAATCCATTACATTCACTTACGTGCTAATACCCTTGAGAAAGGTGTGAATCCTCTTCTTCTCCCTCCAACTATGGGTAAAATAGCAGGACAGATTGGGTTCTATAGCCTTGGATGGTAACTGGTCTAGGAGAAGGACAACTCTGAATTCAAAACCTGCGGAGGGTCGTTTGGGGACCTTGTGGCATTCGTTGCACCAGGTCCCTGTATTCATCACTCCAAAAAGTGTGGATGGCCCTGCACAAAGCCTTTACCACTATAATCAAATCCTGTGTGGATGTCGGGCTTTCAGTTTCTGGGAACTGGTCTGCCTGACCCTCATATGTCGAGTTCGACGGGAGAGTCCATTATATATATATATATATATATATATATATATAATAAAATATATAATATATATATATATAATAATAAAATATATAATATATATATATATATATATATATATATAATAATAATAAAATATATATATATATATATATAATAATAAAATATATAATATATATATATATATATATATATATATATATAATAATAATAAAATATATATATATATATATATAATAAAATATATATATATATATATATATATATAATAAAATATATATATATATATATATAATAAAATATATATATATATATATATATATATAATAAAATATATATATATATATATAATAAAATATATATATATATATATAATAAAATATATATATATATATATATATAATAAAATATATATATATATATATATATAATAAAATATATATATATATATATATATAATAAAATATATATATATATATATAATAAAATATATATATATATATATATATATAATAAAATATATATATATATATATATATATAATAAAATATATATATATATATATATATATAATAAAATATATATATATATATATATATATATATATATATATATATATATATATATATATCATATCCCCCCCCCCCCCCATGCAAGGCAGTAAGGCCACTAAGACACAAGGGGTTA
The DNA here is from genome assembly GCA_964036315.1 of Acanthosepion esculentum. Taxonomy (NCBI): domain Eukaryota; kingdom Metazoa; phylum Mollusca; class Cephalopoda; order Sepiida; family Sepiidae; genus Acanthosepion; species Acanthosepion esculentum. Next base: position 51,956,867 of record OZ038491.1, on the reverse strand, counting down.
CTGAGTGTGAAAGAATAAAGAAAAAAAAGGGAAACATTAAGGAGCGGGAACAATAGAAGAGTAATCAAGAAGACAGTAGATAACAATTGACATTGCATAGAGCTGGAAGAGAGTTTCACAAGTGAGAAGTTTGAGAAAAAAACTGTTAGCATAAATCTTATGGTTACATTTAATCAATTCAACTGTAAATTGATGAGACCTAGTTGTTAATCTAGTGCTACGCTTAAATTCATAAAGTCTAGATAGCATAGTGAAGAGTTTATCTGAAAAGTTACCATGAAAGTATTTATAGAAAATGCACAGGGAAGCTGCATTACAGTGGTGAGAAAGTGACTGAAACCAAGACACCAGGTTAGGTCTGATTCTTCTTTGAATTTTATCAAGAATCTTTAAGTATATAGCAGGAGCACCAGGCCATATGTGGCAGCAATATTCAAATCATGAATGAATGGTACACTTATAGATATGTATGATAGATTCAAGAGAGAAAAATTGTCTAGCATGACACAGTGAACCAACTTTCTTAGCAATAGACCTAGTAATGGATTCAGTATAATCGTTCCACTTTATGTCAGTCAAAATGTAAACCTGAGAAGGTGCAACAAGTCACTCACAGAGAGGGTTTGGTTTGGTTTGGTTTGGTGTTTTATGGTATATCAACCTCAATGGGTTATTTAATGCCAACAAAATTTTTATTGCTGGTAATATATTTTTTTTTCAAAAACCTATTTCTGAGATTATTTTTTCTTCAAAAATCTATTTCTGGGAATATTTTTTCTTCAAAACTCCATTTCTGGGAATATTTAAAAAAAAATGTATAGCTGGTTGTATTGCTGGTAATTTTTTAAGTATTGCTGATAATAATTTTTCCTTCAAAAAATTATTGCTGGTAATAATTTTTTTACAAAATATTTCTGAAATTAAGACCTATTTTTAGACTTTTATAGTATTTTGACTCCAGTTCGAGGGTTAACTACCCACCCACAGCTGGGACCCCAACAGGTGCCACCACCCCGGGTTAGGGTGGACCTGAGAACACCAGCAACCATGAGGCAGTTCCATGTTCCTCAAAACCTCCTGACCAGAGACCTTTCTGTCGGACGCAGTTTATCGTCTTACCCAGGATGCAGATGTAGTTTATCATTATACCAAGGTTGGCACCTGGATATTAATATCAAGCCATTCTGATGGGAGTGGGTAATTGAATGAAAAATGGGAAAAACTTCTTTAGAAGGACTTCTTCAGACTAATAATGATTTTATTAATAAATTCTTATATAACTGGTATGGACAAAATAGAGCATATGCTGGTTACAAGAAAAGTTGGAAATACAGGGACATTTAGTTTTAAATTTAAATTTTTAAAATTTTTGGCATCTTGTGTATTTAGATGCATAACTGAGCCAATTTTATTTAATTTTAGTCAGACTTCTTGATCTAGGCCAGTTGTTATTAATTTCACTGTATAAAAAAATAAAAAACAAGGATAGCAACTCAAACATGCGTACCCACTAAAAATAATGTTTATAGTAAGAAGAAATAATACTAGAGTAAAAGATCCATTTAAAAATTACTCTTGTTTATGCTTCAAGTCTGAAAATGAAGCTAGCTGATATAGATTTGTTAAAATCCTGAGAGATGTGTGTTCATTAAATAGGTAATTCAAACCTTGCTCTATCAAGATAGTCTCTTGAGGCAAAATTGATAATAGCATGCTTTGGCTATAGTAGTGGTTTACCTGATGTAAAAAGGGATACAGGTTCAATTCCTTTCAGGAAGCACAATTTTTCTTTTGTATGAAAAACTGATAGCAACTCAGATGTGTGTACCCACTAAAAATAACATTTATAGTTATTGTGTATATTGCATATACTTGTGTATAAACTGACTTCATGTATAGAGCAACACCTTTTTTTTTTACATAAATTTTAAACCCACCATAAATATATTTACCTGTGTATAAATAATGTATAGTGTATATTTGTAGAAATCCCAAGAGATGTGCATTCATTAACGAGGTAACTCAAATCTTACTCTATCAATAAGCTCTCCTGTGGCCAAACTGATAATGGCATGTATAATGAAAATAACCAACAATTATTACAACTTAAGAAGCTTTGTCTATATTTCTGAGATGAGTTATTATGTACAGTATTTACATTAGTCGGACTATTGTCCTCATCTTTGTTGCCATATTTGTCACAACGTTCAAGGACACATGGCACAGTGGATAAAGGTGTTGGTTAGATCCAGTGACAGAGCCAAAGAGTGTGAGTTCAATGCTCGGTTAAGGCAGTGGAGAACTTTCAGAGGGAAAATTAGCAGGAGAAAACCGATAACTGATATCCATCAAACATGGCACGTGGAACTAGAACAGTCTACCCCAGTGATCGAAATTTCAACCACCTGAAGAAGGCTGGAGCGTACAACGGCCGAAACGTGACAAATATGGCGACAAAGATGAGGACAATAGTCCGACTAATGTAAATACTGTTAAGAAGCTTTAATAAACCATTTTTCCAGGCTACTGTTAGTGAATTAAAAAGTCCACCTTTGTCTCCTCATGGCACACAGGTGGATTGTCATAGTCCAGGAGAGAGGACTGATAACCTTCATTCACCAGGGAGTTCCTCAAGGGATATCAATTATTATTATTACATTCCCCCCTTCTATTTTTATTTGGTTACAAGTCCAGACAATGAAGAGGTTTTATCAATCTTGATGACCTACGAAGTACTGGACAGTCAGCTTTAGTTAGTAAAGGGGTGGGTGGGCACATCAAGTTCAGCTGACTCGGATGACAATTGCTCATTACTATTGGTATCTTCATTTTCAATTCAAGCGACCTCAAAGGTTTCCTTTATTACACCAATGTTTTCTGCCTATGATACTAGACATGGTGCTAGATCCCTTAATGGTAACGTTGATTCTTGTCCATCTTAGTGCTTAACAGTAGCATAGGATGGATTTGTGTCTATTAGTCCATTAATTGTAATGAAAATAACCAATAATTATTACAACTTAAGAAGCTTTAATAAACTAATTTTACAGGTTACTATTAGTGACTTAAAAAGTCCGCCTTTGTTTCTTCATGGCATGCAAGGAGTATGTCGTAGTCCAGGAGAGTTCCTTAAGGGTCAATAACCTTCATTCATCAGGTAGTTCCTCAAGGGCCATCAATTATTATTATTACAGCATGATTCAGCTATAGGAGTGGTTTCCCTGATTGAAAAAGGAATATAGGTTTGATTTAAATAAAAAAAAACAAAAAAAAACAGTGATAGCAATTCAAATACTAAAAAATAATGTTTGTAGGTATGTTCAATACTTCACTAAAAATTAGCATATCCTGATGAACAAAGCCCCAAAATTGATTAAAAATCTTTCATTGCCTAAATGTTTATATTGTTATTAAAAGGAAAGACCAAAATATTTTCTGAATATTTTTTCATAATTTTTAATCCTCCCTATCATGTCCAAAATTTTATCTAAATATCTTGTTTTTTTGAGTCAACGAAATTACAATAAAAATCAATCATATCCGCCATTTTTTTGATTTTGTAAACAAAATAAAAATTATCAGTTTAAAATCTTGTAAAAATCAATTATACCTTTTCCTGAAGTTATTTGAGGAAAATTAGAAAATTTAAAGTATACTTAAATGTTATTTGAAAGAAACATTACTTACTTTTTTAGCAGAAAAAAATTTAAGAGAGACATGTCTAACAGTGGTGACAAATTTTGGAGGTGTGAAATGACGTACATCAATGTATTGACAACTTACGTCGGGGGAATTAATTAGATGGTAGGACAGAAATGACAATATTTTTCCTAATTTTAAGTGAACCTGGTTAGTACAGTTAAAAAATAAACTTTATTGTAATACAAGATATCAGATTAAAAAAATCCATTTGAAAATGATGAAAATGAAGTTAGCAGGTATAGATTTGTAGAATGATAGATGTGCATTCCTTACATAGGTAAACTGAACTTTGCTTCATCAATATATTCTCCCATAGCTAAACTGGTAATGACAAAAAAACTTTGGATATAGGAATGGTTTCCCTGATGGAAAAAATGGATACAGTTTCGGTTCCTGTTGAGAATCACAAACTTTTCTTTTGTAGGACTTCTCAATCTAAGTTGATATTTGGAGTGATTACTAGTGATGGTGACATTATGCCTCCATTCATCTTCAACACAGAAGCCTACATCAAGTGCCTTGAGGAGGTAGTGCTGCTCTGGGTCAAGAGGATGGCTGCTGGGACACTGTTTGGCAACAGGACTCTGCATCATACCACACAAGCAGGAGAATCCAGTGATAGTTGTCAGACAATTTATGCAACTACATCACCATTTATATCTGGCTACCTAACTCCCCAGACTGCAACTCACTTGATTATTATGTGTGGGGCACGGTTGAGCAAGAAACCAACAAAACTCCTTGTAATACCAAAGATGAACTGAAGGCTAGGATTATGACAGCATTCACCAACTTAAACAAGGAGATTGCCCAAAAGAGTTGCAGGAGATTCTGAAGTCGTCTGGAGGCTGTGGTTGAAGCCAATGGTGATTTTATTGATAAATTTACTCTTTAGTATTTCAAGATATTTTTATGTAATTTTGGTAAATATGTTTGTTAAAATGAGATGTCAGTGTTATTTTCATTTTTGTGTAATTTAGACGACAATTCATCCATCACACCATTTAGATATAGTGAAGAAATGAGACAAAATGGAAAAGTTTCTTAATGACAACACATTTCGCTTTTGTGTGTTAGGTAGACTTCTTCAGGTATCCTAATCAGGCCTACCTAATACACAAAGCTGAAATACATTGTCATTAAGAAACTTTTCCATGTCTCATTTCTCCACTTTTATTCAGATTCCATATCCTACTAACACATACAGATATTTTTCTCAGAAAGCCCATATCTGCTCAGTTTCCTATCCGAAACATAAACAAAGCAATTTCTAATGGATTAATGGACTTATTTTTAATCTTACTTTAATCTTTTATTACTTCAACCATTATTATAGTGGATATTCATATTTAAAAGAGACGCCCCATTTTTATTTAAAAGTTTCATTTATTGGTCTGTGCATCTGAGAAATCTTAATAAAAAAACATGTGCTCTCCAGCAGGGATTAAACTTGTATCCCCCTTTGTAGGATAAAAAAAAACAATATTTGTTTAGGTATGCTTTACCACTTGGCTACAGAGAGTGCAACAGATGAGAAATCAGTTTTCATGTATTTCTTCGCCCAAATTACATCTATCTCTTTGTGATGTTTACTTAAAGGTAGTAGTTTAACTTTTCCTGTACCTTTTCTATAAATATTTTTTACTGTAATTGTTCTGATGACCTTTCCTCTTTGGTATCTTGACTGTACAAATTTAAATGCAATACTAGATTAGCAGCTGGGCATCATCATTTTAAATTTGAAATGGCTAGATGTAACCATAAGTTCTATGCTAACAGTTTCTTCTCTCACGCTTCTCACTTGTGGAACTTTCTTCTAGCCTCTTGCTTTCCAGTCAAGTTTGATCTCCAAAAATTTAAATGCAATGTCAATCGTTATTTTCTGTCTTCTTAATTTCTGTTCTTTTATTGTATCTTCTCCTAATATTTTTTTACTTAGTAACCCATTGCACCTTCATGGCTTTCTTGCCTTGCTTGGGGTGAAATGATTAAAAAACAATTGAATTTCACAACAGTAAATAAGTTTTTTATAAATGTTTCTAATAAAATCATGTATCAGGTCATCCCATAAGTTCTGTCCGAATTTTGAATAAAGAAAACAAGTGACCAAATGTTATATTTAATTACAGATTCAATCAACAATGTATTTTCCCTGATTATCTATGACTTCCTTCCATCTATTAACAAGCTTACTAATTCCATTACTGTAAAATTCTTTTGGCTTTGATTCGAAGAACTCACAAATGTCAGTTTTAACCTCTTCCTGTGTTACAAAAGCTATTTCTTCCAAATCATTCTGTAAGCTACGAAATAAATGGTAGTTTGAAGGAGCAAGGTCGGGAGAATAAGGTGGATGAGGAATTTTCTCCCAACCAAGTTCTTCGATCTTTTGTGACATGATTCTTGCTGTGTGTGGTCGCGCATTATCCTGATGAAACATCACCCATTTTCGATTCACTAGAGCAGGTCTTTTTTTCCTCAAAGCTTGGTTCAAACGCTCTAATTGCTGAGAGTATATTTGAGCATTAATTGTTGCATTAGGTGGTAAGAATTCAAAGTGGATTATTCCTTGGCAATCCCACCAGATTGAAAGAAGAACCTTTTGCCCATGAAGTTCCATTCTCGGCTGTGGCTGGGGTCCTTCCACTTTACCAAGCCACTGTCTACGATGCTTAACATTTCGATAAAAGATTCATTTTTCGTCGCCAGTCACAAGTCTATCCAAAAAAGGTGAAACAAGTTGGCGAGAATGGAGAGAAGAGCAGATGTCAACTCGGGATTTGAGGTTGTTTTCAGACAATTCATGAGGTACCCATTTTCCAAGTTTAGGAACTTTTCCAAGTTGTTGATGATGATGATGATGATGATGAACAGTTGTATGGTTTGAACTGAGAACCCCTGCCAATTCCTCAACTGATAAAGCAGGATTTTCTTCAAGGGCTGCTTCAAGAAGCTTTTCATCAAACTCAACTGAACATCCGGTTCGATCTTCATCTACAAGGGTGAAATCTCCACCTCCGAATTTTGCAAACCATCTTCTGCAAGTTCTTTCATTCACACATTCCTCTCCATAAACTGAGTGAATGTTTCTAGCCGCTTCGGCTGCTGAGTTTCCTTTCTTGAACTCATAAAGCATTATGTGCCTCAAATGATTCTTGGGTACTTCCATGTTAGCAGGGTTTTAATCAAACAAAATTTAATTTTATTGTTCTCTGAAATAAAATTTGATCCGTTTAAATGCATCTAAACATAAAAATAATGTTCAGCTCCATTAGACATTATAAAATACTCTTTAAATTTTGTTCATTTTAACAAAAAGTTAAAATTCGGACAGAACTTATGGGATGACCTAATATTATGATAATATTTCATATAAAGTCCTGTATATTGTTTCGTTTACTTGTAAAATATTTTTAGGTTTAAAATTTGACAAAAATTAAAATTCAGTCAACAAGTATACATTTTCTTAGAATTATGTAGAAGTTGAAAATGTTTTAATAATGACTTGAGATTTTGTTAAGAAGTTTTTTTGTTTTTTTTTGCTTGAACATAAATCAGCTAATCGTGTTTGCGCTAGGCAAAGAATTTTTTACGACAATGTCTACAAATGACATGATTCCAGTTGTGATATTGAAAGCTAAGTAACAAGTCATAGCTTGGTATGCTACACAATATGAGATTTTTTTTTTTAAATCAGTCACAGGAGATTTTTAAAAAAATGTAAGAGTGACCTGAATACATACCCAGTGATGCAAACAAACTTGAAAGGGATGGGAGACTGATGGTTACCCACAAGAACAGTTAAGTGGGGAGAGGAAAGAGAAAAAAGTAGACAATTCTGAAAAGATGAGTGATTAACATGATCCAATTTTTTTTTTTTTTATTCAAAAAAGTACATAAAAATAAACTTATTATGAAATAGTCTACATTTTTATTTTAGTCCATATGTTTATATTTTGCTGAAAAGTTATCTCACTTTCTCTGGTGACACCAGGTGGCAGTGTCTTTGTTTTGACAATGGTAGACTATTCCAAAATATTTACTTAGCTAGGAGGTGAAAAGACAGACACTGTGAAAGATCAAATACAATATTAATAACTAGCTGGACCAATAGAAATTCCATGGTTGACAGGTTGACACTTGATTTATTGTGTCACTTTATGGGAAATAAATTGTAAGTATTCATTAATTACCCATACAGTTGTGCGTTATAATAATTTTTCAAGTAGGTGTTAATGACATCTATTTCCTTTAATCATATAGAGTGGATCCTGCAGAAATTGCATGGATTTAGCTTACTATTTTATTACTAAAACTAATCATTTCAGGCTGGTATATTTCATATTACTATACCATTTCACTGAAGCAGACATTAAATTTGTGAAGATATTATCATTTCCTTTATCTTCCCTTTCTTTCTAGAAACATCTATACAGTTTCAATGCATCACAGAATAAAGATTACTGGAAGTTAAAAAGAAAGGGTTAGAGATTTACTTTGTCCACCACTGCTATATCATGAATTTGTGGACAAGGGACAGGCAAGATAAATTTGTGGGCAGGGGACAGGTAAGTTATTACAGGGCATTAGGTACTAACCAATTAACTAAGAAACAAGCAGATTTATAATATGATTGGAAAAATATATTTAAAATCCCATTATTTTTATGGTATAAGTAAACTGGTAAATATAAAGAAAGACCAACTAGTTACTATAATTTTAAAAATTGTTACACTGCACTAACATGGAAACAATGATGAATAGTACTTTTTGCTGCTGGAAAACATTTTTAATTTATAAGTAATAAGTAAGGCTTTAAATCCAGATATAGTGGACCATCTCTTATACATAGTATGGAATATACATTCTTTCTCCTATACATGACTTATAAGAAATGTGGCATAAGAGAGGCACCAGATAATGATGTGTATTAGGAGGGAAAATGAATATTTTCTCAGATGAAGACTTAACATTCCAAATACAAAAGATACCTGAGAATGGTCATAGAAAGAGTAACAAAAAGATTATATTAAAAAACAAAAAAAACAAGGAAATTACTTCAAGTGAACCAATATGCAGTATAATTTCCTGGTTATCAGTAATGTTTGCATTAATTGCTGTTGAAAATAACTTTATTTCTGATTTCCAATGCATAATATACCATACAGACAGTATATGTTTAGAAAACTGGAAGTCAAAATAGCAACAATTGAAAGAAAAAAAGGAAATAGTGAAAGAGAGGAAAGGTTAAGGAGTTATTATAAAGTGAAAAAAATGAGAAAAAAGACAAATAATTACAACATTTTACATATATGCACATAGGTACATGGGTGCAAGCATGCACATATACACTATAAAAAATAACTTGCATCAATGAAAAGTGCATATAAAAAAGAAAAATCAAGAAGTATAAGCAGTCAATTGCTGATACTCCCTGAATAGTGGACAGAGTGATTCCTAGAAGGTCTGTAGCTTAAAATTTGCCACTGGAATACATAAAACTATATTTTTATCATATTACAAGTTGAGAATTTTTTTATCTGAATTTCTTGGGACCAGAAGTGCTTTGATTTTCATATTTTCCTGATTTTGGAATACAGGCTATTTAATTTGCATATAGCATCTATAAAATGCGACAACTTGGGAATGAAACCCAAGCATAAACATGATATCCCTTTACATTTCTTAACACAGCTTATACATATACACTGAAAGTAGTTTTATATAAAATTTAACAAATTTTGTGTACATACAGATACAGGTAATGGTGCTAGTTATGTAATGCTCACATGGATTTCGAAGTGGTAAAATTAAGATTTCATTTAAAAATTTTGTACTTTCTGGTTGTGTACAAAAAATATATATGCAGGACTTTTTTTTAATATCCTTACAGAGCACAAAACACCTGTTAAGTAAACTATGAATGAAGGTGTTGCTGTGAGGATTGCTAACAAAAATCTGGTGGCTATGTAGCTGGGCTGAAGAACCCCCCCACCCAGGGCAGATGCAGTCACTTACAAAAGCTGCACATTACCAAGGAACCTTCCAAGTACTTTCTGAAATTTTCCATTTGTGGCAAGTCATGTCAGTATCTGGAAAAACTTTCACATTTTGGAGGTTTGCAGATTTGGAAATTTCAGATAAAGGATACTCAACCTATATATAAGTTTACAGTTGGATTAATGTTTTTATCTTTGTTATTATTGTGTTCTCCAGCCTTCTTCTGGTGTCCATTTATCTGAGTAACCTTCATGAAATTTCAAACTGGCCCCTACAGGGATAGCTTGCTCTCATTCTACTGTTTGTGCCTAGATGTCATCAAGTACAGACTAAGACCAAGTGGAAAACAGGACTAGTAATAACCAAACAGTATTAAAAAAGAAGACACCTCTGAACATTGGAGCAAAACATTCTACGCTTGGAGATTAATTAAAGTGTTCATTTTGAAATACCCTGGATCAACAAATACCTGAAGAAGAGTGGAGGGTACAATGGCTGAAACGTTGCAAAAATAACAACAAAGATAAGGACTTTAGTCCAGCTATAAATAATGATAACTCCTCATTCCATAAATTGAGGCATATACAAGGTGTATCAAAAATACTTTTACAAAGTTTAAGGTGGTTGGAGCGGGTTCCTCGTGCCAAAACAAGGATAAAAGTTCATATAAACATGTTTGCAAATCCTTCTTTTCTGAGTTATTAAGTTTAAAGAAAGTTTAAAGTAAATGGTGCTGTGTTGCCGTGTAGACTAGATTACATTTGTCATTCGTGTTCATTTGTGGATAGTCTGTTTTCAACACTTAACATGTGTAGTAGTGGGTTAACTGAGAAGTGTCCCATTTAACAATGAAAAGATATTCATATTGTGAGCAGGCAGATATGATTTTTACATATGGCTGCATGAATGATAAAGGATGTGAGGCTGTATCAAAATGTGTTTCCAGATTGAAGGCAGCTTAGTCATCCAACATTTACTGCTGTTTATCGTCATGTTGTGGAGACAGGATCCATGGCACCACAAACTATAGATCAAGGCAGACTGAGATCCACTCATATAACTGGCCATGAAGAACACATACAAGCTAAACTTTAAACTTAATAACTCCAAAACAAAGGATTTGCAGACAAATGCTTATATAGACTTTTGTCCTTGTTTTGATGTGAGGAACCTGTCCCCAAAGTTTGTAAAAATATTTTTGATACACCCTGTATAACACAGTACAGCAAGTTTCTATTTACCCTTTTGAAGAATGCACACCTTATTGTCCAGTCCTTCAAAAGGACAAATAAAATCTTGCTGGGCTGGTACACGCTCTGTGGCTGAGTGGTCTAAAACACTGCAGATCATATATATATATATATATATATATATATATATATATATATATATATATATAAAAGCTAAGCTAAGCAGTAGGACACATATTTACATTTGCTCTATCCCAGATATTGAGCACTGTTGCCCCATAAATATAGCATACAATAAAACTATATAAGTATATGTAATGTGTCTGACTTTTTCTAAGTACCTCATACTTCTTCTCGGTACCTCATACTTGTGGCCTTGTGCCAAACATAATCACTGCCGAATAACTTTGTCCGTCTTCTGTCATTTAGACGCACACACGCTTCAAATCAGAAACCTTTTTCCTTTTTTCTCTTAGCTTCTCCCTCTTGTGTTGAGAAAACGTACACCCTCCCTCTTCTCTACTCCCTGTGTAGTGTGTCCAGATACATGGACATTCAGAATGACCCACCTACTCAAGCTTTTCACATGTTTTATTCCCGAGCAAAATTGTAGTAGTGAGGACTACTGTCCGTGTGTGGCAGACATTTTATACACTTGGGAACTTGACAGTTAATGAATTGTTGTTGTTATAGTCTACTCGACGAGGCTACCGACTAATAATATGATCGGTAGGTATCGAAGATGACTGTTTTCGATAGTGTCCATGATGTGCGAGCCGCTAGTATGGTCGGTCTCTATCAATAAGATTAGAACATTTCATTTTTACAACTGCTATGACCATTCATAACATTCGAATATCAGTGAATGACAGAAAAAGTTGATCGAGAAACGAAGGAAGAAATTAATGAACGAAAATAAATCAAATAACAAATGGACTAGGTAGGGTCAACGGAGAAAAGAAAAAAGAAAGAAAACTTTATTAACTTAAAATAAATCAACTTCTCTCTGTCCGATTTGTGCACCAAGGATTATTGTTTTAAAATTTCTTAATCGTCAGCGGAGGTGAAATTTTCTGACATTATCGATCGGGGATTTTTTTTTTTAAATATCACATCGGAAAGTCAGTTTTTAAGATATCCAGTGTCTTTATGAAAATTAAATAAATAACAGTTCAGTTAATTTTTTTTTGTATTTTATGGTCCTAAAAATTGATGGTGTAGTCATCATGGATGCAGAGACCTCAGTGATGTCTGTACAGCCAAATGAGCCGCCTTCCACAACGCAACAACAAAACCTTCTTCTCTCGTGTAACATGTGCAATGAACAGTTTCAGTCACCCAGGGCGTTGCCTTGCCTACACACTTATTGTAAAACCTGTTTGAGTTCTTATATTCAAACAAAACTCTCTGAGCTTGACACGGACTCCTTCCCGTGCCCAGATTGCAACGAGGATACACAGCCGATAGACCCATCGAGGCCCTCTACTGAATGGGCAGACGGATTTCCCGAAAATTTCTTCCTCGCAGATATGATGGCCCTACAGACAGGTAAAACAGATATAGTCGGCGAGATGGTGGAAAACAACACATCTGCTGCGACAGCGATTTCTAAAATTACCCTGAAAAAGTCGAAACGGATGAGTTTAAGCGAGTCCGACCTCTTACGTAATGGAGCCGATCCGACGGGCATTCGCCAAGAGATTATTGTTATGAAGACAGAAAAAGTCGTCCAATCTCCAAAAAAGCAGTCAGAAGACACTGAAGCTCCACTACTAGCTAAACTCCCAATTTTAAAACAAAAACCCGAAGAAAATAAAATATCTGATAATTTTGAAAATGGACTGAATCTACTGTTACCATTAAAACATACATTTTCTGCGAATGTTCCGGGGTCCGAGTCAGTTTCGATGTTAGAAAGTGCCCTACTCATGCCAGACGGATTTGTACTTGGAATTGATGGTAAGAATCGACGCGTGAAAAAGTTTACATTGACCGGTAAACTCGTTGGTTTGCTCCGTCTTGTATCCGAACCAAGTGATATAACTTTATTACCTGAAGGCGAAGCTTTGTTGACTCTACCCCAGAAATGTGAGATGATTTCTCTGGATCCGGATAATTCTTTGGAGATTACGAACCGACTGCAAACTCCCCGGAAGTACATGAGACTAGCGGCTGGACAGAATGAGCGCATAGCTGCCACCAACTGTGTCGATAATGTCTGGTTTGTTGATATCCTCTCCTATCATGGCCGGGTCCTCTATTCAATCCAGCGCTTGTGCTGTGGTCAGCCGGCCGGTATAATTGTTTCTCCATCAAGTGACATTATCATCACAGACTGTATTGAACGTTCGGTGATTGCTTTCCATTGGAATGGAAGATATAATTTCATATACAAACCAGAATCTAGTGAAAGCGATGAAAGTTTGAAAGAACCACGAGGAGTGTGCTGTGATCCGAATGGTCGTATTTACTTGGCGGATACAAAAAATGACCGTATTATTTGCCTTACCTACGATGGTCATGCCGAAAGGATTCTCTTGGATAGAGCGGATGGACTTTACCGACCTTCAAGTATTTTTATTAGCCCCGATTTTCTTTTGTTGGTCACCCAAGAGGATGGAGTTGTTAAAATTTACAAAATTTAAAAACGAAAGGAGAGAAAACATGTATTACAAAAGAAAAAAAATTAAATTGAAAAATTATTTTATAATTTAATTATTTACCAACTAAAAAGTAAAAACGAAATACATTTTTTATTCTTTTTTTTTAGGTTTGTTTTTTGGTTTTATTTCTCATCATTTCCATTGTATGTTTTTCATAAACTTAGTAATTTTCTCTCACTGTTTTAAAAACTGCTTTTTAATTTTTTTTTATATTTCATTTTCCTCCAAATGCTTTCCATAATGAATGTAGAATTTCAAAAATGCTTTTAAATTTTCTTTAGGATTTTATTCTTGGTTGAACCTATTTTTTCTATTTCTGTAAAAAAAAAATTTTTTTAAAAAAAACAAGGTTTTTATTTTTATAATTGTCTCGGATCCGACTACTTCTGTAACACTAAAAAGTTCTTTAAAAATAATAACTTATCATCCGGCAGCTTGCTTTTAAATTTTTTTTTTTTTAAATCAACAATAGTTCAAGGAAAACAGATAAGAATGGTTTTTGTTGCATATTGAATCAGAATATCTGATTATCATGATTTTTTTAAACCTTTTCTAAAAATGCATTGGTCCTTCCTGATTTTCTTATAATAAAAAAAAAATATTAAGCTCTCAAGTATTAAAAGAAAAAGATAATAGTTTGCAATCGGTGACTCCCACAAAAACTGGTTACTTTAAGGACCTATAAAAGTTGAACGGATCTCATATGAGCCAAGGCCACAATTTCCCTAAAATATTGATCATTTTTTTCTTTTTTTTTTCTTTTTGCGCTATTACACTTTCGCACCCCCCATTGCTTACTGTCATTCAGTAATGGATTGCCCTAGGTACGGTAGTCTGGAGACAGTTCTGTTTGTTATTGTTAATTATAATATGTAAATTCAAATATATATCTGGAAAAAAACAAAATCAATGTTTGTAAATCACTAACCCTAACCAACGGGAGTGGGGGCGAAAGTGTAATAGCGCCTTTTTTATAGTTCAACAAAGTAAAACCATTTTTTAATTTAAAATAATAAAGGCAAACTTTAAAAAAAGAAACACTTTGAAAAAAATTAAAATATCAATAATAAATGTCGAGTTTTAAAACAAATCTAATTCTACGTTAAGTCAATAAAAACCAGTAAATAAGAAAAAAGAAAGAATTTTTTTTCACGTTTGTATCAACAAGTGTCGTGTCAAACAAAAGGTTACCTTAAAAATGCGTGTTCATACTTTAGGTTAAAATGGGTTTTTAAAAAGTAAAGTAAAATTTGCCCTAAGTTAAGAGTAAGACTAAAAACACTTAATTAAAAAAAAAAAAATAAATAAAAGTTTTGCTCCTTCTATTGTTATTTTACAAACAAATTTACATGAAATAAAGTTTGAAGACATCGCATCCGCGTCACTGTGGGCTGGGTTTCAGCAACCCCCATGCTTTTGCTGAAAATTTGAAACAGAACGACTATACTTGTCCCCAGTCTGTTTGACAAGTGCTGTTGACCTGAGCTGTATCATTTGTCTGAAATGCCATTAATTTTCAAAATAAATCAAAACTTCATTTTCGGTATTTTTTTTCGAAACATTTTAGCTTCTAAAACTTAAAAGTGAAGTCTTATGCGGAAAATAGTTTATGTTTCAGTTTACTACACATCTCATGTTCAGGAAATTTAATAAGTACAAGCGAAAAGAAAAAAAAAACTATCAAAATTAAAATGTTTACACAGTAAGAATTATATCTAAATTTTTTAAAAAAGTTCTTTTATTTGAGAGGATCAGATAAAAAAATTAGATCTGATTTAGTCTCCCCACCAATTTTTATTTTGTGTCCCCGCCCTGCTTATTGTCATGAAAAAATAATAAGCATTTTATTGTGTAGGGGGTAGAATGAATAATAATAATAAAAGAAAACAACAATAAAGTTTTATATTCGATTATATTTATTTTAATTTAAAAGAAATGAAAAGGGTTAATAATTTGGTTGTTAAATCCTGTGAGAAAAAAAAAGGCAGATATTTTAATGATTAAATTAAAATTGTGAGTTTTCTAAAACTCAGAAAATCTAGTAAAATAGTCTTAAAGAAAGACTGGAGAAGATGAACCATTTTAAAATTTATAAAAAATGCAATATTTTTTTTCTTTTTTTAAAAGTTTAAACGATAGTGACACTTTCTTCCTCTATTTTTTGTTGTTGTCTGACTCATATGAAGTTGAAACAAGGACTACCTGAACCATTTGTAGAAATTCTTGTTTTTAATTTTTTTTTTTTATCGAAACACTCAGCTGAGGTCGTTACATTCTACAACCGTTTTTAACATGAATATCGGAGAGTTAAAAAAAATGTAGAGAAGTGTAGAAAAAATATTTTTTTAATTTATATAGTGAAAAGTAAAATGAAAATGCATAGTAAACTAATAACATACTCTTAGTGTTTAAGTGTTCATGTAAAAATGTCACAAATGATTTTTTTTTTTAAATTATTGCTATTTAAATCAAGAGTGAATATATTACTTTTTTTTCTAAGTCAGAAGCCGAAGATGACGTTTTTTTTTACAACTTTTTCTACCAAGTGGGAGAGCTTGACAAGTCTTTTCTTTTTCGATGTCGATTTTTTCCCCCCCTGGGTTAGGGTTAGTGACAGTGCAGATGTATTGAAAGGTGTTTAAATAAATAATAATTTTCCTTACTGTTTTTTTTCTCTCTCTTTCTTAATGCTGTAGTGAACCAACCAACATGCACATTTTTTTGTTTAATTTCAACTTGTCTTTGACACGAAACGATTGCGTGTGAGTGACGGTATCGGCCCGATACTATCGGGTATATCATTTTTATTTCTGCTGACTTCTTAAAACTGAGTGTCCTGTGTCAGTCATTGAAATTGAATTGAAGGAAATTCGTTATGTAAATGCAGTCGACATGTCCATAAAAGAAAGCCCTTATAAAAATATATGCGATCAATAATGATTCAGATTTTTACCAAGTAACACAGTCTCTCTTTTTTACATCAGAGTCTAAGTACAGAACAAAGTCTTTTTAAAAGGGGTTTACTTATAAATAAAATATATTTTCCCTCTCTTTTTTCCCAAACATAAATTAATTCCATGATTTGATGTTAACTTTACTACTTTCCATTTGAAAAACAAAAAATATCCGAAGTAGACCATCCAAGCTAAGACACTGTCAGTCTTTCTTTTACAAACTTCGACCATTTATCGCCCAATGTCTTCATTCCCCCAAGATTGGTAAAAAAATACTTTACATTTAAATCACAGAAGCGAGAATTCGCAGACATAAATAAATCATTACTTAGGGATTTAAAATTTATCGCTAATTTGTTTTTCACGAAGTGTACAACCTCTGCAACTTTTAAAATAAATTAAGTAAATTTTTGTTTCAATGAAACAATAATAAACAATCAAATTGATCCTGGTTCGATTTATTTTTTAGGGAATATTTCAAACTAATGAATAATAAATATAAATTTTGATGTCCGATGTATCCAGAGTTTGACTTCTTAGCCGATTACATTCAACTTTTTCTTTACTTTTTTTCGCTAATGTTTTAAATTCAAAAGTAAAAAAATAAAAAAATGAGCGTCATCATATTTTTTTTAACGTTTTCGATGTAATTGTAAAACTAAATTATTAGTGGTGTTTGTTTTATCCCCCGTCCATATATATATATGATTGCAGTCATCAATAAAACCATTATGTAAATGTTCCTTCTCGGAACGAACCGCGTCATTAAAACCTTTTTATTTTGTCTTTCGCTTACCCACCATCGACGCCATTTAGTCTCCAGACGCTCAATATTGTTTTTTAGTTACTTGTTAACAATCATGGTCCTAAAAGAAAAGACAACTTAGTTGTCTTTTCGCAATTCATACTATTTTTAAGCGAAAGATATTAAGCTAATATAAATAAATGAAATTATTTTATTTTCGGACAATTCCAAGTAGTAAAAATAATTGAACAAACAAATAATTCTAAGCAGTAATTAACGAAGCAAATGAACAATTTAATTTCAATACACTTCAAGGCGTTGTATACCATTTCATTTAAGAAAAAAGAAGATTATTTTCAAAAGTGTCACGAAGTGTACAACTACTGCAGCTCCATGAATTTCATCAGCCATTGACAAACAAACTTTGGAATTTTTTTTATTTTGTTTTCAATGAAGTATTGTAAAGAAACTAACCTAAAGGTTGGAGATTGTTTGGGAACAAGCCAGTATCATGAGATCAATTCAACACATTCCATTTGGGACCATGATAGTTAACTAGCACACTGACCCTTACTTTTTTACACTGTACAGTACACTTTATTTACAAAGACTAACTTTTAAAAGAAAATAACCTATTTGTAGGATTTAATGTCTTACATTCTTAATATTTTTCAAATAACTTCTCTTTTTAGCATAAGATTTGAAAAATAGCAGATTAAAAATTAAAAAAAAACAAAAGTGGGACATGTTAAGTTGAGAAAACCCCTTTTCTAAGAAAAGAGATCAGCCTTAGCATAACAAATGCGACACAGATAAGTCATAAACAGCAACCGAAGAATGTCATTTTATCCACCCCGTTGATATTTCTTTCATCTTATTTTTGTTGCTTTTTATTGCAGCTCTCAGACTCATTCTGTAATCATTTAAATTGTATGAATTTGTGTTTCTAAAGTAGAGCTGCTTCTCTGTCTGTCACAGTATATGTGACATGCACATATAATGTACGTCTATGTGGTTCATCTGTTTGTATTACCCAAGCACCAACACACATATTTACATTCACAATTTGACTGAGTTTGAAATAAGACATTTTTATACAATTTTCTTCTACTCAGTCTGGATAACCACTACCCTAGACTGAGTAATAAAGCCATAAAGTTGGAGATAAAAAAAAAATACTATTTTTTAAACACTAAAAAATCAGGTAATTATAAAATTTTATTGAACTTTCAGAACTTATTTGGTAACAATTATTTAAAGAATTATTTTTCTTTTTAATTTTGGCAAAATATTTTTAGGTCTGACATTGAATTAAAACACATACACACAGAAGTGAACATACATACACACACAGTTTAAATGAGACATTTGTGTTATGAGAGCGAATTTCCTTTCTGTCTGACAACAACCCCTAGGTAACAGGAAAAGAGTATAAGCCAAAATGTGCAGCCCTTTGAAATCATTCTCATGACTCCTGTATTTAAACTGAATATATTTTCTAAGAAATGTAGTATTTTAAAAGGACAAACAATTTAGATTTGAAATTTGATCAACTTGCCACCAGTGAAGCAACAGGTACTGGCTGAACTACATTGAAATAAAGAATTCACACCCTTGAGAAGCCTCTGTTTACATGACAGCTGCCTTACCAATTATCTGGTTTTCATGGTCATACTGGTAAATCAGTTTTTATGTAAAGACAGTTATAGGAAGAAAAATATTTTATAGACAAAAATCATGTTAAAGGAGGAAATGTCATCACTTTGGATTAGAGGGTGGGTGAAAGTTACAAGAAATTAATATATGAATAGTGGAACTTGGGGAAGCCTTAGCAAATGGAGAAAACCTGCAAAGAGCCACAAGAGATAGGAAGTTGTAGAGAGCCGTAAATGCCTATTTTTTGAAGAGACATGTCACATAGAAGAATTTTAATTTCAATATATTTTAATAAAATAAAAGTAATTATTAAATTATCACTTATTTCTTTACTATAAATTAAAAACTAAATGTGATTGATAACAGTCTGATAATATAATTAAAATAATATTTTAATAAACTAATTTATTACAATATTTCATTTTTTTTCCATATCCACAATCTAATGTAACAGCATTTTCCTTACCCCCAAAAAAGTGTACTTTATGTCTTTTCTTCAACAACTTTATTTTGTCTGGTGACTATTAAGTCAGGCCTCTTCAAGAAGAGGAATTGCAGCTTGAATCTAGGTCATTCTTGATTTCCATTCCACACTGGTTATTAATGATCACAATGACCATCTGAGAGCTATGATAAAAATGTGGGAATACCCAACTTGTTCACCAAAGAACTTCTGCTAATAGCCACTAGATTGTGTTGCTAATGCAGTAAAAAAGAAAAGGTCTCTCTTTCACTTTTCCTTTTACTCACAGGATGCCTTAACGATATGACATATCTTGTTCTATATGGGGGCTTCTTGTCTCTAGCGAAACTCATGTCATATTGAACACAACAAAGAATATACACAGCATACAAATGCATTAAAGCTTACTTGATTGCACACAGGCATATTTGATAATTCTACCAAGCCAACAGATAAAGAACTCCTTTTGTATTCTTTCTTTTTAGTTTGCTCAGGCAATAAAATATGTTATCATTAATTGCATATCCTTGTTTGTATATTCATTCTTACTCTTTTGTTTGAGGAAACTCCAATACCTCCAATATCCTATCACTAGATATTTCTGATCAAAATGAACCATTTTCAAAAAAGAAATTAAAGAAAACCCAACTAGGGATTAATAGTGATGATAATGTTTCATCTAATAATAAATTCATCAATAATTCATAATCTAATATTGGAATGTGCTTAGCAACATTTAAATCTATTTAAGACATAAGACATAAAAAGTTATATTTTTTTTGTCATGAAATAGTTACAAATACTTTTGCCTTCATTTTATTGTTGATATAGATATTTTCTTATAAAAGTATATCAAAAGTAGTTTTGTTTTTAAGTTCATGGGGAAACCACTCAAGAGTTCCTGTATATTTTTATGATGCATATGTATTGTTATATATATATATATATATATATATATATATATATATATATATATTGAATAACTTTATATATATGTATATATTGAATAACTTTATATATATATATATTCATACATGTTTCATTAAATAATATAGATAAGTGTTGTCTATATATTTTATGTAAGTTCTTTTCATATCGTCTGATAAGCTTAATAACATTATCATTAAACAATGAAAGAAAATCACAATATTGATACATATTTTTTAATCCAATCTAAGCTTTCGGCTTACATAAAAGAACTTACATAAAATATATAGACAACACTTATCTATATTATTTAATGAAACATGTATGAATGAAAAAATGCTGCCTAAATACACACAATTTAAATATATATATATATATATATATATATATATTGAATAACTTATGTATGTATGTATATATATATATATATATATATATATATATATATACATATATATAAGTTATTCAAAATTATAGCATAAACGTTATAAAATCATTACAATGGCTATTTTTGTAATGATTTTATAACATGTTTATGTTATAATTTTTTAATTAATTATATTTGCTCTACTCTGTATTGAGCACTTTTTTAACAATGGTATTTTTGGTTATTGGAATTTATTCCATATACACCAGTCCTATACTTATTATTTTGATGACTTAAGTTCTGAAAGTTTTTTAGTGCTTGTAGTCAGGTTCTCTTTTGTGTTTTAAAACACCATAATTGAGAGTTGATAGTTATCCATGTTTGCACTTCATTTCCTGGGCCAAGTCACCATTCTTGAAATATTTTCAGGCAGTACAGACCGATTCTGTTTTATTTTGTTTCATTTCTCAAATTCTGTGAGCAGCGTCAGTGGTTTTGAGACCAAGTTTAATATAACGCCTCAAAATTAACAGGCTTTCAATTCTTGTATCTGCTATTAAAACATCTGGATAAAAAGGTACAGCTGAATAGTATTTTTTTTAATCATTTCATCCCAAGCAAGGCAATAAAGCCACTAAGCTGCAAGGAGTTACTGAGAGAAAAAGAATCTGAGAAAAAAAAATCATTATTAAGGAGAGAGGACAACAAAAGAACAGGAATTAAGGAGGCAGAAGATGACGATTGATTTTTTTTTAATCATTTCACCCCAAGCAAAGCAATAAGGCCACAAAGACACGTGAGGTTACTGAGTGGTAGAGAATATGAGAAAAAAAAATTATTAAGGAGGGAAAACAATAAAAGAACAAGAATTAAGAATACTGTAGATAACTATTGACATTGCATTTAAACTTTTGAAGATTAAAGTTGATTGGAAAGCAGAAAGAGGATTCCACAAATGAAAAGTATGAGAGAAGAAACTGTTATCATAGAACTCATGGTTACATCAAGCAATTTCAACAGTAAAATGATGAGACCTAACCACCAATCTAGTACTGCTGTGCTTAAATTATGAAAGTTGAGGTTCCAAAGAGAAAAACTCATCAGAAAAATTTACATGAAAATATTTATTGAGAAAAGCATAGGGAAGTTATGTTACAGTGGTGGGAAAGTGAGTGATATATATAATATCGTGTAAAACTGTTTCCGAACTGCACCAGAAAATCTTGTCTACCATACTGACAACATCCAGTTCTTGATAATGACTGAGATGGTCGAAAGTAGTTGAACAAAACATAAACTTCAGACAATATTGAAAAATATTAATTCCAATGTGCAACTTCCTCTTCAAAAATTGGAAAAATACAAGAAATGAAACTGACTGGCCACGTTTAAATTTAACAAAACTAAATATACCCCCCCCTCTATATATATATATATATATATAATATATCATATTATATATATTGATATTCTCTCTCCCGATTGTAGTGTTATCATTATTGTTTGTGTTTTCTTAACTATCCCCTCTCCTTTTAGTTAGTTGAATAAATCTATACCCACCCCCCGTTGTCGCTTTTTTTTTTTTTTTTTTTTTTTTCTTTCTCTTCCTTGGTCACGTGGTGTTGTCTTGGTGGTCGTCTCTATATATATGTCGTTTTCTGTTGCCTCTTTAGCCAGCCGACCCTGACGATCTGCCTAAGTGAAACCTTGGTAGGTGTGTCGGGCTCATTAGGTTTGACTATATATATATATATATATATATATATATATATAGGGGAAGGGAATCACAGGTTTGTTTTATATATGTCCATGAAATAAATTTTGGAGTTAATGTCAGTAAAAAATTAAAAAGAATTTTTGAGACAAAGGGACTAATTTTGATAGAAAAGAAGTAATTTAAATTTTAAGCTGCACAAAATTTTATAAACACCTGATATAATTTTTTAACCCTTTCACCCCAAGCAAAGTGAGAATGCGACTAAGATGCAAGGGGTTACTGGGAGTGAAAGCGAATAAAAAGACTTTAGAAGGAACCAGGAACCCAATCCTAAACAGGAAACAAGGGATAATCGATCCTCCAAGTCTATAAGTCTACCATTCAACCTTGCATGGAGTATTGCTGCCATTTATGGTCTGGGGCCCCTGCGTGTTGCCTCAGGGTTCTTGATAAGATCCAGAGACGGATATGCAATGTGATTGGCCCTGATCTGTCATCTCGTCTGCAGTCGCTCTCTCACAGACGCGATGTTGCATCGCTCTGCCTTTTCTACAAGTACTTCCACAGTAATTGCTCCGAGGAGTTGCTTTCGCTTGTCCCTAAGCCTCATGAATTTAAGCGTCCTACGAGGCTGGCATCCCGTTCCCACCCCTTCACCGTTGAAACTGTTAGATGTAGACGTCTTTTCTACTCCAATAGCTTCATGTCTCGCACATCTTGCCTATGGAACTCCCTTCCCTATTACTATTTCCCTGACAAATACAATCTCCAACGGTTTAAGTGTAGCGTCAATCGTTATCTCCAATTTCCTTGATCTATCCACTTCCCTTCTCCACTTCCTGTCATCTTTCATTCCTATCTGCTCTCACTGTATATCTTCCGTAACTCTCCTGCCTTGATCGACCCTCCGTCCTTCTCTTTCTCCACATCCCTTCCTTTACCACTCCTATCTGCTCTTCCTCCAACCCTTCTGTAACTCCATGCGTGATAGTGGCCACCAGCCTTGCTTGGAGTGATACGCTTAAAAAAAAAAACAAAAAAACCTCTACTCCTGTTCAATAGATGGGGAAGGCATATGAAACAGGTGATAGGCAAACCTATCTACTCCTTTTAATAGTTTGGTTCTTGTATTTTTTTTTAAGTAAAAATTAAAAAAGAAAAAACTTTTTTTATTTTTGACATTAACCCTTTGATCCCGAGTGGCTGCTGTATGGAAGTTGCTGTTATAAAGCATCAAGAATCGTGGAAAGCAGAGATGGACAGCAAGGGTTCAGGGTGAGAGATCCATACTCATGATGGGGTCAGGATTAAAAGAGTTAACTTTATGGAATAACATGTATTTACTATTTTCTTCCACTTTCTTCTGACACATTTTAGACAACTTCATAGTTCCATCCTTCCAGAACGTTCAGTACCTTTCTCATAAAAGAACTGTTGATGGTGCCTTTTGCAGTTTTCTAAGAAATTGAATTATATAAATAATAATTTGAAGGTGGAATATCAGGTGAAGTTAGTTAAAACTAAACACTCCTGATGCTATCTAATGACAAGCACAAAACAATCTTCTTGGTCAACCCAACATATAATAAATATTTTCTGCTTATCTTATATATACCAAGTGTATTTTATGTCTGTAACTATTGTCAATAAGGAAGATAAATAGTTATCTCCCTTGCATTGGGAACACCAAGTGGCAACAAAATTAAGATGAAGGATAAACTAACAATAGTCTGCATGTAAATAAGGATAAACTACTCAAAAATTAATAATACAAAATTTTTCATCTAAGAAATTCAAAGAAATCTCATCATTAAATGCTAATCATCTCAAGGTTCTTGACAAAATCTAAAGAAGGAACTGCAATGTAATCGATCCTGACATGGCATCTCATTTTCTCACTGACTTGATATGGCTTTCCTCTGTCTTTTCTACAAATATTTTCATGACTATTGCTCTGATGAGGTTTTTCCCTGATGCCCGGACTACATGAGTTTAAGTGTGCTACTAGATTAGCAGTTAGGTCCCACACTTTTACTGTTGAATTAAGTAAATATAACTGCCATTTCTATTCCAATAGTTTCTTTTCTTGCACTTCCCACCTGTGGAACTCCCTTCTATTTCTTTGCTTCCCTGATAAAAATTTAAATGCAACATGAATTGCCATCTTCTATCTTCTTGAACACTGTTCAGCTTTTATCCTTTCTTCTCACCTTCACTCTCTGTAACCTTCACTCTCTGTAACCCCCTTGCTTGGGGTGAAATGATTAAAAAAAATTCATAGTGAGTCAGTTAAGTGCCATACATGAGGGGTGATTATGTCTCTTTTGATTCATGACTAATTAGGCAGAAAATTTTCCCACAGGAGGTTGCCATTTCTTTCTGTGGTAGTCTGGTTGCCAACTAAGGCTAGCTGACCAAGCCTGTCCTGCTATTCAACACACAGCTAGTAAAAGAGATGAATTTATCACATTTTTGTTAGTTGGTTCCCTGTGCCGAGCCAGGAAATTTTTCTCCCCGGAATCGATCCTCCAAGTCTATAAAACGACCATTCACCCTTGCATGGAGTATTGCTGCCATATATGGTCTGGGGCCCCTGCTGTTTGCCTCAGGGTTCTTGATAAGATCCAGAGACGGATATGCAATGTAATTGGCCCTGATCTGTCATCTCGTCTGCAGTCGCTCTCTCACAGACGTGATGTTGCATCGCTCTGCCTTTTTTACAAGTACTTTCACGGTAATTGCTCTGAGGAGTTGCTTTCGCTTGTCCCTAGGCCTCGTGAATTTAAACGTCCTATGAGGCTGGCATCCCATTCCCACCCCTTCACTGTTGAAACTGTTAGATGTAAACGTCTCTTCTACTCCAATAGCTTCATGTCTTGCACATCTCGCCTATGGAACTCCCTTCGGTATTACTGTTTCCCTGACAAATACAATCTCCAATGGTTTAAGTGTAGCGTCAATCGACATCTCCAGTTGCCTTGATCTATCCACTTCCCTTCTCCACATCCTTTCATCTTTCATTCCTATCTGCTCTCGCTCCAAATCTTCTGTAACCCCCTTGCCTTGATCGACCCACTGTCCTTCTCTTTCTCCACATCCTCTCCTTTACCACTCCTATCTGCTCTTCCTCCAACCCTTCTGTAACCCCATGCGTGTTAGTGGCCTCCTTCCTTGCTTGGGGTGATACGCTTAAAAAAAAAAAAAAAAAAAAATCTTTTAAAACAGACATATTAAAAAGAATATATTAATATATAATACATACAAAAATATTAAAACAAGAGGAGGAAGAGAATGGAAAATTACTTATTGTAAAATGGTAAACTGAAAAATTATAGAAATAATAAAAAAGACGCTAACTGGTTATTTTTATACACTCTTCAGAGATTAATTGATGATAAAAAGGTATAAATTTGTGCCTGATGGCTAAAATAAGGGGGAGAAGTTATCAAAGATAATCAGCACTGAATCACAAACAGATTATATTAAGTCCTAGCAACCATCCCTTCTGCTTATAGAGAGAAGGTTGCTTGGATTTGAGAGATGGGGTCTCAAGTACTTTCAAATAATAATCTGAATTCTCATCATTGTGTTTTAGCTTTCTCATTACAGCAATTTACAGAGAATTTATTAATTTCCACTGAAATTAATCATCTTTTATCTTGTTTTATTGCTTTTTATCACAAAGTTCAGGTCTTTTTTTTCATTCTATAATTGTTAATTAAATAACATGGATCAGAAATAAATTAATAAAGGCATTATCCTTCTTTGAAGATTCCCAAAATAAAAGATACAGGTTCAAATCTTGTTACAGGCTATAATTTTTTTTTATTATTGTACAATTGTTTTTTTTGCCATAAATGAACAAATTTTTCTCCCTAACATTCATCTCATTCTTAATATTTTCATTTTTCTTATAATGCAGTTATTTTAATTAGTAATTTTTAATTATTTACATGCAGATTATTGTCTTCATTTTTGTTGTTGTTATAACACCTTTTCAGCCATTGCACCCTCCTGTCTTTATCAGGTGTATGTCAATCATATATATATATATATATATATATATATATATATATATATATATATATATATATATATAAAAGTGAACATAGAAGTCAACACTTAGAGGCGACAGTCTGTTTCATGCTAGATGCAATCGTCAGGCACTTTTATATTTACACACGCTCTACCTCTGATATTGAGCACTTTATCCCATAAATATAGCACACTTTATGACTATATTTCTTCATATATATATATATATATATATATATATATATACAAATGTAAAAGAATGAAGAATAAAATTACAATATTTAAAACAGGGCTCAATACAAGAGTAGAGCAATAAATATTTATTATACACTGTTACATGAGAACATGTAAGTAATTACTACAAAATTGTACATTTTGTTTTGATGTTTAAATAAAACGTCTCTTCAGGTAATGTATTTCTAAAGAATTAATGGATTTTAATATAACATTTTTATTACTGCTCATTCAAAAACACTTAAAAAGAATGTGCTCTCTGGCAGGGTTTGATCCGGTGTGTGTGTGTGTGTGTGTGTGTGTGTGTGTGTGTGTGTGTGTGTGTGTGTGTGTGTGTCCACTGTAGGAGAAACCATCATTTGATCTGGCACGCTTTAGACCACTCAGCCATAAGCAAATGAGATTTGTACATGAGAAAATGTTAAAATAAATGTAAAATAAAATCAAACAAAATACATTCTTCAGTTGTCTAAATTTCTGAGATTAAGCATCTTTATTAATTCATTAATTTAAGACATCTTTATTAATTCATTAATTTAAGACAAGTTTATCCTTATTTTTATTACTTTTTATCACAATGATCAGGATTTTTTTTATATTGTATTTTTTCAATTTGGCAATATGGATTAGAAATCAATAAAGGCATGATCCTTTTTTGAAGGACTCCCAAAATATAGGATACATGTTCAAATCTTGTCACAGTGTAAAGATGCAAAGTGACCCTTGTCTAAACCTTCCATCAACTGACAAATGATATCCCTGCATTTCTGCTCTTGTCCATATCAGTGTGCACCAAAAACTGGGAAAGTATATTTAGAAGATAACAAGATGAAAAACAAATGCTATGCTGAGAAATTAGAACACAAACACTGTTTCAAATATTATTTTAGCTAATATATTCAGGGCTTCACCTGGGTGGATAGGAAGGTGACACTTGGGACAACTTCTGCTGTGTTGATCTCATAGATCAGCTCTTCCCCCTGCCAACTCCTTGCTTGTCTACTTATCTTGACATGTGGTTGGCAATACAAACATGTGGCATCGGAACAAGATGGCAGACAAGTCTGCCACTCACCAAGAGCAAACCAGAACTGACTCTCCAATCCCAAACATGATTATTGATATAGACCAGCACCCAAATACCCTCTAATTCCACTTTTGTTGTCACTTGGTCTCCAAACATCCTCATCCACTACTCTACTCTTCCATTCCCCTTTGTCCCACTTAGAAAATTTCAGAAACACTTGAGATCGAGGTAAGATCACATTTTCCTCCTCTATGTGAGCATCATGAGAGTCACAACAGGCCATAGATTTTTTAGTACTTTACAATGTTTTGATACAAATCTCTGTCCTCAAATTTCATCTCATTCTTAATATTTTCCTGTTTTTATGATTCAATTATTTTAATTATTAATTTTTAACTAGTTTATCTTTCATCTCATTTTTGTTGCTTTTTATGCAACTCACAGGCTAGTTGATATTTGACATCCAATAAGCAAGCAGCATGGATCAGTGAATAAATAAGTACCCACCAATTAGATTTGAATTAACATCTTTTATCCTTGGGTGCCTGTCTAACATAACAATGCCTTATTGATTTATTTCAAGTAATGATTACAGAATGTCATAATAACCTGTGCATTTCCGTTTTTTACAATGATGTTCAACCTGTACAAAGCCCAGGAGCCACTTGAGGTAGAGTATTACAGAGTAAAAGGCACAGTTTATGCGGGTATGTAGGGAAGATAACAGTTAACCCTAGACTTGAACAGGTTAAGATTGCAGTGATCGAGGAAAGCATCTTATGAGTCAATTCCACAAAACTGTGGTTTGAGGGGAGAAGCTGTTCGAGTGGAACTTATATTTCACAAATGGAATATGAAGATGTACATAGCATGGCAGGTCTTGGCTGTGAAGGTTAGAACTAAGGAATTTAATCTGAGCACTTTCCATAGAAATAGCGATAGAGCAGCAAGAGGCTTGTAACTTTTCGTCTGTGAGAAACGGGTTGTAGAGTGGAAAATATTTTGTTACCCATAAGGATGCGGAGATGTTTTTAGATTCTATCAAGATTGGAAATTGAAAACTGGGCAGCTCCTGCCCATATATGGCAACAGTACTCCATTTTTGACCTGATTGCAATAAAAGCAACAAAAATAAAATGTAATGATTAATTAGACAAAAAATTAATAATAACAATGGTGTAGCTTAGAAATTCAGATAACTTAAAACTATTCTTTTGGTATTCCTTCACATAAGC
The DNA here is from genome assembly GCA_964036315.1 of Acanthosepion esculentum. Lineage (NCBI taxonomy): Eukaryota > Metazoa > Mollusca > Cephalopoda > Sepiida > Sepiidae > Acanthosepion > Acanthosepion esculentum. Next base: position 51,927,952 of record OZ038491.1, on the reverse strand, counting down.
AGCATAAAATAATTTGTCAAAGTTCTGCTTACTTAAACAGCATGAAATAAACTGTCATTTTATATTTTTCAATGTCTCTTCATTGTAAATATCACTGTGGCCAAAAGCACTCTGGCCATTGGGTATTTGGTGGTATTGAGTTGGATTTGGGAAAGTGTTTTTTAGTTGAGGTGCTGGATCAGCAAGAAAAGACTCTGAAAGAGGCAGTTGTGTGGTATATTCAGCCTGGAAGCCATATTGTTTCAGATGGCTGGGCAGCTTATGCTGGAGCCAAGGAAAGCAACCACCGGATATACTCTTATGATGTTATTCATCAGCAGTATTTTTTTGATCCTACAGTACAAGAACAGTTCCGTTTTTTCAGCATTTATTTGCAGTGTAGTCCACCATTACTCATTGTAATAATGGGTAATTGTAATAAATGTATATACCTTGGTCTTATTGATTTTATACCACTCAGGGGATAGCAGTTTATTTTACACCACTTAAGTCAAGGATTACAATTCTTCTACAAAAAAATTAAAAAAATAACTCAAGATTTTCTTTCAAGTGTTTACTTTTGTATTTGTCAAATATAAAATATATGTGAGTTTAAAAACATTTAAAGGTTTTTTTTTTTAAGATTACCATTTACCATGCAATGGTTAAAAATAAGTTGTCTTGTGTGTTACAGTTTGGTGAGAGAAATAACTGAATTAGTTGTAATTAAGATTTGTTTCTTTTTAATTCATTTTTGCTTGTTAATCATTATAATATTATTTGCCCATAAGTAATGCAATCCATTTCCAAGTACAATCATTATTCAAAATGTTGCTTTTTTTGTATACTGTCAGGATAGCAGTGGCCATTTTGTTTTGTCACAGCCATGTAACGATTATATCATTCTTCCAACTAATGTCTTTCAACAGATTGGTGTTCTTGACTGAACACTTGGGGGGGGGGGGAGGCACTGATTGTTAAGTTTATTGCCTTCTGCTAAGACATGTCAGATAACACTTTTGTGATTTTTCTTTTTGGAGCTTGTATGTTAAATATGCAAATTTCTGTCAGGTAATATGAATGAATTTATTCAAATTATTTTCATCATTGTTTTTATTATATCTTCATCTGTACATTTTTTTTCCCTTTATCAAAAGGTATAGTGCTAGAGATTTACCCAACCTTTTCAAAGAAATTTTAGCAATCTTGGACCTTAGTGCACACAAAAAAGTGTCAAAAGGAAGGTTTTTCCCTTGACACTGATATTATTTTAACTACCTTCATTCCTTGGCAATGTTTATTGTTTTAAAAAGCAGTGATTAAAATTTTAATAAAAGTTAAACATATGAAAATAAATTTATACATTTTCTTTATCCTTGATAATAAAAATAATAAACACTATTTATTTATTAAATTGTTTATTTACACTATTTATTTATTGGCTTGTTTATTTACACTATTTATTTATTGGATTGTTTATTTACACTATTTATTTATTGGATTGTTTATTTACACTATTTATTTATTGGCTTGTTTATTTACACTATTTATTTATTGGATTGTTTATTTACACTATTTATTTATTGGATTGTTTATTTACACTATTTATTTATTAGATTGTTCATTGGAATGGTTGGCAAAACATTGGCTCATTGATTTGAACTTTATAAAATCATAAATAATAATGATTTCCTTATAGTTGGTCCACATATATTAATAATTTATTTTATGTTTATAAATATATGAATAAAAAATCTTTTTCATATTTATTTCTTTATAAATTGGTAAATGATAAATATTGCATTGGATTAGTTTTAACACATTTGTATTAGTTTTTAGAATGTTGTAAATATAAAATTATTCTTGTAAATAAACAATCTAATAAATAGTGTTTAATATCTTTGTTGCCAATACTCAAGAACAAAAATGTATAAATTCACTGTCATTATATATCTAGGTTTTATTCCAATTCTAAAAATTCCTTTTTAAAACACAAACATTGCTGAGGAGTGAAAGTAGTTAAAATAATAGCAGTGTCAAAGGAAAAACTATTGGCACTCTGTTTTATGCGGGCATGAATGTCCAAGATTGCTAAAATTTCTTTAGGAAATGAAATGTTAACACTGAAGAACAAGAAGTATGAACACACACAATGGATGTTAGATACTTTTTTTCCTATTATTAAGGTGTATCAAAAATATTTTCGTTTTTCAGATATTTTTAAAGTTTATATTTAATGCTCTACATGTCAGTATGATTCTAAAAGGGTGTAAGTTGATATATATATATATGCTCTTTTTGCATGTTTTTTGTTCATTTCTATAAGATGACAAACTATATTCTGATTCAAAGACTTTTTGAAAAGTCAGGCTCTGATTTTTAGAAAATTATGCATTTTTTATTCTTAATTCTTATTTTTTGTTTTTTTGTTCACAAAAAATGCACTTATGCCCTTTTTGTATCACATTGATGAGGTGGTATCTTTCGATGAGTCTAGCACCGGCAATCTTTTTCAAACAGTGAGCAGCATAAGGCACTGTTCATTATAAGATGGGTCACACTACTAAAAAAAAAATCAGGTAATTTTTCATTAAAGGTACTGCATCTATATCTCCAACAAAAGACCATGTGTATAAGCATCTACCTTAGAAATGGGGAAAAGTTGATTTCTTCCTTTTGAGAAAAGATTCCTTCTATAATTAAAAAAAAAACAAACTAAAATATAAAAAAAAACTGAGGTTTTGGTCTAATATTATCCTTGGTGACAAAGTGATTAACACATGCTGCTGTGTGTGACTTGTTTCTAATTTATTCATTTGATGATACAAAAATATCTTTTTAAAAGAAGTATAGAGAATTAACATTTCCTGTTTCTGAAGCAAAAGGTGTTTACACTTATGATCTTTAGTGAAAAATCGCCAATGGTTTAAAATGCTGACAATGTTACTGTGGTAATAATATAAGCACATCCCATCTTCCCTCTTGTTTGTAATCATCCACTATAATAAAATAAACGTTTTCAGTGCTAAAGCTGAATTATTCAAATAAAGCTTCTACTTATGTATATTTACCTGGCCCTCCCACCAAGGCTAATTATAAGCATAGGCTACACCATATGCATACTAATGCATATGGGCCAAGGACAAAAGTTGATGTTGGTATCAGTATTACACTCTTTAGTGCAATGAGGAAGCTGCTGTCACAGGGTTGGAATCCCTGGACTGAGCAACTTCTCTTATCTAAAATGAGGAGAATCATAGCTCCACTTACAGCACAGGGGACATTAACCATGCCTCAGTAAACCCTTGTTGGCTAATGGTTAACTTCTATGTTAGGTAACTACTTAGAATTATTGTTATATTAGCAGGCTTTGCCCACTCACTATCACTTTGCAAATTAGGATATATTCACTACTTGAAATATTTGAAACAAAAATTTTAAATGAACATTTCAATCATGAATTGGTTTGTTATAGTTAAGGAAGGTTTTACAAAAAGATGCCAACTTGTTGAAGGCCAAGTAAAATACAAATTTCAAACACTTTTCTGCACTATATAAGACAATATTCCTAAGCAGAACTATTTTTGATATCAAAATCAAAATCTTTGAATAAAAGCAGTAATGAAGGACAGTTAATTAATGAAATAAATTTTTTTTAAAATCAATAGGCAAATTAGCTGAACCCGAAAAGTGATATTACCTTGAAGTAGATTATATAATACAGATATCATATAAATTACTATAAAATAGAGTTGTGGCTTCTTAATCCAGAATTTGTTGGATAATTGTGCTCCAATTTCGCATTTATTCATATAGATTCCATAATATAGGTTTTACTTAATTAGCTATTATGTTTCTCTAACTCTTCAAATGTTGAATGTATAACTAATTCTAATTTTTATTTTAACAATATATTAATTTTATATTATAAATTGTCCGCTGTTCTGTCACCCATGAAATAAATAATTGTACAGAAAATAAGGACCTACGTACATCAAGATGTCTTTAAATTAAGTGGCAGCAGAAGAATGATTTCTGAACTTTTAAAAGGTAAGCTTAAACATTAATTCAATACTGGAGTACCCAGTCATGATTAAGATTAAAATAGGTATTTAGTTGTTAGTAGCAGAAGTTAGTGTTTGTCTCTAGGTTAAAAAAAGAAAAAAAACAGGATTTCAAATGCTTAATTTATAGATAAGAGATACCCCACCCCATTAAAAAATTGGTGAAAACACATTCTTCCTTACCTCATTTTTGTTTAAGGCTTTGTGCCATAATAAATTAAACTTAGCAAAATGGTAACAGAAAGAAACTTCTACTCGGAATCAGGAAAATACAGCTGAAATTCCTTGGACACAACATGAGAATGGAAGGCTTGGAAAACTTAACCATCACAAGGCATATGGAGAGCAAAAGAGATAGGGGAAGGCGACAAACCACTTCCCTGACTAGTTTGTGTGAATGGATGGTAGAATGGTGTGGGGCTTAGCAAGAGGAGAAAAACAGGTAAGAGCCACAAGGGATAGAAAGCTGTGGAGAGCCATGATTGCCTATGTCTTGAAAGGATATGCACTGAGGAAAAATTAGCTATAGCATTATATAATAAACCTAATGATCTACTAAATTCTAAAACCGACATCCTTAACAAATGTAGACACAGAAATGCTTGGTTACTGAAATAAGCCTCTCTCTCCCGATTGTATCGTTATCATTATTGTTTGTGTTTTCTTAAATATCCCCTCTCCTTTTAGTTATTTGAATCTATACACCATCCCCCACGGTGTCGCTTTTTCTTTTTCTCTTTCTTTTTTCTTTCGTTTTTTTTTTTTCCTTGGTCACGGGGTTGTCGTCTATATATACGCCGTTATGGTGTTGCCTCTTTAGCCAGCCGACCCTGACGATCTGCCTAAGTGAAACCTTAGTAGGTTTGTCTGGCTCATTAGGTTTGACTATATATATATATATATATATATATATATATATATATATATATAGATAGATAATATCCAATAATTATAAATTCAAGTTAAATATTATGCACACACACACACACACACACACACATATATATAATGAATACAGAATCCTTAAAAATCCATTCGGTCAGGTGATAATTTATTTTGTGGACTTCAAATGTCCTTCTCTTCAGATCAATTTTACAACAAGAGATAGAGTTCAATTTAAGACAGAGATTTTATTATAAGATTTTTCAGGGGAAAGAGAAAGAGAAATAGACATGTGGAGGTGAAAGGGAAAGAGAGTGAGAGAGAGAAAGAAAGAAGTTAAGCCAGTCGACAGGGTGAATTATTTTACCTATCTCTCTCTCTCTCTATATATATAATATTAAAGAAAGCTATATATATATATATATATATATATATATATAATATTAAAGAAAGCTATATATATATATATATATATATATATAATATAATATTAAAGAAAGCTATATATATATATATATATATATAATATAATATTAAAGAAAGCTATATATATATATATATATATATATATATATAATATAATATTAAAGAAAGCTATATATATATATATATAATATTAAAGAAAGCTATATATATATATAATATTAAAGAAAGCTATATATATATATAGATATAATATTAAAGAAAGCTATATATATATAATATTAAAGAAAGCTATCTATATATATATAATATTAAAGAAAGCTATATATATATATAATATTAAAGTAAGCTATATATATATAATATTAAAGAAAGCTATATATATATATATATATATATATATATATATTAAAGAAAGCTATATATATATATAATATTAAAGAAAGCTATATATATATATATATATACATATATATTTTTTTTTTAAGCTTATCACCCCAAGCAAGGCTGGAAGCCACTAGCACGCAAGGGGTTACAGAAGGTTTGGAGGAAGAGCAGATAGGAGTGGTAAAGGAGAGGATGTGGAGAAAGATAGTGGATCGATCAAGGCAGGGGGGTTACAGAAGATTTGGAGCGAGAGCAGATAGGAATGAAAGGTGAAAGGATGTGGAGAAGGGAAGTGGATAGATCAAGGCAACTGGAGATGTCGATTGTTGTTACACTTAAATAGTTGGAGATTGTATTTGTCAGGGAAACAGGAATAAGGAAGGGAGTTCCACAGGCGAGATGTGCGAGACATGAAGCTATTGGAGTAGAAGAGACGTCTACATCTAACAGTTTCAATGGTGAAGGGGTGGGAACGGGATGCCAGCCTCGTAGGACGTTTAAATTCATGAGGCCTAGGAACCAGCGAAAGCAGCTCGGAGCAATTACCGTGAAAGTATTTGTAAAAAAGACAGAGCGAGGCAACGTCGCGTCTGTGAGAGAGCGATTGCAGACAAGATGGCAGATCAGGGCCAATTACATTGCATATCCGTCTCTGGATCTTATCAAGAACCCTGAGGCAAACAGCAGGGGCTCCAGACCATATATGGCAGCAATACTCCATGCAAGGGCGAATGGTCGATTTATAGATTTGGAGGATCGATTCTGGGGAGAAAAATTTCCTGGCTTGACACAGGGAGCCAACTTTCCTTGTGGTGGATGATGCAATTGACTCAATGTATTTGTTCCATCTCAGATCAGCGGACAGCGTGAGACCGAGCAGCTGCAGAGAGGAGCTCTCGAGAAGTTGGTCTTCAGACATTCTAATGGGATGCAGGGATGGATCCTTGTGGTGGTTAATAGAGAGCAGTTTTGTTTTAGAGGCATTAAAGTTAACCATCCATTTCTTGCCCCAGTTCACAACCAATTGTAGGTCCTTTTCTATTCGAACTGCCAGGTTAACTTTGTCAGCATCACTAGATTTGTGTTTGAGGCAGGAGTAAATTATGGTGTCATCCGCATAGATGCCGACTTGGGAATCTATGGCGTCAGGAAGATCGTTTATGAATATGCGGAACAGAGTAGGGCCTAGGATGGAGCCTTGAGGAACACCTGTGTTAATGGGATAGGAGATGGAGATGAATCCATTGAGAATGACCTTCAATTCACGGTTTGACAGAAATGATTGTATTAGGTCAAACAATCGACCTGTGATACCATAACCCTGGAGCTTGCGAAGAAGGCCGGCATGCCAAACTCTATCAAACACTTTGGAGATGTCTAGGGCCATGGCATGAGCTTCACCGTTATTATGAATAGCTTGGTAGACAAATTCATTGATGGCCGTAAGCACATCAGCTGTAGATCGGGCAAAGCAGAAACCATACTGCTTGTCTGAGAGTAGATCATGGGATATCAGGTAATTAATCACTTCGGTGTTGATAATGGCTTCAAAGACTTTGCCGAAGAGGGGTAGGAGACTGATAGGACGGTAATTAGAAGGGTCGGAGGGGTCACCAGAGTTCTTAAAGACAGGAACAATGGTTGAGGACTTCCAGCAGTCAGGAAAACAAGACTCCTTGAGGCAGTGGTTGTATAATTTAGAGAGGGCAGGTGCCAGTTCAGGCGCGCATATCTTCAGGACAATGGCTGGTATCCCGTCACCACCAGTAGCCTTGTGGTGATCTAAGTTAGAAATAATGCCCAATACCAACGACGGGGATATGTGCAATCCGCTTAAAAGGGCCTCGGGTCTGGGAGGGAAATCGGGCATGGGTACCCCGGAAGAGTCTAACGTAGAATTGGAAGAAAACTTCCGAGTAAAGCATTCAGCCTTGTCGGCAGAGATGGTCTGGACCTCAAACTGATTGAACAGGGGAGGAATGAAGGGTTTGCTATTGCTCAGAACGCTCTTGCAGAGGCGCCAATAATCTTTGGAGCCAAATTTGCGAGATGCAATACGTTCCTTCATCCGAGCAGCAAATAGTGTCTTAGCTTCGTTGAGGATACGCTTACACTCGTTACGGACAGAGGTAAATAGGCGTCTATTGCAGTCGGACATATCACTACGAAAACGGTGGAAGAAGTGGTTCCTATGGGCAATGGCGGCTGAGCAAGCAGCTGTGAACCAAGGGGAGGAGCACGGTTTGACCTTGAATTTCCTTGACGGGATGAAAGCGTCGATTCCAGCTTTAACCCAGGAAGAGACCTCTGAAGCACATTCTTGAATGGGGAGCTTAAATACAGCATCCCAGGGGACATCGCAGAGGAAATCACGAAACGAGTCCCAGTCAGCCCGTTGGTAGCAGAATGAGGTTCTGGTGGTAGGAGGCTCCTTGCAGGGGGTGGGGCTGAAGGAGATACTAACAGACACTACAGCATGATCGGAGTTACCGATAGGACAGAGCTGCGTGGCACTACAAGACTCAGGGATGGAGGTAAAACACAGGTCAAGGAGTGAGGCCTTACAGTCCCGGTTGTAAGCAAAACACGTGGGGAAATCAATTATCTGTGTGAGGGATTGAGAGACTGAAAAGTTGAGAGTATGAATGCCTGCGAGGTCGGTAGTAGCATTCTTAAGCCACTTGTTGTGATGGGCGTTAAAATCGCCAAACACAAATATGTGAGTGAACGGATGGAGAGAGAGGGCCCTGTCTATGCTGTCAGAAATGACATTGAGTATTCCACAGTCCTGAGAGGATGGAGAGCGGTAGAGGAAGGAAAGATAGCTTACAGCATTGAGATAGCCGGAGACACAAGTACGAATGGTCAGGCGATTCGAGAGAGCACTCTCTAGCCAGAGGGAGATGGTCCTTGACGTAGACACCAAGGCCATGCATGTGGGTTAGAGAGTCTTTTCTGAGGAGAGGAAGGTATCCAGGGATTGAGAGATCAGAGGAAGGGATAGAGGAGTCAAGATTGGTCTCACACAGGGCCAGTATATCCAGGCACTTTGCAATGAGGAAAGATTCTACACTGCAGAAGTTGGTTTTAATGCCACGGATGTTGGAGAAGGAGATATTTAAAGGTTTGGGTGATTTTTGGAGGTCTGGTTTAGGTTTATATTAATGGTTTTTGTAAGTCATGTGAATAACTGGTGTTGGAAGAAGAGAAGGCCTGAGTTGAAGGAAACCGACGGTTATCACCCATGACGCAGGCAGAGAGGGGGTTTGGCACAGCCTGAATCATAATGTGGCCTCAGGGTTGCCCACTGGAGATGACTGCAGGGACACCTATCTATGCGCGACATGGCACTACAGACACCCCGATATTATGCAACTGTTGATCAGAGTGGCTGCTCAAGACGCTACGCAAGAGTTAGGGCTCCTAACTACCAGTCGGAAACAGCAACCAGGGAACTGTCAACCGTGTACCCTCAGAATGAACAGGCAATGCCACAGACTGCACACATCATGGGAGAAACACAGCGGCACCAGTACAGAGGCCAGAGAGAGAGAGAGAGAGAGATCCGGGAACCCCTTCTTAAACACGAAACAAGGTTTGAGCCTCTAATTGTGTCCAATAGAGGGGGGAGGAGTGTAGACCGGATATATAATATTAAAGAATTATATATATATATATATATATATATATATATATATATATATATATATAATATTAAAGAATTGTATATATATATATATATATATATATATATATATAATATTAAAGAATTATATATATATATATATATATATATATATAATATTAAAGAATTATATATATATATATATATAATATTAAAGAATTATATATATATATATATATATATATATAATATTAAAGAATTATATATATATATATATATAATATTAAAGAATTATATATATATATATATATATATATATATAATATTAAAGAATTATATATATATATATATATATATATATAATATTAAAGAATTATATATATATATATATATATATATATAATATTAAAGAATTATATATATATATAATATTAAAGAATTATATATATATATAATATTAAAGAATTATATATATATATATATATATATATAATATTAAAGAATTATATATATATATATATATATAATATTAAAGAATTATATATATATATATATATATATATAATATTAAAGAATTATATATATATATATATATATATAATATTAAAGAATTATATATATATATATATATATAATATTAAAGAATTATATATATATATATATATATATAATATTAAAGAATTATATATATATATATATATATATATAATATTAAAGAATTATATATATATATATATATATATAATATTAAAGAATTATATATATATATATATATAATATTAAAGAATTATATATATATATATATATATATAATATTAAAGAATTATATATATATATATATATATATAATATTAAAGAATTATATATATATATATATATATATATAATATTAAAGAATTATATATATATATATATATATATAATATTAAAGAATTATATATATATATATATATATATATAATATTAAAGAATTATATATATATATATATATATATATATATAATATTAAAGAATTATATATATATATATATATATAATATTAAAGAATTATATATATATATATATATATATAATATTAAAGAATTATATATATATATATATATATATATATATATAATATTAAAGAATTATATATATATATATATATATATATAATATTAAAGAATTATATATATATATATATATATATATATATATAATATTAAAGAATTATATATATATATATATATATATATATATATATAATATTAAAGAATTATATATATATATATATATATATATATATATATATATATAATATTAAAGAATGCTATATATATATAGTATATAATTAGGGAGTAATTGTTCTTATTAACACATTTTATTAAAAAGAATACACTTTTTATGCCTATTGAATTTATTCATCATCTTTTCCAAACTGCAAAACACTTCCCAGATGCCTGGCTGCTGCTGTAAATACAAAAACATAATTCTCTGACATAAACTAAATACTTACAATCTCACAGATTATGGCGGGTTGAACAGTGAGAACTGACATTATTACTGTTATTATTATTGTTGTTGTTATTATTATTATTATTATTATTGTTGATTTAAATTTAAAATAGGAGATAAGGAAATTGAATAAGAGAAATAGGCTGTGCTAAGGGTAGTCTCACTCAACACTGCAAGATGCTACACAACCAAAACATTAACCTAAGAGCTCAAGCCATGTTCTTAAATAGCCTTGTCAGATCGAGACTCTCATATGGATTCTACGCATGGTGCCAAATCTGTTCAGAACTCTGAGCTGTATGCAACTACTTAATCATATTTAATGATTAAAAATGGCTTTGTGTGAATGAAGCCTGTAGAGAACCATACTTTGAATTATTATACTAGGTGTGACCAAAATGTGGCTTGTGAGCCACATGTATCTCTTTTCAATTTAATGTGTGGTCTGTGGAGATATATTGGAATTAGAGGAGAACCTGGGCTTTAAGATGATCCATAAATATCTTGTCCACAATTGAAGTTTGTAAACATGTTCCAAAAATAAAATACACTTAATTGAAGAAAACTAGAGTGTGACTCATCTTAATTTTCAGCACAATATACTGCTATGAATCATCAGACAGATTTTTACTTTGTGATAACTGGAATGAATACAGATTAAAAAAAAATATATGCATGGATAAACATTACTGCATACTTGTATTAGTTAATGATTTATATAAAATCTTTATGCCAAAATATGCAAGAATAAACAAGTGTGTAATTTTTATGTCAGGCAGCTCTCAAAAAGTTTATCGGAATTTTACCTAAATTAATCAAGATTAGCCACCCCTGTATTAGATAAATTTATATTTTAATCAAGAAATATTAGAATACTGATTTTGGGAAGTGAGATAGCCTGAGAATTTTTCAGAACCTCCTCATATTATATCACATGCTCTTTGAATATGTAAATGTTTTTTTGTTTTTTTTTAAGGATTTGTCATATATTCTTAAATATGGAATGACCAATGAGGAATGGTTACACAATAACTGGCTTGCAAGCAAATACTTCTTCAGTGATTAAATGATTATTCATTTGACACAAGAATGAAATCACAGATCATTCAGAGAGAATAAAACTCACTTCATAAGTGAGTTCCCTGTCAGATAAGCTTATCATTTTAAATCAGGCGGCCATGTTCCTTCAAGAAATTTGACTAAATTTAAATTATCCTCTCAAATTCATAGTGTGCCTCCCATAGAGCTATGGTTAGTAAATTAATCTTAAATGTCACTTTTTCTAACAGGGATTGGTAAACTTTTTGGGATATGAACCAAATTAACAAACATTTTTGGACTTGCAGCATATCATTCTCTCTTTCCCTCTCTCTCAGTGCCATATCACTTCAAGAGATCCTAATTCTCCACAGCTTCCTTTGTTTTGTTGCTCTTCTATCTTAGATTGGTTTTCTATTTTAAAATTTTTGGTCCAGACTATTAAGCACTCTTTATCTTGTTAAGTTAAGCAGAGGTTTCTTAAAGTATCTGTCTATATTTCTGAGATGAGGTATTATGTACACTATTTACATTATTCGGACTATTGTCCTCATTTTTGTTGCCATATTTATTACAACATTTCAGCCATTGTATGCTCCGGCCTTCTTCAGGTGGTTGGAATGTCAAACTGAACCCTTTATTTCGCTCACTAAATAAAGGGTTCAGTTCGACATTCCAATCACCTGAAGAAGGCCGGAGCGTACAACAGCCGAAATGTTATAATAAATATGGTGACAAAGATGAGGACAATAGTCCGAATAATGTAAATAGTTTCTTAAAGGATTTTCTTTTTTTTCTTTCACTTTGGTAGTTTAGGCATTTTTTCTTTGATTTCCTTTATTCTCATTGTATATGTATAGACAGTGTAGATATAGGAATCAACACTGTAGTTTCAGGCTCTAATGCAATCTGCAGACCTTCAGATTTGGTCTGAAGATTGAGTGGTAAGTGTGTTCACATCAAAAAATCACCAGTGAGTCAGTTCGTTTTTATTCCTGAAGTTCTGATAAAATAAACTCCTACCACCCCTCTATACTGGTGATCTCTCAATGTGATATGAACACACAACCTTCTTATGTGAACACACAAATTGAAATCATCAGAACTTTGGGCATACCAAAAATTCGCAGGAAAAAAGAACAATTCCAGTTTGGAAAAAAAAAAGGCTTCATCAAAGTCAACAAAACAAATCATCACCAAGAAGCAAACAACAAACAGTAAGTCACTATCTTCTCTTATTGTTCTATTTATCTATCTGTCTGTCTGTCTATATTTTTGTCAGATTACCATACCATCAAAAAAAGATAAAACAATGTCACTAGAAATTGCAAATGCCTTATTTTAATTTGAATCCTTTTTATTTTATTTTTGTTTATTTATTTTAAAATGACAGTCAGTATTCAGTATTGATTCCTATGTCCACACTGTCTATACATATAAACATTTTAGTTCTGATATTGAGCATGCTTCCTGTATAAATATAGCATATTTTAAACTCTCTCTCTCTTTCTCTCTCTCTCTCTATATATATATCTTGGTCGGGTTTCAATACTGGCTTGAAGCAATCAAACGTCTAGCCACACTGAAGAGCTGTGATACAGCGAAGCAATCTATCTGTGGATGACATTATATATACTCCTGGGAAATCCAATTGAGCTCGCTTGAGAAAAGGGTAATTTTAAAAACAGTGGCTCCTAGTGCTATCAATGCATTGCTCTTCAACTGAATTGAGCTCTCTGGGCCAGTGGCATATTCCGTATAGAAAACATTAAAATTTCCCTTTCTCTTTCAATAACAACATTATGAAACGGATTAAGTTCAGGAATTATTTAATATATTTTCTGTTGATGCGTTATTTTTATAGATATAATTTATTTAAATATATGCTGTGTTTTTTAATTAAACAATATTAATTATATTAAATGGCCTGAATATTTGAGAAATTTCTCTGTGGCTGAATAGTAACAACATGTCAGGATTTATATATATATATATAGAGAGAGAGAGAGACAGAGAGAGAGAGAGTAAAGGTAACAAATGCATTGGTATATAATCCAAGCGGATCCTAGTAATCTAAAATATTAAAACTGACCCACAAAAAGAGCTCAATGTATTTATTAATACAGAGCAATATAATTAACAATAAAATCCAAAATTACCTCATATGGGGAATAGCCTATTTCAGCAGACAAAGATATTGGTCGTCTCTCTTATCAGTCCCGGTGTGGATTGAATTTGTGTCTATACACGGAATGATGGGCAGAAAATCAAATTTAACTGTGAGAGCTAAAAAATCAACCAGTTGAAAAACTAATTAGTATTATTTTTTTGACTGGTTGATTCAGTCCACACCGGGATTGATAAGACAGATGAGTGATATCTTCATCTGCTGAAATAGGCTATTCCTCATATGAAATAATTTTGGACTTCATTGTTTATTAAATATATATATATATATATATATATATATATATATATATATATATATATATATGATCGCATTATTCAATGAACTATTAGTAAGTTAATGCCTTATTAAATCTTGTTAGCAAAGAGATTTTGCCAGTGATTATATTAACATTGCTAATTAATTCTTTGTATATGTTGTAACCTAGGGAAGGTTACTGGATAGAATAATCAGATGACAGTTGGTAATGAATGATAATACTTCGGACAAGAACAACACATATAAGATTCACCAGCAGTGCATAGAAGTAGTAGTCAACTGCGAGAAATGAGTCAAGTGAATCCCACAATGAATCTCCAACTGCAGATCAACATAAAGTATTTACTACTGTATTTATATGAATGGGGACGTGCTCATTATTGTCCGTAGGTATGCTACAACAGTATAATTACCTCTTTATATATATATATATATAATAGGTGGTTTAATGGTTAGCAGCTCTGAATGAGAAATCACTGAATTCGAATTCCAGTCAAGTTTGTTACATTCACTTTTACTCAAATACCCTTGGGAAAAGTATGAATCCAGCTCTTCTCTCCCCACTTGGCAGTTAAATAGTCAGGCAGACTGAATGCCTTAACCTTGATTGGTGACCAGTCTAAGAGAATGACAACTCTGAATTCAAAACCTGATAATAAGGATTGTTGTAAGGCATACCAGCAATAATAAAATAGAGTAAAACTAGGAATCAAATTAATAGTAATAATAATGTAACCTAAAGTGTTGTGATAAAAAGCCAAACATAAAGATAAAATAGAACAGTCATAAAAATGAAGATTAAATTAACCCAGAGTGTTGGGATTTGTAGGGATGTTATTATTATTATTATTATTATCAATAAATTAAAATATAAAATAATAATAATAATAATAAATATCATAAATAAAATAAAACAAATGACATTAAAACTTTATTTAAAATAAAAATAAATAAAACCAAAATAATAAAAGTTCTCCCAGAATGCAACAGGAAACTTTTCCTGCCTGAAAACAGATACTTCACCCCAAAAAATGCTGAACTCACCCTCTTCACTATGGATCCTCCGCGGCTCAAGATATCCATCTCCTCTCCTCAACATCTTGCTTGTCAGAAGACGAGGTGACTTTATTCTCTATTACATGCAACTTTAAAACACATAACTAAATACACACTAGTACACAAAAATAAATAAAATTATATGAATTTAATTTACAATTTAACATGCTTTTAATGTTATTTCCTTGTGTATTTTTATTCCTGTGAACACGAGGCTATTCTTGCTGGTCTGATGTGAGTGACCCCACAGATTAAAAAAAAAAGAAGAAAACAATCATAAGATAGATTAAAACTAGAAATGAAATAACAGAAGTAAGAGTCTTTCAATACAGAGTGTTGTGATAACAAAAGAAAAGAAAGGAAATTAAATAGAATAATAAAAATTTTATTAATCTAGAGTGTTGTGATAAAAAAACAACAATATTAAGATGGTGTAAAATTAGGTAGGCATAAAATAATAATAATATACTAAACACTTTTCAGGTGATTTGTAAATCTCATGACAAAGCCTTTGGTTGGAAACAATTTTTTTTTGTTGACCCTATAGAGATATTCAAGTTCTGAACTTCAAACAAAAAAAAACCTACTTTACACCCACAGTTTTTGACTTTGTTATTTTTTGCAGAAATTTTCAGGATGGGCAACTTGACTTGTATATTTTATTCTTTTTTTTATACTTTTCATGTAATTTAGAAAGAACTTTATAGATTGTTTCTTTTATATTTTTCTTCCTAAGTTCAAAGCTAGGTGTGCTAAAACTATTCAAATAAATCTCTCATTTAATTTATAACTATATATTTTGTGCATTCATATTTCTTTTGAGGATTTCTTCTTTATGCGCCATATCAACCTCAGGATGTAGGCAATAATGGCTCTCCTCAACATCCTGTCTTTTGTAGCTCTTAATAAATTTTTGTCTTTTTGTTTTTTCACCTAAACCATGTTCCGCCATCATTCTTCTACTTCTATATGCCATATCCCTTCCGGACATAGGTGATCATGGCTCTCCACAACTTTCTGTCCTTTGTAGCACTTAATAAATTTTGTCTTTTTGTTATTTTTCCTAAACCTTGTTCCGCCATCCATTTACTCAAGCTCATTCTTCTACTTCTATGTGCTGTATCCCATCAGGATGTAGGAGATCATGGCACTCCACAACTTCCTGTCCTTTGTAGCTCTTAATAAATTTTGTCTTTTTGTCATTTCTTCTACCATCCATTTATTCAAGCTCACTAAGTAGGTTAAGCATGTTTTTCTCTTTCTTTCTTGCCTTCAACCTATCCTGTGAGTATTAAATTTTCCAAGCCCTTTTTTCTCATTATGTGCCTTAGAAATATCAACTATCTCTTTATGATGTGAAGCAGAAGTGTCTTTTTTGCTTCCATTTTCTCTAAAACTTTTTAGTCAGCATCCTCATCATCCTTCCGTAGAACCATATTTCTGATGCTTCAAGTCTCTTTATCTTTGAGGCAATTATCCAGCATTCACTGCCACATAACATTTCAGTACTCTTTTCTTTGTTTCTAACAAAGTTTTTCGGTTTTTTAATACTTTGTTTAGCTTTTGGAATACATCTTTGGCCATCCCAATACGCCTTCAGATTTCAGTGTCACACTTTGTGTCCTCTGTTAAAACACTCCCCAGATATTTAAATTTTTGTACTTGTTTGATCTTGGTATCTCTGTTTTGTAATTTGCATTTTAGGCTATCCCCTTTTCTAGCAACTATGCATTAGTCCTTTCTTCTTGCTTTCCTTTGCTACCTTCTGTAGGAGGTTTTGTAGTTTTCTTTCTGTGTCTGCTATCAACACTGTCATCTGCATATCTTATGTTTCTTTTTAAGCATTTCACCCCAAGCAAGGTAAGAGTGACTCTAGTATGCAAGGGGCTACAGAAAGTGTAAATAAAGAAAAAGACCAGGTATAGGTGAGGGGTTGAGGAAAGGATAAAAAGAAGAATGAGGATCAAGGCAACAGAAGATATCGATTAACATTACATTAAAATTTTTGAAGACTATAGTTATCAGAGATGCAAGTAAGAGGAAGCGCGTTCCATTGCCAAGAAGTGTGAGAGAAGCTGTTGGAGTAGAAGAGGCAGTAACATTTAACTGTTTCAACAGTAAAAGGGTGAGACCGAGATGCCAACCTAGTAGCACATGTGGCTGCCAATAATGAATCCTAGTTGGACTTAGCTCATTCTTGTTGCTTTTAATGCCCACATAAGATGTTAACACATTTGTTTTCCATATTTAAACCATGAAATGAGTTTTCTAAATTTTAAGGACATTTTATAGATTGATTATTAAAATATTCAATGTTTTTATTTATATGAAATACACAAAGGATTGTTATCAATAACTCATGTAAAGAAATATTTTATAAAATTCTTCTACAAAATGACACCAAAATGTGCCATAAAACTATAATTTTCTTTTATATAAGAAAATAATTTTTTTATTTTTCCTTTAGTCAAATCAGGTGAATGTATTTTCTCCAGGCAATTAGTTTACATAATAAAATATGCAAAGTACATATATGTATGTGGGCGTGTGTTTAAGCCAGTGTTTATTGCTCTGAATAGCATAAAATATACAGCTAATGTCTGTTACTTGTAAACTCAGTTCAAAGTCAAGTAGATATTGTGTCCTTACCTATATATGTCATGAGAGGCAATTTGCTTAAAGAATTACAAGTGTCTGAGGAAATAGCTAAAGTATGGGTGACCAAAATGACAAAAAAACCCTGATATTACTCATAATAGCAGAAGATATATTCCCAATATTAAAAAAGATGGTCAACAAGTGAATAATTGTATAAATAATCAGTCAATTATGTGCCATGCATGATACACGCTTACGTGATCATGTATCGAAAGATACATGACTGATAAGGCAGATTTTTATTCCTGAAGTAGGTTGCCATTTCTTTCTGCGGTAGACCAGTTGCCATCCAAGGCTATAGAACCCAGTCTGTCCTGCTATTTACACATAACTGGAGGGAGAAGAGGATTCATACCTTTCCCAAGGGTATTATTAGCACATAGGTGAATGTAATGGATTTGACTGGAATTCAATCTTGGCTCTCCGATTCCACAATCCTAGCTGCAATCCATTACTCCACCGTACACCCTCCCCTGTATAAATAATAGAGACCCTATAATAGAGAGAAAAATTATGTATGAAGTTTTTATTTCATCCTGAACTTTTATAAATAATCATTACAAGTCATTGAAAGTAAATAAATAAATAAAAAAAAACATTCCTTTTTAGTTAAATGCTATGTTGTGTCCTTTTTGGTTAAATGTTCCTTGCATCCTTTTTAGTTAAATGTTACTTTGCATCCTTTTTGGTTAAATGTTACCGTGTGTCCTTTTTGGTTAAATGTTACCGTGTCTCCTTTTTGGTTAAATGTAACCTTGTGACCTTTTTGGTTAAATGTTACCTTGTGACCTTTTTGGTTAAATGTTACCTTGTGACCTTTTTGGTTAAATGTTATCTTGCCTCCTTTTTGATTAAATTCTATCTTGCATCCTTTTTGATTAAATTCTATCTTGCATCCTTTTTGATTAAAGGTTACCTTGTGTCCTTTTTGGTTAAAAGTTGCCTTGACTCTTTTTTGTTAAATGCTACATTGCATCCATTTTGGTTAAATTCTATCTTGCATCCTTCTTAGTTAAATGCTATCTTGTGTTCTTTTTTGCTAAATGTTACCTTGTGTCCTTTTTCATTAAATTATACCTTGTGTCCTTTTTCATTAAATGTTACCTTGTGTCCTTTTTCATTAAATGTTACCTTGTCTCCTTTTTCATTAAATGTTACCTTGTCTCCTTTTTCATTAAATGATACCTTGTCTCCTTTTTGGTTAAATTCTAACTTGGGCCATTATTTTTCATAACTGTTTATCATGACTCTTGTTAATAATTAAACATTTATCTTAACTCATTAATTGCACAATATTGCTGTAGATGTTCTCATAGAAATGTCAGTTTTTTTTATGTGTTTTATTTATGCATAATAAAAGCAACTGGTTACAATCAATATCCAAGCTTTCTGCACTCCTTTTTTTGTTTGTCTATCATTGATCTTATTCAGTTGTTATTTTCCTACAATGTTTTCTTGTGCAAATCAGTAGTTTAACATTATTTGCCAACCAATCAAAGACCTATAAAAACTCACTTGGATTCTTTACTAAAATTTTTATAAAACCTATTAAAGCTGTTAATTTTATTTTATTTTTTCAGCAATACCTAATTTTTAATTTTTTTGTGAAGACAGTTCTGGCGAAAGAATGAAAGTTGAAAAATATCTCGTTCAGTCTGCCTGCAGCATTCTTGACCAACCTCCAAGTCGACATCTCAGCCAGGTCTCTCTCCCCCACTTCCTGACCTCTGCGGTGTTGAATCAAGGAATTTATATCAATCATATCAGCTCCAAATCACAGTCTGTGTCTTTTAGTGGAAGTTATTTCTACTGGTCAATATATAAAGTTCATTTTATCATTTAATACCGAAAACATGCATTGAGCCATGATGCGCAGAGACGCATTTTTGGATTCTGCTTTGGGTCGTCGAGCAGTCAACATCCGGTTTAGTGTAAGAAACACAACAAGAGGAACTATATTGGTTCACAAAGTTGTATATGTCTGGTTAAGACCAAAACATAGAATTAAAAATGTATACATCCTTTTGTTCTTTATTTAAAAGAAATCTTTAAAAAACGAAAGAATAGTCTGTTTTCACAAACAGAACAGCTATTTTTAATTAAATAACAAAAAGTGGCATAAATTAATAAAAGTTTATATCCATTTAGTCTTCATTTAAGATAAATGATTCTTATCCCCAATGTTTGTGCACGTACTTCTGGAAAAAATTCCCTCAAAAATATTAGAAAAAAAACGTTAAAATTTAAAAATTCAAAAAATTCAGAAAAGACATGCAGATATTGCTGATGTAAGCATCTTTTCAAATTTGACATTTGTAAATAACAAACTAAGTCCAGATAACTCTGTAAAAAGTCATGGATCGATTTGTAACTTTGTTTTAATAATTTCATCCCAAGCAAGGCAATAAAGCCACTGAGGGTTACTGAATGTGAAATAATAAGAAAAAAGAGAAACATTAAGGAGTGTGAACATTAAAGAAGAGGATTCAAAAGCAGTAGATAACGATTGACATGGCATTTAAATGTTTGAAGATCAAAGATGGCTGGGAAGCATGGAGTTGGAAGAGAGTTCCTGAAGTGAGAAGAGTGAGAAAAGAAATTGTTAGCATAGAACTTATTGTTGCATCTTAGCTAATTCAGTTGTAAATTGATGAGACCTTGTTGTCAATCTAGTACTGCACTTAAATTCATAAAGTCTAGGTACCATAACAGAAAGTTCATCAAAACAGTTACCATGAAAGTATTTATAGAAAAGCATACATTATAGCTGTGGGAAAGTGACTGAAGCTGAGATGCCAAGTAAGGACCAATAACATTGCAGATTTTTCTTTGGATTTTATCAAGAATCTTTAAATATATAGCAGGAGCAACTATATTTATATTATGAACAGGACCTCATTCTAAATCAATAAAAAAATCAATGTTTTTCAATTGTAATAAATGTGGCTTGTGAATATAAAAAATATTATGGTCCTAGTTCCTCGTACCATGGTGAGGGTCCAAGGTAGAACCAATGAAGAATAACTCAAACACAGGTATGGAATAACACAGATATATTACAAACAGAAATATATACAGAGAAGTAGAAGTATTAGTAATGACTATCAGATTTGGTGAGAGTGAACTATGTTGTCTCGACAAGTATCACTATTCCAATGTTCTTACAATAATCCTCTGTCCTCCTTCTTGAGGCGCAGTATTTATAATGTCCGGAATAGTCCATTATTATTATGGGTAAGTTCCCATAACAAAAAAATAAAGTATAAAAATGTTTTAATTTCCTTCTGTTATCTTAGACCAATTTGGTTGGCTTGTCTTCCACTCCCAATAAGCCCATTGCATCCTAGTGGCATTATTGCCTTGCTTGGGGTGAATTGATTTTTTTTTAAAAAAAAACATGTTTGGAAAGTAATATCTCTCCTGTAGATTATATAATAAAGATGTCAGTATTTATTTTTATATATATTTTAATTGCCCATGATAAAAGCGAGAAGTTACAATCAATATTCTAAGCTTTGTTCAGACAACTGCACGCCTTTTTAGTGTCACTGATTTTAACCATAATTTGTAAGGAATTGTGTATCTGAAGAAGACCCAACTGGTTGAAATATAGTAATATCATTAACACAAAAGATTTCAATTGTCTGAACAAATCTTAGAATATAAATGGTTCTTCTCAAAGTACAGGCAGGACTTACGACTGCATCATGTTCAAACACCAGTTCCCGTATGATCACAAAGTTAAGCAACGTTGAGTCTGGTCAGTACCTAGATGGATGACCGCTTGTGAATACCAGTGCTGTATGCTTGGATGTGTGGATGGTATAATGGATAATGGCTCAGAATTGTTAATAGGAGTACTGAGTTCTAATTCCAGTCAAGTTCATTATGTTTACTTACAAGCAAATACATTTGGGAAAGGTATGAATCCACTTCTTCTCCCCAAGCTATGGTTTAATTAGTAACTTGTATCTCTAAACCCTTATTATCTCAAAAAAAAATTCTTAAAATCTAAAAATATTTTCTGGCTTTAAATAACCTGCAAAGGGTTGATAAGCCATAGAAAACGAATTAATCAAAATACAGACAGTATAATTACAGTTAATATTTATATGCAAATTTATGTGTGGATATCTATTAGATGTGTCAAGAATAGAATCTTCAAGTGATATGGTGTTTGATATTTGATAAAGTTCTTTATTTATGATTCTGTATTGCTAGTCTGCAAGATCCAACAAACTACAGTCTTCCCTAAGACCTGCAGGGCTCATTCACTTGAAGCCATTTTTAACCATTTATCTGAATAAACTGTTGTATACAGATGATAATTTTGATATTTCACCACTGAACAGACTCTAACACCTGCCCCAATCCTGATGAATGATCATACCTTCAAAGAGGTTCCTAGGCTATGAATGCCTACTAGGTTTAAAGCTTACTCCCAATCTCATATATATTCATGTCATCTTAAGATACTGGAAGAAGGCTCAGTTCATTGTATCATTTCAGAAAATAACTAAATCCTCCTACCATGCTCCATCTCTATAAGAGATCAGACCAAGAATGGAGTATTGCTGTCATATCTGGGCTGGTGCTGCCCAATACTCACTGTCCAGCCTTGATCATGTTCAGAAGTTTTTGCATAGCCTTGTGGGTGATGAATTATTCCCCACCATGCAACCTGAAGACAAAACATTGTCAGCCTTTCATTACTATATCGCTATTACTTTGACATGTTTGGACGAGTTACATTCAGGGAGTTATCATTATTTACATTATTTACATTCAGAATTTTGTCCTCATCCTTGTCGATTGTGCTCTCCAGCCTTCCTCAGGTGTATATTGATCTGGGTAACCTACAGGGAATTATGAAATGAACTTTTTATTTAATAAAAATGAGAACTAGACAAAATATCCCTAGACATGAGTCTACCCCCATAGATTAAACAAAAGGTTCAGTTCACAGTTCCCTGTGGCATACACCTAGTGGTGGCATCCTACCAGTTGACACCAATTCATGTGAACTGATTCTTAAAATTATAAAAACTGTGTGAACCAGTTGTTGGATTATCCAAAAATAATCTTATATATTAATAGCTGATGGTCTATGGTAAAATGTTAGTTATGCTATGCTCATGTGTACACCGAGTGACACCCCCCCTCTCCACCCCCACCACCACAACAATAATGATTTTTTGTGATTATGTTCAAAATGTAACAAGAAATTACCACAAACATGTATCCAAAATTATCCACAGAGCTAAAAATATAATTAACACCATTGCTGTAAGTCCTGCGGAGGCTGAAAGAGGGTTTTCTGTGATGAACATAATTTATTCTGACAAAAGAAATCATCTTGAAGTTAAAGATGTGGCAAATTCTTCTAGTCATAAATTTGGTAGGTCTTCCATTGAATTTTTGGGACTGAAACGATTCAGTTTGAATGTGGTTAAGAAACCATAACACAGCTGATGACACTAGAGTCAAAAAGCATCAGACTTCTGAATAGAAATATGATGAGAACAGAATTTCAAGCTTTAAATATCTTAATAAATAAATGTTTTCTATTAAATTATAAAAAATGGTTTGTTTTTGATACTAAAAAGTGATTTGTTTGAAAAAGAAAAATAAGCAGAATAGGTTCATAAAGATTATCTACCTTTATAGAACCAGTTTCTGGGAATTTGGAATGCCATTATTGTATACACCTGATGAAGGCTAGAGGGCACAATGGCCGAAATGTTGCGATAACAACAGCTACAAAGATGAGGAGAAAGTCTAAATATATATAATGTAAATAATGTGAATTACATCTATCAGCCTATATATTCAAGATACTTAGTAAAGATGATGTACAAGAAAGAACATTTTTCAATCATGCAGACCAGTAGACGTGATTCACACAGTTTAAAATAAAAAAAAACAGGGCATCTCTCCAAATATGTGTATACACAAAAATAACATATGGAGTAATAAGAAATACTAAAGTATATAAGTGATGATTGCTGGTACTAATAATAGTGTTGGTAGAAAAGTACCAGACATTAATATCTTCCTAATTATTAAGAGTAGAAATTATCATTAAGATATTCAAAACAATAATCATATTAAATACATTATTATACAAAGATCTGTGGGGGGCTATTATTGACTTAATGCCACTAACAGAAGTTGAATGTCAGTGGACTGCAATAAACAAAATGAAAACTTGTAATGGGAGGATTTTGTGGTTGCTACATGTATTTGTAGTAGTAGTTGACAGAGGAATCCTTTTTAATTTCCTATACTAAAAACGAAGTGAATAAAAACGTACAATAAGATTTGAGACACGTGTTAACATTAATAACAAGAATGTGTATTTTCCTTTTCATGATGTGAATTACAGATATTGGTATGGTGTGTGTTAAAAATGTTCTCAGTGTTACTCTCTCTTTCATTTCTTTAAAAGTTTGGGCTTACTTGTTTTTGATTAGAAAATGACTGGCCAATGTTTATTGACGCACGTAGATACAAGATGTGGAGGTATAGAGAATGGTCGACATCACGTCAGCTGGACATTTAGTGAGGGTGACTGAATCTCTCTTTTGTTGGGACTACTGACAAACACATCTGAACTCAATGATTGGGAAGTGAGAAGAGAACAATCATCTCCTTTCGAGAAGTGGGGGTCATAAAATTCACACATGACTGGAAACCTTTTTTGGTTTCATTTTGAATTATGGGAATATAAAATTCTTTATTTTTCTTTTTATTATTATTACTATTATTTTATTTATCAGTTTATTTTCATTCTCCTCCAATGTTGCACCTCTATTATATATATATATATATATATATATATATATATATATATATATATATATATATACACATACATACATACATACATAATATATGTGTGTCCGTATATATATATTTTATGTATGTGTATACGCACATACATATATATTAGTAGGGTCAGTTGGCTACCATCTGTGAGAAAAAGAGCACCATGACACAATTCACTCCACCAGAAATTTGGAAACGGCATGCTGTACTCTTTGGCATTCATGCTGGAATCTTCAGTACAAGCCTTTCAGAATGTTTGGGTGTCAATGTGAGGAACGTGCAGAGGATTTGGAAAGAGATCGATGAATCTAATGATGACTCTGAAGGTACAGCAGTTTCTGAATTTGTTAGTGAGGGCCTTAGACTTAACACAGAGGCCTCTGTCAAGTGCCTTGAGGAGGTAGTGCTGCATTGGGTCAAGAGGATGGCTGCTGGAAGACCCTATGCCTGGCAACAGGACTCTGCACCATGCCACACAAGCAGGAGAACCCAGTTATGGCTGTCAGACAATTTCCTCAACCACATCACTCCTGACATCTGGCCACCTAACTCCCCAGACAATGATTCCCTTGATTATTATGTGTGGGGTGCTGTTGAGCAAAAGACCAACAAAACTCCTTGTAACACCAAAGATGAACTGAAGGCAAGAATTATGGCAGCATTCACCAACTTAAACAAGGAGATTGTCCAGAAGAGTTGCAGGAGATTCTGAAGTTGTCTGGAGTCCTGCATCTTCGAATTTTGAACCAAATCCTTTATTTAGTCTATGGGAGTAGATTGTTCTCATTCTGCTGTTCATATTAAGAGAGATGAACTTGTGTATTGAATAAAGGTCAAGATATTAAGAGGTATCCTATGTCAATTGCCCCTTTGTGGATTGAATAAAGTGTTCTGTTATGAGATAGCATTTGCTAGGGGGCTCTCTTTAAGCCTATAAATAGGTAATGATATTTTCTCTCTTCCTCTTTTTTAGGGTTTTTAACTTTTGTTTTCAGATGTAGTCGCACCTATATAGGAATGCTGCTTCTGAGGTGTGTTCACTTACTTGGTCCTGTGTTGATTTTAAACTCTCTCACATACGGACATACACACATGTCTATCACACACATACACTCTTCTTATAGT
Organism: Acanthosepion esculentum; assembly: GCA_964036315.1. Taxonomy (NCBI): domain Eukaryota; kingdom Metazoa; phylum Mollusca; class Cephalopoda; order Sepiida; family Sepiidae; genus Acanthosepion; species Acanthosepion esculentum. The sequence goes on along the minus strand of OZ038491.1, from coordinate 51,901,947 downwards.
TATTTTTAATATTTTTTTTTCTTTCATTACAATTATAGACACATGCAATTCTATTTGTTAATAACATGCATTGTCATTTGTTTTATATTTATTGATTTTGTCATTCACAACAAGATATTTTATTTCACTTACCCCTTGTGGATTGAATAAAGGTCAAGATATTAAGAGGTATCCTATGTCAATTACCCCTTGTTGATTGAATAAAGTTGTCGCAGTTAGCTCCTCCTCATTTCCTTAATCCTTCAACAGGGGTCTCTCTCTCCCACGAGTATAAATACTGGCTGACCTTTTGCCTCTTCCTCTTTTTACGGCTTACGCACACGTGCGGCCAGCTGTCTCGACTCAGGCCACTGGCCGCAACCTCGCGCATGAGGCGAGATAAAAAAAACTTTCTCTTTTTTTTACTTATTCCAATATGTAACCTCTCACACATACAGCATTTCCCATATTCTGGGAACACGCTAAAAACAATATACGCATTCGTACGGACACTCAACACACACACATAACTTTCCATACAAACACTCTGTAACATTTCATGTCTTTGTGTATTAATGTTTGTTATTAATATATATTTTTTTGCATACATGTATATCAGCCTTGTTTGTTTCTTTATCTTCTTTGGACTCCATTATAGTCCAACATTTCTATGTAGCTGGACCGGCTAGCGAGAAAGTTTAACCCACAGATATCTCCTCATCTCTTCACATCTTCACACCACGCACGGTCCACTACAAAGTGTTCTGTTTGAAATTCCTAGAAGCTAATCAACTATCAACATTTGAAGAAGTTCATACAATAGTTGAAACTTTATGAGTTTAAAAACCAAGATAAAGACAAAAATTTTAAATAGACCAATGTATAATGATATCAAATCAGGAGAGCCATATTGTAGAGTAATTTGCTGTACAATATATTTTCATACTATCATCAAATGACTAATAACCTCAAAATGATGTTACACTTGTTCCTGGAAGAAGACTGCATATCGTCAGTTGTACTCCAAAGATGCATAACTGAAATATATTAATATCTATACAGTTTGATTCAATCTGTATGTTACAAGGTAATAGTAATTCAGACTTAATTGGTATTTTTTATTATAAAACTGCTCCTCTACTTATGTTCAGATTACATTCTGACAGGGCAATAATAAAGTGAAAAATTCCCAAGACAGAAATGACCCTAGCCTTTCAGTTTCTCCTCCAATGTGTTGTGTACATAAAGAAAGACATAAATAAAAAAATTAATTATTATGTCACCATATCATGTCCATAAAAAATAAATAAATCAAAATTAATTATAGTGTCAAAAAATAATTATAATAAAATAATTATAACAATTATAATTGTCATCAATTCACTCTTGATAAACCAATGAGAATCAACCTCACTTTTCTCCTGTACATACACAAACATGTGACATTCTCACTATCAGACAGGCAGTCAACACGGACAGGCTGTCAACATGTGCATCAACAAAAATTTCAGCTCCTTTTCCCTTTTCAGGCCATAACAGTAACATTTATCTCTTAGCACTCAACAAAAATTCAAAGTAAGAAAACTCCAGATACTTTTTGTATTTTCCAACTGAATTATCTGGACACTCATTACACACATCTATAAAACAAAAAAAACATACAAGAATGACTGCATACACTTTACTTATTCTTTATCTTATCATTTTGTCAGATTCCAATCCATATTTGAACTTCATTTGACCCCAAACTCACAATTTTACTCAGGATTACATTTTGTTGTTGTTTCCACATCTTGCCTTTTCTCATTTTTACAAGTATTTGCGTATATATAAATTGAAGAGGGTTTATAATTATTTACTCAGAGTTATAACTCCCTACAAAGAAACGGCTTTCCTTCTCTCATTTTCACCAAATGCAGATATATTGGGCATTTTGCAGATATAGTAATGGGCTTTGGAAAGAGAATATTAATAAAAAAGAAATCACTATATATCATAATGAGATTGTAGGTTGAGTGGATGTTGATAATTTAACCAAGTATTAGCAAAAATAGAATTCATATCAGAACCATGCATCCCCTTGATGGTCCTGAGGGTGCGGGACTCAAAGCCATGGACATGGAAAGTGAGAGTCTTGTTTAAAGGCCAAATCTCAACTCCATTTTAAAGGTATTGGCTGATATTAAATGGATATTTTCCATTATTCATTATAAATATTTATTTAGACATAAGACGTTTGTCTATATTTCTGAGATGAGGTATTATGTACACTATTTACATTATTCAGACTATCGTCCTCATCTTTGTTGACATATTTATCACAATGTTTTGGCCATTGTATGCTCTGGCCTTCTTCAGGTGGTTGGAATGTCGAGCTGAACCCTTTATTTCGCTCGTTGGAGTAGACTGTTCTAGTTCCATGTGCCATGTCTAACCTTCTATACCCTCAAATACCATCCTACTACACTTGGAAAGACAACAGACAGGCACAGAGAAAGGTAGGAGAAACTGTTGATCGATATCCAGGCATCAAGTTTGACCATTGCCAACCACCGCAACCAACAGGAGTACTTCTACCTGACTAATTTCCTCGTTTTTTATTATTACAACGTTTTGGTCATTGTGGCATCTGTCAATTTGAGTAAACTTCAGGGAATTTCTATGCAAACTCTATTTAATCTAAGGTTTTATATATCAAGGAATATATCATCTTGTTCTTATTTAGTGCTGCTCAGTTATTGATTGCCTTGTTTCCACTGCACTACCCTTCCCAGGGATTGAACCAAATTTATGAAACAATGCTTTAATCCACTAAGCTAAAAAAATTATTGATTTTCTATTAAGACTAAAAAAAAAAACAATAAAAAAACAACAAAAAAAAACAGTACACTGAAAACTTCTGCATGTACCTCAGAGATATCAATGCTATTTAGATTTAGAGTTCAGAAAATAAACTTGCACTTTTGTTACACAATTGAAATGGTGGCAGGAATAAAAGTCTTACCTTGCGTTTGTCGATAGGAAAAAGTCATAATAATAAGTTAATTTAAAATATGTACACTATTTACATTATTTGGACTATTGTCCTCATCTTTGTTGCCATATTTATCACAACGCTTCGGCCATTGTACACTCCGGCCTTCTTCAGGCAGTTGGAATGTCAAACTGAACCCTTTATTTCGCTCACTGAGGTAGACTGTTCTAGTTCCATGTGCCATGTCTAATGGATGTCAGTTATCAGTTATCTCCTGTTAATTCCCCTCTCCAAGTTTTCCACTGCCTTAACCATGTATTGGTTTTGTTTTGTGTCATATCAACCTCAGTGGGTTATTTAATGCTGACAAAATTTTTATTGCTGGTAATATGTTTTTCTTCAAAAATCTATTTTTGGGAATATTTTTCCTTGAAGAAATCTATCGCTGGTCATATTTTTTTTTCAATTAATGTATAACTGTTTGTATTGCTGGTATTTTTTTTTTTTAAGTATTGTTGATAATAATTTTTCCTTCAAAAATTGTTGCTGGTAATATTTTTTTTTATTACAAAGTATTTCTGGTATTAAAACCTATTTTTATATAAGTTTGGGTGTTAACTATTTCCCCATAGCTGGGACCCTAACAGGTGCTACTACCCCAGGTCAGGGTGGACCTGGGAGCACCAGCAATTAAGAGGTGGTTCTACGTTCCTCAAAACCTCCTGATAAGAGGCCTTGCTGTTGGATGTAGTTTATTGTCTTACCCAGGACGATAACCAGGTATTGAACTCACACTCTTTGGGCCCTGTCACTGGATCTAACTAACACATTTATCTACTGTGCCATGTGTCCTTGAGGAGCTGGAGAACTTGGCGAGGAGAATTAACAGGAGATAACCAATAAATAATATCCGTTAGACATGGCACGTGGAACTAGAACAGTCTACTCTAGTGAGCGAAATAAAGGGTTCAGTTTGACATTCCAACCACCTGGAGAAGGCCAGAGCGTACAACAGCCAAAACGTTGTGATAAATGTGGCAACAAAGATGAGGACTATAGTTCAAATAATGTAAATTGTGTACATAAGAGATTATTTTTCATTCTGAGGAGGTGTATTCATATATAATGAACTAAATGTACAAAGTCACACTGAAAATAATGTCTCCTATTTATTTAGACAGAAACAGGAAGCATAATAATGCCATTGGATAGTGTAAGTTTTCAATAACAAAACACTTTTTCCTTACATAATCTCCATTATTGGTTGTATATTTTCACCAGCACTGAACAAATGCCAGCATATCATGCTAGTAAAATTTTATAGCAGCGTAAGTAACTCTTTTTCACACATATTGCTGTCACCACTGCTGGAGAGCTCTTACCAATGTTAATTTCTAACTTCATAGATAGCTTTTGCACCAATCATTTTCAGGAAGTAATCTTTTACATATAAGATCACTAGCCAACTTCTTTTTTTTACTTTTTTACCTATAGTTGGAGAGAGAAGAGATTGTCTGAATACAGAAGATATTTATCTCCCTTTGGTGTAGATAAGTCACGTGGGTTATCTAACAGCCACTTAATGACCTCACTTCATACAGTGACTAAAGCAGCAGTCAATTTTCAGCTTGTTTACAGCAGCTACCACGTGAAGTTGCTAAATCAGCCTCCCCTGCATTTTACAAACACATGATACCATTTCCCTTTGGGAATATATCTTTCTGTGATATAGAAAGAAACTCCAGCTCACAGTCCCCAAGACTCACTGTTTCCTGTTCATGGAATATGTCCTTGCCTGGGACATAGATGAATCTCACTCACTTGAATCTGGGGTCCTAAACATAGCTTCTCTAGACACAAGAGTATCTCCATATTATATGTAAGGCTCTTCCTTTTTGTTTCTCCTTACACACTGCTGGGATATATTATTCTCCAGATCGCTGGAACACATGAATATATGTACATATACTTTTGTATATGCCTAAGTGATATAAAAGACATATATATATATATATATATATATATATATATATATATATATATAGATATAGATCTGCTTAAAAACTGCCACTAAGTTTCTGATTGGCTCATGATCAGTGAACTTATACATTGGTTGGAAACAGATCTGATTTGCTCGCTAGACTATGATGTTCATATCCTGGTTATGACAGTTTCTGATTGGTTGGTTGAAATATGACTTCATCGCCTCATGATTCTGAATACACATATATTTAGAGATGGTGAAATTTTGGTTTCCTTATTATTATTTGCTTATTTTTATTTAATTATTTTTCTATCACTACTTATGAGCCCAATGGGAAAGGTAGTCCCATATGGCCTGGGTTAGTTTGTTGTCATTGTGTGAAATGAGCACATATTTTTGAGACATATGTATGGAGGTAACAATATAAAGTTATTCTCAGAATAAACCAATGATTGATATCCCAAAGGGACTTAAGACTAGTTTTGTTTTACTAAAAGGATATTTTGTTCACTTGTTTTCACTATTTTGTTGGGGTAATAAGGGTCAATACTGGCAAAACAAATACTTCTATTAAAAACTGAGTACCGACAATGACTTTTATTACCATTGAGGACTGTAACTACAGCTTGATGGTCCGTTTCATTACCAATGAGCTGAACTTCCAGGTGTCAGTGCCTGTACAAGCAAATACTGGAATGTTAAAGACTACTTTAATCTATTTCAATGTAAATATTTTCCACTGTGAACCATCAACTTTTGTTTCTGTTCAATGTTTTATGTTTTTGTACAATTTATATTCTGCCCCATGCTGTGTTGGCTTTGAAATTTTCTTGAACACTTCATGAGGTTGGAAAAGCATAAGTAAACTGGGTGTCAAGTTTTGACTTGTTTTGCTGTTGAGTAAATCACCGTCAGATTAAATCACTTAATTCAAAAAATACTTATGAAGTTGACCTTAATGAAGTCAATGAAAGCAATTCATTGAATTTTGCTGTCGTCAGTAACAAATCTGAACTGGCACAGAAGGTGATATGGATGTCTCAGTGTAGAGTAAGGGTTAACAAGCTAATCTGGTTGAATATTAATACTGAGTTGTGAGTTCAATCCCTGCTTAGTGCTCTGTACTTGTGGTCTTGTGCAAAACAAAGATTAGTCAAATTTTCCTCATGAACTGTTACTTTGTGAAACAGTCTCCCATGTAAATTTTTCCCTGGGCACTACAATCTTAATCTCTTCAAGTCAAGAATCAGTTCTTATCTATCCTACTTATCCTCATAATCTTCACTTCCGACCACCTCTACTTCCATTCACATCTTACACCTCATTCATCATAACCATTTTAACAGTAACCCACTAACTTGAGTGGCTCATCTGAACACTTTCCATGGAAGTAGTTATAGAGTAGTGAGAGGCTTGCCACATCCCACCCATAAGAGAGAGTACTCCATTTTTGGACTGATCTGGCTCTTGTAAAGTTAGAGGATAGCAGGATGTGTCAGTTACTTACTGCAGTCGTACAGGAAGCCAACCATTTTACCTGCATCTTTAACAATGTGTCATATATACAAGTTCCACCTGAGGTCAGGTATGAGTTTGTGGCCCAATAGTCTTTCATCTGTTCATTGTGACTGGTGGTAGTACTGGGTCCAATCAGTGATGATGGAATGTAACTAGTTTTGTTTTGTAATAGACGTGACAGTGACTTACCAGAAACAAAATGAATTCGCCGCCTCGCGTGTTGAACCATTCTCTGAGAGTCGGTCGCACGTGCATACGCCTACTGCCATTTTTATGCAGCAGGCCTATTTGCATAAGAGAACAATGCTACCTGTTAAAAAACGAGGCGAGTGGTCGTGGAGGACCACTGCTCTTCTAGGCTTCGGTGAGGCTAGACATATTGCTGAAAGAAAGCGACATCAATTTCTGGACAACCGACAGGTTTTCGAGGCATTGAATGTAGCCAGCCAGTTTTTACTCCACAGTGTAGTTTGTGCTAGATTGGAAGAGAGATCTGTTGCCAATCTCAGACCATCAAGAATTTTTGAGGTGCATGCATATATAATTGGATCATTGGTATAGATATTTATGCACAAATGCACACACACAAAACTATTCACAGTTATGCATAATTATACTATTTGAAATTCTTTTATTTTCATTTCATGAATTATTCTGTTTACACATTTTTATTGATTTTAACATACCATTAAAATCAATATATTCACAGCTGAAATATTATGCTAAAAAGAAGGAAACTAATCAACATAATTCATGGAATAATGCTTAATCATATGGATTCAAATGTATATAGTAAAAAGCATACATGTGTATTGTATACATACTGACAAAGTACACACAAGAATCAGGAAGTTATACAGTTATTTTAAATATCACAAGAACCAATTGCATGTCTTTGTTATAATCTGATAACCAATCAAAAGGGATAAACACTTTCTTTTGCAGTTAATCAGTCAACAGTGATATACTACGGTGTAAACTTGTGTACTGTGTGACTATTGGATTCAAATTGACAATACATCAAAGAAACAATTGCAGATGATTCAATGACTCAAATAGATAACATTTTTCCTTAAATTCAGACTAATGTCCTCATCTTTGTCATTATCATAAATTTTTGGCCATTCTGCTCTCCAGCCATCTTCAGGTGTCTGTCAATCAGTGTTACCTTTAGAGAATTACAAACTGAAAACTTAATTTAATCTACAGGACTAGATTGTTCTCATTGTCCATACCTGAAGAGGCCTGGAGAGCACAATAGTCAAAATGTGGTGATAATAACAACAAAGGTGATAAAATTAGTCCAAGATTAAATAATGTAAATAATGATAAGTCCTCATCTCAGAATTATTGAATATATGATAAAAAAAACTTTGGGAAGATAAGTTTACACATTTTATTTCTTATATATATATATATATATATGTGTAAAGCTTTTATATCATAAAGAAGTAATTTATACAAAAAAATTAATTAGCAATGTTAATGAGATTAATGGTGAAATCACTTTGCTAGCAAAATGTGAGTAATCAACTACAAACACATAAGGTTGTTTTGAACTTTTCACATTTCATTCCATTTCTCATCTTTTCTTTTGTAAATTGTCCTATCAATATATTTGTTAATATTTCTTTGATCCAATTTTATGTCATATTTTTCCTTTGGACTGACATGACACCACCAAAATTGTTCACGGGTCAAATGTATCAGGAGCTTATAACTTCTTATCAAGTGTTTATACCTGCAACAAAGGCAAGAGGTTTTTTTTTGTGGCAAAACATTGCATTATCCAGATCTGTTCCCCCAAGCTAAAAATGATTGTTGAAAGCAAGATTTCAGACCGTAGACAAAATTAAAGAGAATATAATAAAACAGCTGATAGCAACCTTACCAAGTTTCTTGCAGTTAGAAAGAAACTTCTGCATTTTCGTTGTTTGTCTCTTTACCGACTACGAATAGAATTTTTTCATGAATCACTTCACTTTACTCAAAATTATCAAAAATCATTTTTTTAAATCAATTAAGAGAGGCAATAATGCCACTAAGATGCAAGGGGCTACTCAAAGTGAAAGAGAATGAAAAAACTTAGAAGGAAATGGAAACCCAATCCTAAACAGGAAACAAGGTATAAACTTCTACTCCTGTTTAAAAGACCAAGGAGAAGTGTAAACTGGATGATAGGCAAACCTTTTTTTCAATCATTTCACCCTAAGCCATTAGCATGCAGGGGGTTATAGGGAATGAAAGTGAAAGAGAATGAAAAGATTAAGAAGAGGAAGGATTGAGGAAAGGACAAAAGATGAACACGGTTCAACAAGACAGAAGATGGCAATTGACATTGCATTTAAATTTTTGAAGATTTTAGTTATCAGGGAAGCAAGTAAACAGAAGGGAGTTCCACAGACTGGAAATGCAAGAATAAAACTGCTGGAGAAGTGATGGTTGCATTTAACTCTTTCAACAGTAAACAGGTGGGACCTAGATGCCAATCTAGTAACATGCTTAAATTCATGTTGTTGGGGCACCAAGGAAAAAATTTCATCAGAAGAGTTGCCATGAAAATATTTGTAGAAAAGACAGAGGGAAGCTACATCACATTGGTGGGAAAGTGACTGAAGTCAAGATGCCTGGTCAGAATTGATTACATTGCAGATTCTTCTTTGGATTTTTTTGGAATCTCCATATGTACAGGAGGAATAGCAGACCAGATATGGCAGCAATATTCAATGCATAGACAAATAGTAGATTTATAAATGTGCGAGATGGATTCTGACAAGAAAAATTTTTCAGCATGACATAGGGAACCAACTTTCATGGCAGTAGATGAAGTAGTTGATTCAATATATTTGCTCCACTTCATGTCAGTGGAAAACATGAGGCCACAAAGGTGCAGTGTTTTCCTTTTCTGGAGTCTAGTACCTGCTGATGACAGGCAGAACAATTTCTCTGTCATGGTTAAATTAAAGCAGTTTTGTTTTGGAGGTGTTAAAATTTACAAGCCATTTCATGCCCCAGTTAATCACTGATTGGAGGTCCTTGTCAAGAGCAGTTGCCAGGTTTACTGTTGAATTTACGACTGAGTTATTTAGACCATGATAGACAAATTCAGTGATGGCTGTTAACACAATGGCAGTAGACTTGGTCAAATGGAATCCATACTCACTCCTATAGAGGAAAAACTAAATAAATAAGTTCAGGCAGAGAGGTTAGAATTACAGAGTTAAAGTAGACATTTGAAGGAACTGGAAACCCAATCCTAAATAGGAAATAATTGTGAGAAGAATCAGATTGTTTTAATATCAAATAGCTAGGTAATTTCCAAACAGACTTCATATATAAACAAAGAATTTTTTTCAACCTCCTTCATATTCTTCATATTGATATAAATTTCAATAACTTTTAGCAAAAAAAGAAATGTGGTTCTACAGAAGGCTGCTGAAAAAACCATGGCCAGAACATATGAGCAACGACGATGTTTTGAAATTTTAGAAAAAATGGAAACAAAAAGAACACTAATATTTAGCATAAGAAAGAGATAGTTGAAATTTCTAGGGCACATAATGAGAAAACAGGGTTGGAAATGTGATACTCACAGGACAGACTGAAGGCAAGTGAGGCAATTTCAGCAGAACCATATTGAACATGCTCCTTTATGATGAGTAAGATTCTTGGTAGGAATAAGATCATATATATATATATATATATATATATATATATATATATATATATATATATATATTAGGAAAATAAATAACAAAGTAGAAAAAAATAAATTTTTGTGTGATGCGTCTCATTTTTTATTCATTGGACTAAAATCATGTTTACATTGATACAGAGGAAGGGGAGTGTATGTTGAAATCTTAAGCTTTTAAATTTTTTTTTTTTAGTATGTTTTTGGGTATATAGTTTAGCCAATTTCATTTAGTTTCTTCATATTTTTGTTTATGTTTTTATCACTTTGTTATTAAGTATCCCACATTGTGATAATAGACGATCTGCCAAAAATGGGGAAATGTAAAAAACTGGAGGCAAATTTACTGTGGATGGTCTTGTGATTAAAGCACTTTCTATAAACTTTTGTCTCAGTAAATTGCTTTCTCTGAATTAAAGTAGAAGTTTTTAAATTGAAATTATAGTCAAACTCATTATGGTGCATTTTCTCCCATACATATACATATATATATATATATGTACATATATATATATATATATATATATATATATATATATATATATATATATATATAATGGACTCCCCTGTTGGTTTCGACGTATGAGGATCTGACAACTTAATTAATTCAGTTATGAAATTTTGTGTGATAATCTTAAGTGGCACTTAAGACCTGCTAGTGATTTACAAAGGAGGCCGCATATGGAGCAAGAGTAAGGATTGTGGGATGAGATCACTGTTAGATTGGCTGACCTTTTAGATCTTGCTCTCACTTCTTGAAGACGATTTAGACAAAAAGATATATATATATATATATATATATATATATATATATATATATATATATATTATAATTATTTTTATCATAATACACTTCTATGTGCTGCATTCCCTCAGTACATGGGCGATCACGGCTCTCCAAAACTTCCTATCCTTAACAGTTTTTCTATTTTTGCCAACACTCCTGCCTCTTGTTCCACCATCCATTCACACAAGCTCCACAGGTAGATTGTTCTCTGCCTTTCCCTATCTCTCTTATCCTCAATATGTCGTGTGAAGGTTAAGTTTTCCTAGTGCTTCTTTCTCATTATGTGTACAAAAACTTTCATCTTTCTCTTCCAGATTCTGAGGATAAGTTTTCTTTTTAGTGCCATTTTATTTAAGACTTCCTCATTGCTTACATGCTCTGTCCATGGAATTCTTAGTATCCTTCTATAGAACCATATTTTCTGTTAGCATTGTTTCCTGGCACTGCTGGCCCAATTTGGGGAAAACAGAAATTGCCATTTACTGAAAATAAATGACTAAAAGATGCTGATATTGATTTATCATGTGTGCCACCATTTTGGTTTCAGTTGGATACTCTAGAATACAGACTATACTAAACAATACCCCAACACACAATATAAAAAAATACTACAGAACAGGTTGTATTGGATGCTGTTATATTATATGCTGGTTTGGAAATAACACAAACACTAGGGACTGACATTTCATGGTGTTTTGATAATGTATATATAAATCATCATAATCTTCACTTTCTACCACCTCCTTTTACATTCATATCACATGTCATTTAGTGAACCTCTACCTTCAGTGGCTCTCGAGCCTTATATTGGGTGGACTTTAGCATTAAAAAAAAATTCTGGCTGGAGCATGCATACATGAAACTGTAGTATGCTGTTTGCTGTTTCATGAAACATGCATGATGATGTGGTCAGACTGACCGGCTGGCATGTTGGTAAGTGTAAAGCTGATTTTAACTTGCCTGACAAGTAGAGACTGTAGCTTACTTCATGTTTTTTTTAAGATTACCTTGATCTGGGAATCCAGTCTCTCTGCCTGTCGTGATAATATCTAATTTTGCAATATCAAGTGCAATTAGAGCAGAGATTCATTCTGCTCTAATTCCATTGTCTGTGACTAGTATTCTTCTGCCGTTCCATCAGTGAAGCATGAAAAGTTGTTTCTACTTGGTTTGAATTTTCATTTGTGTACTACAAATGCTTATGAATATATCTGTTGGTCATGTTAGGTCAAATAGGAAGGAACGAGCCAGACTTTCTTTTGGATACTTTTTCTGAGTTTTCTCTGCAAGATTAGAAACAATGCCCATATACTCTGCGATCTCCCTTATTCAATCAAGAGAAAGTAAGACTCATTTTACCAGGTAGCCTTACTTTTTACCGATTTATTCTTTTAATAACATTTACTTTATTTATGTCAGGTCACTCTATTAGTGTTACTGGTGTTATGTAACCCAATACTACCTGTTACATGGTTGAGTCATCAGCAACTAAACTAGTTCTCCCCACCAGCCTTTTCTGGTGAGGAGCATGATTAAAAATAAGACTTATCAAAGAGTAGATGAGCCTTCTTGTAGGGTCAACATCAATTTTGCACAATGGGTAGGCTGGGCTCCATAGCTATGTATCCAGCCAGTGTAGTGATGACATTGCATTGGATGAGGGCTTCCTAGTCTGAAATCAACAGCCAGGATGAAGGGTTTCTTCAATAGAATTAATGGCCATGTGTCTGTGACCAAGGAGAGCCTTCAAGTTAGAGGATATCAGATGTGATGTAACTTGGAGAGGGATAGTTTCTGATAGGTTTTCTTGCCCAAAGATACGCTCAGCAATAACAAGTAGTACTAAAAGTAAGAACTAGATGAGATATCCCTAGACATGTAGAATAAATAAGTTCAGTTCAGAATTCCCTGTAGGCGACCCAAATCAATATACACCCGATGAAGGCCAGCAGGTACAATGGCTGAAACATTGTGATAACACCAAAGATGAGGACAATAGTCTGAATGTAAATAGTTAAAATAATGATAACTACTTATCCCAGAAATTCAGAAAGAAAGAAATATCTAATTAAAATTTATAACATAGAGATGGAGAATATTTGATTAACAACTTCAATCCATGCCTTCCTCAGGTGTATGCCCATCCAGGTAACCTACAGGAAATATTGAACTGAATACTTTATTTAATCTATGGAGGTAGACTGTTTTTGTTTCACTGCTCGGGTCTAAGGCTATCTTGACTAGTTCTTATTTTAGTACTGTTCAGTTATTGATTGCCCTGTTTCCATTGAGTTCAAGTATACACTGCCTGACCCAGAGATTGAACTCAAAACTACTGTGTTACCTAATTCATAAACCAATGCTTTAATCTATGGGACAATAGATTAAATAAAGTGTACTGTTTGAAATTCCTAAGAGGTTACCTGGATCAACATACACCTGTTGAAGGCTGGAGGACACAACGGCTGAAACATTGTTGAAAAACCGAGTGACAGCACTTCACCAGAAAAAAATTTCCCTGATGAGAAATTTCAGTTAACTTAAATAATGCCTAAAGGTTAAATCCACTTTGGCAGGAAGGGAGAAAAGCCTGCTACTGCCACTGCTTAATGGATGTGTATCCATTAAGCTGCGGAATGGGAGTCTAATATTTTCAGACATTTGTTAGCCAAGGATTGTGAGTTCAATCCTTGGTAGGACAACAAGTCAGCATAGTTAACAGTTGTGATAACAACAACAAAGATGAGGGCAATAGTCCAAATGTCAGTCAGTCAGTTATGTGCCATGCATGATACACACGTGTATTTCGGTACATGACTGACCGAAGCAGATTTTTCCGGTAGTAGGTTGCCATTTCATTCTGTGGTAGACCCATTTACCATCCAAGGCTATAGAACCCTGCTATTTACCCATAGCTGGGGAGAAGAAGACGATTCATACCTTCCCCAAGGGTATTAGCATGTAAATGAGTGTAATGAATTCGATTGGAATTTAAACTCGGCTCTCTGATTCCTCAATTCCAGCTCCTATTTCATGTCTGTGTAAATAGTATAAATAATGATGATTCCTCATCCCAGAAATTCAGACAAAAATTAGCAAGTGTTCAAGTTATTAATTTAAGTTGTATAATAATAAATTATGAACTTTGGTTCTCAGAAATATAAGAGGAAAATACTCACCTGTCATGAAGGAAATCAAAAGAGCCAGTTTTAACACAATTGGACCCATTGTTCTAACCGAGGACCCATGTAGAGTAATTTGTTCTAATTTTGTGAAATACACACATCACATTAAAATATACATCTAACACTAGATTGCAGGTTTCACAAAGAACAGCAATGACTTTGATTTTCTTTTGAAGTTTTAAAAAAAATCTTCAGTGACAGAAGCTGGGAAAATCATGGACTGAGGGCATAGAAAGATTTAAAGAAAATGTGAGCTAAAAGTACATACTTAAAATCAGAAAGAGACAGCTGAAATTTCTGGGACACATAATAAGGAAAGAGGGTTTGGAGAATTTAACACTCACAGCACATACTGAAAGCCTGCAGTTGCCATTTCATTGTTGTCATTTCATAGTTACTGTTCTGTAAATGAAAATTAAAATCTTTTAGATTTTAAAAATGGTTAACATTTTAAAGCAGTATCATCTATATATATTATACAAATTCATTGTTTTAATATTTGATTTTTTAGTGATATACTTTTTATGTTTTCCAATATTCAGACTCATCATTCAGTAAAATATTATATGATTAAATACTATTAAATAATGATTTCTTATAATTATTTATTTTGTGTCAGATTAGTAATACTAATTGTAATATAGTAACAACTCCAAGTAGAAACTTTTCAAGCTTTATTTGACTAATTCAGCTTTATTATTATAGTGGATGGTTACAAGTGAGAGGGGAGATGGGATGTGCTTATTTTACTACAACCCTATTAGAATTCAATCAGCCAAATTGTCTTCTTTATGTGTCATGTCCCCTTAGGATCATAGCTCTCCACAAATTCCTATCTCTTGTAGCTCTAAATAAATTTTGTCTTGCTGTTTTTTCACCTAATCTGTCATCCATTTCCTCAAGGTCACTAAATAAGTTATGTGTTGTTTTCCTCTGTCTCACTTGCCTTCACTCTGTCCTGTGAGTATCAGATTTTCCAACCCTTCTTTCCTCATTATGTGCCCTAGAAACCTCAACTGTCTTTTTTGGATGTTCAGTATAAGTGTCCTTTTTGTTTCCATTTTCACTAAAACTTTATTGTTGCTCTCATGTCCGTTCCATGGTAACCTCAGCATCTTTCTGTAGAACCACATTTCTGTTGCTTCAACCTCTTCTTCATCTTTGAGGAGATTGTCCAGTACTCATTGCCATACAGGACAGATATCATGTAACACTTTAGTATGCTTTCCCTTGTTTTTAAAATTGAGTACCAAACAGCAAAGCATCATGATGACCTATAGCAGTGGTTCAGTGTGTCTCATAGGTGCAATGGAAGAGGGTAGCAGGTGAGGCAGATGACTGATAGACAATCAAAGATTTAGAAACAGTTTAAAAAAATTCATATGCCAAAAATAAATATGATTTCAAAATTTAAAATACTATTATGGATTACTTGTAATTGCATGCATGAGCCCTGGTATAAATAGTTATAAATAATTATTGACTGATTTTATCATTGTGATATTTTTGCATTATATCAAGTATTAAGAATATAGTAACTAGGGTTTGCAAATTGGAAGAGAGAGTTATCAATGATAATGTTCTGACTTTGTATCCACAGTTATATCCCTTTAACCTTCTCTCTGTTTTTTATTTTTAAATGTACTTTTTATCACATAAAATTTGGTGAGGCACAAGAAAAATTTCATTCCAAAAATATAGCCCTGAGAAAAAAGTTTGGTAACCACTGCCTTATAGCAAAACATTTTAAATCTTTATACAGCTAAATAAATGGACCATGTGTCCTCAAGGACAAGTAGATAAAAGTGTTGGTTGGATCCATTGACTTATCCCAAAGACTTGTAGTTGTGAGCAAAAACTTGGAGAGTTGAAAAAAGGAAGATAACTGAGACATCCAGAAGAGGCATGGCACGTGGAACTAGAAAACTATACCCCAGTGGACGAAATAAAGTGTTCAGTTTGAAATTCCAATTACCTGAAGAATGTCAGAGCATACAATGGCCGAAACGTCAGGAATATAGCAATAAAGATGAGGACAATAGTCTGAACAATCTAAATAAATAATTCTTTTTTGACAATAACAATGATTTTTCCAGATACAAGTCCTACTATTTAATTCATAGCTGAAAGAGAAGAAATTGATTCAAGGGGTATTTATGCATAAGTGAATGTGATGAATTCAACTGGAATTTGAACTTGTCTCTCGATTAGAACAAATAAGTCTTGAAATTGTTTTTTAAGGAAATAATTCTTTAAAAAAAAGAAACATATGCCAATTTTCATCATGGAGTAATAGAGCACACATACAAAACTGCTCAACCTGTGCTAGCTGAGGACTACTGGAATGGCTCAGAAACAGATGATTCTGTGGATCTTTTGTCCAATAACAATGCTGTATGTGGATAGACATTCACATCTTGGTTTATATGTTGGAAAGACACTTTCCAACACAAGAAGATGCCTGGAAATCACATCTTTTACTGAGAAAACTTGCTAATCAGGAGCACAAACGCTACACAGATTTTATCCTCCCAAAACAGACTAAGGATTTAAGTTCTACTGATAGTGCTTCAATTTCTGAATCCTCTTATATCTTGGCTTGTGGATCCATTTAAAAAATTTAAACTTCAAGATTAAATAGTTAAATTATTGATTAAAATATAAAAGATTAGCTAGAATAATAAGAATAATAAAAGTTCAAAGAGTAATGATAGATTAAATTATAATAGATTAAACGGATAAAATTTTAAATATAAATATTAAATCATAAATTAGATAAAAGCATATAATTTTTTTTTAATATGATACTAAATATAGAATATTAAATATAGGATATAGGACATTAAAAATAGGATATTAAATAACTTATAGAATATGAAATAAAATAAACAAAATTTTCATAAGATAAGAAAACATAAAAATTACTCATTAATGATGTATGAGATGTAGAGACACCCTTTAAAAACAATTTAATATAAAAATAAAAAAACTAAAACAGAGGGGTGGAGAATATAGAAAAAAGCTATAAAAAGAAATTTACATAAAAAAGAAGGAAGGGTCACTGTTGAGAAAATTAATGATACAAAAGAAATATGATGAGATATAGCCAACAATAAAACAAAGGAAAAGTAGAAAAAATAATAAGGGAATTACGAGAAGTAATAAACACAGTAACATATATGAAGAAACCAATATGAAGAGAGTTAAAAAAGAAAAACATTTACATATAGAAGAAAAGACATGTAAAAAAATTTTACATATAGGAAAATTTCACATGGAGAAAATATTCATATATAGAAGATAAGTGAATGTGAAAATTGCGAGGTTGGAATAATATCAGTTGAAATTTTCTTCTATGACAGCACTTGGAAACCAATTCATTCGTTTTATTTAGTAAAATATTTTGATTCTTAAATTTAATAATTCTAATTTTCTCCTCCAAACATAAACTGCACCTACGCTTAAGGCTACTACAAGACATCTGAAGGTTGTAATAGAGTTTGATTTTTATGTAATTCATTTATATGCTCTATAATAAATATATTGAGCTCTTTTTTGTGGATCAGTTTTAATATTTTATATTATTAGGATTTACTTGGACTACTTACCCATGGATTTTTAGCTATATATATATATATATATATATATATATATATATATATATTTGCACACACACATATATATATATGCATACACACAAATATATATATATATGTATATATATATATATATATATATATATATATATATATATATATATATATATATATGTATATATGTATATATATATATATATATATATATATATACATACACATATATACATATACATACATACATACATACATATACCTACACACACACATATATGTTTATATATATATATAAGCTGGCCACTCGTATCTGAGAATACCTGTCTTTTAAGGCGGCTAGCCAATCCGAATTGTAGACACTCAGGCACATTTGTGTTTGTTCAACACCCACAGAGCCCACCTGTGGTTTATACTGCAACTATGGTGAACAGACCTCAATTAAAGTTTCTGGGGGAGAGCATGTTCTCTATCTGAACAAGGCCAGCACACTCAAACCTTCGGTCAGGACGACCTGTGACTTTGTGCTAGCACAGCTATCGACAGGCGCCAAGGATTCCGTCTACACAATTTCACTCACAAAAATTGGGCCAACCTGTGTTATGATTTTCAGGTACTTTTCAAAGGTGCTGTACGCTGGGATTGCCAACTCCAGACTGATAATGTCAGGAAGTCTCCTTTCTGACGAATTGTCTGTGATGAGATTCGAACCCAGGTCTCAGAAAGCAAACGTCCTAACCACACAGCCACACACCCATATATATATATATATATATATATATACACACACACACACACATATATATATATATATATATATATATATATATATATATATATATATATATATATATATATATATATACAAGGATGTGCTAAACATTTCTTGACTCAGCCTATTTTCAAAATCTGACGAAATGACCAGAAATCAGATTTTTGTTAGAAAATGGTGCAAAACGATCATCCTGATGAATTTTTTGTACTTCTACAGATTATTATCAAGTTATTCTGTATAATTGGAGATAAGATTATTCAATTAGAGGAAGCTTTACATCAAAGTAAATAAATACAGTTTGAAAAATTTAACATTTGAATGTGGTTCTCACGGTTTTGTAACTGGCTCCTATTATTCTGAGCATCTCATTTGTTTGTTTTGAATTCAAGTGGAAAATAAACTAAATTTGTATAGAGTTCTTTTCATAAAGAACCAGTTTGTGGGAACAAGAGATAAGTTGCAACCCATGGTTTTATAAGTGCATAAATAATATATCTATAATATGCAAACATGAACACATATACACACACCCATATACATATATATATGTATATAAATATAGTCATCCACATACAAGCATGTTTCATTGTATCACAGCTCATCAGTGTGTCTAGACATCTGATTGTTTCAAACCAGGATCATATATATATATATATATATGTGTATTTATGTATACATATATATTGTGCATATATATATATATTGTACATACATATATTAAATATATTGTACATACATAAATATATATATATATCATACATACATACAAACATATATTATATATATATATGTATATATACATATATATATGTATACGACTCGGATTAATGTATACGATATGTATACGACTCGTATATATATACGACTCGGATTAAAACTCTGGATTAACACCAAAGAGGTCATCAACTGGTTTACCAACATCGACAACAAACCGGATTGCACCCTGATTCAGTTCGATATAGTGGATTACTACCAGTCTATATCGAAAGACCTCTTCACTACTGCCCTGGAGTTTGCTGCAGTATACTCAGACTTAACCAAGGAAGAAACGAACATAATCCTCAGTGCTAAGAAATCCGTCCTCATCCACAATGAGGAGCAGTGGATTAAAAACACTGCAGAAAATTTTGACATCAGCATGGGATCTCTGGACTCTGCAGAATCTTCGGACCTTGTCGGTCTGTTTATGCTGTACAACTTAACAGCGCACAGAGAATTAGACATTGAAGACATCGGGCTGTACCGAGACGACGGGCTCATGGTAGTGAGGAGCTCCACAAATTTCAAAACAGATAAGATTAGAAAGATAATTTATAGTGAATTCGGAAAAATAGATCTAAAAACTATAGTAAACACCAAATTAAAAAGGGTAAACTTCCTCGACTTAACTCTAGACTTAGTAAACAAAAATTACACACCCTACAGAAAACCTAATACCAACCCCCTGTATGTACACCCTAAGTCAAACCACCCCCCATCTATAATTAAGCATATACCCACATCAGTAGAGAAAAGAATAAGCATGAACTCTGCAAATAAGGAAATATTCCAAGCACATAGTAAGTTTTATAACACGGCCTTGAAAAATAGCGGATACAGAAACGCTGACATAAGCTATACAAACAATAGCACTAATAGTAAGAAGAATAGGAAAAGAAATGTCATATGGTATACACCTCCGTTCAACCAAATGGTCAGCACTAAACTTGGCCATAAGTTCCTAGCTTTAATAGGTAAACACTTCCCCAAAAATAGCAAACTAAGCCAAATCTTTAATAAGAATAGCCTAAAGTTAAGTTACAGCTGCACTGAAAACCTAGAAAGAATAATAAAAAGGCATAATAGTAAAATCTTAGGAAAACACCCATGCCAAAACAGTGCCAATAAAACTCCTAAACTGCAACTAGACAGAAAAAATGAAAAATCATGTGATTGTAGAAACCCTAATGACTGCCCGTTAGAAAATAGATGCCTTACTAAATCCGTGGTATACCAATGTACCATCTCATCTACAGAGAATCCTAACACTGAAAAATTATACATAGGGTCAACTAAGAATAATTTTAAAATTAGATGGAGACAACACAAAAGCTCCTTCAACAACATCCAAAATAGAAGTCAGACATCTCTATCTCAATACTACTGGCATTTAAAGGAAACGAACAAAACACCGAAAGTAAAATGGAAAATAATAAATAGAACTAGAACATGTAAAACCTGGGATGACCCATGCCCTCTGTGCCTACACGAAAAACTGCATATCATTAGATTTCTAAATAGTGAAAAGTTACTAAACCATAGACATGAGTTAACGGTGTTCTGTCGTCATCAAATGATTTTCGCATTAAATAATTAATAAATAGATTTAAACAAATTAAGTCCACAATTTAAAAGCCTTAAAAAACTCAGCCCAATAATTATTGAGAAAAACCCTTTGATAAAAAAAGCCATGTAAATAAACAAATAAACAAACAGATCAAATAGATAAGAATGAAACATAACCTTCTAGTCACTCAACGACTCAAGGCAAACCCATAAATAAAAAAGACGCCGTCTGACTAGCATAAGCCAAAACCACTCTGGACATAGAATCACCATTGTAACGTGATACGCTTTTTTGGAAAGGGACTGGCCTGTAGATAAGAATTAATTCTTAATTCTTAGCCCCTTAAACCACCTAACTTCAACGGCCGAAACTAGCCGTTTCCATAGCAACAAATGTTCCAACGATACCGTATTTATAAACACCAGCTAACCAAAAGATAGCTTATTCCCAAATTCTCGCTTGACAAGGAAGCGGGTCCGGACACCTTAACTCTTCATAACTTAAAAAATTATGTTAGGGGTCTCGGCTCTCGCTTTTGAAACATGAGAACTCTTATGTAGCGGAGGAATCATATTTTTAAAAACTAAAAATATTATTATAATAAAAGCTCTACTTCTGTATGGAGCACTGTCCTTTTGAAAATAAAGCTAAATATTAAGGAACACCGGATTATCTACCTAACGTGTTCTTTCCTATTTCACTGCACACCTGCATACATATATATATATATATGTATATATATATATATTATATATGTTGTACATATATATATATATTATATATGTTGTACATATATATATTATATATGTTGGAAATATATATTACATATATTGTACATATATATATATGTTATATGTTATAGATATATATATTATATATATTGTACATACATATATATATATATATATATATATATATACATATATATATACTGCACATACATATATATATCATATATTGTACATATATATATATAAATATATATATATACATATATATATACTGCACATACATATATACTGCACATACATATATATATATATATGTATGTATGTATGTACGATATATATAATATCTATATGCAAGTATGTACAATATATATATTTGTAAGTATGTACAATATATATAACATATATATGTATGTACAATATATAATATATATATATACATATGTGCAATATATATAACATATATATGTATGTACAATATATAATATATATATATATTACATATATTGTACATACATATATATATTATATATATATATATTACATATATTGTACATACATATATATTATATATATATATTACATATATTGTACATACATATATATTATATATATATATTACATATATTGTACATACATATATATTATATATATATATTACATATATTGTACATACATATATATTATATATATATATTACATATATTGTACATACATATATATATTATATATATATATTACATATATTGTACATACATATATATATTATATATATATATTACATATATTGTACATACATATATATATTATATATATATATTACATATATTGTACATACATATATATATTATATATATATATATTACATATATTGTACATACATATATATATTATATATATATATATTACATATATTGTACATACTTATATATTATATATATTACATATATTGTACATACATATATATTATATATATTGTACGTACTTATATGTTATATATATTGTACGTACTTATATGATATATATATTATACATACTTTTATGTTTTATATATATTATACATACTTTTATGTTTTATATATATTATACATACTTTTATGTTTTATATATATTATACATACTTTTATGTTTTATATATATTATACATACATATGTATTATATATATATTATACATACATATGTATTATATATATTGTACATACATATGTATTATATATATTGTACATACATATGTATTATATATATTGTACATACATATATATATATTATATATATTGTACATACATATGTATTATATATATTGTACATACATATATATATATTATATATATTGTACATACATATGTATTATATATTATATATATTGTACATACATATGTATTATATATATTGTACATACATATATATATATTATATATATTGTACATACATATATATATATTATATATGTTGTACATACATATATATATATTATATATGTTGTACATACATATATATATATTATATATATTGTACATACATATATATATATTATATATGTTGTACATACATATATATATATTATATATGTTGTACATACATATATATATATTATATATGTTGTACATACATATATATATATTATATATGTTGTACATACATATATATATATTATATATGTTGTACATACATATATATATATTATATATGTTGTACATACATATATATATATTATATATGTTGTACATACATATATATATATTATATATGTTGTACATACATATATATATATTATATATATTGTACATACATATATATATATTATATATATTGTACTTACATATATATATATTATATATATTGTACATACATATATATATATTATATATATTGTACATACATATATATATATTATATATATTGTACATACATATATATATATTATATATATTGTACATACATATATATATATTATATATATTGTACATACATATATATATATTATATATATTGTACATACATATATATATATTATATATATTGTACATACATATATATATTATATATATTGTACATACATATATATATTATATATATTGTACATACATATATATATTATATATATTGTACATACATATATATATTATATATATTGTACATACATATATATATTATATATATTGTACATACATATATATATTATATATATTGTACATACATATATATATATATTATATATATTGTACATACATATATATATATATTATATATATTGTACATACTTACAGATTTATATATTGTACATACTTACAGATATATATATTACATATATTTACATACATACATACATATATATATATATATATATATATATATATATATATATATTTTATATACATTTTACATACATACATATATATATATATATATATTGTACATACATATTTATATTTTATATACATTGTACATACATACATATATATATATATATATATATATATATATATATATATATATTGTACATACATATATTGTACATACATACATATATATTATATTTTACATACATACATATATATATATATTATATATATTGTACATATATACATATATATTATATATCCTTTTTTCATTGAATTGTTGCTTAAAAGTAAAGGTCTTTTACAATCAACTACATCAGTGATTATTTCAGGCCTCATATTTCAAATCAACAGGGTATAATCAAATTCTTTGCAGAATGTTCTATAGTACCATCACCAAAAGAAAATGTAGAAGCAGATGTTTGTTTCAAAATTAAAGATAATCTCTTAATGAATCAAGTATTCTTGAAGTCAACATTTACCACTGTCAGTGGGCAAACACTCAGCACAACCCTTTGCATCATTCACCAGGGACTGCAACCTTGTACTATTAGCACAATCCACAAACAAGGACAACAGAACATTTTCTGATATATTCCTTTGCAAACCTTGATCACTGTTCTCATATGCATGAGGGCATTCATGTACCCAATGAAATTCTGAGTCGCACATGACACATTTTGAAACCTGCCCACTGCGACCCACAGGATTTAATTTATGCCCATGTGACTGTATAGGAAGTTGTCTGGGTGGCACAGGTATATTGTCGACTCTGTCTGTGTCTGGATCTATTTGTAAAAAGCATGTCCTGATTTTCCATTTTTATCTAAGGCTGAGGGGTACATTTTACAGTATTTGGAGGAGTAACTGTATGGCCATTATATGTTTAATGGTTTTCATATTTTTGAAAACACTTCCTTCAATGCCGACATTATTAAGTGTGCATCTTTCTCAGGAAGGTTTTTAGATGAAAGGAGTAAAAATTCCATTACTGGGTCTGGAAGAAGCAATTTTTTCTGTGTAAACTTGAAGTAGGTGTGGTCAAAATCAATCAGAAAAAACTTTATTTCTGTTTTTGCGGCACTATGCAAATTGGACAAATTATTAAAGGCAACAAATTGCTGTTTCTCTTTATCTGGCAGAAATAATACATCCAGGTTTTGGATGATAGTTAATACACACATGTCCATGTTTCCAAATCTTCACTATCTCAGAAGAGGCAGCTCTGGACTTTCCACTTAAAGATAGGTAAATGGCCAAAGCCTGTTTTGGTTTTGGAAGGTCTATCAACCTACTGCAAATATGTAGGCTTTTCTTCCATTGTTCATAGGCAGATTGTCTCGTTTTGGAGGCCATTTAGAAGAACATGTATTAGAACTATCCATTCTTACATAAATTATAAAAGTAACAGAAAAATAGAAAAGAAAATTCACTTAATTTTTGTTACAGATCAACTTCTACCACTTGTTGATCCTCAATGAATTAATTGCATCTGCAATAAGGTAATCCTCCTGTCAGTCTGAATATTGACAACTGAACAAATGAAACATTTTCAATATGGCTGCCAGCATTTTATAGAAGCCACCACCTGGTGGCACTAAACAACTGAAAGGACAAGGGCAATAACTATAACATTAACACTATATATATATATATAATCATTTATTTAAATAAATTTATGTTATAATATTTATGTTATAATATTTAAATAAATGATTATATCTGCTCTACTCTGTATTGAGCACTCTTTAAAGAATAATAATTGTTGGTTATTGGAATTTACTTCGTATATACCAATCCCACACTTGGGTATATATATATATATATGTATATATATATATATATATACACACACACACAAATGTAATGAGAATGTAAAGAATATAAATTCAAACGTTCAAAACATTAATTTAAAAAAGTACTCAATACCAAGAGTAGAGCAATAATTATTTATTATAAGTTGTTGCATATGGAGAAACAAGTAATCACTACAAAGATGCATATTTGTTTTGATGCCTAAAGGTAAGCATCTCATCAGATGGTAACCATCTTTGTTCCTCACCTGATGAGATGCTTACCTTTAGGCATCAAAACAAATATACATCTTTGTAGTGATTACTTGTTTCTTTTCTGTAGTTTCTGTCTTTAAGAACTCTGATGAGAATTCTAATCCCTCAAATTATTGTCCTATTAGTTTTTTACCTCTTTTTGGCAAAGTACTGGAGGCTTTAATCAACTTTGAATTGGTTAAGCATCCAACTTCACACGGCCTTCTTTCTTCACTATGGCTTTTAGTTCTCTAGGTCAACAGCCAATGTATTAACAGTGATTACTGACTGTGGCTTTAAATACTTTGAAGTTGTTTGACAGGGTTTGACATTTTGACTTTCTCCACAAACGCAATGGTGTGACTGGCTGGATATTTGACAATTCAGTCGGATAATGAAGATTATGTTGAACAACCACACTTCATATTAATGATCTTTCCTTGGACCCACATTTTTTATCTTCATCAATGACTTGGGTATTTCTGCTGATGACACAACTATTTACTACTGTCTTAATAGTCACTACAGTAAGTACAACAAAGTAAAACTAGCAGTTACTCTTAACCTCCAGTTTACTGGTGCAAGTAAATTTTAATGTCTCCAAAACAAAAGTGTTATCCTTTAATCATCATTGAGAAACTTTTTTGCTTTTCATCAGCCTGGCTGATGTTGCCTCCTGGAAAACAACTTATTGCACTGCCATCCTAGGTATGATTATAAACTACATCCATGTCCTGTGTAAGATGATAAACTACATCCGACAGCAAGGCCTTTGATCAAGCTTTGGAGAGTGTGGAACCACATTTTTAATTGCTGGTGTTCCCAGGTCCACCCTGACCCAGGGTAGTAGGGTTAGGGTTCCAGCTATAGGCAAATAGTTAACCCCCAAACTGGGGTCAAAACACTATGAATATGTAAAAATAGGTTATT
>OZ038491.1:51830092-51867592 GCA_964036315.1 Acanthosepion esculentum | reverse complement strand
AATTTCTAATAAAAAATCACTTTTTTTATACCATGTATAATAATTTTTCCATATTTAAAGTACAAAACAACTATTTTCTGGGCCACTTTAAAAAATTACCAGAGATAACCTCAAACTTTTGAACTGTAGTGTATATATATCCACAAATTTACATCATTCCAATATGTGTAAATGTTTGCAGTTACTGAACTATGAGTTCCAGTCAGAAGAATATGTAAATTTCTTTTTGTATTAACATAAATGTGTGTGTATTATACTTATATATATATATATATATATATATATATATATATATATATATATATATATATAGTGTGTGTGTGCATATGAATCATCACTACATGATAACTGTTAATTTCATGCCTCAAGTAATTTTCAGGACATGCAGTGTTGATTTTTATGTTCATTCTATCCATGACTAGAAGATTTCTACCTGTGATATTAAACACTCTTTTCTTGTAAATATAGCACATTTTAAATTATATATATATATATATATATATATATATATATAATGGTCAGGTACTCAGTTTAATGTCTAGTAGGGTTTTCAGACACTTTCCAAAAGTGCCAGATTCTGAGATCTCTTCCCCAGGATGATAACATCAAGAAATCACTTTCCTAACAAATTGACAATATTGAGAGTTAACCCCTGGTCTCATATTCAGAAAATACACATTCTAAACACACACACACACACACACACACACACACACACACACACACACACATGTATATGTATAGAGAGATTCCAAAGTTCGCTTGAAAATGAAACAGTACTAGGGAGTTTAATTCTATAATTAAATTTGAAGTTTTTAGTTTCTGTTTTTGAAACATGGTAATTCCTGTGTAGCAATGGAACCATATTTTTTGAACTAGTAAATTTATAATATTTATGCTCTGCAGAATTGTATTGAGCACTGTTTTTTAAAAATAAAAATAATTAATAAGAAAACCAGATTATGAATCTTACTGTTCTTTCTCTTCATATTATTATGCCTGTATGTGCATACATCTTCATAGGCCTATAATCAGTAGTGTACATTTTTATATTAAAATTTATATACATGGAAATAATATCTATAATAGAATTAAAATAATACACACATCCACAGACACACACCTTCAAATTTCATGATAAACAAGATTTTTCCCTGAAACTTCAAGTTTTCTTCAACACTAATGTATCCTGGGTATGACAATAAACTATATCTAGTAGCAAGAACTCTAATCAGGACATTTTGAGGAGTATGGAATCACCTCTTTATGCTTTTTGTTCCCAGGTTCACACTGATTCGAGGTGGTAGCACCTGTTCGGATCTCAGCTATGGGCAAATAGTGAACCCCCAAACTGTGTTCAAAACATTATGAAAATATAAAAATTGATTTTTATAGTAAAACACCAGCAATACATTTTCATAGTTAAAAATTACCAGAAATACATTTTTGGAAAAATATTAGCAAAGCTTCCAAGAAAATTAAATTTTGGCATTAAATGACCCATAAGGAATTGGAATGCCATTAAACAAACCAAACTAAACAGAACAAGACTCAACACTAATCTAATAAACAATCAACACATGTAGCAACAGCATCAACTCCCAAATTTGATAGAAGCATATCCTTTCCCCACCTTTCTACTTCTACCATTTACAGGAATTAAAGAGATGGACACTACGAGACACACAAAAGATGAACACTATAATTCAGACAAGTGCACACATAGATACACAAAATGCACACTAACACCACAAGACCAAAACATGTAAGATCTAGCAGATCAATAAAAAACAATCAACAAAAAACGTTTGCGGTTTCTCTCTTTTTTTAAAAATATACATTTTTCTCATTTTGGAAAAATTATAACTTTTCCCTGTGTATATATATATATATATATATATATATGTTTTGAACAATAAAAATATTAAAAAGTTCAAATTTTTCTGACACACTGGGTTGTATATTAATATTTTTTGCTTTATTATTTCAATTAATTAGGTCCCTCGACTAGTTTCGGCCAACATGCCCATCATCAGGAGAAAAAACATTTTTAGGAGAAAAAAGTTTCTGCTTGTTAGTAGCAGTGAACTACAGGAGTGAATGACTTTCTGAAGAAAATGAACTTTATCTGTAGTTTCCATTTGTTTTTTATCGTTAATTATGGTTGGTGAAGAGTTCTACAGACCAACACTTCCGGGACGAGGGAGGTGAAAAATAAATATGTAGCTAGCAACACACAATCTGTTATCTATTTAATCATATGCCTTAGAAATCAATTTACTTTCATACAAAATCAATTTATAATACTTAATTTTCAATGGTTTTTTTAAATATATCAATTTAATTACACTAACATCATATATTCAGATTTTCAACAATATTGTCATGGCTCCATAGATTTAACAATTGAAATTTCTTCAGGGCTAATATGATTAATTCAGTATATGACATATAAATATATTTTTTTTTAATATTTGAATTTTGTGCGTGTGTGCATGCACCTACATACATTAACACATATGCTGGGGGGTCCGAAAATCTTGTCACCCCCTACTAAAAAGTAATGAGAACAATAGAAGAACAAGTAATACAAAGCACATATACTGAATTCAGTTTATTCACTTTCATTGATGCTATCTGTCTATATCTCTGAAATGAGGTATTATGATTACTTGCATTATTTACATTATTCGGACTGTTATCCTCATCTTCATTGTCATATTCACAATGTTTCAGCTGTTATACACTCTGGTCTTCTTCAGGTGATTGGAATTTCAAACTGAACCCTTTATTTCCACTGGGGTAGATTGTTCTAGTTCCATGTGCCATGCCTCTTCTGGATGTCTCAGTTATTTCTCTTTAACTCAACTCTCCAAGTTTTTGGTTCACCACAGGGCCCAGCGGATAAAGATGTTGGTTAGATCCAGTGATGAGACTCAAAGTGTTGTGAGTTCAGTACCAGGGCAGTTCAGGTAGAATATTATTAGAGTTAAAATATTTAAATGAATTGTAGTTTAATTTTGAATTTGAATTTAAGCCCAGATTAACATTTAAGATTGAAAATAAGGTTGAAAATAAGAAATATAAATTCTAAATTAGAGAGATGCTGGTTTTGAAACAAAAAACATTGGGCACTGTTTTTTCTTACACTATAGAGTATTTATATGTATTAGTATACGATTGCTTTCTCATGTAGCTGCCTATATTTACCCATTCAGTTATATATATATATCTATATATATATATATATATATATATATATATATATACAGGGGTTGGACAAAATAATTGGAACAGGTGCAAATTCCGCTCCTATATTTCAAAGACCTATTATATTAAGAACTTTAACTAAAACTTCATAATTGCAGATTATATCTAATTTAAATATGTTTATTTATCTAATTTACTGTCTTTGTCTTATTTATTTTCAGAATTTAGTAAAATTTAAGCTAAATGCATGACATCTCCAAGTTCAAAAAAGGGCAAATTGTTGGAGCTCACATGGCAGGAGCCTCAATCACCAAGGTTGCTGAACTGTTTGGTTTTTCAAGAGCTACCATATCAAGAACTATGATGCAATTTGAGAAACAAGGCAAAACCTCTAGCAACTGTAGCAATTTGGGCTGGACTTGCAAACTTACTGACAGGGATTGACATGCATTGAAATGCAATGTGGCAAAAAATCATTGGACTACTGCAGTCAAAGTGAGTGCTGAGTTAAAAAATCATCTGAATAGTCCAGTTTCTACTAAAACTGTTCGTCGTGAGCTCCATAATGTTGGATATCATGGAAGAGTCGCTGTAAGGAAACCTCTTCTCTCCACTTGCAACATTCACAAGAGGTTGAAGTGGTGCAGAGATCACAATGCCTGGTCTGCAGACCAATGGAAGCAAGTCATATTCTCAGACGAGTCCAATTTTTCTCTTTTCCCAACTTCAGGGCGAGATTATGTGTGGAGGCAGCCCAAAGAAGCTTACAACCCTGACTGCCTTCTTCCAACAGTGAAGCATAGAGGTGGATCAGTGATAGTTTGGGCCGCCATATCATGGAAATGTCTCAGTCCAATAGTTGTTCTGCATGGTAGAATCAAGAGCAAAGATTACCTGAACATTTTGAGAGATCATGTTCATCCAATGGTCCAGACTTTATTCCCTGATGGTGACGGCATCATCCAAGATGATAATACTCCAATGCATACCGCTTGAGTTGTTAAGAATTGGTATGAAGAGCATGAAAGTGAGCTAGAACATATGGAGTGGCCTCCCCAATCTCCAGATATCAATATTATTGAACATTTTTGGTGCATTTTGGAGCGACAAGTTAGGAGCCGCTATCATCCACCGTCGTGTCTTAAAGAGCTGGAGCAGGTGTTAATAGAAGAATGGCTGAAAATTCCTCTGGATGAAGTCAGGAAGCTGTATGATTCCATTCTTAGATGTATTAAAGCAGTATGTGAGGCTAAAGGAGGACCAACTCCATATTAAATAAATTTTCTTTGAATTTAACAAGTGTTTCAATTATTTTGTCCAACCCCTATATGTATATATATATATATATATATATATATATATATATATTGAATGATAAAAATTATTAAAAAAATTGAAATCTTCAGACACACTGGGTTGTAGAATAATATTCTTTCGTTATTATTATTATTATTTCATTTAGATTCCTCGACTAGTTTCGGCCAACATGGCCATCATCAGGAGAAAAAAATATTTCTGCTTGCTGGTAGCAGTGAACTACAGAAATGAATGTCTTGATATATATATAAAACAAAATAACTCCCAAAGAATTTGTGAAGTGGCACACAAGTATAAAGTAGCAGAATATTGGACATTATTATTAAAAAGGTGTTATTTTGACCAGCTAGTATTATAAGTTTCATGCATGCAGTCATCAGGATGCCATTAGTGGTTATTGAAGGTATATGCACTTATACTCTTGTGGCCATTTTGGTTGGTGTGTGCATTATGCATACACACCAGTTACCCATAATATAATGTCTTGCAGTAGGTGAGGGAGCATGTACACACACTTACAATGGTCTTCTGAGTATAGATTGGTTCTATGGGTCTTGATGAAACACAAAATGTGCCTGAGTTGGGGATCTGCAATGGAGATAAGCTAATCACTGTAGCTGTTTGGTGTACTTGGTAACAAGCAGCCATTATTATTATTATTATTATTATTATTGTGTGTGTATGTGTATGCTTACAAGGTGTGTGAAAGCTTCCAGATATGTTATTGAAAAAATCCAGTTTCCAGTGTGTAGTCAGTATATAGTTTAAAATAGAAGAAAAAATATAAAAATGGACACTGGGAACTTTTATACACATGCACATGCACACATATTTTGAGTCAATATGTGAGATAACTGAAAGCTGTGCTATGACATCTTTTGTTGCGTTACAACAGTTTATTTACTTTGCTATTATTCTGAAATATATTTTACATCCTATTTTCCACATGCACACACACACACGTGTATGTGTGAAGGCGTAGACACTGACACTCACTTCTAATATTGTTCCATTGGCTGATCTAAATTCTACTGTTGACACAGATTATTTTTGATGTGATATGCTTTACTTGTAAGGTTGACTGAAATATCCAGAAAAACCTGTTTGAAGACACCCAATTTCTGTACTGTCATAATACAACGTTAGTGATATTTACATTACTCATTGTAATCACACCATTAATGTACACCGCAGGACATTATTATTACATCCAAAACTTGAAAATATTATAATTATGATAGCTCAAGCCTGTGCTGCCTTGAATAAAATGGATATAATCTAGAAATCGGATCTATCAGAAAAACTTAGACATTCTGTTGCACCACTGTAGAGGTGGTTTTAATGTATGATGCCACTGCTTAGACATTAACTAAAACTCTTGATAGAACCCATACTCAGATGCTGAAAGCAAGAATAACATTTCTTGGAGACAACACCCAACTAAATAATTTTTTTTTTTTTTTTTAAGCTTTTCACCCCAAGCAAGGCTGGAAGCCACTAGCATGCAAGGGGTTACAGAAGGTTTGGAGAAAGAGCAGATAGGAGTGGTAAGGGAGAGGATGTGGAGAAAGATAATGGATCGATCAAGGCAAGGGGGTTACAGAAGATTTGGAGCGAGAGCAGATAGGAATGAAAGGTGAAAGGATGTGGAGAAGGGAAGTGGATAGATCAAGGCAACTGGAGATGTCGATTGACGTTGCACTTAAATAGTTGGAGATTGTATTTGTCAGGGAAACAGGAATAAGGAAGGGAGTTCCACAGGTGAGATATGCGAAACATGAAGCTATTGGAGTAGAAGAGACGTCTACATCTAACAGTTTAAACGGTGAAGGGGTGGGAACGGGATGCCAGCCTCGTAGGACGCTTAAATTCATGAGGCCTAGGAACCAGCAAAAGCAGCTCATCGGAGCAATTACCGTGAAAGTATTTGTAAAAAAGACAGTCTGTGAGAGAGCGACTGCAGACGAGATGACAGATCAGGGCCAATTACATTGCATATCCGTCTCTGGATATTATCAAGAACCCTGAGGCAAACAGCAGGGGCTCCAGACCATATATGGCAGCAATACTCCATGCAAGGGCGAATGGTTGATTTATATATTTGGAGGATCGATTCCTGGGAGGCACTATGGTCCCCCGAAAAGGCCAATGCAATCAGCATTAAAATACATATCTCACCTCAAAATTTCTTCTTTCTTAACCAATATTTTTCACTTTTTCTCTATGGCAGCTGCTGATGTATTAATGATTATTACTGAAAGAGTCTATCAAGCTTTAGATAAGAATGGCAGAACTTGGGCCATTGCTTTGGATATCTCCAAGGCATTTGTCAGGGTTTTGGTATACTGGTATTCTTCCCAAGTTGGGAGTTGTAAACAATGAGAAAGATATCATTCCTACTCACTTCTTTCCTCTGGGCTTAAAGATCAATGGTGCTGACTATAAGAGAGGGTTGTGAGGCTTTGGATAGAGACCATGAGCAAAGGAAGATCTTCCGTCTACCCACAAATACTCAGCTCCATCTCATAAAGCCAATATGACCCAAGAATGTATGAGTTACAATTTCTATGATCATACGGTCTCCTAGTTCTCCAAACCTGAATTCATTGGCCTAATATATATGTGATGTAGTTGAGAGTGAAGTCAATCAATGTCCCTATAACACTAATCTCTGAAAATCTCTGAAGTGTGACATATCTAGCTCATATCTGTCCCAAATAGAGATCATCTGATTCAAGCATCTCAATATTTCAGACCCCATATTGAATCAGCCATTGATGCTAATGAGAGATTCGTTAAGTAAAAATGTCAAAAAGAGTCTCAAGATTATTCATGTCAATTTTTTCTAATATAAAACTCTTCTGTCGTGACTTAAACGTCTTTCACTAAATTCATGAAAATGTCCTTAATGAACTGAACAACTCTGGATGTATAGTATTTTTTTAAATAGATTTTTTTAAATTATTACTTGTTAAAACATCATTTTCAGTAGCTATATCACTTTTTATGTTTCTTAAACAGTGAAATTCAGCCTAGCTTGAAAAATCCTGCAAAAGAAAAATTGTGCTGCCCAACAGAAATTGAACATGCATCCATTTTCCCATCAGTAAAACCACATAAATACAGTGTTACACCACCAGTTTAACCATGGGAGACCATCTTGATATGAATGCACATCTCTCGTTGAGACTTCTACAAATCTATATTTGATAGGTTCAGTTTCACACGAAAAAAAAAAGAAGAGTAATTTTTAAATGGATTTTTTAATCCAACATTATTTCTTATGACTATAAATATTATTTTTAGTGGGTACACAATACATATATATATATATATATATATATATATATATATATATATGTAGTTTTAAGGTGTGCTATATTTATGGGATAAAGTGCTCAATATCAGAGATAGAACATATGTGAATATAAAAGTGAACATTGAAGTCAACACTCAGAGGCAACAGACTGTTTCATGCTAGATGCAATCGTCAGATCACCATGGCGTGACGATTGCATCTAGCATGAGTCTGTCACCTCTGAGTGTTGACTTCAATGTTCACTTTTATATATATATATATATATATATACGACGGACGCTACTTGTAAACAAACTTCTGAAAACAGTTATTTCTGATGAAAGATCGGGGTCAATCTGAAATATATATATATAAAAAAATATAAATAAATACTTTCCCCCCCAAAAAATTCAATTTTTTTAATTTGCAACTTTTCAGTTGTTTTTATATATATATATATATATATATATATATATATATACTCCCCTTAACTCTTTGAATGTCAAATATATAACTAATTATAATTTCGATATTTCCCGCTTTACACTATATTTATAAATTTTTCCTCTACTCTAAGATCTCTCTTTTAATCCTTCTCTCTATATATTTTAAAGTTATTTTTAAGCCCCTTTTTATTCCTCTCTTAGTTTTAAATTAATATTTCCTTCTTCATATAAATCCAAATTAAATTCTTATGGTTAATATACGGGTTTAATTTTATAAAATTTCCTCCTTTTAAGACAAATATCTACCACCCTCCCTTGAACCTTACCTTGTGCCTTTTGTCTAACTGAAAAATTGAAACTGATAGATTCTCTATTATTTTTTCAACTGTTTTTTTTAAAAAGCTTTTACAGTTAAATTAATATTTCTGACATAAATTCAGTCCATACTGGGGTCGATAAGACAACCTATATTTTCGTTTACCAAAATAAGCTTATTCCTCATATGAAGTGATTTTGGATTTTATTGTTCATTAATTATTTGGTCTGTAATAATAAATAAATTGAGCTCTTTTGGTGGATCAGTTTTAATATTTTATAATACTAGGATCCACTTGGATAATATACCAAAAGATTTATTACCATTACTATATATATATATATATATATATATATATATATATATATATATATTTAGAATGATCATCAATAAGATATATATATATATATATATATTATAGTCTATATTAATATATATATATATATATATTTAGAATGATCATCAATAAGATATATATATATATATATATATTTAGAATGATCATCAATAAGATATATATATATATATTATACTCTATATTAATATATATATATATAGAGAATTATACTCTATATTAATATATATATATATATATATATTTAGAATGATCATCAATAAGATATATATATATATATATATATATATATATTATACTCTATATTAATAAATACACATTTTTTTATGAAGTGGCATCACAACTCTGAGTTTCATACACAACATGTAATCTTCAGGTGCTGAGTTAAGTTAATATATAGTTTATAGCTCTGTTATATTTAACTATTAACTAGCACCAGCACTCAATGTATAATATTATATATGTTTGTTTTTCATTCGGAGGGAGGGAGGGAGGGAGGGAGGGAGAGAGAGAGAGATCATGTTTTATTCTGAGCAGTCAGTAATGAACCAAGAACACTGGCACTTTTAAGATGGCAGGAATAGCTTAAATGATACAAAATCATGATAAGAATCAATGTTTTCATAATTAATCTCCTGTTTTTAAATAACTGGCTTCACCCTTGTTTGGCCTTACTCTATAATTTTATCTTTTGACCACAACAAAAATTCCCCATGTTTTACATGATAAACTAATATTTAAATCTAAATTAGCTTACAGAAATAACATAGCTTTGATAAAATAAACAGTTTCTAAAAACATGAAAAGAGTTGAGCTTTTTTTTAAACTAATGATAACCAGAAGAGTATTAATCTTATCAGAAGGAGTCTACTTTGAAAAAAAAGTTATGAGAATTCAATCTCAGAGAATAAAAGAAAGCTTCAAAAGACATTTATTATAATCATGGATACCATCAAACTGTTATTGCTGTCAAAATCACTCACTCACTCAATTCCCATAGACTCCCGGAGGAGTAGAGGCCACAGCTCTCAAGTATAGTAGACTTCCTGAGGAGTATAGGCAACAAGTCCCATAGACTCCCTGAGGAGTATGGGGGCCACAGCTCTCAAATCCCATAGACGCTCTCAAGAGTATAGGGCCCACTGCTCTCAAGTTACAGAGGCTACCTGAGGAGTATGGTGCCACAGCTCTCAGCATGCTAAACATTGCTGCTTTGGTTTCCAAAGCCAGTACTTTACAAGATGGAATTGCAAGCTCCATGCCCAACTGGTTTTGAATCCAGAAGAGCCAAGTCTGTCCTACTATTTAACCCATAACTGAGGGAGATGGATTCCTACCTTTCTCAAGAGTATTTGCATGTAAGTGAATGCAATGAACCCAATTAGAATTTATACTCGGATCGCTAATTTTTAATTCTGAGTCACTATCCATTACACCACCCACACATCAAAAATCAGTCAGTCAAATGCTTTATTTAAAACTAGGCTATTATGTGTTACATATCAAAATAACACTAAAATTAAATTAAATTGTGATGAATATTGTACATTACTGGAGTTATTTTCATATAATACACAAGCAAAATTCTTTTAATCATTTCAATCTAAATTTTTGCCACTGGTTAATTAAAAAAAATAATTAATTACATTAGATTTTTGTAAATAAAAAGAAACTTATTTAATGCATTTTGTAAAAGTTTAGCTTTTTCTATATTTGGTTTTTAGATTAAATAAAAAATAATTAAAAAAAACTGTCCTTTATTAAATAAAATGCATGTACTATTGTACAATTCATTCATTAACTTTTCCATTTCTTATTTAAAAAATAATTGAATGGCAGCGTCAAATTGGAAATACTTAAATATTTACATAGTTTTCTAATGCTAACTATTGCATATGTTTCTTGATACCTGGCTACTGCAGTGGTGAACAAAAACTTGGAGATTTGAGTTAAAGAGAGATAACTGAGACATCCTGAAGAGGCATGGAATGTGAAAATAGAACAATGTACCCCAGCAGACGAAATAAAGGGTTCAGTTCAAAATTCCAAATTACCTGAAGAAGGCTGGGGAGTACAATGGCCAAAATGTTGTGAATATGTCTGAACTCTGTAAATAATGTGAAGAGTAACTTATTATTTAGTAAATGTTTGAAACACAAAACAAAAAGATTTTTTGAAGATGTTGTTAAAAACATTCTTAAAACTCGTTATTAAGGCTGAGGGGTGGAGGCATTGACAGAAAATTGATCAGTGTGGAGAAAAATGGTAAATGAACGTTGTAAGGCATTTGTGGAAAAGAGGTTGGATAAGGAAATCTTGAAAAGGGCTTTTATAAAAAAACGACATAAACTCAATCCCAGATAATCTTCAGCCTCAACATACATGTAGCATCTGTGATAGAGTCTCTTTATCCAAAGCAGGACTAACATGTCATCTAAGATCCCGTTACGGTAGCAATCCCAAGTCGATTACGTTGACAGCGATCGATGACTTACACTGAATTTATGTCAGTTTTGCGACAAAAAATTAATTCATTTTTAATCTAGCATTTTTATTACTTCAAACATTATTATAGTGGATAATCATATTTGGAACAGACACCCTATTTTTAAATTTTAAACAGTGTGTATTACAGCTATCATCTATCAGTTTGTGCATTCGTGTAATTTTAACAAAGAAAATGTGCCCTTTGACAGAGATCAAAAATAAAAATGGGGCATCTATTTCAAATACGAGTATCCACTATAATAACGCTTGAAATAATAAAAATGCCAAATTACAAATAAATCCATTAATTCTTTAGAAATTCTTTATGTTTTGGATAGGAAACTGAACAAACATGAGCTTTTTGAGAAAAGTATCTGAATGAAAAATTGTGCTTTCCTTAAAAAAATGGAAAATAGTGCATTGCTGAAATGTGATGCTCTTTGTAAGGCTGGATCAAATGGTGGTTTCTCCTACAAAGAGGGATGCAAGTTTGATCCCTGCTGGAAAAGATATTTTCTTTAAGATTTCCCAAATGTGCAGGTTGATAAATGTAATACATATTGTTTTAAATAAATTAAAATGGAGCATCTATTTCAAAATTGATATAAAATAAATAATATATATATATATATATATATATATATATAATAAATAATATATATGTATATATTACTTCAAACATTATTATAGTGGATACTCGTCACTGTGTGTTTATCTAAAAATAAATATGCTTAAGTTCACCTTCATCTCTGCCATGGATTAGGGGTAGAATCTCCAACTGACGCCAATTCATCTGGGTTTCAATCCTATCTTAGCTAGAGGCAACTGGACGTCTAGCCACACTGATGAGATGTGATACAGCAAAACAGTCTGTCTGTGGATGACAATATATATATATATATATACATATATATATATATATATATATATATATATATATATATATATATAAGCACCATCTTCTTGTAGCCCCTATAATTAATATCATACATAATGATATTCCCAAATGTCAATAACATATAACTTTGTTGGTATTATATACCCAACTTTATTACATAGTGTCAACATGGAGAGCCCATGGATAAAAAATAATTCTTTCATCTATTTTCTACCCATTCTGAAGGTTTTCCATCTCAAAACTCGGATACTTAAGGTGGAGAATATAAAATGTTAAACAATTTTGTAAAAGTCACTCATTTTCTTTCTCTTTTTTAGTCTCAAGCAATGCCAGCTTGGAAAAAATAATATAAGATTTAATTATTTTAAACACACACAAATGCATCCACAAAGTTAACCTGGCAGTTCGTCTCGAAGAGGACCTACAATCGGTTTTGAACTGGGGCAAGAATTGGTTGGTTAACTTTAACGCCTCTAAAACAAAACTGCTCTCTATTAACCACCACAGGGATCCATCCCTGCATCCCATTAGAATGCTGAAGCCCAACTTCTTGAGAGCTCCTCTCTGCGGCTGCTCGGTCTCATGCTTTCCACTGACCTGAGATGGAACAAATACATCGAGTCAATTGCTTCATCCACCGCAAGGAAAGTAGGCTCCCTGTGCCGGGCCAGGAAATTTTTCTCCCTGGAATCGATCCTCCAAATCTATAAATCAACCATCCACCCTTGCATGAAGTATTGCTGCCATATATGGTCGGGAGCCCCTGCTGTTTGCCTCAGGGTTCTTGATAAGATCCAGAGATGGATATGCAACGTAATTGGCCCTGATTAGTCATCTCGTCTGCAGTCGCTCTCTCACAGATGCGCCGTTGCCTCGCTCTGTCTTTTTTACAAATACTTTCACGGTAATTGCTCCAATGAGCTGCTTTCACTGGTTCCCAGGCCTCATGAATTTAAGCGTCCTACGAGGCTGGCATCCCGTTCCCACCCCTTCACCATTGAAACTGTTAGATGTAGATGTCTCTTCTACTCCAATAGCTTCATGTCTCACACATCTCGCCTGTGGAACTCCCTTCCTTATTCCTGTTTCCCTGACAAATATAATCTCCAACTATTTAAGTGTAACATCAATCGGCATCTCCAGTTGCCTTGATCTATCCATTTCCCTTCTCCACATCCTTTCCCCTTTCATTCCTATCTACTCTCGCTCCAAATCCTCTGTAACCCCCCTGCCTTGATCGATCCACTATCTTTCTCCACATCCTCTCCTTTACCACTCTTATCTGCTCTTCCTCCAAACCTTCTGTAACCTCTTGCGTGCTAGTGGCCTCCAGCCTTGATTGGGGTGAAAAGCTTAAAAAACCCAAAAAACAAAAAAAAAACACAACACATTTTTTTGTTATCCATCTAATAAAGCCATAAAGGTGAAATGCATTATTGGATATTATTTTCAAACATTTTTCCAAATGTCAATAACTTATAACTCTGTCAGCATTACATACCCAAATTTATTACATAATTATATATACAGTGCATCTTACATGATTAGGCATTTCATATTTCATCAATATATAAAATAAATATTTATTTTGATGAATGATGATAGCAACATCTACAGGGTATGATGGGTAAATTATCACCATTTTATATTTTTAATTCCATGCATGCACATTGTTTGTTTTTGATTTTATCAACTGCACAGTATACTAGTGTCAGCTGGGCACTGTCTGTAAGAAAAAGACTAACATGATGCAATTCACTGTGCCAGAAATTTGGGAACAGCATACTGTACTGCTTGGCATTCACACCAGAAGCTCCAATACAAACATTTCAGAGCGTTTGGGTGTCAATCTGAGGGCAGTGCAGAGGATTCAGAAAGAGTTGGATGATATATCCAGTCAACATCATGGGGTTTGGAGTGATCACTAGTAATGGTAATGTTATGCCTCCATTCATCTTCCCACAGGGCCTCAGGCTCAACACAGAGGCCTACATCAAGTGCCGTGAGGATGTAATGCTGCTCTGGGTCAAGAGTTGGTCGCTGGAAGACCCTATGACTCTGCACCATGCCACACAAGTGGGAGAACCCAGTCATCAGTGTCAGACAATTTCTGCAACCACATCACTCCTTAACGAGTGTAAGCGTGTCCTCAATGAAGCTAAATCACTATTCGCTGCTCGGATAAAGGAACGTATTGCATCTTGCAAATTCGGCTCCAAGGATTATTGGCGTCTCTGCAAGAGCGTTCTGAACAATTGCAAACCCTCTATACCTCCTCTGTTCAACCAGTTTGAGGTCCTGACCTCCTCTGCCAACAAGGCTGAATGCTTTGCTCGGAAACTTTCTTTCAATTCAACGCTTGACTCTTCTGGTGTACCCATACCTGATTTCTCTCTCAGAACTGAGGCCCTTTTGAGCGGGTTACACATATCCCCATCATTGGTATTGGGCATTATTTCTAATTTAGACCCCCACAGGGCTAGTGGTGGAGATGGGATACCAGCCATTGTCTTGAAGAAATGCGCGCCTGAATTGGCACCTGCCCTCTCTAAATTATACAACTACTGCCTCAAGGAGTCTTGTTTTCCTGACTGCTGGAAGTTCTCATCCATTGTTCCTGTCTTTAAGAACTCTGGCGACCGCTCCGACCCTTCTAATTACCATCCTATCAGTCTCCTACCCCTCTTCGGCAAAGTCTTCGAAGCCCTTATCAACACTGAAGTGGTTAACCACCTTACATCACATGATCTGCTCTCTGACAAACAATATGGATTCCGCTTTGCCCGATCTACAGCTGATGTGCTTACGGCCATCACTGAATTTGTCTACCAAGCTATTCATAATAACGGAGAAGCACGCGCCGTGGCTCTTGACATCTCCAAGGCGTTTGATAGGGTTTGGCATGCCTGCCTTCTTCGCAAACTTCAGGGATATGGTATTACAGGCCAATTGTTGGACCTAATACAATCATTCC
Organism: Acanthosepion esculentum; assembly: GCA_964036315.1. Taxonomy (NCBI): domain Eukaryota; kingdom Metazoa; phylum Mollusca; class Cephalopoda; order Sepiida; family Sepiidae; genus Acanthosepion; species Acanthosepion esculentum. Next base: position 51,852,291 of record OZ038491.1, on the reverse strand, counting down.
TGTCAAACCAGGAATTGAAGGTCGTTCTCAATGGATTCTCCTCCAGCTCCTATCCCATGAACGCAGATGTTCCACAAGGCTCCATCCTAGGCCCTACTCTGTTCCTCATATTCATAAACAACCTTCCTGACGCCATTGATTCCCAAGTCGGCATCTATGCGGATGACTCCACAATTTACTCCTGCCTCAGAAACAAATCTAGTGCCGTTGACAAAATTAACCTGGCCATTCGTCTTGAAAAAGACCTTCAATCGGTTGTGAACTGGGGCAGGAATTGGTTGGTTAACTTTAACACCTCCAAAACAAAACTGCTCTCCATTAATCACCACAGGGATTCTTCCCTGCATCCCATTAGAATGTCTGAAGCTCAACTTCTCGAGAGCTCCTCTCTGCGGCTGCTCGGTCTCACACTGTCTGCTGACCTGAGATGGAACAAATACATTGAGTCGACTGCTTCATCCACCGCAAGGAAAGTTGGATCCCTGTGCCGGGCCAGGAAATTCTTCTCCTCGGAATTGATCCTCCAAATTTACAAATCAACCATCTGCCCTTGCATGGAGTATTGCTGCCATATATGGTCTGGAGCCTCTTCTGTTTGCCTCAAGGTTCTTGATAAGATCCAGAGACGGGTATGCAATGTAATTGGCCCTGATCTGGCTTCTCGACTGCAGTCTCTCTCTCACAGATGCACTGTCGCCTCTCTCTGTCTCTTTTATAAATACTTCCATGGTAATTGCTCCGATGAGCTGTTATCGTTGGTTCCCAGGCTCCATGAATTCAAGCGTCCTATGAGGCTGGATTCCCGTTCCCACCCTTTCACTGTTGAAACTGTTAAATGTAGACGTCTCTTCTACTCCAATAGCTTCATATCTCGCACCTCACGCCTATGGAACTCCCTTCCTCATTCCTGTTTCCCTGATGACTATGATATCCAACTATTCAAGTGTAACGTCAATCGACATCTCCAGTTGCCTTGATCTATCCTCTATCCTTCTCCACATCCTTTCCTCTAACACTCCTATCTGCTCTCGCTCCAAATCCTCTGTAACCCCTAGCATGCTAGTGGCTTCCAGCCTTGCCTGGGGTGAAAAGCTTAAAAAAAAAAAATATAACCAACTAACTCCCCACACTGCAATCCCTTTGATAATTATGTGTGGGAGGCAGTTCAGTGAGAGACCAATAAAACTCCGTATAACACCAAAGATGAACTGAAGGCAATGATTATGGCAGCATTCACCAACTTAAACAAGGAGACCATTCAGAAGAGTTACAAAAGATTCATCTGGAGGCCGTAGTTGAAACCAATGGTAAATTTATTGAATAAATTTACTCTTTATTATTTCAAGATATTTTTGTGAATATATCTGTTAAAATGAGATGTCAGTGTTATTTTCATTTTAGATACTAGATGACAATTTATCTATTGCACCTTGGATCTGTGCAGATCGGATGAAAGCCAATTCATTCTGTACAAATGTAAATCAACAGCAGTAATTCAAAGAAAAATGTTTCATAATATTTGTGCTGCTTGTTCTTTTATATGTCCTTTCAGGACGTATGAGATCATGACTCTCCATAACTTCCAATTCTTTGTAGTGATTGCCAATATTTGTTTTTTTACAACAGTAACAACTAAAATGGATAGCACATATAACTAGAAAGGAATATATAGTTAAGATGTTGATATTCCACACTACTATGAACAAAAGGTCAGGAAGGAAATGCTCATCAATGCTGGAAAGAGTAGTAAGAGGGAACTTGAGTAGTCTATTTTGCTGAAAAACTGTTTTAACAGAAAAAAATTATAAATTTCAACTGTGATGATGATTGGTCAGTAAATGCTGATATTTTCTTGTATGGAAATGTTTAATCATAGCATTATTTTTTTTTATTGATGAATGCTATGCTACCCTCAGAAAAATAGATGGAGTGTCCTGAAGAGGAAGATTTTCATTGGTTGTTGGTTTGTTTAACAGTATATTTTATTTTAACAACTTCATGTAGTAAGTCTCTACCTTGAATCCCTCTTGGGGCCTTGCATTTGGTGAACAACAGTAAAAAAAAAAAAAAAAAAATATTCTTCCATTTTATTAATTCAGTCAGTGTTGGTGTTTGTTTGTCTGTAATCAAAACAAAAAGAATGGCTATACAGTGGAACCTCAGCTTTCAATTCCTTCCAAGATGTCATTTGAAAACTGATTTGTTTGACAACTGAAAATTTTTCACATTAGAATTAATTGCTTAAACTTTTAACAAATTATTGATTCTGGAATGCCATCATCAGCTGATTGTTTCTTGTTAATCCAAATCAATAACAATTTTCCAATTCTTCTGTAAACTTTGTTAACACTTTTACTCTCACTTTCCAAACATTTGTTGCTTTGATCACACACCTTTATTCTTCAATTCCATGCATATGATTGATTTTGACATCGAAAGATTCACCACTGCATCAAAGACAGCAAACCAACAACATGGAGAGTAAAAGAACGCAGAGGCGAATCTGCAATTATAACACAAGGTGACAAACTTATTTTACGACACACATCACAAATGAATAGAATCCCCGAAGACAGGACTTGCCAACAACCAAGGGATGACAACTTTCATTTCAACGACGACCTTGGGGGGCAGAAAAATATAGAACACGAGACAGAAAGCGAGGATGAGTAGAAGGAAGAAGCAGATATCCCTATAGCCCTAAGACGAACAAAACGTCATATAAGAAACCCCCGAAGGTATGCAAGCAGCCGTTCGGAAGAAGAGGGAAACAATCGGAATACAAAGGAGGGAGCAGATGTGATGTCCGCGCAAGTATAAATAGAAGCCGCTCGGTTGAGGTAGGAACGCTTCAGTAGACAGCAAAAAAGACATGCATTCCACTTTTATGTTTCAGTTATTTGTTACTGCAATTCAATTGTGGCTCTCACAACTTTCCTCTTGGGTTTGCTGCTATCACTAACTTTCTTTGGTGCCATTAGTGTGTGTAAATATAATAAAATATTAGTTTGGCCAGAAAGTCTTGACTTCCTTAGGAAGCCGAAAGAAAACAACAAAATTTCTTGGAGTAACACTAACATTTATTCTTCAAAATAAAGTCCATCATTCTCGATGATCTTCTGCCCGTGCTCAGCCAGCATCTGTCCCAGATTCCAGTCTGCTGGCTTTGAATCAAAAAAGTGTAAACAAGCTTCCTTCACTTCATTAAAAGTGTTGAATCGCTGGTTGCAGAGGAAGTGTGCCATTGAGCAGAATAGGCTATAGTCACTCAGAGCAGCATCAGGACTGAATGGTCGATGTGGAAGAATCTCAACACTGTCCATCTGTTTGAACTCCTCCTTAGTCAACTTGGCAGTGTGCGGCTTTACATTGTCTTGCTGAAACAAAGTCCACCCTTGGCTGACCAAAGCAAGATATTCCTTCTTTAGTTTGTCGTACATGCAATCTAGCTGCTGGCAATATAGTTTAGCATTGATGGCACTACCATGTGGAACAACCTCAAAATGCAGTACTCCTTGGAAATTCCACCAAACAAAGACTAAGATTTGTTGTTTTCTGTTTCCTAAGTGGCTCAGAACTTTTTGGCCACATTCGTAATATATAAAAATGTGGTAAAAATGCACACTGATGGAGTGAACATTCACATCATCATCAGAAACCAATGAGTAACTGATACATCTGTATATTTAGGGTATCCTTGGCTTGATTCATATTCATTTGACTAACAGTTTTCATTTTAGAACCAGATCGCTGTTTGAAAATTGGGGTGTATTTTACTTGAAAAATTTGTTCGAGAACCAATTTGTTTGAGAGAAGGAACATTCGAGAATCAAGGTCTCACTGTAATTGTAATCTTTATTTATATTTTGTAGTTCTTTTATTTTGGAATGTTGTTTAGACAGGTGGCAAATTCCAGGACCAGTCAGGGTGGTAGAAATGCAAGGTACATTGCTGTTCACAGGTATATGGTTTACTAAAGATCTTGTAAAATTTGATGAATTCTTTATCTGAATAGGCTGATATTTGTCAGCAACATTGGGTGAATGTGATTTTTGAAAACTTTCCTTTCAGATCCTACACAGCAAATGTATTAGAAATACATTCATAATCATTAACAGAAGATAAACCAGATTTATTGACAAGATTATTGGATCTGGAAATATTGTTACCAAAAAGAAATTATCTTTAAGAGGTTCAATTTTAGTTTCTTTTACATTAGCTTCTGACAATCCAAGAATATCCCAATTTATATTACCTAAATTTACCTACAAAAGCATGGTATGAAGAGTATGGATATTTAAATCATTGATCATTCATGGATTATTATAAGAATTTTAAAAGGATAGCAAAGGGAGCTAACTCTTTACTACTCAAAGATCAACCTTGAACTTGAAACTCTGATTGGCTAACTGATGTCCAATCAGGATTCCTTCTTGGGGCCACGCCATAAACTTGATCCTGAAATCTTACTCTTTTACAACTAACAGCCATAGTGGCCACATATTTATTAGAGCCATCTTTTCCAACATAAATGAAGTACAGAAGCCGTGAGGCTGTAAATTCCATTTGTTCCTTGGACACTCTTCTAACAGTTAAGTCCGCAAATGTAAATTATATTTGCAAACCTTCTTTTTACCTATGGTGCATTAAACCCTTTTTGTACATTAAACCTGTTGAATTTAATACCGTCATTGTGTTGCTTCTCTTCCATCTCTGTCTTTGACATTGTGGAATTAACCACACCCAAGGAAAATCCTTATATTATAGGTGCATGTATGGAAGCACTAATTTGATTTGCTGAAAAATTGTGCTTCCAATAAGAATTGAACTAGCATCACTTTTTCCATCAGGGAAATCACTTTTTGAGTCAAAAATATACCTCTACCATTTTGTACACAGAGCCAGCCTGACAGGGCAAAATTTGAATTATCTATATTAACAAAAGCACGTTTTACTTGTTCGGACTCCTGCCAATCTATATCAGATAGCTTCGGTTTTGTACCCGAAACATAAACAATTCCTGTCAGGAAGCACACTTTTTGTTTAGTAGGACTTCTTGATCTAGGCCGGTTGTTATTAATTTCACTGAGAAAATAAAATAAAAAAACAGGGATAGAAAATCAAACATGTGTACCCACTAAAAATAATGTTTATAATAATAAGAAATAATGTCAGATAAAAAATATTTTAAAATATACATAATTAAAATATATATATATATATATATATATATATATATATATATATATATTGTATGTATGTTTGTGTGTGTTGGTTGTTTTGTTTTATGGCATATCAACCTTGGTGGGTCATTGAGGTTGATATGCCATAAAACAAAAACTGCTATGAATCTATTTCAAAATTTTGTTGAAATTTTGAAATAGATTCATAGCGGTTTGGTTTGTTTTGTTTTGTTTTACAGCATATCAACCTCAATGGGTTATTTAATGCTGACAAAATTTTTATTGCTGGTAATATGTTTTTCTTCAAAAATCTATTTCTGGGAATATTTTTCCTTGAAGAAATCCATAGCTGGTCATATTTTTTTCAAAGAATGTATAGCTGTTTGTATTGCTGGTATTTTTTTTTTTTTTTAAAGTATTGCTGATAATAATTTTTCCTTAAAAAATTATTGCTGGTAATAATTTTATTTTTATTACAAAGTATTTCCGGTATTAAAACCTATTTTTACACAAGTTTGGGTGTTAACCATTTACCCATAGCTGAGATCCTAACGGGTGCTACCACCCCAGGTCAGGGGGGGGGGACCTGGGAACACCAGCAATTAAGAGGTGGTTCCACGATCTTCAAAACCTCCTGATCAGAGGCCTTGCTGCTGAACGTAGTTTATGGTCTTACCCTGGACGCGGATGTAGTTTATCATCATACCCAGGACGAGTATGTGTGTGTGTGTGTGAAATTAGGCAGCATATTTTCATTCAAACATGTTTCATTGAATAATAGACATAGTGTGTCTACTTATTTTTATACTGATCCTTGCCAGTTGTCTAATCAGTTTCTTGATGTTAAGATGAAATCCATCAAGGCGGCATAGTTTTTTTTAGCCAAAGTACTTTCAATCTTTTCCAGGATCAACTTCAGGGGTAACTGATTAGACAACTGGTAAGGATCAGAACAAATCAAGAGTTCCGTCTACCCAATTTGACATCAAGAAGAGAGCATCAAGAAGGCACCAGTTACCAGCCAGCTGCACAGAGACTAAGGAATTCTGAAGTGAAAATTCTCCTGCAGTTGAACAACAAAGAATGAAAAGAATTCAAAGAAATTTTCTCAAGCACAAACAATGTGAATTTAAAGAAGACTTTTCCAAAATTACTATATGTCCCAGAAACACTTGCGGAGCAATTAAAAGTAGTTTTTTTTCGTTTTTTTACAAAATGTGGTTGAATATTTTTCTGCCTTCTTGAATTGCTTTCTATTTCGTCATTTTCAAAATCCTTGTCTTTTTCTCAACTGAAATCATAATTTTTTTCCAGTTTTTGATGGTAATCCTTTTTATCATAAATTATTATCCTGCCTCAACAGGTGCACAAAAGGAAATTTTTGTGCAAACTTTGTATTTGTACCGTTGTTTGTACTTGTGTAATAAATTTTTTTCTTTTCAACTTTATCCAATAGTTCAACCTTATTTTGTGATTTGCACCTATTATGACTTTTGCTATTGCTACTAACAAGATTTTTGTGTTTGGAAATTTAAATTTAATAGGGAATACAATTTTTATAAATGTTAACTTTACAGTCATTTTTCATATAATAGTTTAGCTTAAAGAAAGACTTACTATTAAAGACATTGATTGATTAATTTGTTTTTACAGCTTATCAACCTTTTGCAGGTCATTTAAAACCAGAAAATATTTTTAGATGGTAAGAAGTTTTGGGAGATAATAATGATTTACTGATACAATTTCTACTAATTAACCTATAGCTGGAGGGAGAAGATGTGAATTCATACCTTTCCCAAGGGTATTTGCACGTAAGTGAATATAACCAACCTGACTGAAATTGGAACTCAACTCTCTGATTTCCAATTTCAAGCTGTTATCAATTATACCACCCTCACATCCAAGCTTACAACACCTGATATGCCCAAGTGGTCACCCATTTAGGTTTCTGGCTTGATGTTACTTAACTTCAGTGATCATACTAAAATCAGTATTTCAACATGATTTGACCGGAAGTCCCCATGAATGACAAGCTTCTGTAATATATCAAATTAATACAAAGAAAACCATGCAGTAGCAAAGAACATTGTGACTACTTTTAGCGCTAATGTTTTTTACGACATAAGCTGAGTCAGCCTGCTATAAAGAGAACATTGTGCACAACGTGAGTAAACTTTACAATGCTGCTGTAAATAAACTACAGGTGTGTGATCAATGGCTGAAGGTCCAAATTTAACCTGACAAATTATTTCTGTAGCTTTAAGTAATAAAGAGAAACAAATCACATCACACTTTGATTCAGATGATCATTGCGACTTTACTTTTGTTTGCTTTTTAACCAGAATAAATCCGATTTTAGGTTTTTCAAGGTTAGCTCATAGAAATAAAAGTTGAATTTTTAGAATATTTACCAATGTGAAAATTGAAATTGGTTAGCCTTCTCTGAAATCTGGTTATATTTCTTCTAAGCTGATACTCTTGGAAAAAGCATGAAACTAACCCACATGCTACTCCTTCCTCATCTTGGAGAGATATACAGGTAGCAGAACAATTATTGGTACAGGAAATAGAATAGGTAAGCCAAGTTTAATTACCAACCTAGTCAGTTGCATTTACTTTGTACTAATGCCCTTGGGAAAAGCATGAATCCATCTCTTGTCAACATCTCCAGTTATGGGTTAAATAGTAAGGTAAACTGATTTCTTGAGCTTTTGGGTGGTAAACAGTCAAGGAGAAGGACTTTGAATTCAAAAGCATAAAGAAGGCAAGGAGAAACAACTCCATTATCTTTCCTAAGAAATCATAGCAATTCACAGATAATAAAGAATATCTTTGGGGATTTGTAATTGCCTCTATCCTGAATGGAAATAGCATTAAAAAAACAAAAAAGCAACACATTTTGGTTATTTTTAGTCATCAAATTACTGAAAGAATAATAATACAAGCAAGAAGGTATTGTCTAGAATTTTGAGAAGAATCATTATCAATTCAAGAGTTTTTCTAATAATTGAACTCATTCTTTGTTTCTTTTGTGATTGTTCACCATAAAAAGAGATCCTTTTCTTTCCTTAAGAAGTTTGTAGAATAAACTGGCTGAAATATTGTGGTATTGACAAAAGCAACACAAAGAATGAGTTCAATAATCTAAACAGTTTTTGGAATAATAATCATTACTGCTTTCCTTATGAATTGTGCACCCGAAGAAGGCTATAGAATAAATTGGCTGAAACATTGTGGTATCAACAGAAGTAACATAAAGAAGGAATACAATAGTCTGAACTATACTTGGAGAAAGGAGAGAAGATAGATTTATTCAAAATTCCTTTGTAATATTATTTTTAATGATCTCTTAATAAATTCAAAGCTGTACTTACGTTAATATACATTTTTATATGTATTAGACAGGTGGTTCAAAATATACTAAAATATAACATATAAATTTATTTTTTTAATCAAGTTCACCCCAAGCAAGGCATTAAAGCCACTGAGACACTGGGTGCGGAAGAATTAGAAAACAGAAACAATCAGCCAAAACAAAGATCTCTATTTAAAGTAAACTATCTGAATTTCAATAATAAAGAATTATTGTGACACAATGAATTCCTTCTTGATTGGTTAGGATTCTCACATTCTTAAATGGACTGTAAATGGAGCAACTAGCAGTTTTATGGAAACTGATAGTGAAATCAAGATGTGTGTGTTTCAAAACAACCCCATGAATATATGAAAATAAATGAAAAAAAATTGGGTGGGGGCATCTATTGGCTCGAAGGTGGGGAATTCCAATCATGGGTTTATATATCAGGCTGCATTCTAGGTATGGACTGTCAGAGGAAGAGTCATTCTGAGAGCAATAAGAGATGCAGAGTCAGAAGGAGATGAAGTTCTCGCTGGCCAAAGAGAAGATCTGGTCTGTTAGTCTGTTGTGAGAGAAAACAAGTAGCTGTGATGATTTCCCAGATGTCACTTACCTCTCACCAATATAGTGCCAGGTGAACTGTTCAATGAATAAAGAACAACGTTTATGTTTCTTTTTTGAATGCACACTAGCCTTTCCCAGATCACACAGACACAAACAGGAATCAAGTGACAGTGGGGGTCAGAAGCTGATGTAGCCATATGTTTACATCATTGCTATACACAATCTATTGAGATTTTATCAATCTGGCCATTGTATCTGACAATCTTCTTCACTTGTAATTTCTATTTGGTCACATTCCTAGAATTTCATACTGAACCCTTTATTCAATTCATAGAAGGAGAGTGTTTTTATTCCATTGGCCATACTTGGGGATATCTTGTATTAGATCTTCCTTAAGTCAACTCTGTGATGCCATTTCTGGCACTTTTGAATCCATGTACTCAGATTGAGTGAAAGGATCAGACATTTGAAATTCCAAAAATGTTACCATATACAACAGGCACCTGAAAAAAGCTAGAGTCTATAACAGGTGGATTATTTAATGTTGAAATCTTTCTTTTATACTTGAGTCTATAGGTAAACAATGATTGTGTTCATACTTGAGTTTATAGGAAAACATTTATAGCTGAGCCTGCAAGCATCCGTCCAGAAGGTGGCATGTTTTGTCAGGGTCTTACTCTTCTGTAGCAGATGAAGTCAGCATATTATAGGCTCCACTTACAGAGAAAAAATATCTTGGATCTGAACTACAAGAAAAAGTGAGTAGCATTAATAACAGAATATAAGACTGTAAATATTGATAAAAATTCTTGCTTAAATTTGAGCTTTTAGATAGTTACTGTTTCCAAGAAGCAATGAGGAATGAAAAAAAGAATTTTAAATCTTCAAAATGGCACAATTTTTATTTCATTGCTTTTTACTTGATATAATTCTTATAGTTTAATAGCATACCACAAATAAATATTTTTGGAGACAAAACTTAAGCTTTCAGATAATTGCCAGCGGAATGAACAGGAACAGATGGTGGTTCGATGGGAGGTAAGATATGTCCACCTTTACGAGAAAGCAGGAGGATTTCTTGTTTGAGTGTCATGGCATCATGAGCTTGCAACTGACATAACTGACGTAGACGGTCAAGTTCATCCGCACCATGCACAGATTCTGACTGGAACTCTTCTCCCTGAAGATAGAAAAAAACAGATATCAATATTAAAAAAGCTAGTTTAAGTTACTCTTTGAAATTTAAAAAAATGTCTGCAAATTCACAGACTTTCACGTTATTCCTTTAACAAAAAAATAAATGGATAGAAATGATTAATTGTTAGGAAAACATCTTAAGTATTTATTGAGTTGTCAATCAATAAAATAATCTTAAAGAAAAATGTAAAAACTGTATTGAAAACATGATTTTCTTTTGAAAGGAAATAAATCATTAGATTTCTTATTGACATTTTTTTCTTTTCAGTTTGCAGTCATCATTTTCATTATAAACTGACAAATACAAAATTCCTTTTCTTAAAAAGGAAAACTTAACATAGGACAGAAAAGTATCAAACAAAAATCTCAACAAAAAATGGGTAAATAACAAAAATTATCTATCTGTCTATATTTCTGAGATGAGGTATTATGTACACTATTTACATTATTTGGACTACTGTCCTCATCTTTGGTGCCCTATTTATCACAATACTTAGAAAACAGTCTGCCTGCCTTATATGAAGGGGTTATCAGAGAAAATACAAAGGATCTGCAGTCCATATAACATGAGGACAACCTTCAAAAGCTGGATGACACTTCATAGATACCTCTCCCAAGTAAGACCCCCATAGAGGAGAACATGACTAAAGACTGTGTGTATGCCATCCTGTGCAGCTGTGGAAAGAAATATAAAGGGGAGACAGGCTGCCTCCTTAAGGTAAAGCTTCAAGAACACCAAAAAACTATAACATGAGGTGAAGTGGAAAAATCAGACATGGCTGACCACATATGGAGAGAAAAGGGAGATCACCGCCCTCTGTGGGATCAGGTTGAGATCATAGACAAAGAACATCATTGGAAAATTTGTAAACTTAAGGAATCAGCACATATGCTAGGCCACAAAAATCTCCTGAGCCAACCAAGCATAGAAATGAATACATTATGGGAACCAGTAATAAGGTGTGCAAGAGAAAAGTAATAATAACAACAAAAATTGCAAAAAAACATGCAATGATAACAACAAAAAATTGCAATATGAGCACTGGTAAAAAAATAGTTGCTGAAGACATTAGCTTTATAATACCCAGAAATTCATATACAGATGTCCTCAAGGACACATGGCACAGTGGATAAAGGCGTCAGTTAGATCCCAGTGACAGTGTGAGTTCAATACCTGGTTAAGGGGAATTAACAGGAGTCTGATAACTGACATCCATTAGACATGGCACATGGAACTAGAACAGCAAGCCAAAATAAAGGGTTCAGTTTGACATTCCAACTATCTGAAAAAGGTTGGAGCATACAACGATCAAAACGTAATAAATATGGCAACAAAGATGAGGACAATGGTTCGAATAATGTAAATAGTTATCTGTCTATATTTCTGAGATGAGGTATTGTAACTATTTACATTATTCAGACTGTTGTCCTCATCTTTGTTATATTCACAACGTTTCAGCCATTGTATGCTCTGGCCTCCTCAGGATCTGTCTATATTTCTGAGATGAGGTATTGTAACTATTTACATTATTTACATTATTCGGACTGCTGTCTTCATCTTTATTGTCATGTTCACAATGTTTTGCCCATTGTACGAACCCTTTATTTAGTCCCCAAGTACATATAGCCTAGTGGATAAAAGCATTGGTTGAAGTAATCCAGTAACTTGACCCTAAGAGTTGTGAGTTCAATACCTAGCCACAGCAGAGGTGAACAAAAACTTAGAGAGCTGAGTTACTAAAGGGAAATAACTGAAACTGAGATATCCAAAAAAGGTGTGAAATGAAAACAATCTACCTCAGTGAACTACATAAAGGTTTCAGATCAAAATTCCAATGTATATCACCTGAAGAAGGTCGGAGTGTACAATGGCCAAAACATCATGAACATGACACTAAAGATGAGGACAACTTAAGCAACACTGGTGTCAATAGTGAAGTTGCTTAAGATTTAATCAAAGATGACTACAGCTGCTTATTTTAAAAAAATCATGGTTAGATTGTAGTTTTTGTAGCTGATGGTCTTCATGGTAAAATTAGTCAGGTAAATGCTGAAGAGAAAGAGATATGAATCGGAATCTTGCTGAAGGCATATTCTTTATTTCCAATCAACACTGCTTGCTGACAGCTGTAAAATGAGTTTGAGAAATTGCAGCTGAAATTAAAGTCAAAAAAATACTGGTGTAAATCATTAATAATAAAAGATTATTTAGCTCTCTTTTGCACTCAGAGACATAGAAAAAGCATGACCTAAATTCTCCCTGCATTGTCATATTACTAAATCATCTTGACTAATATTTTATAACTGGTAAGGTCACTGGTCAGAGAACATAAGCAATTGTGCTGTAGTGAGAATATAAGCAATTAATTCAAATAAAATTACTTGACCTATCCCGCTACTTAGCCTGTTGAAATTTTCTTTTCTTTTTTATAATTTAATCTAAGCCTCATATTTAAAATATCCATGTTAGATTACCCGATGGCATATAACCCTTTCCCCCTCCAGTATTATGGAGTTAGGCCTATCAGAAATATAAATTAGTTGTTCTGGAAATGACATGGGCAATGTTGGTTTCATGATGTACACCCAGCTTTTTTAGCAAAGGGACAGTGATAACCAATATAGCATTTCTTTTCTTATCATTTCATCCCAAGTAAGGTGATAAAGCCACTAAGATGCAAGGGGTTACCTAGAGTGATATAAACTGAGAAAATGTTACTGAGGACAAAGGACAATGAGAAGAATAGGATTAAAGGAGAGAGACGATGACTGATATCATATTTGAGTTTTTGAAGATTGCAGGTGACAGGTATAGGTTTAAGTAGCAGGACAGACTGGGTTCTATAACCTTGTCTAGCAACCGGTCCCGTGGAGTAATGGATAGCGGCCCGGATTGAGGAATCAGAGAGCCGAGTTCAAATTCCATTACATTCACTTACATGCTAATACTCTTGGGAAAGGTAGGAATCCTCTTCTCCCCCCAGCTATGGGTTAATAGCAGGACAGACCAGGTTCTATAGTCTTAGATGGCAACTGGTCTACGACAGAAAGAAATCGCAACCTACTGCAGGAAAAAATCTGCCTCATCTGTCATGTATCAAAAGATACATGATTGCCTAAGCTTGTATCACGCATGGCACATAACTGACTGACTACTGCAGAAAATAACAGTAGGCTATGGTGGAAATTCTTCTACAAAGTCAGTCAAGAATCAAAGACACATGATCGCCCAAGTGTGCATCACGAAAGGAAGATGACAGAAAATTAGAACAAAGTTCCACAGATGAGAAGTGTGAGATAAACTATTAGAATAGAATTTTCTTGCATGGAGACGCTATTAGGTGAAAGAGAATCTCAACAAAAAAAGACGAAAACAGTTTAACGAACAGACGAGTGACTCTTCTTAGTTTCTTTCATTGTGAATGGTGCTTACCATATTTTTCTGCCTTGTATTTAATGCTGTCTCAAGTTGATTCCTTTCTTCCAACAGGATACGCACCTGACCAAGAAGATTAGTGTTTTCTTGTGTCAGAATAAGAAGTTCCTTTTTTAGATAATCAATAGTGCTCTGAAATAATAAAAAAAAGAACATAAAACATGCAGATATTAGATCACTTTGTGATTTCATGGCTCGCTTGCTTCAAAATTACATCTCTTATTTTGTTCCAACGATTGGTTGATTTTATTTAGTGGCATATCAGCCTCTAGGTGTTATTTAATGCTGAAATTTGAACACAATTTTATGGCTTCAACTAAATATGTTTTATACATAATTGTATGCCTTCAACTGTAGATAAAATGTATTGTTGTTCAATTTGCTATAAAATGTATTTTTGGTAATTCTATAAAATCATATTATTGGTCATTTTGCTTTAAAATTTATTGCTGGTAATTTTACTATAGTTTATACTTTCCAAATGTTTTATTTTTGTTTGGACTTTCGTTATATGTCAATAACTGGGACTCTAAGAGGTGCTACCATCCTATAACATAATTGTATGCCTTCACCTACAGATAAAATTTATTGCTAGTTATGTCTTGTCGGTCTTTTTTTATATAAAAATGTACTGCTGGTATTTTGAATATTAGAATATATTCTCATACTTTCATAGTGTTTTTGTTTTGTTGGGAGGGGTTCACTATTTGCCCATAGCTGGGACCCTAACAGGTGCTACCACCCTGAGTCTAGGTGGATCTGGGAATCAACAGCAATTAAGAGGTGGTTCCACACTGCTCAAAACTTCCAATCTCCTGATCAAAGGCCTTGCTGATGGATGTAGTTTATCATCATACACAGGACTGATTATTCTAAAAAAGAATATCCAAAGAAAAGTAAAGGGTTATATATCATCTTCTCACATTAGAGATAATGGAATGTTGACAATTTGGCCATTTGTTTAAATTAACTTTAATTATCATTAATTTAACTTCATTAATCATATTCAATTCGGGAATATGACAGTCAAATGCTTTCTGATTTTTCATCAAATTACATCACTGCTAGTGAATAGAATGTATTCATAATGGACCTCCTTTTTGCTTGTTCAACTTGTATTCATTGCTTTTTCTTCATAATATGTTGTTTATGTAATCCATAATATCACAGGTAGGATTTATTAAACAAATCAACCTGCATTTTAATTCACCTCTATGATTATATAGATGTCAATGGTAATGCCGTGATTAGCTGTTTCCTTCTGTTTTTCTTTTTAATTAAAAATGCTTAAAGAGGCAACTGAGAAAGTGCAACCGTGGTAGCGAACAGGTGACTTACGTTGTTGGATTTTTTGACTTACGCTACTTGGAAGATTGAAGGAAACAGATTAGGCAACTTTATCAGAAACCAATTCTCCCCAAGCAAGACGACAATGATACTAATACACAAGGGGTTACTGGGAGTGAAAGTGTAACACTAGAGAAAATAGTTATGCTCCTGAACAAAAATGAGTTTGGATGTGTCTCATGTTTAAAATATTCCCAAAATGAAAATGGCGGCTTTACGAGTTGTATATTTAAGAAAAAGATAAATCTCAAAGTCAGATACTTTCATGGGAATCCCTTTCCACCTATGCAAATTTGAACTGTCACTCAATCTATAAAAAATGCTTAAAGAGGCAACTGAGAAAGTGCAACCGTGGTAGCGAACAGGTGACTTATGTTGTTGGATTTTTTGACTTACGCTACTTGGAAGATTGAAGGAAACAGATTAGGCAACTTTATCAGAAACCAGAAGAAACTGACTACAGAAAGAGACTGAGCAGACTTTAGAATGAACCGGAAACCCAATCCTAAACAGGAAACAAGAGATACACTTCTACACCTATGGAAACATTTAAAATTTAGTGACCAAACAGCATTGCCATCAGTTGAAATTTATAAAATCTTTCTATTAAAATGGTTTTTCAGGAAAATAGATTTCATAAGTTCACTGTTATTACTCTTTCTAGTATTGATGGAAGATTCCTTCCTAATCTTTTGTTTGAAGTCATGTGGAAAGTCAACATCTTGATTTTATCATCATTTTCTCTACAAATTACATCCATTTTAGTTGTTGCTGCTGTTGAAAGTCTTTAAATGATGTGCTTTTCTTATTTAATAAAGTTCTTTTCTTGTGATTCTGTAGTCAGGTAGGTGTAATGTAAGTCATCTAGATTTTTACACACTTTTTGTCCAGAAAAGAAAACACTTGCACAAACACAAGGAAAATGAAATAAAAAGCTTAATTACAGTACCTTGTCAGTCATCTTTAATGAAACATGTATGAGAGGGATTGCTGCCTAAATACACTATATATATATATATATATATATATATATATATATATATATATATATATAAACTACATAGTTTTCCGATTGTCTTCTTTCTTTATTCATATAGGGAGCTCTGTCCAACTGCCTTCCCAAAATCAACATCTTGATTCTATCATTATTTTCTCTAGAAATTACAAGTGCTATCCATTTTAGTTGTTGCTGCTGTTGAAAGTCTTTAAGTAAGTGATGTGCTTCTCTTATTTGGCAATGTTCTTTGCTTGTGACTCTGTAGAACCAGTTCCCAAGCTATGATGAAGGATGGTCCTATTTAAGACTCACAAAGTTCATTTGCTCAAAACCATATTTTATCCTTCTTCTGAGAAAACAGTTGTATACAGCTGAGAGTTTAGACGTTTCTAAAAAAGCTGGGTGTCATGCATAACATCCATATGAGAGTCTAGATCTGACGAGGCTATTTAAGAAACTGACTCAAGTTTTTAGGTTAATGTTCTGGTTTTGTAGAATCTTGCAGTCATGAACAAAACTACCCATAGTTCAGCCTATTCTATATTCAATTTCCTTATCTTGTATACTAAATTTGTTTTAACTGATCCATATACCAAAGTATTTGAAATATTTAGAATTTACTAATTCCACATTCTGAATTTTTATAATTATTAATGATAAGATCCAAACAAGAATCTGCAATATTATTGCTTCTGATCTGGCAGTTCAGCATCAGTCACTTGCTCATTGCTGTAAGGTTGCCTCTCTCTGCTATTTTTATAAATACTTTTATGGTAATTGTTCTGATGAACTCTTCACTATGGTACCTAGACTGTATGAATTTAATACTAGACTGGCAGTGAGATCTCATCAATTTAAAGTTGAGCTAACAGTTTCTTTTCTTGTACTTCTAGCTTGTAGCTCTTGCTTCCGGCTCCATGCTTTTCAGTCAGTCAATCAGTTATGTGCCATGCATGATGCACACTTAGGTGAACATGTATCTTTTGATACATGACTGACGATGCAGATTTTTTCCCCGCAGTAGGTTGCCATTTCTTTCTACAGTAGACCAGTTGCTATCCAAGGCTATAGAACCTGGTCTGTCCTGCAATTTACCCATAGCTGGGGGGAAAAGAAGAGGATTCATACCTTTCCCAAGTGTAAAAAAAAAAAAAAGTAACAGATTTGCTGGAATTTGAACTCAGCTCTCTGATTCTTCAATCCGAGCCACTATCCATTGCTCTACAGTGCCTCTATGCTTTTCAACCAACCTTAATCTGCAAAAATTTTAATGAAATGTCAATCGCTAACTTTTTGTCCCAATTACTCTTTCCTCTTCCTGCTCATTATTAATGTTTCTGTTCCAAATTCCTCTACACTGTGTAACCCCTTGCATGTTAGTCGCTCTACTGTCTTACTTGGGGTGATACTGATTAAAAGAAAAAAAAAGTGCTGTCATTGATTTCATTCCAATTCTAGATCACAGTTTGTTTTCGAAAGTTTTACAAGTCCTAGTTCTTGAAACATTTGGCAGAAAATGTTGATCTTTTATTGTTCAAGATAATTCTTGTCCCAACTATGAATACCTATACCATTAGCATAGACCCCACCCCACCCAACCCTCATGATTGGTACATTGGCCTTGAGAAGGAAAACAGGAATGTTGTTTTCTATTAGTAGATTTGTTTGGGATGTGGTATAGGATGTTTAAATAGTCAATGCCTATTGCTTCACATCTGTGCATGTACAGCCATCCAACCAACCAATCAAACACACAAACACCCACCCACACAAACACACACACACACACACAGAGCATAGTTGAAAAATGATTAAATAAACAGTGGTTCTCATTTTCTCTTTTTTGTTCTCCTTATGAAGTTTGAAATGATTTGGTATATTCAATCTTCACCAGACATATACAACTTAGCAACAAAGATGCATTTAATATTATTTACTATAGAATTGAATTGCAAATTATTTTACTATAAAAAGTGCATTCCAAAATATTATAATAGGAGATATTTGCATAACTGGTGAGAAAACTTATAAAGCAAATACGTCTCAGTTTTTATTGCTAATAATTAAACAGATGTTGACACATCAATTCTGGTAAATAGTATGCAATCATGACATTTGTATTTTAGCAATAACTGCATATATATGGAAGCCAGGTTTCAGGTTTCAAATTGAAGCCAGTTGGATTTAGAATGAATATGTGATTTCCCAGCTTAGATTTATTCAACTTCTGCATATAAAAACCAAAACAAAAGCAAACATATCCTGAATAATTCACATTTTTTTTAACAAAAAAACAATTAATAACTGAATTTTACAATATTTTACATTAAATTCTATTCAAACAATTTTAACACTCAATCTATAAGTTGTGCATTACAAATGAAAGGAAAACGGATGGTTTGTTTGTTTTGGTTTTACAGCATATCAACCTCAATGGGTCATTTAATGCCGACAAAATTTTTATTGTTGGTAATATTTTTTTTTTAAATCTATTTCTGGTAATATTTGTCCTTCAAAAAGTATATTTCTGGTAAAATTTTTCCTTCAAAAAATCTACTTCTGGTAATAGTTTTCTTTCAAATATTTGTCACTGGTAATATTTTTCTTTCTTTTCAAAAACATGTTTAGCTGGTAATATTTATATTTCTTTTTTTTCTTTTTTTTTAAATATATTGCTTATTTTTCCAAAAATGTATAGCTGGTAATATTATTTCTTAAAAAAATGTACAGCTGGTAATATTTCTTTTTTTTTCCTTTTTTTTTTTTAAAAACATATAGCTGGTAATATTATTTTTCCAAAAACGTATAGCTGTTAATATTATTTCTTAAAAAAATGTACAGCTGGTAATATTTCTTTTTTTTCCCTTTTTTTTTCAAAAACATATAGCTGGTAATATTATTTTTTCAAAAACGTATAGCTAGTAATATTTTTCAAAAATGCACAGCTGGCAACATTATTCTTTCAAAAATGTATATCTGGTAATACAATTTTCCAAAAAGGTATAGCCGGCAACATTATTTTTCCAAAAACGGCCTTTCTGTTGGACATAGCTTATCGCCATACCCAGGACGCGGATGTACTTTATCGCCATACTCAGGATGCGGTTGTACTTTATCACATTACCCAAGATGGGGATGTACTTTATTGCCATACCCAGGATGCGGATGCAGTTTATTGTCATACCCATGGACGCGGATGCAGTTTATCGTCATACCCATGGACACGGATGTAGTTTATCGTCATACCCAGCATGTGAAAATGGATTGTTAATGGTCAGGAAGTAATGCAATCTCTAACGAACCACAGTCACCTGAAGAAGTCTTGAGAATAAATTGGTAAAAAAAAAAAAAAAAAAAAAAATGGAAGCAATTCAAATTTCATTGGTTATAAAAAAATAAATAAAAAACAACATATCTCAAAAATTTAGCATGAAAAGATAAAAGTAATTTGTCAATTTTGACATACTTTCTTTTTCTCTCGCACAAATGCCAAATTCTCTTCGAGTAAATGTGCCTTGTCTCTCAACTCAGTGTTTGTCCTGTGAGCTGTAATTGTCTCCAATATTTCCAGGTCCACAATACGACCAAACTTGGCACTCATCATTTCATCACATGTGTTCTCAAGCTGAGCAATTGTCTGCTCAAAGAGGCGCTGGTCTTTAAGAAGCTGAATATGTTTCAGATGTTCTTCCCTGAAATAGAAAGTTCACCAATGAAATAGTTTTTGCAAATGATTGTAGCAATGTCAGCTTTTATTGAACCACATTTTCTTTGAATCACAAATCCAAGCAATGAAGACTGGATAAACATTTACATCGAGAGATATCCATAAATCTATAGCCTAATCATTAAAAAAAAAAAACATGTTTAATTAATTACAAAAAATATTCATTTTCTGATTATTAAATACATTTTTCAACATAATCTACTTGCTTCTCAATGACCTGAACACTTCTCACTTCATCATTGATCAAAATGGATGAAGCGTTACACAATGAAAATTTTATATACAAATCTAGCCTATAACTACATGCCAAACTATGAATTTACTGAGGCATAGTTATGTGTGTTTGTGTGTGTGTTGTTGGTTGATTTTGCTTAGTGGCATATCAACACTTCTATGGGTTATTTAATGTCGAAATCTAAATATTTCAAACACAATTTTATGACTTCAAGTAAATCTATTTTGAACATGATGGTATGCTTTCAACTACAAATAAAATGTATTACTGGTCATTTTTCTATAATATATATTGCTGCAGGTTTTACTTTAAAAATGCGTTGTTGGTAATTTTACTATAAATATGAATTGTTAGTACTTTCTTTATATAAAAATATATTGCCAATCTCCCAATCAGAGGCCTTGCTGCAAGATGTGTGTGTGTGTATATATATATATATATACACAAATGTAATGAGAATAAAAATAATATATGAATTCTAACATTCATAGCATTAATTCAAAAGAGGCCTCAATACATTATTCAGACTATTGTCCTCATCTTTGTCGCCATATTTATTACAATGTTTCAGACATTGTACACTCCGGCCTTCTTCAGGTAGTTGGAATGTCGAACTGAACCCTTTATTTCGCTCACTGTTCTCGCTGGGAGACTGTTCTAGTTCCACGTGCCATGTTTTAATGAATGTCAGTTATCAGTTATCTCCTGAAAGTTCTTAACCGGGTATTGAACTCACACTCTTTGGGTCCTGTCACTGGATCTAACTAACGCCTTTATCCACTGCGCCATGTGTCCTTGAGGAGATCTGTGTATGAATTTCTAGGTATTATAAACCATTTTTACCAGTGCTCATATTGCAATCTTTTGATGTTATCACACATATTTTTACCAGATCTCATATTGCAACTTTTGTTGTTATTATCGCTTTTCTCTGGCACTCCTTATTACTGGTTCCCATATTGTTTTTATTTCTATGCTTGGTCAGCTCAGGAGATTTTTATGGCTTAGCATATGTGCTGATTCCTTAAGTTTACGAATTTTCCAATGGTGTTCTTTGTTTATGATCTCAATCTGATCCCACAGAGGGCGGTGATCTCCCTTCTCTCTTCATATATGGTCAGCCATGCCGGATTTTTCCACTTCCCCTCGTGTTACAGCTTTCTAGTGTTTTTGAAGCCTTACCTTAAGGGGCAGCCAGTCTCCCCTTTATATTTCTTTCCGCAGCTGTATGGGATAGCATATATACAGTCTTTAGTCATGTTCTCCTCTATGGGGGGGGGTCTTACTCGGGAGAGATATCTGCAAAGGGTCGTCAAGCTTTTGAAGGTTGTCCTGATGTTATTTCATATATCCTTTGTATTTTCTTCACATAAGGCAGGCAGACTGTTTTCTGAGTGTTGTTGTCCTCCTCCTCCTGTACCCGCCTATCCCAGTTTTTTGGGGCTGCCTCCATGTACCCAGGGTAGTTGTTACATTGTAGGGTACTACTTATACTGACCAATTCTTTATCTAATGTTTCTGAGTCGCCACTTATGACTTTTGCTCAGTGTTGTAAGCAGCGGACGATCCCTCTCTTTACGCTGTATGGATGGTGGGAGTTGAAATTTAGGTACTGTCCAGTGAATGTCGGTTTGCAGTATACGGAAGTCTTGAAACATGCTCTGTTCGAGATATTAGAACATCCAGGAATGGGAGTGTGTTGTTACTCTCTTTCTCCATTGTGAACTGTATCGAAGGTCTTATTGAGTTCACATGGTCCAGTAGAACCTAAACATCTTCCTGGTGTGGCCAGAATATGAAGATGTCATCTACGTACCTTAACCATATAGTTGGCTTTAGAGATATAGATTCTAATGCCATTTCTTCAAAGTATTCCATGTATATATTTGCCATTGCTGGTGATAATGGCGAGCCCATTGCTAAGCCCTAATCCTGTCGATATATGTGTGATCCCATTCCAAAGTGTGTTGTTTGTGTACAGAAAGTCAACATCTCCATCAGATTATCTATTGGAATACTGGTCGGTTCTTCTAGGAATGAGTCAGAGGTCAATCTGTCTCTGACTACTGAGAGTGCCTCCTTCGTGGGTACCTTGGTGAACAAACTCACCATGTCCAAGTTCACCATCTGGTTGGATAGGATGGGAGCATCTTTG
>OZ038491.1:51782592-51820092 GCA_964036315.1 Acanthosepion esculentum | reverse complement strand
ATTTCTGATATTTTGACCCCTGGTCCCAGCAATTCAAACCTTCATGACAAGCACACGCCATGCCACTTACATAGTAGCAAACCACCCACATTCCCTCCATATTTCATCAGTGAAAAGTTCTATTCGAACAGCTTTTTCCCACGAATCCCTGCTCTGTGAAACCAACATCCAAGATTATGTTTCTATGATTACTACAATCTTAAACTGTTCAAGGCTAGGGTTAACCATTATCTTCCATTCCTATCCACACAAACTGCCTCCTAACATAACCCTGTATCTTGAGTGGCCCCCAGGCTATGTAAAGGGTGAAACTTACTGTAACAAAAAAAAAAGAGAAAGTTCAACATTGTATATTCTGTACTATTTCTGCACATCTCTGCACTTTTAAATTGTGAATAGAATCTGTCATCTTCATTTTTCTTGTTTTTATTTCTTTGAGATGACTTCTGCTGATATTGTTCTCTTTAAAGTGCTCCACTTTGAATATTGATCTGTTTCAAAGAGTCATATTTCTTCTTCATTCTCTCTGGATATACAGTATTTACATTAGTCGGACTATTGTCCTCATCTTTGTCGCCATATTTGTCACAACGTTTCAAGGACACATGGCACAGTGGATAAAGGCGTCGGTTAGATCCAGTGACAGACCCAAAGAGTGTGAGTTCAATACCCGGTTAAGGCAGTGGAGAACTTTCAGAGGGAAAATTAGCAGGAGATAACTGATAACTGACATTCATTAAATCATGGCATGTGGAACTAGAACAGCCTACCCCAGTGATCGAAATAAAGGGTTCAGTTCGAAATTCCAACCACCTGAAGAAGGCTGGAGCATACAACGGCCGAAACGTTGTGACAAATATGGCGACAAAGATGAGGACAATAGTCCGACTAATGTAAATACTGTACATAATACCTCATCTCAGAAATATAGACAGACTCTCTGGATATGTTTGTATGCAAATGTAAATTGCAGTGGAGTTTGTCATATTCAAGTTTAGGCATTGCAATGGGACGTATATATGTGTGCATGTGTAGAGGTGTGGGACTGCATAATAATTATTAACATGGGGAACAGAATTGGCAAACTGAGGTTGAATTGCAGCTGACATTGTTTATGTTCTTTTGGCAGCCAGACAGATTTCATTGTCCAGTACAGATACAGGGGTTGGACAAAATAATTGGAACAGGTGCAAATTCCACTCCTATATTTCAAAGACCTATTATATTAAGAACTTTAACTAAAACTTCATAATTACAGGTTATATCTATTGTAAATATGTTTATTTATCTAATTTACTGTCTTATTTATTTTTAGAATTTAGTAAAATTTAAGCTAAATGCATGACCTCTCCGAGTTCGAAAATAGGCAAATTTTTGGAGCCTCGATCACTAAGGTTGCTGAACTGTTTGGTTTTTCAAGAGCTGCCATATCAAAAACTATGACACGATTCGAGAAACAGGGCAAAACCTCTAGCAACCGTAGCAATTCAGGCCGGACTTGCAAACTTACTGATGTGCATTGAAAGGCAATGTAGCAAAAAATCATCGGACTACTGCAGCCAAAGTGGCTGCTGAGTTGAATAATTATCTGAATAGTCCAGTTTCTACTAAAACTGTTCATCGTGAGCTCCATAAGGCTGGACATCGTGGAAGAGTTGCCATAAGGAAACCTCTTCTCTCCACTTGCAACATTCACAAGAGGTTGAAGTGGTGTAGAGATCACAATGCCTGGTCTGCAGACTGATGGAAGCAAGTCATATTCTCAGATGATTCCAGTTTTTCTCTTTTCCCAACTTCAAGGCGAGTTTATGTGTGGAGGCAGCCCAAAGAAACTTACAACCCTGAATGCCTTCTTCCAACAGTGAAGCATGGAGGTGGATCAGTGATAGTTTGGGCCACCATATCAGGAAATATCTCTGTCCAATAGTTGACGTGCATGGTAGAATCAACAGCAAAGATTATCTGAACATTTTGGGAGATCATGTTCATCCAATGGCCCAGACTTTATTCCCTGATGGTGACTGCATCTTCCAAGATGATAATGCTCCAATACAAACCGTTCGAGTGGTTAAGAATTGGTATGAAGGGCATGAAAGTGAGCTAGAATACATAGAGTGGCCTCCCCAATCTCCAGATATCAATATTATTGAACATATGTGGTGCATTTTGTAGCGACAAGTTAGGAGCCGCTAACCTCCACCGTCTTGTCTTAAAGGGCTCAAGCAAGTGTTAATGGAAGAATGGCTGAAAATTCCTCTGGATGAAGTCAGGAAGCTGTATGATTTCCATTCCTAGACGTATTAAAGCTGTATGTGAAGCTAAAGGAGGACCAACTCCATATTAAATAAATTTTCTTTGAATTTAACAAGTGTTTCAATTATTTTGTCCAACCCCTGTATATTTACATTGCTACTAGGGCAGATTGACCACAGTCCACCCTGATAGAAACTACTTTGATCTACAACCTAAGAACACAGGCAAGCAACCATCACATTACAATGACTGCACAATTCAATTTTGACTAAGTCTAGCACAACAAGAAAAACATACACCTATATATATATATATATATATATATCACACATTGGGTGCTGGTGCTAATAAAATAGTGCTCAATAACAGGACTAAAAATAATCTTAATAATAAATATATTTTTCCTCACCAGTAGCACAACTCTGATGCAATCATCAGATGCTGAGTGAGAACTGTTGAATAATTTAAATATTGATATTTATTTCGTACTGTAATGTTAGTGCTTTATTCGTATGTTTATTTGTACTGTAATGTTAATGGTTTATTCAAATGTTAGTGGTTTATTTCATGCTGTAATGTTAGTGGTTCATTTATTTATGGTGAGGAAGGGAGGTTAATGAAACAATAATAATAATAATAATAATATATATACATACATACATACATACATATATATATATATATATATATATATTTTGAACAATAAAAAATGTTAAAAAATTAAAATCTTCAGACACACTAGGTTGTATAGTGGCATTCTTTCATTTTTATTATTATTTCATTTAGATTCCTTGACTAGTTTCAGCCAACATGGCCATCATCAGGAGAAAAAAAAAATTCTGCTTCCTGGTAGCAGTGAACTACAGAAATGAATGTCTTGATGGAGAAAATGAAATTTTGTCTGTAGTTTTCATTTGTTTTTTTTTTTGTTTTTTTATATAAACATCAATTTTGGTAAGCCTTGTGTTGGTTGAAACAGTCTCTTTTAAGTTGTTATTTAAGATAAGAGCAGGATGGATTCATGCTGCTCTGAATTCCCTTGGTCATTTTGACAGTTTTATTGGTTCCTGGAAAGGGGATGTATCTCTATTAAGTGTGTGTGTGTGTGTTATTTGGTTCTTGGGGAATGAGTGAGTATGATGTTTGTAAGTGTGTATATTCGTGTGGGTGTGTGTATAAGTGTGAGGCCTCAACACTTCCATAAGCATGTCTGTCTTGTGTGGGTGAGAAATGTGGGTAGGTCCTGATTTGTGGGGTTATATATTAATACTATCTATATTATTAAATTTGTGATTAAGCCTGTCTGGATAGTGTGTTGTTAAACATTGTATCCATGGCACTCTAAAATCTTTCTAATGTTATCTGCTCTGAACTTTTCTATTCTCTCAGTTATAGTGAATTTGGTATGGGTTTTGAAATCGTGTTTTTCTAGGCGGAAATGTTGTTCTACAGGTAATAATCTTCCATGGGGAGTCGACTTAATTCGATTGTGATAATTATTAATTCTGTAGTGAAAGGGCCATTCAGATTTTCCTACATATTGTTTCTGGCATAGTGTACATTCTAGGAGGTAAATTATTTTATGACTTCTACAGTTAGAATCATGGTAATATACATACATATATATATATATATATATGTGTAATTTGGCAGCAACTTTTCTTTCAAACATGTAGTGTTGAATGTTAAAGACAACATAGTCTTACATATTTTCTTTTGAATTTTCTCATATTCTCTAATGAGACTTTTTATTTGAAAATAGTTCCGAAATATGTATTTTCCATACGATGACCTAGCGCTTTCGAACATCATTGTTCATCTTCAGGGTCAATATTTTAGTCAAAAATTTTTTTTTTTTTTTTTAAACAAACATTTGCCAATTATCTTGTAGCGTAATCATGTTGCTACTTTTTTACAAACTAAAAACGTTAAATTCCTTTTAAATTCAAAAGACGCGATGATGTTATATCACGTGCATGGCGTAGATTTTTATCATGTGACAGCGTGAAAAAGATTTCCAATACACAAGCCAAAAGATCGAAGAATACGCTACAAAATTTAAATATATTATAAACATTGCAATATATTACCAGATATATTATAATCTATACGATTAATAAGAGGTCTTTTTCTTTTAATATGTAATGCCTCTAAGATTTTAAGGCGTCTAATGTCTGTATGTTTATCTATAATTTTAGTATTTTCTACAAGTATTTTACGTATATCAGATTGCGTAAGGGAAACAGTATGTGACTTAATATGTTGTTTAATGGAGCTAGTATTATTTAAATGAAGAGTCAATCTTCTGGAGAGCCGGGTGGTTGTAAATCCAATATATGTATGTGGATTAGAAGAACATTCTTCCATGGGGCATTTAAACTCATACACAACATTGGTTCTATCAACAACTGCAGCAACTGGAGAATGATTATTACTCATTATCAGGTTAGACGTTTTAAATTTACTATAATATATATTAAGTTTTAAGGCCTTGTTGGAATCAACAGGAAACACATTATGGTGTATTATAGACTTAAGGGCCTTTTCATCCATGCTGTATTGTCTATGCATTTGTCCTCTGTAAAAGATGTTAATTGCGGATAATTTTCTTGGTGTATCTCTTGTTAGGTCTGAGAAGTATCTATCAAATTCATTATCAACTAGATAGTTAGGAAAACCGTTATTAATAAGGGTTTGCTTGATGTTAGTCAATTGTTTATGAAATATTTTATTGGTAGAAGAGATAAGTTTTGCTCTAGTAACTAGGTTAGAAATTATTGACCGTTATATATATATATATATATATATATATATATATATATATATATATATATATATATATATATATATACACACACACACGCTTACATACCTCCAAATATATCAATATAATTTAAATAAGTATTCACATGTAATATGTAGTTTTAAATGTAATACAAATATACACACAAATATCAATGACATATCCACATATACAAATATAGTATATACATCCACATGGACATAAAAATATTTATTTACAATATCTATCTAAATATTAACAGTTCACTATTGTATTCATATAAAATATATATATATATATATATATATATATATATATATATATAAATATACCTTTGTCTTTCCATCTTAGGTAGAATAATGTTTACCTGTATAAAAAATATTCATTAAACAATTACAAATTTCAGCCATGGCTTATTGTCGCTAATACCGATGAGAAAGGCATGAATCCACTTCTCCCTAAATTTTGTCTCCTCACCAGATATTTGGACAGAATCGCTCCTAATTCTCATACCCAACTGTTGTCTGGACAAGCTGTTAATAGTCTGGAAACCTATTTTACCAGATAAAATGAAACACAGCTTCTATCAAACCATAGCCATACCTGTTTTGCACAATGACAGCATGACTTGGACATTAACAAATTAACTAGAAAAGGAACTAGATGGCATATATACAAAGATTAGCTGCATTGAATCTGTTCTGGGAACAGTATCTTAAAAAAAAACAAAAAAACAGTTCAATGCCCATTTAGTTTTCCTATTTCACAAGTCTTTTGGGGGAAGAAGAACTATGTGTGTGTGTGTGTGTGTGTGTGTATATATATATATATATATATATATATATATATATATATATATATATATATATATGTGTGTGTCCATACACACACACACACACACACATATATATATATATATATATCAACAGTTTTCTTTCTCTCTCTCTCTATATATATATACCTCCACACACACACACACATATATATATATATATATATATATATATATATATATCAACAATTTTCTTTCTCTCTCTCTTTCTCTCTCTATATATATATACCTTCACACACACACATATATACATATATCAACAATTTTCTTTCTCTCTCTCTCTATATATATATATATATACATACATTAACAATTTTCTTTCTTTCTCTCTCTCTCTCTCTCTATATATATATATATATATATATATATATAGCTAAAAATGTCTGACAAAATGGAAAAGAGTTTTTGTGTGATTTGTTTCATCGTTTTATATCTCTATTAGACTCATCCCACAAAGACTTTTTTCAACTTTGTCATATCCCCCCCCAATATTGTTCTTGGTTAAAAAAAATTATATATCATTATTATATATATATATATATGTATATGTGGGATACTGCTATGCGACCATTATTGTTGCATAGCAATCTTCTATGTCAACATAACAAAATATCATTTTTGATGGTGAATATCTTTGTTAAAATGTCTGTATAATCATTCTGAAGATGGCTCAAAAGCTTAGATCAAGGACCAACTTAATAAAAATATTATCCAAATGTTGGACAATTTTTGTCTTTATTTTCACTTGAAATTAAAGCAAACATAAACTTTAGAACGGCTCCTGATCAGACATAATAGATATTCATTGTCTATTATATTTAACCACATAGGTTTAAATATTACAATGAACATTCATACAAAAATTAGTAAAGTTAATGATATAAAATGAGGAATTCACTTCGCTAACTAAATTTTAAAAATGCATTAATCCACTTAATGAATGTCATGATCCTTGTTTTTTAAAATATAAACTGTATTACGTCTTCCTTAAATATGTAAGTACTTTTGATTGGTCCTCCAGACATCATCAGGCATGGAAACCATTTTCTTTTTTTAAATTTTTTAAATTTTCAAAAATTAAATTTTTTAAATTTAGTTAGCGAAGTGAATTTGCCATTTTATATCATTAACTTTACTAATTTACTTTTTGTATGAATGATTCATTGTAATCTAAATTAAACTGCACCACA
This sequence comes from Acanthosepion esculentum, assembly GCA_964036315.1. NCBI lineage: Eukaryota > Metazoa > Mollusca > Cephalopoda > Sepiida > Sepiidae > Acanthosepion > Acanthosepion esculentum. Next base: position 51,813,035 of record OZ038491.1, on the reverse strand, counting down.
TGTTTGATTTAAAAGAACTGATCTGATGTGCAAATTTTCGGGAAAACAACTGAGACATTCACCAAAGACAACCAGAATTTCTCTGCTTTTTTAACTGCATATAATATTCCCTAGTGCTCTATACATAAATGATTATGGTATATGCTTTTGTTTATTAGTATTGTATAGACTAAATACTGTAGGAATGTATGGAAAATCAAGAAAGTAAGTTAAAGCCATTATTTTACCTTTTATTTTTCTTTTGCTGTGCTTTCTCCAAATGAAGTTCTTTAATTCTGTGTTGTAAGTTTATAATTTGTTGATCTCGGAAGACCAGGATTTTAGAGACATCAGAAGGAAACATGTGGTTTATTGTGTGTTGAATCTGATGCAAAAGCAGTGAAACAACAACTTGGAGTTCATTGAGTTTCCTTTGTTTCTCCAACTGAAAAACAAGAAAAGAAATCATGAAACATCAAGTGAATAGGAAAAGGCAAACAAATCACATCCTCAGACAACAATTATGTTTTCAGAAAATAGAACAATGCAGTTTTGTAATTAAAACAAAATCTTTTTAATTATGTATGCAAAAAACATATTTTCCAGCTAATTTCTTTTAAGAAAATATTTGGAAGTGCTTCAAAAGATTTTTTTTAAAATCCAGAACTTATTAATTGTACACATCTAAAATATACCACTATATTACTAATATTATATCCCTATTCTCTTCATGTTTCTTTGATAAGGACCAAGTTCCACTCAGGCAGCTTCTTCCTCAGAACTGTTGCTTTGTGGAACATGTTTCTGAGAGGATGCTTTCCTGACAACTATAATCTTGGTCTCTTTTAGTCCAGGATCAACCAATGTCTATTCTACACATCCTTATAATATGCATTTCTTAATTCCTCCTTCCCCCTCTCTTACAACAATATCACTCAGTAACCCTCTAGCTAAAGAGGCCCTTGAGCCTTGTATCAAGTGAATGATCAGTAAATAAAAAAAATATTATATATTAGTATGTATCAAAGTATTTCCAAATTTTACAGAGCTTGACCCCAAATGTTATTATATTGATTGTTTTTTAAGCGTAGCTTAGATATGGCACAAAGCAAAAAGTATGGGGCACTCTGTGAGGATTGAACTCACTACTCAGTTGTAATTGTTCTAGTGAGACAAGCTTGATAAACATTACACCATGTCAAAGTGCCCCAAATATTATTATTATGATTGTATTTTGGTTTTTGTGTGTGTAGTATGAGTTGCTCCAAGTCTTGACCAGAGAATTCAAGAGACAAGTTTTTGAGACGAGGCAAACAGGTAAGGTGCCATGCAATCAGAGAAAAAATATGTAATTGTGGTCACTGTATGGAAAGAAGTCCATGCAAGATGTGAGGAGTAACCAGAAGTATGATTCTTTTGCAATTGAAATATTTTAAGACTTCCAGGAATTTGCTCCACATGTTTGTTTGATCCTTCTGATATAATTTCAAAAAGCCCCAATGACAGGTAATGTTGTTGTCTTGAGATGTAGCATTCTACTATCTTGAGGTCCTAGTATTCACCTCGTTTCTCAAATGTTTCCAAAGATATTTTTTGCTGGCTGTGACTGCAACATTTCTCAGATGTTTTTTCAACAGGATTTTTCACAACTATTTTTAGTTGATTTACTGTTTTTCCCTATCAGCCTGTATGCTGAAATCTATTATTATTATTGGTAGTAGTAGTAGTAGTAGTAGTAACAATACTATTCATTTGTACATTTTTGTTTCAATGCTATAATGGTGGATAGAAAATTTCACAATATGAGTTAAGCAGAGGTCTTGTTAAATTTTAAAACAATGGAACCTGTTGCACAACTTGATATGGAACATTTACTTTCCACTGAGTCCACAGTAATTGGAGTCAACTTCAAAGTACAAGAGAAGGAGGCTCAAACTGAGAGGAAGTGATGGAAGGGAGATTAATTACTTTTCTAGACAAAAATGACAGGTCAAAGAAAACTGTTGTCTATAAACTGACCTTCCAACGAAAAGGAAAACAGAAGCAATGACGCGGGCCATGCAGAAAGATATAGACAATGGCTGCTGAACTGTACACCTCCCCCTCACTTATGTCTCGACCCACCTTTGCTCACTTATAGCAGTAAATTACTACCTAAATCTAGTTTACTGCTAGAAATTGTTTTGTTCTTCACTCGTGGGTAATGATCTGGCTAAAGGCTACTTTTTAAGCCTCAGGTGTTTGTTTGACTGAAAGAAACTGAATCCTGCCATTGAACCTAGTGTCTGGTTTGAGCTGCAATGCAACAAAAATTCTGGTAATCTTGAAGCATTATTTTAAACTGAGCCTCAAAACAGCTGAAGAATTTGAGAAGTGGAAGGAAATGAAACAATATCAGAACAAACTGCCCAAATCCGGTTTAAGTAGTATTATAAAGGCAGTTACTTGTCACTTGAAATAAAATGGTCAAGCATCAGGTGTCAACTTAACATGTTAAAAGTAGAGGATACCTGTTCAGTAGCACATGAAAACATTTAGAAAAGTTAAAATCATTAAAAATATAATAGAAACAGTCAAGAGGTTTAAAAAATGAAAATAATTTTGATACACACTAATAATAAGTATAATAAACATTTCAAGTATTATTCAAAAGTTTTTTGACCTGTAGGTTGAGTTCACTTGTGAGAGAATCAATTTCACTGTCTTTCTCATTGGTTCTTTCATGTTAATTTTGGCAACAATAAATTTCTTCTTGTTCTCTTCTTTATCTCTTGTGTTCTTACCATTTGTCCACTGCAGAAAAACCCACACTCAACTATGTGACAATTATAAGATCTATGGCAATTCTTCCCTGCCCCCATCAGTAATGTGGTTTTTAGGTTCTTTTAAACAATCAGAAATTTGTATGTTACCAGCAAAATCTCATGTTTGCGAGAATGTAACATTCTTAAATATTCACCTTATGAGCCATCATCTTTTTTTTTCTTTATTTGATTTTTTCTTCAGTTCTCCAACCATATGACCATCTCACTGCCATGTTATTTGCAACATAGTTTGGTCCAATGGCATATTGCCAGAATAAGAAATTTGATTTCTGGTGTTAATTTCTAAATTCTTTTCAGATGAAGTACTTTCATTACAATTATTACTTTATGAATAATGTTTCTCTATTTTATGGTTTTCCTTGTCATATTATTGATGACTTTTATTGCTTCCTGTTGGATCAATACACCCTTTGACTACTGAAGCAAAACAAAGACATCATTTAGTTGGTATAAGAATGATATTGAACAAAAAAGAAAATCAACATCATCTATCAAGTCTTCCAAGAAATGGGACTCAGTATAAAACTTTCCAAAAAAGAAATTATAATCTTGAACAGATAATCAACATCTTCTACCAAATGTTCCAAGAAATAGGGCTCAATATAAAACTTTCCAAAAAAGAAATTATGATCTGGAATTGGAATGAAAGCAGTAATGGCATGTACCCTGAATCCATCATAGTTATTCAGGATGTGGAATTAGTAAATACTAAACACTTCAAACAACTCAGTATATGGATCAGTTATAACAAATTTGGTATAGGAGATAAGGAAACTGAACAGAGGATAGGCTGCAGTAGGGGTAGTTTTGCTCACCACTGTAAGCTGCTACAAAACAAAAACATTAACCTAAAAATTTGATTCATGTTCTTAAATAGCCTCACCACTGCAAGGAAAACTAAACATTTTATTGCTATTGTATATTTCTGAAAAGAATATATTAATGTTATTTCAACTGACGTTTTGCTTCATATACAAGTTTCATTTAAATGACGTGTTGTTGCTGATAGCAACAAAATCTTGGGTAGACAGAGCCTAACAAGTTTATTAAATAAATTTTCTACATAATAAGTAAATAAACTTTCAGGACACTCCAATAATTTACAGGAACTGCCAGATTGAAACATACTTGGATTCACTTGAAGTAGGCTCTATACATCTTAGCCCTATAAAATAGAGGTTTGCCTATATTTGTATATTTGTGTGTCAAATAATGAATGGTAATAAAAAAAAATTGTTTTTTTTTTAACAAAAACTTACCTGAAATGCTTCCAAGTCATTTTGAGCTGTTTCCAATGATGCCTGTATTACTTTGGCTTTTTTATTTAAATATTCCATGTCTTTCTTCAGAGTTTCAAAGTTCTTTTTTTCTTCCACATTTTCTTCTTCAATGTCCAGCCTTTTCTCTCTCATCTGACAAGTGTTGTCATAAAGTGTCTATCAAAAAGAAAAGTCAAAAATATCTTCAAAATAGACAATAGCATTTTAATAACAAGGGCAGATAACTCATTTTCCTTCCCTACTAAATGATATTGAGCTGTTAAATTATTCAGCATATTCATTGTTATTGAATCACTGAATTGTCTGTTTCTTCATCTGAAATCAAGTATTTGAGTCAACATACTGATCATTTTACACCATTAAACCTCAACATTGCCATTATATGTCAGAAAGAAAACTTGCATGATTACAAAGCCAGAATTTTCAATTTTATTCTTCTACAATTGTTGCAAGTTTAAATACAACAACACTTCATAAGAAAACTATATCCATTAATGTCCACATGAATTTTCCCATCAAACTGAACCAAAAATTAGTTATAAGTTGTAATAAATTTTCCCATGAATAAAAAGGATCAATATGGTTTTCAGAACTTAAAAAATACCTAGGTGTTGTTTTTTATTAGAAATGTTGTCAATAACAATGAGAAATTCAGGAAGTGTATGCTTATTGACATAGCAGTACCATCTGAGAGAAACAATTCCATAAAAATTATCAAGAAATTGTCCAAATACAAGGACCTGGAGATCAAGATTAATAGCTTGTGGGGAAAGAAGACTGAGACTGTACCAATAGTAATCAGAGCTCTGGGCCTCATAAGAAAAGTCATGGACAATTTTGCTAACAGTGTCTCAGGTAACATCGAGATACAAGTTGCCCAGAAGATTGCCCCTACTAGGAACATTCTATATACTAAGGAAAGTGTTATCAATTAAATGTCAATTCTCCTATTGGGCCTAAGGACCATAGTTTGGACCCAGCTCCACAAGTTACAAAACAGGAATTTTTTTTTCTTCTTCTTCCGGTAAAATAACCGCTAAAATAGACTACCCACAATGCACCACTGACCCGTATATATAAATAGCCGAGAAAAATAACAGCACTCGTGACCTGACGATTGCATCTAGCATGAAACAGACTGTCGCCTCTAAGTGTTGACTTCTATGTTCACTTTTATATTTACACACGCTCTCTGATATTGATCACTTTACTCCATAAATATAGCACATCTTAAGACTATATTTCTTCATAATAATAATATTAATATTATTATTATTAATAATAATAATAATAATAATATTAATGACAATAATGACAATAATAATAATAAAAGAAAAGTTTCTATAATCTGTCATTGTAAAGATTTCTCCCTACTATCTTTTTAATTTATGTCACACACACACTGATAAAACAATGACTGCGTTTCAAAAATAGGATTCTTTCAAACAGTATACATCTGGCAAATCATTAAAATACAAAATAAAATTAATAAAGGCAAAATATATATAACCAATGTTAACTACAGAGATATGCTTTGAATTTACAATATAGAAAGAAAACTGTTTATTACAGTTTTTTCTTTTTTAAATGCTATGTCTCTTCAGAACAAAGGTTATCATGACTTTTCACAGATTCTTTTTAAGAGATTATCTTTGTAGTGTCATTCATTATTGAGAAAGATGGTGGAGTAATTTCCTGATGCCTTCAGCATGGTTTAGAATTCAGAGTTTTCCTTTTCTTAGACTGGTTGCCATCCAAAGTGAGAGATCCCAATCTATTCTGATATTTAATGCATAGTTGGAAGGAGAATTGACAGGTTCATGTCTTTCCTAAGAAAATAGTGCAAAAGTGAACATAACAAACTAACCCAGAACTTGAACTCAGCATACCAATTTCATTTTCCACACTGATATCCATTACACTACCTGCACATGATTGTTTATTATATTAATTAGCATAAAGGCATGTATCCATTTGATGTATTCTTAGGCTCATTGCTGGAATATTTTCAAGCAGTCAGTCAGTCAGTCAGTCAGTCTCTCTCTCTCTGGATAATCATTTCATTGGGGGGGGGGGGATTTCTCCACTCCTCAGAAGAAGTGTGTGAGTAATTATTTATTTATTCTTTATTTTTTAAGCAAGTTCACCCCCAAGCAAGGCAGCAAAGCCACTAAGACAGAAGGGGTTACTAGGTGTGAAAGAATTAGAAAGCAGAATCATTACTAAGGAACAAGAGCAATAGAAGAGTAATCAGGAAGACAGTAGATAACAATTGACATTGCATTTAAATTTTTGAAGATTAAAGTTGACTGGAAGGCATGAAGCTGGACGGGAGTTCCACAAGAGAGAAGTGTAAGAAAAAAAAACTGTTAGCATAGACTTAGTTTGGTTTGTTTTACAGCATATCAACCTCAATGGGTTATGCAATGCCAACAAGACTTTTACTGATGGTAATATTTTTTCTAAAATGCATTGCTGGTAATATTTTTTCCAAAAATGTGTTGCTTTTAATATTTTTTTTTCTAAAATGTATTGCTGGTAGTAATGTATTGCTGGTAATTATTTTTTCAAAAATTTATTGCTGGTAATTTTTTTACAAAAACATATTGCTGGTATTAAACCTATTTTTACACTTTCATAGTATTTTGACCCCAGTTTGTGGGTTCACTATTTGCCCATAGCTGGGGCCCTAACAGGTGCTACCACCCCGGGTCAGGTTGACATGGGAACACCAGCAATTAAGAGGTGGTTCCATGCTCCTTAAAGCCTCCTGATCTTGCTATTGAATGTATTTTATCGTCTTACCCAGAATGCTGTTAGCATAGAACTTATGGTTTATCTAGCAAATTCAACTGTAAATTGATGCGACCTTGTTGCCAATCTAGTGCTGCATAAAGTCTAGGTACAATAGCAAAGAGCTCATCTGAACAATTCTTGACATCACTGCCAGTATATAGCTGCAGTGGGAAGTCCAAGCTTCTGAAGGATCAGTTGCACTGAATGGCGAAAACAAACTTTGCTGCAAAAAGATACCATTTCTTTGTGTATATTAAAGAGTGCTGATCTTACAAAATGGTTCATTTGCTCTTTAATAGGTCTTACTTTTTTATCCTGTTGGGTGCTTAGTTATCAGGTAAATGTGGTGTGGAATCCAGTTTAGTTAGTGCCTATTTCACCATTTAGCAGATCATACCAAATTACATGATACCATAAGCACTCTGTGAGAGGTCTTTCAAGTCATTTGGTAATGAAGCAGGAACCAGAAAAATATGGCAAGAGAACAATGAGGTTGTGATTAGTATCCAGTACAGTTTAATATGTCACCCATGTGGTTCTGCAATAGATGTCTTCAAAAGACCCATTGTGACACACTATCAAATTCAGACTAAGCATGTAATATAGTCATATAACTTAAGTCCATGTCATGATGGCTTTGACCATGAAACTTGAAATGATTAACAAGCATTCACAATGATCCTCCCTAATCAGGCCTTTCTTTCTTGCCTTTACATGTAGCCAGGAGTTGTTAAATATGTGGATATTGTGTTGGTAGGATTTTCTTTACTGGAAATTTTAGAATAAAATGAACTGAATCAGTAGTATAAAATAAATCATTTTATTTATCTTCTTTAGAGTGAGGAGTGAGTCCTTTGATATTTAGTGTCACAACATTGTCCATTTATAAGACAGATATCATTAGTATAATTGGAGAAAATCAGGAGGTGGTAGTTTTTGAAGTCAGACCATGATAGGGATAGTAGTAATATTAGAAATTAGGCCAGTGTCAATCTACTGTGTTTTTCTCAGCCCTAAACAGGGCAGAAATATCATTAGTAGGTGACCTCTTAACTTTGTTTTAGCTGTTACCATAGCAGGACATGATAACACAACTGTGAAAAATAAAAACATAATCAATCAGCAATCAGAGTCACCTGCAGTGATAGGACAAAACTTTTACTCAGCTAATGAAGCTGCCTTCAGAGTGTTAAGGGTTAATAATCAATAACTGATTTCTAGAATAATCATTGATCTTCTTACCTGATCACAACCAGAAGGGCAGACATCTAAATCATACATCCCCATTTCAGACTCTGATTCTTCATCAGATTCAGATAAGTCACTTTCATCTGAGCTGCTTTCATCACTTTCTTCATCAGAGCCTGAAATTTAAACAGCAACACACAATTCTATTTCTCTCCAGATTTTATTCATAAGAAGAGTTCAGATCACAACCAATCACAAAAGACAAAATAAATACTTTAGTAAAAAAAATTACCAATCAAATAAATGCATAATCTCTTCAAATTCATATTCCCACTAAAAAAAAAATCTCATTTAATCAGTAGCAATTGTAACATGAAGAAAAACCTGACATCTAAAATCCCTAAGCAAGAGAAAAATGCTGCAATTTAACAAACATTTTATACAGATAAAACTTTACCATTCCCAAGAAGAAATAAACAAAAGAATCAGTTTATTGTAATTACTTTGTGAAATAATGTTTAAATAAAAACAATTGGCTGATAATTTAAGGATATGAAAATTTGAAGAATTTGCATTTATTATTATAAGTTTAGTGCTATAAACAAATTTACATTATTAAAAATAATATACAGAGAAAGTATTTATAAATACGTAAATATGTATTACTTATATAATTAAATCTTTATAATAATTGGTGGCAGCTTCCTTTATGATGATGGCATTGATGACTAAATTCCCTGCAAAAACATGCAGCAGATTCAGGACTAGAAGAATTTTTCACCAAAACCTGCTACTGTTGTCCATTCCATATTGTTGTTTGGCTTTGCAAGAGTTGGTTGAAGGTGAATGAAAATCAGAATAAAAGAAGGTGCTGATGTTGTGAATTTCTTTAAAGTGGAGCTCAACTTTCCAGGAAGTGACCTACATACTTGATTTCATGACCTTCCTCTGTTGCACATATGGAATGAGACATGCAAAATCCAGTTTTGAAACCTCAATGGACTGCCACTGACCTCTGTTATAACTTTAATTTGTGCCTTCTGTCACATTTATGTCATACATAGCCTGCTTCATCAACTGGTTCAACCATTGAGATCTGATGTAATCATCATCTGCTTGTACCGCTGTTGAGGTCTTTGGGGTTGGTCGCGCTTACTCTTATAATGATATAAATGGAAATGGTACAATTGTAATGACAATATTAGTCATTTACTTATGAAGTGATATTTGGCATTCATTGACCAAGCAGCCATTGCTACTGAAGTTACACTTTTCTTCAGTTCCTAGCTATTAGCCTGGGATCAAAGTGTGGTATCTGTTCTCCTTATCTCTAATGATAATGTTAATATTAGCAGTTTCCTTATCAGGAAACATTTGGCTTTCATTGACTAAGCAGCTAATGCCAATGTTAACTGAAATTTATAAAATCTTTTTCTTAAAACAATTTTTCAGGAAAATAGGTTTCTCAAATCCAGTAACTGTTATTGCTCTTTCCAGTATTGATGGGGAGTTTCTCTTCCTACCCTTTTATTTGAAGTAGCATGAAATCTCAACATTTTCATTATGTCATCATTTTCTCTTCCAGTTACATGTGCTATCCATTTTAGTTGTTGCTGCTGTTGAAAGTCCTAAGTGATGTGATTTCTGTTTTTTTAGTGAAGTTCTTTGTTTGTGATTTCATAGTGCCTGTCTACAAGTTTCAAAAAAGGATAGTACTTACTAAAACCTACAGCCTTCATTTGCTGAAAGCTAACTTAAACTATCAATCTGAGAAAGCAATTGCATATGTGTTCATTTCAATCTGGTTAGGAATGATTGCAAAACACTTTGCCCTCCCCTTTTATAGGCAGAGGAACACAAATGCATGCTGGGATATTTTCCTCACCAATAAAATGGTTTCATTTGACTCGGTCCTGATCTGTCTTGCCTTGAAATCAGAATGCTACGTTCGCTTGTTCAAACTTGCTTTTGTGTTGACGCCAATTCTTGGTTTCTGAACTTTTTGCCATATTACTGTTGCTTTGCCTTATTACTGTTAATTTGCTTTGTGTATATTGTTTGCTTGCTTTATATTACTTTTTGCCTTGTTCATTTCTTTTCTTTTTCTTGTTTGCTGATTGCAGACTTTGTTGATTTTGTTTGTTAGACAGTTCTCTTATTTATTTTGCATTTGACCATGGCTACTCAGTCCACAATATGTCTGACAGTTCAGATATTTGAAAACAAGTTTTGCATCATGCATGAAATTCACATGAAAGTGTTGATCTGACAAGGCTATTCAACATAACTTGAGTTTTTAGATTTTTTTTTTTTGCAATTTGTGTTCAATTTCCTTATCTTCTCTACTAAATTTCTTATAACTGATCCAGATAATGGTGTACATTAATATTTTTAATCATTTCCCTCCAAGCAAGGCAGAAATGCCACTAGTACACAGAGTTTGCAGAAAGTGAGAGAAAAGACTAGGTATTGGGGGATTGAGGAAAGGATAAATTGGGGTTCAAGATGACAGAATATGGTGATTGACATTGCACTTAAATTTTTTAAGATTATAGTTATCAGGGAAGCAAGTAAATGGAAGGGAGTTCTACTGTCAGAAAGTGTGAGAAAAAGTGGCAGTTACATTTAACTATTTCAACAGTAAAAGGGTGGGACCTAGATGCTGATCTAGTAGCACACTTAAATTTATGTAGTCGCAGCACCAGGGAAGAAGCTCGTCAGAGCAGTAGCCATGAAAATATTTGTAGAAAAGACAGAGAGAAGCCACATCACTTGGTGAGAAAGTGACTGAAGTCAAGATGCCAAGTCAGGATCAATTACATTGCAGAACTTTCTTTGAATTTTGTCAAGAACCTTGAGATGAATAGCAGGAGCACCTGGCCAGATATGGCAACAGTATTCAATGCACAGTTGAATGGTGAAATGTTTAGTATTTACTAAATGTTATATACTGTACCTATGAACACTAATGGGTGTGTCCCAATCCTCATAAATACATTGGACACTATTGTAAGTGAGGGCAATATGCTGCCTAAACTGGCAGTGTGAGCTGTCAGCTTGGGAATCTCTTGCCCAAGCCTACAAGCTCAGATTCCTCCACATTAAATTTGACTTTGTGCCACATACTACCTCGTGGGGAGGCAGGTAAATATCATAATATGCTAAGTAGTCCACCACTAGCAGTGGTTTACCTACTTCATGCCGCTGGCAAGTATTGTAATATGTTGATGTTATATAGATTACCATTTCATTTCCAACCTCCATTTTGGTTATTCCTCATTCAGTAACCCTTTCTAGGTTACAACGCTAAATAACTCATCCTGAATTTTTATAATAAATTCGGTGTAGGTGCCATCACTGCATTCATTCCAATTCCAGGTCAGAGTTTCTATTTTGGAAAGGTTTATCCTGAGTTTTATTTCTTGGAAAACCTAGTAGAGGATGTTGATTTTTTTTGTTCAAGATTATTCTTATTCCAACTATGTCTTTATCACCGGCATAGGTGATAAAGACATTATCATCAGTATACTAAGACTTGGGAATATTATGTTGGCTCACAATATCAGAGACAGATGGTGGTGGCATTGAACTTTCCTACCAACAGCTCATATCTTTTTTTTTTTTTTGCTTTGTTACAGATGTCAGGTGAAATAGCATCAAAGTACTGACACAAAAGATGTGTCTTATTGAATTCAGCCATACAAGGAAAAAAGTGATACACACTGACATTCATCAATGTGTTGTGGATGCTAGTATGTTTGGGTAAATATTTAGTCACCATTATATTGTGGGAATCAACACTTTAGAGAGTAAATATTTACAGGCTCCAAAAAAATGTATCCCACTAATAATATTGGTGGATTCAATGTGTGAGTCCATGTAAAAAATGAGTAGCACGAAACAATAAACACAAAACAAATGATAATGCATGTATTCACACAAGAAATTACATGTGATGAAATGAAAATAACATGAAACTAGCTATAAGAATAATGTGCTTGTCTATATCACTGAAATGCGGTATTATTATTACTTGCATTATTTACATTATTCGGACTGCTATCCTCATCTTCATTACCATATTGACAACGTTTTGGCCGTTGTACACTCTGGCCTTCTTCGGGTGATTGAAATTTAAAACTGAACCCTTTATTTCGTCCATCAGGGTAGATTGTTCTAGTTCCACATGCTATGCCTCTTCTGGATGTCTCAGTTATTTCCCTTTAACTCAACTTGAGGACACATGGCACAGGGGATAAAATCATTGGTTAGATCTATTGACATAACCCAAAGAGTTGTGAGTGCAATAACAGGCCACAGCAGTGGTGAACCAAAACTTGAAAAGTTGAGTTAAAGGGAAATAACTGAGACATTTGGATGAGGTATGGCACGTGGAACTAGAACAATTTACCCTGGTGGACGAAATAAAGGGTTCGGGTCGAAGTTCAAATCACCTGACAAAGGCCGAAGCGTACAATGGCCGAAACGTTGTGAATATGGTAATGAAGATGAGGATAAAAGTCTGGATAATTTAAATAATAGAAGAATGTGTGTGTGTGTAACAAGTGTATGTGAGAGAGTACAAAAGTCAAGAGAGAAAGCCATGAAATGAATGTGCCCACAAGCAACTACATCTTGAAATCCGAGTTGAAAAACTGCAAAAGAGGCTAGGGAGAGAAATGCATGTCTTTTTATAGGCTTGAGGAGTGCCTCGTAGCGATGTTTTTAGACAAAGTCAAGTTGGATAACTCACAAATGTTTGGGGAGTGCTTATGTCGACCAAAGAGTGGATGTGAGTACATCAAGACATTGGGTAATGTGTTTTGGCAAAAGTGACAATGGTGCGCATGAAAATCCATATTCTAGGTATACTGCTCTGCATAAATGTCAACCAATGAAATGCAGTCTTTTATTCTTTGCTGATAAATTGCATAACCAGTATTTATAAAAACAATGAAAACAAACTCTATCTAACAGTGTTATTGTACTCCCTGTATCTGTTGTAGTTTCTATGGAAGTAAATAGACAGGATTACTTTTGGAACATCCCTTGTATATGATACTTATGATGATATATAATAAAGATTACAAAAATATTTTATAACAGTATTTTAATAAAAGTCTGAGATTGAAAGAATACTACTCATTAACTGGCAAAATTCTTTGTGCTTCTTTTGATATTGGAAGTCATAGGAAGTCAATAAAATGTTTAAACTGTAAAAACATCTTACCTTCAGTTTCCTTCTTTTTGAATCTCTTAATTTTTTTCTTAAACACTTTCGTAAGATAATCAGCAAATTTATTGTTTTCTCCTAAAGAAGCAACGAATGAAGAGTGGATGTTTCGTTCTCGCTCCTGAAGCTTTTCCAGTTCTTTCTTTTTGGCTTCAATCTTTTCATGGCACTCTTCAATCTAAATGGAGAGAAGAAAACCTGTCATTACAAGCTTGGAAGTAACATTTTCATTTCTACATGTGTGACTTACTGACATTTCAAAGACTACCTTTCTAGATTTAATTTATTTTTAAATTTAACCAGTTTAACCTAAATTTTAACTCAAATTTAAATTTTACAGTGAAAATCAACTAGTACATAATATTACTAGCATATATATATATTTAACCTAAATTTTAACTCAAATTTAAATTTTACAGTGAAAATCAACTAGTACATAATATTACTAGCATATATATATATTTAACCTAAATTTTAAAAAATTTAAATTTTACAGTGAAAATCAACTAGTACATAATATTACTAGCATATATATATATTTAACCTAAATTTTATCTGAAATTTAAATTTTACAGTGAAAATCAACTAGTACATAATATTACTAGCATATATATATATTTAACCTAAATTTTATCTGAAATTTAAATTTTACAGTGAAAATCAACTAGTACAGGGATCCATCCCTGCATCCCATTAGAATGACTGATGACCAACTTCTCGAGAGCTCCTCCCTGCGGCTGCTCGGTCTGACGCTGTCTGCTGATCTGAGATGGAACAAATACATCGAGTCAGTTGCATCAGCCACCGCAAAGAAAGTTGGTTCTCTGTGCCGAGCCAGGAAATTTTTCTCCCCGGAATCGATCCTTCAAGTCTATAAATCGACCATTCGCCCTTGCATGGAGTATTGCTGCCATATATGGTCTGGGGCCCCTGCTGTTTGCCTCTGGGTTCTTGAAAAGATCCAGAGACGGATAGGCAACGTGATCGGCCCTGATCTGTCATCTCGTCTGCAGTCGCTCTCTCACAGACGCGATGTTGCCTCACTCTGCCTTTGTTACAAGTACTTCCACGGTAATTGCTCTGAGGAGTTGCGTTCACTTGGCCCCAGCTCCCACCCCTACACCGTGGAAACTGTTAGATGTAGACGTCTCTTCTACTCCAATAGCTTCATGTCTCGCACATCTCGCCTATGGAACTCCCTTCCCTATTACTGCTTCCCTGACAAATACAATCTCCAACGGTTTAAGTGTAGCATCAATCGACATCTCCAGTTGCCTTGATCTATCCACTTCCCTTCTCCACATACTTTTACTTTCATTCCTATCTGCTCTCGCTCCAAATCTTCTGTAACCCCCTTGCCTTGATCGATCCACTGTCTTTCTCTTTCTCCACATTCTCTCCTTTACCACTCCTATCTGCTCTTCCTCCAACCCTTCTATAACCCCTTGCGTGATAGTGGCCTCCAGCCTTGCTTGGGGTGATACACTTAAAAAAAAAAATAATATATATATATATATATATATATATATATATATATATATATATATATATATATATAGGACAATTAGTGTTAACAGATTAACAAACTGAATTTATTTCAAAGCACACTCACAATAATGAAACAAGTTTTACAATTGAATAGAATATGCCTTTCTATGGCCAATTGTTATAAGATTTGCTGTAAACAAATACGCTTTTAGACAGCTATATCTAGCTGGTCCATCTAGAAAGGTTAGGTTAGTTAATTTAATAACACCAATCCTTGTTGTTTTATTTAATACCGAATATAATTCTTATCGGATAATAATCATGATCATTTAACAGATATGTAGATATAGGTCATGTTTACACCTGTGCCAAAAGGTAGACTTCAATTCAGTTTATACCTGAATATGCAATCATTCACATGGAAATTGGCCCCTTTTGATAGGGGGTCTTATCCCTCTGTAGAAGATGCAGTCAGCAAAATAATATTCTAGTTGTGCCCCCCACAGGACATGGCTCTCCACAATTTTCTGTCCCTTGCAGCTCTAAATAAATTTTGTCTTTTCTTTATTTCTAAACCATGTGCCACCATCCATTTACTCAAGCTCTTCAAGTATGTTATGCATTGTTTTCTTCTGTCGCACTTGCTCTCAATCTGTCCTGTCAGTAA
This sequence comes from Acanthosepion esculentum, assembly GCA_964036315.1. Classification (NCBI taxonomy): domain Eukaryota; kingdom Metazoa; phylum Mollusca; class Cephalopoda; order Sepiida; family Sepiidae; genus Acanthosepion; species Acanthosepion esculentum. The sequence goes on along the minus strand of OZ038491.1, from coordinate 51,797,579 downwards.
CAAATTTTCCAAGCCCTCCTTCCTCATTATGTACCCAGAAATTTCAACTGTATCTTCCTGGTGTTAAGTGTAAGTTTTCTTTTTGTTTCCATTTTCTCTAAAACTTTGTCGTTGCTCACATGTTCGGTCCATGTTATCCTCAGCATCTTTCTGTAGAACCCCATTTCTGTTGCTTCAAGTCTCTTCTTTGTCTTTGAGGAAATTGTCCAGCATTTGCTGCCATATAGTAGGGCAGATATCACATAACAGCTCAGTACTCCTTCGATTCTAACAAAGTTTTTCTGTCTCTTAATACTCTGCTTAACTTTTGGAAGGCATCTTTGGCCATCCCAATGTGTCTTCAGATTTCAGTGTTGCATTTTCTGTCCTCTGTTAGAACACTCTCCAGATATTTAAATTTTTGTGCTTGGTTGATTTTGCTATCTCTGATTTTTAATTTGCATTTTGTGCTCATCCTTTTGCTAATAACCATGCATTCTGTCTTCATACAGTTTATATTTTCTGCTTTCATCTTTGTTGGGGCGCACCCACCTTCACAACCACAATAGACTGATCCTATTATTATAAATAGAACAGTAGTTCTAGAGACTGTGAGTAGTGTATCAGTAATGGTGCTCTGCTGTCGAACTCTCTGTTTGGCAGAGAGGAACTTGGACGAAGCTTTGTCGCAGGGCAAAGTTTCGTCCGGGGAGGTAGACAGTCCCTAAACTCGTGAATACGGGTTGTAAATGGGCATATTTTTGGCCGAGCCTACAGGCTCGGTAAGCCCACTTTAAACCGGCCTTGTGCCACATTCGACCCGTGTGGGGGGGTTGTTAAATATCGTAGTGTAGCAGTGTATCAGTAATGGTGCTCTGCTGTCGAACTCTCTGTTTGGCGGGGAGGAACTTGGACAAAGCTTTGCCGCAGGGCAAAGTTTCGTCCGGGGAGGTAGACAGTCCCTAAACTCATGTATACGGGTTGTAAATGGGCATATTTTTGGCCGAGCCTACAGGCTCGGTAAGCCCACTTTAAACCGGCCTTGTGCCATATTCGACCCGTGTGTGTGTGTGGGGGGTTGTTAAATATCGTAGTGTAGCAGTGTAGTGCAGTGCAGAGTGAGACTTCTGTAGTGATCAGTTACACTTCCGTTTCTCGACCGGAAGATACCGTTGGACTTTATTACTATTACTTATTGTTACTACTAACCTACGTTCATTCTACTACTAATCTCTCTGATGTAAATACCTCTCTGAATATACCAGTATTTTTCCCTATGAATATGTTTGTTCATTATTACCATATACTCACGTGGAAACACTCAACATCTCAACAGTGGCGACGAAGGAAGTTTTATTGATCTCAACAGTGGCGACGAAGGATGTCTTATTGATCCCAACAGTGACTTACGTTGAAAAATAAATATCGCAATAGCGAAGAGAAACAATTTCAACACGGGAAAATTCAAAGAGTTCAAGCGTTTTTTCAAAGCAAAGGACTGAAAAATTTATCGACAAAAGAAAAAAAAAACTGTAAGTTAGATATTAACTTATTTATCTATTGGAACATATGAAAAAAAAAAAAAAAAAAAATTTTGTCGTACCAGAGAATTTGTTAAATTATTTTTTGGCCCCCCTCAGGAAAAAAAAAACAAAAAACACACATAATTTCGTTTTTTTCTCTCTACACATAAATAATCATGGAGCAATTTCAATCAACTATGCTGGAACTCATTAAGTGTCAGATTCAGAGACAACAGGAGAGTGAAGAACGTTTTCAGAAGGAACAATTAAAATCCAGAAGGAACTACTTAATTTACAGGAGAAACAAAATAAAATCCAAGAAGAGAATGAAATGAAACAGTTAGCAATGACTGAACTTATACACAAAGCTATACTGTCTAAGCAGAAAAACTCGGATGAAAATATTTTTTCTCAAGACACAATATGGTCGACGATTGAAAGTTTTACCTATAACCCAGAAGAAGAAAAGACTTTCGAAAGATATTATCACAGATATCAGGACTTTTATGAAGTCGATTGCCAAACATGGTCAGATCAGAAAAAAATAAGATTATTATTACGAAAACTGGGAACGGCAGAGCATAATAAGTTTACAGATTTTATCTTACCTAAAAAACAAGAGATTTAAAATTCAACGAAGCGATAGAATTATTAAAGGAGCTCTTCAACCCCAGATTATCATTATTTCACAAAAGGTGGAAATGCCGTAATATTCAAAAAAGCGAGCAGGAAGACTACACAATTTTTGCATCAATCGTAAATAAGACGTGTGACGATTTTCACTTGTCCGAATTATCGGCGGACAATTTTAAGTGTCTAATATTCGTGCTAGGCTTAGTGTCTAAGAAAGACAGTGAAATGCGAAGACGCATTTTAGCAAAGCTCGAAAATGAGCAAAACACGATGTTACAAAAGCTAGCAGAGTACTGTCAACAATGCGTAAGCATTAAGCAAGATTCAGAGAAAATTTAAGAAACTGCTATTGCAAATGTGAAGAAAGTAAATAGAAAGATGCGTTTCCGTTCTCCATCGCCTGAACGGAAGTGGTATCCTACTACAAGAAGGAACAGAGAATATAAGAAAAAAAAACCTCCGAGTGCATGTTATGGATGCGGCCAGTGGCACTGGTATAATGACTGTCCATATAAAAATAAAGCTTGCAGAAATTGCAAGAAAGTAGGACATAAAATGTCCAAGTGTAGAAAATTAAACAGTAGTCGAGTAAAAGTTACTAAGTCAGATGAAGACCAAGACCGAAATATTCGGAAATATTTACATGTAAAAATGTACAACAAGAAGGTTAAAATGCAACTGGATTCAGGATCTGACATTTCTATTAACACACAAACATGGAAAAATCTAGGAAAACCAACTCTATTAAAGTCCAACAAAATAGCCAGGACGGTAACGGGAAAAAGGATTAATTTTGTAGGTGAAATATGGGTGAATATTAATTTTAACAATAAAACAATAAAAATGAAAATTTTCTTGATGAAAAACATGAAAAACCTGTTTGGGACTGACGCAATCACTAAGTTCAATCTATGGGACGTGCCCATTAGTTCTTTTTGTAACAACATTACTGAAAGCAAAAATAATATAAAAGATTTGCAAACAGAATTGAAAATAGAATTCCCCGAAGTTTTCGCTGAAGGACTTGGACGTTGTACGAAAGCACCAGCAAAAATACAGCTGAAGAAAAATATTCAACAAATTTTTAAGAAAGAGCGGTGTATTCCTTTTGCAGCATTAGGAAAAATTGACCAAGAACTCGAAAGACTAACGAAAATTGGTGTGATTTCGAAAACTGAATACAGCGACTGGGCAGCTCCAGCTGTCTACGTAAAGAAGAAGTCGGGCGAAATTCGCGTCTGCGCCGATTTTTCAACCGGTTTAAACGACGCAATAGAAGAGTATCACTACACACTACCAAGTCCCGAAGAAGTATTTGCAAAATTAAATGGCGGAAAAATATTTTCTAAAATAGACCTTAGCGAGGCATACTTGCAAGTACCCATGGATAAGGAAAGCGCAAAGTTGTTATGCATTAACATGCATAAAGGCTTGTTCAGATACGAACGTTTACCGTCTGGAGTGAAGACAGCACTCACAATATTCCAACAAATCATGGACACTATGTTATCCGATTTAGACTACACGATAGCATATCTCGACAATATACTCGTGAAAAGTGAATCAGTGAATCAACACAAACACCATTTACGCAAAGTTTTTGAAAGATTAAGAAGCTATGGTTTTAAAGTAAAAGAAAACAAATGCGATTTTCTCCTGGAAGAAATCAAGTATCTGGGATATATTGTGAATAAAGATGGGAAAAAGCCAGACAAAAATCGAGCATCAGCAATAAAGGATATGCCTGAGCCAATGGATATTAAATCTCTACAAAGTTTCTTAGGCTTGGTATCATATTACCAGGATTTTATCCCAGACCTCCACATTCTACGAGCTCCCCTTAACGATCTACTAAAAAAAGAAAAAACGTGGTTATGGACAAAAGAATGCGAGCAAGCATTCAAGAAAATAAAAGAAAAACTAACATCATATCTATTTCTAGTACATTTTAATCCAAAACTAGATATCATCGTGGCAAGCGATGCCAGTACTCATGGTGTAGGAGCATGCATATTGCACAAGTGGAAGGATGGTAAAGTTTGACCGATCGCTCATGCAAGCAGATCGTTACTACCTGCTGAACGAAATTTTTCACAAATTGAAAAAGAGGCATTGGCAATTATTTTCGCCGTAACAAAGTTCCATCGTTACATATATGGACGATATTTTACGCTGCAGACAGACCACAAGCCTCTGGTAACGATATTCGGTTCTAAGAAGGGCCTGCCAACATACACCGCAAATAGATTACTTAGGTGGGCGACAATTTTGTTAAACTATAATTTTAATATAGAATATTTGTCCACGCACAAGATTGGTCACGCAGATGGTCTATCAAGACTCATTCCGAAAGCAACAGAACCTTTAGAGGATACGGTAATTGCATCCCTCAGAGCAGAGGACGAAGTTGAAGAAAATTTGGCAAACACAATTCGAGAGTTACCAGTATCGCTTAAGGACATCAAAAAAGAGGCAGTAAATGACAAATACATCATTGAAATAAAAGACAAACTAGCCAAAAAAGACGTAAAAATTCAAGAAACATTCTCTCTGTGATAATGTTCTAATATACAGTGAAAGGGTAGTAATCCCTATTACACTCCAAAAAAGGATACTGAAAGACTTTCATGCAGGTCACCCGGGTATAAATAGAATGAAGAGCCTCATGAGAGCATACGTCTTCTGGCCAGGTATGGACAACGACATCGCGTCTATGGTCAGCAGATGTAAAGGCTGCATTTTGGCTTCAAAATCACCACAAATTCTACAGAAGCCATGGCCAAAAACCGACAGACCATGGTCAAGGATTCATATTGATTTTGCAGGTCCAATTGACGGATGGCATTATTTGGTCGTAGTTGACAGCTACAGTAAATGGCCCGAAGTTTTTCAAATGAAGAGGCCAACATCACAAAATACAATAAATAAATTACATGAATTATTTGCAAGGTTTGGAGTGGTAGATACTATAGTGACAAAGGTACCCAATTCACAAGCAATGAATTCACAGAATTCTGCCAGAATTTCCAGGTGGATCACATGAAGATTCCTCCGTATCATCCACGCAGCAACGGACTAGCCGAAAGGTTTGTCGATACCCTAAAAAGGGCTCTTAGGAAAGCAACAGGTACACCGACTAGAAAGGCATTACAGTTATTCTTGCAAGTTTACCACATTACCCCAAATAAATCTGCCCCATCAAGTCTATCACCTGCGGAGCTAATGTTTGCAAGGAAAATCAGATCTGCATTCGATAAATTGATACCAAAAAATAAAATACACACACCAGTCGCAATGGTTCCTAAGAGAAAATTTCGTATAAATGAAAAAGTTTTTTTAAGAACTATAAAAATAATTCAACATTGTGGGAACCAGGAGTCATTCAAAAGCGGATTGGGAATATGATATATATGGTAAAAGGTAAGAAATTTACCAACTAAAGAAAAGGAGTACCGAAGAATCGGAAGAAACTCCACAAGTACAAGAAGAATTATTCGAACTATATGATACGTATGACCTACAAGTGCCACAGACAGAACAAAAACAGCGCAGATCTGGGAGAAAGCGAAAAGCGACTAAACAATTTATTATGGATCCGAAAAGAAAAAAATATTGAAGAAGAAAAAAATTTTTTTTTTTTTCACATCGAAAAAATAATTTTAGGGGGGGGGGCGCACCCACCTTCACAACCACAATAGACTGATCCTATTATTATAAATAGAACAGTAGTTCTAGAGACAGAGCAGTATAGCAGTGTAGTGCAGTGCAGAGTGAGACTTCTGTAGTGATCAGTTACACTTCCGTTTCTCGACCGGAAGATACCGTTGGACTTTATTACTATTACTTATTGTTACTACTAACCTACATTCGTTCTCTGATGTAAATACCTCTCTGAATATACCAGTATTTTTCCCTACGACTATGTTTGTTCGTTATTACCATATACTCACGTGGAAACACTCAACATCTCAACAATCTTGTTTTCTTTCACGACCTTCTGTAGGAGCTTTTTAGTCCAGTTACTTGTACACTAGTCTTTTAACAACTTTGACTTGATTCACCATCAACTTTGACTTGACTGACCAATGCCTTTGACCCGACTCACTAACTCAAACACTGCAGATATCGTTCAACTGCCAACCTGCCTACATTTCCTGGTTCTCAGCCAAACAGAAGTGGCAGGAGGAGATATCACAGTGAGATTAATCTTGATTCAATTATCAAAAATAAAATAATATTCCCTCAGTCCCATAATAGTTACTACATCTGCATATTTTTCTTTTGATTATTGATGACAGTTACTAAAGTCTATTTCTATGTTTATTTGTTTTATCAATAAATTTACGTTGATATTTGTGTTGATATTTGTGTTGATACTGTAAATTATAAAAATAACACTAGGAGTCTGAAAGTGAACTTTTCAAAGGAAAAAAAAATTGAAATTTTCATAATTGCTCTTGTTGCGTTTAATCATTTTAGCAGATAATATCTACCATAAGCAGAAATTTAAGAACAGGTAAAGCAAAACTCATGGAGTTTTTTTAGTTTTTTTTTACTAAAGTACAAGTCATAACGCAATTCACATCCAGGATTGTAGGCCTATCCTAAATCTTGTCATTTTACTGAGAGCAAAAAATTTTAGTCTCAGTTTGGTTTTACAGTAGTGTGCTGTTGTAGTTGATTTAAGAAATTTTTGTTTTTTTACATTTAAACTAACTTTAGTTTATTTAATTGAAGTGAATACAAAATTTATTTTTTTTTAACTTGCTATTTGATGTTTTTATAGCAAAATCAAACTTTTGTGGAAAATTCACTAAAAAATGTAATTTTGGAAAGTCGGTCTTATTACTTGGAAGTTAATTTAACATTTTTCACTTAAAGTTAATTTAATATTCTTCTCTATGAAATTTTTATTCATAAAAGAAAGTACATTAATGATAAAGTTTATTTTTGTGAAATCTATATTTCTGTTTCTAATAAATAAAAAAAGTATGGTGAATTTTAATTTGATTTAAAGAAATAATTTATTATTCCTATTTTTTCTAGTCTTTCCTATTACAAATATCACAATCTCTCCCAAGTAAGTTAATTTTAATAATATTTTATTACATTTAATTTTCAACAGATTTTTCTAATGAAGACTTTTTCTTTGATTCTGATTTTACACATCAAAATTTATTTAAAAATGCTATTATTTGTCAAATAAGTTAATTTAATATTTTTCTTTATAATATCTTATTTCATAATTATAAAATTTAATTTTTTAACTAATTTATCTTTTTCTTTCTAAAAAGTATTTTTAAAAAATTATGTTGAATTTTAGTTTAGTTTATTAAAAAACGTAAAATAGGAGAAAATGTGATATCTTATGCTACAAAATTAATGAAAATTCATTTATTAAGAATGCTGTTATGTGAAGTTAATGTCAATTAAATTCAATAAATTTAATCCAATATTTTTAGATATTGTAAATGAGGTGTACAAAATGTTAACCATAACCCTGCTGCTAAAACACACATTTTTAAGAGTTAATTTATTTTACTTTTCTATTTCTATAATCATAATAAAGTATATATGTAATAAAATAAGTTTACATAACAATAGTTATTTTATTTCTAAACAATAAAATAAAATAGTTTCATGTTTATTTTGTTTCCTGTCTTATTTTTGTTCCAAAATTCATAATTCCAATATGGCTCTTGTTTATTAAAACTGTTTTAACATGGATAATTAATTCAAAATTTAAAATACATATAACATTTTGTATATCCTTGTTAACATGGTGGGTAATGCTGGATCTGAAGCTCCGCCATATTATATATTAGTTATAATAAGATCTTAGACTTATATAAAATATATTAAGATAAAGAGGATTAACTTTTCAAACCAAATTAATTATGCAAACTTTCTCCATCATAGCAGCTGGCAGTGGATAGAAAAAATTGTTTATAGTTATGTTGTTCTGGAATTGTCATCATTGGTCGACTGAACTTGCTTTGTTTCAATGACCTTTGTTTTGTTATTATTAGTTACTTTGTTCAATAAATACATTAATTTAAAAAAAAAAAAAATTATGCAAACCCAAACTGGGACTAAAAATATTCACTCCGAGTAGAAGGATGAGATTTGAGATTGGCCTCCATTTCTGGAGTCAGTTGCTCTATGACTTGGCCTTCAGTAAATAACACCATGCTAATACTTAAAATGACAATTCATATTCAAACTGCTTCAATACAGAAAGAAAAGATTTGAAATGAAAATCAACCACCAAACAGTCTGAAACAACCATGATATGATCATGCATATAAAAATTGGCTTAATTAGAAATTATTTAAACATTTCTCAAAATTAATGGTTCCTGCACTGATTCTATAAAATCTTTCATTTTCATCAAGTTTATATTTTATGTTTGTTTACAAAAATAACAACTTTTGCAGAATAAATACCTTAAATGTCACAACTATTATGGAATTTATCTATATCTATATCTATCACATCAAATGCAGTTGAGATCTTAGAGTCATTGTCAAGTCCATGTTCCTTTCAATTGTGGCATAGTACTTGTTTCACCAGCTCTACATATGTTTTTGAATTAAGAGTTGTCCTTCTCCTAGACTGGTTGCCAACCACAGCTAGAAAACCAAGTCTACCCTGCTATTCAACACATAGCTACTAGAGAATTTTGATCAATTTCAAACTTGGCTTGCTGATTCTCATTCTTAGCCTGCACCACCTGCATCAACATTATGGAATAGAGGAAGTATAAAATCAATGAATGTGATAAGATTTCTTGATGCACTCATTGATTTATTCTGTGATTTGTTCAGCTAAAATCCAAACATCATTTACCTTATGTCCCATGTCAATCTTTTCTTCGATGCGTTCTTCAACTTTTGCTGCAATTACATTCTCATGTTTTTCAAATTCTTTTAATAATACAAGTTCTTCAAATCCAGTTACATGCCTAAAATAGAAACAAGGACGGAACATTCAATCAACTCAACTCAATGAAGAGAGGAACAAAGCCAATGATTTAGCACAAATAAGGAAAAACTGTCTAAAAGTATCGGAGGAAGCAGAAAGTGGGATAGCTGTGATGTGCTATTTAGGGTACATGGAGTCGAACTGCCTGCATCACTTGGGAGTCACAAGAACTCTGTATTTGGCCCATTATGTTCACAAGGGAGGCTGTTTAAAGGGAGGTCAGCCATTGTAGCAAGTTTCAGTCAATCAACTCTTAATTCAGAATGCACAAAATTGTAGAGCTTCACATAAAGACTGACTGGACAAAGTTGGCCATTGATATGACTTTCTCTCAAGAAAAAAACATTTAACAATGACTGTGGTCCTGGATGAGTTGCAATTTGGAGAGAGTTCTACTCAGATAATATGGTTCTCAAAGCAGTGGTGATTAAGAAAATCCTTTTAGAGTGAGAAGCAGTCAGGAGCTTGCAAGATTGGTGGGGGGACAGAAGGTGCAACAGCCCCAGGTATCCAATCAAAGAGTGAAATAAAAATTTAGTTTATATTTAATTTGAAGAAATTCTCACATTTCTCAGTACTAGGCCATATAGGCGCCCCTACTTGAGTCTTAGGGGTCAATCAAGGAGTTGGCCCCAGGCATCACCAGACATCACCAAACCTCTGCATGTCACTGGAACCAGTGAAAGAAATCTTGATTGTTAACAGCATGCCATTTCACCTGGAAACTCTTTGAGTAAAACTGATCATGTGGAACATCAGACATTACCTCAGAGCTGTCTATAGGTTCAGTTAAAGTGACATTGCAGACTGGCACTAGCAAATGATAATGACATAGCTGAAAGGAGAGAATCACTGCCCGTTGCGGCAGTCTTTTGATATAATATATTGCCAAAGTTCAGGCAGAAGTTAGGAGACGGTGCCACAAATGTTAATTTTTAACTATACATGGAGACACCCAACAATCATATCAGTAACTGAACGAAAGAAGGTGTTTGCATTCATCCAGATTAGGGAGGAGTTTTGAGTGACACCATCTGACATCCACTCCATGACACAGTGGATAAAGGAAGTGATAACTGGGTTTGCAGCCATCAAATAATATATAAATCGATACTGTATCTGGACATATCTTGGTGAGTCAATCAAGAGATAAACTGGCATAATGAACACAGAGGAACAGCTAATCTATTGATCACACATTGCATGTAAAGAAAAGTGCAGACCAGCTTGGTCTCTTGACAAAAAATTATTCATAAGATCTGTGGGTATTATGCAGGTGGTCTGAACAAAGGAATGGTGGATAATAGTAAACAATGAGGAGAAGGGAGAAGCCGGGACAATAATTATTCATTTTTCTCAGATGGTGTGTGATTGAGATGGATATTGAGGGTAGTTGAATGAAGACAGGAAGAAAAGAAGAGAAGAAAAAAAAATAGATTTCAAAAAATTGAAAAGAACTTTTTTTGCTAAAACTATTCAGTCCACTTCACTGGTTGAAGTGAAGACAAGAAGAAATCCTATTAAAACTGCTTCTAAAATCACAGATTCGTTTGAAGGTTTTAGAATAAATGACAGACATCTTGTTTGACAAGTATTGAAACAGTGCATGATTCCACTAATTGTTTAGACTATTGAATTAATTCTTTTAGTTGCTTTCATTATAATCAAAATGTTTGAAAATCAACCATTTAAAAAACATACTGCCTTGTACAAATTAATAGAAACAAAATGAATAATTCCATTATTATTATTTACTTATTTTTGTATTTTTCCAATGAAACATGACCCAGTGCACATGTTATTACTTCATATATCCATTCCATGAAGTCATTCCTTGCAGATTGACCACAGATTCTCAACTGGATTTAAATCAGGATAGTTTCCGGGCAAGTCTATAGTACTTTGATTTGCTCACTGGTAAGGCTTGCCAGTGTGTTCGTGCAGCATTACAATTTTTGTATGCTTCCTTGGAGTAACGTCCATCGTAGATAATGGCCGTCGGACAACTAATCGACAGTCAAGACAATAATGTCTGGGCATGATGAAAATCTGATGCAATCATGGATGACGCAATATTTTTCAAGGCCAAATAAATTTCATCATACACTCAGAAAATAGATTCATGTTACCGCACACCACTGCAAATGACTTAATCTGAGGAAAAATAGAAATTGATTCCACCCTGTCACTCCAGTGAGTCTAAAACAGACCATACGATGAAAGAAAAGAAACTTAAGTGGTTGTTTCAATTAATTTGAACAAGGGTGTAATTGAGGTATATAATCCATAAGGAGAGAAAAAGCTTTCTTTTTTTGTTGCAGAGATTGTCAGTAAACAGACTAGAAATGACAAATAATATATCAGTTTAGCTTATTCCCAGTCACACATATGACATCATTCTCATCAAAACCCTTTATCTGCAAGGATATGTACTCCAATTCCTTCTCTGATGAGCCAAGAAAATTGAACTGCACTGAAATCTTCCTTCAACCAGACGGTACATTAGCCAACATTTATTTTCTGTTTTCTTTGTTTTATAAAATAAAAGACCCAATTCTTTCCAGAAGATGGCTGTAGAATAGATTGACTGAAACATTGTGATAGCAACACAAAGAATGAGATCAATAATCTGAACAACTCTTTAGATGATAAGCACTCATCTCAGAATTTATAAACAGTATATATACATTGCACTATTTATTCATTTATTTAGCTCTGTTGGCATTATATACAGAGTAACACAAAACAATTGTTTCATATTTAGAAATCATAGATTCAGTTTTAAATAATAATCAAGCCAATTATTTTTAAACTGAGAAAGATTAATAAAAAACAAACCTCAACTCGGCATACTTTAGAAAAACATCCATTTCAAACTTTTTGAAGCATAACAATCTCAATTTTGTGTCAAAGTCTTTCTTTAAATTTTCAATTTTTTCAAAAAGTTTATCTCTTTTATACTGACGTCTGCAAAAAATACAAGAAATGAATTTAAGATTACAATTTTGAAACACATGATTAATCAGTTGAAATTGCATGAAATAGTATTTTCTGACTATATATATATATATATATATATATATATATATATATATATATATATATATATATATATATGATAAGAAGAAGAAGACAGAGACTTTAATGATGGTGTTGAATGTAAAATAAAGAGGTTCCTTTATTCTACATTCAACACCATCACTTGATAAGACACCAGAAGTATTGATACAAAATGGCTATTTTGTAGTGATTTTATAAAATATTTATGTTGTAATTTTCAAATAAATTATATATATATATATATATATGGATACATATGAATATTAACACATTTACAAATGCAAGTGTACAAACGAAAATATATTTGTATCCATATACATACCAACATGCTCAATAGAGTGTACATCTAAAAAAAATTATATATATATATATATATATATATATATATATACAAAGTTAGATAAGAATTTGATAGAATGGAGAATATATAAGAAGTTTGAGAGATTCATACTCTGACCTGTTTTGCTGATGAACCAGCATCATCAGAGAAAGAATTTTATTTTTAATTTTGTGATAACACTGGTTCATATGTAAAAGTTTTTTTTAAAATTGTCTTATACATTTACAAAACATATTTGATAGATGTTCTATATTAAAATGAATGACAAAGATCGTTTTAATGTGCACTGTAAGCGATCTTGACTTCAGTCACTTTCTCACAGATGTGATGTGGCTTCTCTCTGTCTTTTCTACAAATATTTTCATGATAACTGCTCTGACGGACTTCTTACCCTGGTGCCCGACTACATGAATTTAAGTGTGCTACTAGATTGGCATCTAGGTCCAACCTTTTACCACTGAAATAATTAAATGTAACTGTCACTCCTACTCCAACAGTTTCTTTTCTTGCACTTCCCAACATTAGAACCCCCTTCCATTTAGTTGCTTCCTTGAAAATTACAATCTTCAAATTTTAAATACAATGTCAATCACCATCTTATGTTGTTTTGAACCCTGTTCATCTTATCATTTCCTCAATCCCTCTTCACTCTCTGTAAACCCTGCGCACTGGTGGCATTCCTGCCTTGCTTGGGGTGAAATGATTCAAAAAAATTATTTCTGTCTATATACAAGAGAGCCTGTGTTTGAACCCAATGAGTGTTAATATTACTCCACATATGTTTGTGACGTTCAACTATACTTCTGATCATTCTTTACATCCAAGGTTTTGTAGCTGTGTTTCACACATTCAAATAGATTTTAAAATTCAATGTCGGCTCCTATATTTTATGCTGATATCACAGGAAAATCACTGGCAAGCAGGATTCTTCATTGGTGAGAAATATGGAGTTGCTGAATATATTTAAAATGCAGTCCCAAAGTTGAAGGAGATTTTGTTTAGTTTTCGGTTTTGTGATTTCATACTTAGGATTGATTTGTTTTTCATGGCTTATCAACCTTTTGCAGGCTATCTAAAGCCAGAAAATATTTTTAGAGAGTAAGAACATTTTGAGGAGATATTAATGATTTACTGATACAAGTTATACTAATTAACCCATAGCTGGAGGGAGAAGTGGTGGAGTCATACCTTTTCTAAGGATTTTTGCACAAAAGTAAATATAACCAACCCGACTGGAGTTAGAACTTGGCAACTTTCCAATTCTGAGCCATTATCCATTACACCACCCACACATCGAAGCTTACAGTACCTGATAATCCCAAGCAGTCACCCATCTAGACACTGATCAAGCTCGACATTGCTTAACTTCAGTAACTGTGCAATAACCAGTGTTTCAATGTTATATAGCTGTATGCCTGCTACTAGTTAGGACTTCTAATATTTGAGATGTAATTTTTTAAATTAATATTATCTAATACACCTATGTTGTTCATCAGTATTTGTATTATATTAGTGGGGATCTGATTGCCAAATGATATATGTTGGTTTATATGTGTACTAATTGCATTAGGATCAGTATGAAATAAAAAATAAATAAAAAATATTCAGACAATATCTATATTTATTAGACCCCAAACACAAGCTCTTTGGTATATAAACAACTTAAAAATTAAAAAAAAAATTTTACCTATCAATCTAAATGAAACACCTATCAATGAAAACTTAGTACCAAAACACACACACACACATATATATATATATGTGTGTGCGTGTACGTGTACAAGCACTAATGTTATATATTATATACGTACATTTTGACTGCAAACACACTTTCAAAAACCCTTAAATGTCATGGCCTGTTATTTTTGAAGACACTAATCAGATGTTCAAATAGCTCTTCAACGGTTATAATAAACATTATAAAGTTCTCAAAGATTTAACTACTTTTGATAATTTTCACTGACATTATAAATCTTAAGATATAATAGTTTCTACTTGTGAATTTAGAAATTTGCTAAAATATCATATCTGTATGCACATTAAATTATGCACAATAAGAAAAAAATTGAAACAACCTGAATATGTATTTCAAATTATTCAAGATTAAACATACAGACAATATATACAGATTATAGTAACTGATCATACACCGGGTGCAACGGATAAATTGTCATCTAAATTACGCAAAAACGAAAATAACACCAACATCTCATTTTAACAGATATATTCGCCAAAATTACACAAAAATATTTTGAAATACTGGAGAGTAAATGTATTCAATAAAATCACAGTTGGCTTCAACCATGGCCACTAGACGACTTCAGAATATCCTGCAACTCTTCTGGATGGTTTCTTGGTTTTAGTTGGTGAATGGTGCCATAATCCTTGATTTCAGTTTATCTTTGGTGTTACAAGGAGTTTTGTTGGTATTTCGCTCAACTGCGCTCTACACATAATAATCAAGGGGG
>OZ038491.1:51706608-51764892 GCA_964036315.1 Acanthosepion esculentum | reverse complement strand
TATATATATATATACACATACATATATATATTTATATATATGTATATATATATATATATTTATATATATGTATGTATATATATATATATATTTATATATATGTATGTATATATATATATATATATATATTTATATATATGTATGTATATATATATATATATATTTATATATATGTATGTATATATATATATATATTTATATATATGTATGTATATATATATATATATTTATATATATGTATGTATATATATATTTATATATATGTATGTATATATATATATATATATATTTATATATATGTATGTACATATATATATATATATATATATATTTATATATATGTATGTATATATATATATATTTATATATATGTATGTATATATATATATATATATTTATATATATGTATGTATATATATATATATATATTTATATATATATATATATTTATATATATATATATATATATATATATATATATATATATATATATATATTTATATATATTTGTATATATATATATATATATATATTTATATATATTTGTATATATATATATATATATATGTATATATATATATATATATTTATTTATATATATGCATGTATATATATATATATGTATGCATGTATATATATATATATATGTATGTATGTATATAGATATATATATATATATATACACATACATAAATATACATATATATATATATATACATATATACAAATATATATATATACATACATATATACAAATATATATATATACCTATATATATATATACCTATATATATACAAATATATATATATACCTATATATATATACCTATATATATACAAATATATATATATACCTATATATATACATACATATATACATATATACAAATATATATATACCTATATATATACATACATATATACAAATATATATATATACAAATACTGATGAACAACATAGGTGTATTAGATAATATTAATTTAAAAAATTACATCTCAAATATTAGAAGTCCTAACTAGGAGCAGGCATACAGCTATATCACATTGAAACACTGGTTATTGTACAGTTACTAAAGTTAAGTAATGTTGAGCTTTATCAGTGTCTAGATGGGTGACTGCTTGGGACTATCAGGTACTCTAAGCTTTGATGTTTGGGTGGTGTAATGAATAATGGCTCAGAATTGGAAAGTTGCCAAGGTCTAACTCCAGTCGGGTTGGTTATATTCACTTTTGCGCAAAAATCCTTAGAAAAGGTATGACTCCACCACTTCTCCCTCCAGCTATGGGTTAATTAGTATAACTTGTATCAGTAAATCATTATTATCTCCTCAAAATGTTCTTACTCTCTAAAAATATTTTCTGGCTTTAGATAGCCTGCAAAAGGTTGATAAGCCATGAAAAACAAATCAATCCTAAGTATGAAATCACAAAACCGAAAACTAAACAAAATCTCCTTCAACTTTGGGACTGCATTTTAAATATATTCAGCAACTCCATATTTCTCACCAATGAAGAATCCTGCTTGCCAGTGATTTTCCTGTGATATCAGCATAAAATATAGGAGCCGACATTGAATTTTAAAAACTATTTGAATGTGTGAAACACAGCTACAAAACCTTGGATGTAAAGAATGATCAGAAGTATAGTTGAACATCACAAACATATGTGGATTAATATTAACACTCATTGGGTTCAAACACAGGCTCTCTTGTATATAGAGAGAAATCATTTTTTTGAATCATTTCACCCCAAGCAAGGCAGGAATGCCACTAGTACGCAGGGTTTACAGAGAGTGAAGAGGGATTGAGGAAATGATACAGGAGTTGGTCAAAATAATTGAAACACTTGTGAAATTCAAAGAAAATATTCAACATGTAGTTGGTCCTCCTTTAGCCTCACATACAGCTTTAATACATCTAGGAATGGAATCATACAGTTTCCTGACTTCATCCAGAGCAATTTTCAGCCATTCTTCCATTAATACCTTCTCCAGCTCTTTAAGATACGACGGTGCACGATAGCGGTTCTTAACTTGTTGCTCCAAAATGCACCACAAATGTTCAAGTGTATTGATATCTGGAGATTGGGGAGGCCACTCTATGTGTTCTAGCTCATTTTCATGTCCTTCATACCAATTATTAACCACTCAAGTGGTATGTATTGGAGCATTATCGTCTTGAAATGCAGTCACCATCAGAGAATAAAGTCTGGACCATTGGATAAATATGATTTCCCAAAATGTTCAGGTAATCTTTGCTGTTGAGTCTATCATGCAGGGAAACTTTTGAACCGAGGCATTTCCATGATATGGCGGCCCAAACTATCACTGATCTACCTCCATGCTTCACTGTTGAAAGAAGACAGTCAGGGTTGTAAACTTCTTTGGGCTGTGTCCACACAAACTCTCCCTGAAGTTGGGAAAAGAGAAAAACTAGACTTGTCTGAGAATATGACTTGCTTCCATTGGTCTGCAGACCAGGCATTGTGATCTCTGCACCACTTCAACCTGTTGTGAATGTTGTGAGTGGAGAGTAGAGGTTTCCTTATGGCGGCTCTTCCATGATATGCAGACTTATGGATCTCACGACGAACAGTTTTAGTAGAAACAGTACTATTCAGATGATTATTCAACTCAGCACTCACTTTGGCTGAAGAAGTCTCATGACTTTTTGCTGTCCCTGTAAGTACATTTGCAAGTTCGGGCCAAATTTGCTACTGTTGCTAGAGGTTTTGCCCTGTTTCTTGAATTGCGTCATATTTCTTAAAATGGTAGCTCTTGAAAAACCAAACAGTTCAGCAACCTTAGTGATTGAGGCCCCTGCCATGCGAGCTCCAACAATTTGCCCTTTTTTGAACTCTGCGAGGTAACGCATTTAGCTTAAATTTTACTAAATTCTAAAAATAAATAAGAGAAAGAAAGTAAATTAGATAAATAAATGTATTTACAATAGATATAACTTGCAATCATGAAGTTTTAGATAAAGTTCTTAATAGGTCTTTGAAATATAGGAGTGGAATTTGCACTTGTTCCAATTATTTTGTCCAACCCCTGTATATATATATATATATATATATATATATATATATATACATATATATATACACATACATATATATATATACATACATACATACATACATACATATATATATACATACATACATACATATATATATATACATACATACATACATACATATACGTTCACATACATACATACATATATATATACAAGGTCACCAAAAATGTTCTATCTGTTTTTAAAGGAAAAAATGAAAACGCTTCACAGTATGTGTAAATTATATTTAGTCTTCAAAGTAATCGCCATTGGCATCCAGTACCTTCTGCCAACGTGTCTCCAGCTGTTCAATGCCCTTGTGTTAGAACTCCGGGGGGTGTGGGGGGTGCCGCAAAGAAGTCCGTGAGGGCTTTGTGCAAGTCTGCTTCATTGGTGAAGGATTTCCCACGAAGATGATTATCCAGGGAGTGGTAGAGGTGGTAATCGGATGGCACAAGGTCAGGTGAATAAGGTGGATGGCACAAAGTCTCCCACCCAAGTTGCCTTATGGTATCGCTGACCACTTAGGTGACATGCGGCCTGGTGTTGTCATGGAGGAAAAGCACACCTTTGCGATTCACAAGTGATGGCTCCTTCTGGTACAATGCCTGTTGCACACGTTTCAATTGCTGTGAGTCTAGGTTTCCAGTGACCGTTTGGCCCGTTGGTAGCAGTTCATAAAGAACCACTTGATGACCTGTCCACCAGACACAAAGCATAATCTTGCGTGGGTGCATAGGCGGTCTTGCAGTGTGAGGGACAGCATCCTGAGGAGACAACCAATGTCTGGAACGCTTGGGAGTTTCATACAGAACCCACTTTTCATCACTGATAAGCACTCGATTAAATAAGGATGCAGTATTGTGGCGAGAAAGCAGCGATACACAGGCTGCCACTCGTTGTCCCTTGTGGACCGCCAACAGCGTTTGTGGAACCCACTTGCTCAGTTTGTATGTCTTACCTAGGCGGTGCAGGTGAAGTTTAACTGTTTCATCAGAAACGTTGAACTGTCTTGCAAGTTCACCACACGTTAGACTACTGTCCTCTTCAATGGCCGCCTTCAGGACTCCGTCATTCAAGACCTGTGGTCGTCCACTGCGAGGCTCATCATGGAGAGACAAATCTCCCAACTTGAATTTTCGAAACCAACGCCTTGCAGTACGTTCATCCACAGCACTATCCCCAAACGCTTGACATATGCGGTGACTTGATGCAGCTGCTGATAAGCCCACTTTGAAGTCGTAAAGCAAAGATCCACCAACGTGATCTCTAGACACTTCCATCCTTCTCACAGCTGTCCGGCTTATAACTAATGGCCGGATATGGTGTGTCTGTTTTTTATAACGTCTGATGTTCCTACTTCCGGCTGTCCAAATTTGGAAACAATTCCTACGCGCATTTCATATATATTTCAACTTCATTCAATGACTAATCAAAAAACGGACAGAACTTTTTTGGTTACCTTGTATATATATATATATATATATATATATATATATATATATACTACTACTACTACTACTACTTAATATCTAAAAGGTTAAGGCAGTTGACTAAGCATTTTAAGATACAGTATTCATTCTCTGAAACTGGATTATTCAATCTGTACTTTACAATAAATAATAGCAATTAATGTTTTATATCTCTCCCAAAAACAGAACAGAACAATCAAACTTCTGAATCTGATATGTTAAAAAATGGTATTTTTTTCTTATTCCCTGAAACTTGTCATTCTCACCTGATTTCTTCTTCTTCTTTCATAGCTATCTGCATTGGAGAAGGTTCAATGTTAGAAACAGCAGTTTCAACTAGAATTCCTTGGTTACTGGATACTTCAAACTTCAAAGGGATGTTGATGGTGGACAAACTCCTTACAAAAGAGATTGACCCAATGCTACCTCTCTGTAATTACAAATAAAATTACTAAACATTTGAATATGGACATCTGAGGATTTATCACATTAGCACATGATATATTATGGATATTGTGAACATGGATTAGTTTCTATACCAAGTGTAACAGCAAAACTGTCCAAATCAGGTAAAAGCAAAATTGTCCATTTGTTAGGTTAAGTTTTAAATTGTTTTATCCTAGAAATGATTAAAGATATCTTACTGGAATCCTTCGAGGTTTTATAACACTATTGACTATATTTTGAGCAATAAGAAGGTATAATTACTCTCCAAACTTAAAAGAATCATGATAAAAGTGATCATAAACGAAAGTGATGATATAGCTAAGGATCAGAAGTTCATGATGGATTGAAACTAACTTTCTATCCTGGAGTAAAAACGTGCTTCACTGGTTGTTATCCATTACTGTAATTTAAATTAAATTACTATAAATTAAAGCCAGCACTGAACAGAATCAACTATGAATCCTGCAGTAATGTTCTGAAATGCCTGTAAAGGAACAGTTTTTCACGCTTTAATGCACACATGACCATGACATTATAACATGAAAAAAATTCCATAATGGTTAATTTTTTCACATTCTAATGAATGCACAGCATATTGTCAATTGTTTTGCATTTAAAAGCATAATAAAAAAATTACAGTATGAATACTTGTACTAATGAACAACATATAGTTTTGTACTATTTGCACCCCTGAAGATGATCTTGGAGGGAGATTGAAAGTACTTGGGAAATGAAAATAAAATAAATTTAAACAGTTATAGCACATTTCTCTTATCTTTTAACATCAATAAATAAATGGCTATTTGTGAGTATGAATGGATTTTGTTAAAAATTAGCAGACATAATGTCTGTAATTTATTCAATCAGATATATATATATATATATATATATATATATATATATATATGATACCAAACAATTACACAAAGGTTCAGCTGTGAAATGCTGGAGTAGAGGTGCTAAATATAACATCAATCAGCTAAGTGACAAAATTTATATTTGTGTTAATCCTATGTGTCTATATATATATATATATATATATATATATATATCAATTATGTAGTGCGTGTTCAATTTATATAACGCAAATCATTCATACGAAAAACAAATAATGAAGTTAATTATATGGCAAGAATCACTCTCGCAAACAATATTTAATAATAAAATACAATCAACCTCATATCCGTTAATGAATGGTATGATCCTTGTTTATAAATTCCGATTTTATCAGGTCTTATTTTTGCTACTAGCTCGGCTTTCAGTCATTTCATACGACCATCATCAGGTAGAAAATCATGTAAGTTTTTTAAATCCAGGTAATAATGAGACATCGAAAGATAGTGCAGACCGAAAGAGGTGTTTTTAGAAATGTGATATTGTTAACTGAAAGAATAATTTTGGAGCGTGCAGTCACAACGCTAAGGTTGAATTTTTTTAAATTTTAAAATTGTGCGTTCTTGTACTGTAGAAGTAGGCTTTTTTTTATAGTAAAGGTGGCATGAACTAAATTGTTCAATAATTAGAGTAATGTCACAATTATTATCAGGAATTCACACTTAGGATCAGTTATTTTAATATCAATTATGTAGTGCGTGTTCAATTTATATAACGTAAATCATTCATACGAAAAACAAATAATGAAGTTAATTATATGGCAAGAATCACTCTTGCAAACAATATTTAATAATAAAATATAATCAACCTCATATCCGTTAATGAATGATATGATCCTTGTTTATAAATTCCGGTTTTATCAGGTCTTATTTTTGCTACTAGCTCGGCTTTCAGTTGTTTCATACGACCATCATCAGGTAGAAAATGCACACTCCAAAATTATTCTTTCATACATTCGAGAAACCTCAAAACAAGAGATTATATGAATACAAAAGGGATTTTAAAAAAACAACACACAAAATGCATAGGTTGTTCACTGTAAAAAAATGGACCACAATTTTGACCTAGGGAATGTTACTTTGATTAAAAGAGAAAATAATCCCTTGAGATGAAATTGTCTGTAAAGTTCCTTGATCACTAGTTCCCTCACGATAAATTTGTGTCCAGGTTCTTACAATATATCACCATTCTTGGTAGATTTTATATTGTCAGTGTAGGATAGTCAGGAACAAAGATATTGGAGAGAAAAAGAAAAAGAATACAAATGAATTTCGCTAAAAATTGAAAAAAAAAACATTCTTACATAACATATATATATATATATATATATATATATATATATATTCTTGTTTTGGTCCTGAGAAGTGAAAAGTCATGAAACTAGACATCTGATAAGTATTGTGAACTATCATTATTTTTGCTAAAATAATTATTACTCCTTATACCTATTGAGAAGGTTATTGGTAGAAATTCTGTTTGACATGGTCTATGTTGAATTATATAATGTTATGTATATCAAAAGGTTTCATTACTATTATTTTGCTATCACATTTATTATATATACTCTCGTCGTTTAGACATATGAGAGTCAAGCAGCTCATTTCTGAGAAACAACATTCAGACAACCTGCACATAACATTTTTGATTCTAGTGGTGAAGGCTTGTGCAGAACCAACCACACTTTTTGGAAGTGCCAAATACAGAGAACTGGTCAACAGTATGCCACTTAGACAGGTTGCCACCCAAGGCTATAGAACCCAGTCTGTCCTGCTACTTACTCGTAGCTGGGGGAAGAAAAGATAGATTCATACTTTTCCGAATGGTATCAGCACATAAGTGAACATAACAAACTCAACTAGAATATGGACTCAGCTTTGATTCCTTAATCTGAGCCACAATCCATTACTCCATTGTGCTTCCTCTCTCTCTCTCTCTCTCTCTATATATATATATATATATATATATATATATATATATATATTGTCAGGAAGAAGACTTCTTGATGTTATCAGAATGGATCGAGGTTGATCCCAGTGTGCAGCACCTTTGGAAAGTGCCTGAAAACCATCCCACTGGTTACTCCAAGCCTTGTGAGTGAAATTGGGTAGACAAAACACTGTCGATAGCTGTGCTAGCATGAAATCACAAGTCATCGTGACCGAGGGTTTGAGTGCGCTGGCCTTGTTTAGATTGTTTGTCACACTAGATAACATACTCTCTCCCAGAAACTGTAACTAAGGTCTGCTCAGCATAGTTGTAGTATTAACCACAGGTGGGCTCTGTGGGTGTTGAACAAATGGACCTTAGCGAGCATTTGAATTAGGGATTGGTTAGTCACCCTAGTAGATGGGTATCCTCAAATACGAGTGGCCAGCTATTATATATATATGTGTCTGTGTGTGTGTGTAGGGGTATTTTCCTATTTCTACCCAGTTCTCTCTCTCTCTCTCTCTCTCTCTCTCTCTCTCTCTCTCTCTATATATATATATATATATATATATATATATATATATATATATATATATATATATATATATATAAGACAAAAGGAAAACTTATCTTTATTCATACTGTCCTTTTACATATATATTTTTTGTTATATCTGAAATTTTACATGTGTATATATGATAGGATATTGAACAAATAGGAAATGTTTATCAATCTAACTTCAGAGAATGAGATATGGAGGAAAAAGGAATTCTGGTATTTTTATTTTTGTGTTGTTTGATTTTCATTGGTTAAACACGCTTCATGAGCATTTGACATGTTAAGCAGCATTTACATGCATGATATATGACATTTGAGAGAATCCTGATAAATATTTTACCAACTATAAATACACGCCAAAAATCACCAACCTTTATTAAATCCATTCTTAAAGAATTTAATGTATGTTTATCTACCACAAGCAGTGTTTACATGAAAATATCCCCAGATCACCACGTGGACAATTACCAAACATAAATAAGGCCTACTAGACACACACACACACACATTTATGGTTATACATTATCATCCAAATCCTACATAGACAAATTCAAATTATGATACACTTACATACATAAAGCAATATTTATCTTTTTTCCTTTCAGCTTAGAATCTGTTAATTTTCTCAAGATTCAGAGGAATGCATCATGGAAAGTGTTTGGATGAACTATATTCCCTGGTCCTACCAATTCAAACCTTAGCAGCAAAGTCATACCATCCACATTTCCTCCCTATTCCATCGGTGAGAAGTAAGTTTCACTCTAACAGCTTCTTCCCATGAACTGCTGCTCTGTGTAACAACTCCCAAGGGGATGTTTCCACAATCACTATAATCTTAGCCTGTTCAAGGCTAGGGTTAACTTATTTTCCACTCCTATCCACAAAAATTGTCTCCTGACATAACCCTCTACCTCAAGTGGCCCCGGGCCTTGCAAAGGTGAATCTTACTGTAAATAATTTAAAAAAAATATAAGACTGACAAAGTATTTTTAGTCTGAAGAGGTTCTTAATCAGGAAAAAATGTGGAGATTTTTTTCAATTTACACTATTTACATTGTGCAGACTGTTGTCCCCATCTTTATCATATTTATGATGTTTTGGACGTTGGACACTCCAACCATATTCAGGTGATATACATTGGAATTTCAAACCGAACCCTTTATTTCATTCACTGGGGTAGATTGTTCCAGTTCCACATGCCATGCCTTTTCTGGATATCTCAGTTTCAGTTATTCCCCTTTAGTAACTCAGCTCTCCAAGTTTTTTTTGGGGGGTGGGGGTCACCTCAGCTGTAGCCAGGTATTCAACTCCCAACTCTTTGCATCAAGTCACTGGATTACTTCAACCAACACTTTTATCCCCAAGGACACACATGGCCGAGTGGAGGTCAAAAAAAAAAAAAAACTTGAGAGAGTTGAGTTACTAAAGGGAAATAACTGAAACTGGGGGGGGGGGGGAATGCTCAGATGATATCCAGAAAAGGCATGACATGTGGAATCAGAACAATCTACCCCAGTGGATAAAATAAAGGGTTCAGTTTGAAATTACAATGTATATCACCTGAAGAAGTCTTCAACAGCCGAAATGTCATGAATATGACAATAAAGATGAGGACAACAGTCCAAACAATGTAAATAATGTAAATAGTTACAATAAATCATCTCAGAAATATCAACAGAGATTTTTTTTCATTTTGCCAATTGATTACCTATATAGATTTTTTAAATATCAGTGAAACAAATGCGCAAATCAAATGCTTTGGGGAGATTTCTGAAAAATAACAAATAATAATATTCCTAAAGCTTGAAAAGTTCTACAGACAGAAAATACTTGTTTAAATGCTTCTTTTTCAACATTATAAATATGAAATATGTGATTTGAAGATCAGTAGGTTTGAGAGTATTCCATATCATTTAATATCTTTTAAGTGTAAATATGTTTGCTCTCAAAACAAAATGATCATAAACATACTTTTGGATAGTCAATAATTTGGGAGCCTTTGTCTTCTGATCCCAAAATCAGATTGCCTTCTTTTCTTAGCATCATTTTCTTGAATGCCATCAATTGCTGCGGATTCATTTCAATTTTCCTAAAAAAAATAAATATCAGTAAATTTAACCACAAGAATTAAAAAATAATTAAAATAAATCCATATTTTCAGTTGAACTTAAGAAAATAAAAATGATCAATCTTATTGAAATTAATTTTTATGCACAAAAAGATACTATTTATAATAAGTAGAATTATGACGTTTTTTTGTTTTTTTTTAATCATTTCACCTCAGGAAAGCCAATAAAGCCACTAAGACTGAGTGTTAAAAAACTTTGGAAAAAAAAAGTGTAATCTTTCTGTAACAAAATTCTTTGTCTTCTCTGTCTTCTTCTCCATAGTCGTAGTCTTCTTCTTCGTCTTCTGCTCAGTCTTACACAACAGTCGACACCAAAACGAACAACACGTGTGACTTTCGCACAACTGGACAACTCCCCTTTACACTCACAAACTCTCAGCTTTTATGCCGGTGAGGCATACGCTTATGCAAATGAATACGGGCCTCGCTCTCAGTCTGGTCGCACATACGCACTGGCATTTTTGTGTCCGCCGCCATGACGTTTGCCTCATCAAGCGTTCACTCATACATTTGTTACAAAAAGAAAAATGCTATTAAGGAGAGAGAACTATAAAAGAATAAAAGTTAAGCAGATAAAAATTGACATTAAATTTAAATTTTTGAAGATCAAAGTTGACTGGGAAGCAAGAAGCCGGAAGAGAGGTCCACAAGCAAGAAGTGCAATAGAAGAAACTGTTAGCATAGAACCTATGGTTACATCTAGACATTTCAATTGTAAATTGATGAGACATCCCTGCCAATCTAGTACTGTGCTCAAATTCATAATGTTAAAGTTCATCAGAACAATGTCCATAAAAATATTCCTAGAAAAGGCACAGGGATGCTATGTTACAGTGGTGGGAGAGTGACTGAAGCTGAGATGCCAGGTCAAGACCAATAACATTGCAGATTCTACTTTAGCGAATGTGTATATATATATATATATATATATATATATATATATATATATATATATATATATATATATATATATATAGTTTAAAATTTGGTATATATATTTTTATGGAGCCTCATCTAAAATTTTTTCAGATAAAATCTCTTATTTTCTTTTATGTCTTTTTTATTGGAAATAAAATCAAAAGTAAATAATGTTTAAACATCAGTTAAGTAGCCACATTTCAAATCTGAATAGAGATAATTTCAATTACAAAAAGAAACCAACTAAAGCTGGAAAAGCAACCCAACATGAAGGAATAAATACAGAGAAAATTATTCTAAATATTGAAGGAGTGGTTCATACAATTCGTATATTTTATATAGCCTTTATTTACCTTTATGACAAAAGTATATTTCTAATGTTGGTTTCATTTTAATTACAAGCAATGGATAATAAGTATAAAGTATCTTTACAATATTTTAAAGTCATGATGTATTTTTTAATCATTTCACCCCAAGCAAGGCAATAAAGCTACTAAGATGCAAAGGGTTACTAAGTGTGAGAGAATGAGAAAAAAAAAACACTATTAAGGAGAGAGAACAGTAAAAAAACAAAAATTAAGAAGGCAGAACATAACAATTTACACTGAATTTAAATTTTTGAGGATCAAAGTTGACTGGGAAGCAAGAAGCCAGAAGAGAGGTCCACAAGCAAGAAGTGCAATAGAAGAAACTGTTAGCATAGAACCTATGGTTACATCTAAGCATTTCAACTTTAAAATGACGAAACCTTGCCACCAATCTAGTACTGCGCATAAATTCACAAAGTTTAAGTACCATAGAGAAAAGTTCATCAGAACAATTACCATGAAAATATAGAAAAAGCATAGGGAAGCAATGTGAAAGTGACTGAAGGTGAGATGACAAGTCAGGACCAATAACATCGCAGATTCTTCTTTAGATTTTATCAAGAATCTCTAAATGCATAGCAGGAGCACGAGACCGGATGTGGTAGCAACATTCAATGCATGGATGAATGGTAGACTTATAAATTTATAAGATAGATTCTGGAGAGAAAAATTGTCTATTCATTTAAAATGAGAAGCTTGTGATAATAAATTAAACACATTCCTCTAACTTTTAGTAGTAATAGTTTGTGTATTAGTTTTGTAATCTTTTGTGTTTTTATTTTTTAGTGAGAACACCATGAACACGAAGCTGGGTCAAACTGTCAACAACTATCCTATCAAATATGGCGTTGCCATTAGATAACTGAGCCAATATGTCACGAGTGATTTCTAATTCTTTTTTTGATGTAGGTCACTATTTTGTAGTTGGAAATGAATTGCAACACATGGTGGATTTCTATGGATATATGTTTTAGAAAGACCCATGCAGTTCATGAAAGAAAATATTATATTTATATGCATACAGATAGCTTCAAAAAAAGAAACGAAAGGAGAAAAAGTTTATGTACTTTGATGCAGTAATTATGCGTTTGTGTGCATGTGTGTGATGTCCACAGGGTTTATTTGAAATTAAGTAGTCATTGTGGTATGGATTATCTCCCCTTATATATATTCTGTATTTAAATAAGTCTAGTAGGACACACTCCATTCTAGGTTGAATAAAGCTTCAACTGAGTTGCATTTGTTTTCTCACTACAATTTATTCAACTTAGAATCAACATGGAACATTTCATGAGATGTCAACCTTGACCATATCACAGCTGGTGAGCAATGGACCCACTGGATTTTAACGTTCAAAAACTTTGTAGAAACTATTAAAGTGGAGCACCCTCACCAACAAATAGACAAGACAATACTGATGATGAACTATCTCTCCCCCTCTGTCAACGGGATAATTTCATACTCCCCTTCTTATGAGGAAGCCATAAACTTGCTGCACAAAATTTACATTAAGCCTAAAGACAAGGTTTTCACTAGACACCTACTCACCACTCGAAAACAGGAATATGGTGAATCACTTAAGCACTACCTAATTGAATTGAGAACACTAATCAAAGAATCGGAGAACTGAGTTCAAATACCAGTCAAATCCTTTACATTCACTTACATGCTAATACCCTTGGGAAAGGTATGAATCCTCTTCTTCTCCCCCCAGGTATGGGCAAATAGCAGGACAGACCGGGTTCCATAGCCTTGGATGGCAACTGGTCTACCACAGAAAGAAATGGCAATCTACTGCAGGGAAAAAGTCTG
Organism: Acanthosepion esculentum; assembly: GCA_964036315.1. Classification (NCBI taxonomy): domain Eukaryota; kingdom Metazoa; phylum Mollusca; class Cephalopoda; order Sepiida; family Sepiidae; genus Acanthosepion; species Acanthosepion esculentum. Next base: position 51,751,306 of record OZ038491.1, on the reverse strand, counting down.
CCTCATCAGTCATGTATCGAAAGATACATGATTGCTAAGCATGTATCACACAGTGCACATAACTGACTGATATTCACTTACATGCTAATACCCTTTGGAAAGGTATGAATCCTCTTCTTCTCCCCCCAGCTATGGTTAAATAGCAGGACCGACCAGATTCTGTTGAATGGCAACTGGTCTACTGCAGAAAGAAATGGCAACCTACTGCAGGAAAAAGTCTGCTTCATCAGTCATGTATCGAAAGATACATGATTGCCTAAGCATGTATCATACATGGCACATAACTGAACTGAAGCAAAGACTACAATTTTAAACCAATGAATGCAGAAGAATCCCGAGATGAACATATTATGGACACCTTTATAAATGGCATTCAAAATGTTCAAGTGAAGCAGAGACTCTTCAAAAATAAAACCATGTTAAGAACTGCCTACAAGACAGCCTACAATTTAGAAGTCGCTTAAAGACAGTCCATTTTCTTCTTACCTACCACCACTGGTGCATGTCACAGTTCTCCCAACTCTTCATTTTTGTCTTCAGTGTCTTCTCATGACCAAGATTCTACCTCTGAGCAACTACAGTGGTCACAATAAAAAAATGTTTTTTTTCTGTGAACTCTCTTTTCAGTCTATCAGCTAGAAATGCTAGGTGTCACAAATGTAAAAAACTTGGACATTTTTCTAAGGTATGTCAATCTTCATCCCCTTCAACAAAGTGTCAGTTCTGTCATAACTGCTGTAGCGATTATTACTATGTTTGACATGCCTACATTTTTCTAAACTGTGATTGGTCAAATAATAAAGACTATCACAGGACAATTTACTGATCGCAATCACCACACTGAATTTTTCCTACTGTTAGTTCACAAACATGCTTTTGTTACAAAATCACCGATTGGGTAATTTTTCATCCAATCAGATATTTTTTGTGTGCTCTGAAAAATTCTCCCGCCATTGTCCTGGGAGCCTACCCATGGTTATATAAACCGGAATTTGTTAAAAAAATAGACAGTAGAAGCAGAACTCAGTAGAACTCAACAACTCACACGCGTCTACACAGACTATTCATTCTACTCACTGCATGCACGCACGCATGCACACAGAACTTAAATATCATTCACCATCAGTTCTATGTAACAAGCCAAGTTGCAACAGCTCTGTTAGTTATATCTAATCCACAACTGATTTATTACATGTTCTTCTGAAAACATCATTCTATCTAATACTGAACTTTGAACATTCTTTCAGAAAACTTGTTTATTTACATTTAATCTTTCAGCTGACAGATAAAGGGAAACAACTTCACCTATCTTATTGTTTCACATATTACAAAAAATGTTTTGTATTTGTTGATTTTAATATATATTTTATCGTTGAAACAAAAATCGGTTTTCCATTGTTTTTCCTTGATACAAAAATGTATAATTGTTAAATGCTATTCAACATGCAGCCTCATCAACCTTTTCAACACAACCAGCATTTACACTGCCACTTCTGCAGACTACCTTTCAAAAACCATACAAAAAATTATGTTAAAAACATACATGTGAATATCCTTACTGAAACAGTTGTTCTGTAAGCTACATAGATTCAAATGTGGTGAAAGCTAATAAGTGGCAGATCTTTCTTTGCTCTGACAAAATAACCATTGTGAATGTTTCTTTGTGTGCTCAAGTAATTTTGTAATGCCTTCTCAGACTTCAGCTAAAAAATAATCCTTACATTCACACAAAACTATCAGTAATGAAGAATCTCTGTTGCAGCTGATACTAAGGCACAACTTCCTATGTCAGAATTCTTGTATCATAATCTCTTTTGAAGGACCCAAACCCAAGTAAAAAATCTGCGGATTAGCAGTATTAAGTATTCATCCTTTTTAACAACCTAATGCGGGACTGCAACCTCATAGCAGTAAAATCTAGATGGTACCTCCCCAAGAAATCTGACATGGAATCACTGCCAGAACAAATGGACCAACATGACTTTAGTTCTGATGTGGAATTAGCACGTAAAAAATGAGTCCACCATGAAACGAGTACCACCATTTCAAATTCAGACGCAGATTGACTTAAAAATCGAAGAATACATAAAAAATTCAAGTCAAAGGTTTAAAATTCAAAGCCGGGTAGGCAAGACAAGCTCAGATAAGTCAATGTCAGAAGTGGCTGTCAACTGCGATCACCACAATGTCCTCAAAAAACCCACAAGAGACTGGGTTGGTTGTATGACTGTCCCCTATAAATAACCAGTGGGGAGAATGTGGTATGGATTATCTCCTCTTATACATATTCTGTATTTAAATCAGTGCAGTAGGCCACACTCCATTCTAAGTTCAATAAAGCTTCAGTTAAGTTACTCCTGCATTTGTTTTCTCACTACAGTCAGATTGCAGGGAAGTAAGAAATCTCCCTGTATTGTTACATGTATATCCTGGAGCAAAAACAGAGGGAAGGGGTTTATTTTCATTCTTTTTATAGTCCTGAATAGAACAGCAGTTAGTGGACATGCTGGCAGACAAGGTGGGGTAATCATCACAAGTTAAAATTTTTAATCAATTAATATAATGTTTTTCCATTGTGAACACCAGGCTTGTGCAATGTTATTGTAGAAAAAAAAATGGTGATGAGAGAGGAGTCAAAAAGTGCAGTGGGGTGCTCGCCGGCAGGCCAGCTATTTTTTCTTCTTCTTCGGTCGCCTCAAAGAAATGGATTGTGTGGCTCCCTTTCTCAGCCGTTACACCAGTCAGTTGTGAAACAGACACCAGCTCAGCCGCGCCTACTTCAACTTCCTCTTTATCCGTCTGTCAATCTGTACGTCCAACTCTATTGCACGCTGTCTGCCGAATGACTTCCCATGTCTCATGCTGCTGGCACCCCGCTTTTTATGCTATTCAATACAGCCAAAATTTGCATGTGTGCAAATATCGTCTCGTTTTGGACGAGATAGACGTGCATAAATTGCGTCTTCAATAGCGGCCATATTTCTTTGTATCATCACTTTGCAGGCAAGACACGTTTGCGCTCGTTTCGAATTCTGAGGTAAGTCATGTCTTTCGTCATAGTTATGACCTCAACTCCTGAGCTTCATTAAAAATATAAATAAATAATATGGTAGCAAAGAAACAAAGAAATGGTCTTACTTCTCTGGATATTCCTCAGTTAATAATAGTGGAACAGTAGGAACTGGTTTCTCATTTTCAACATCCATAATTTCTTGGATAGAATGAATTTGATCTGTCAGAGATTCAATTTTTTCTATTATTTCCATTTTTTCGTCACGTAATGCTATGAGGTTTTGGTTGAATTCTTTTGAACAATCATAAATCTGTTAAAGGAAAATAAAATGAATCTTTGAAATAATAAACTTATATAAACAAGGTGTATCAAAAATACTTTTACAAACTTTAGAAGTGGTTTCCTCATACCAAAACAAGGATAAAAGTCCATATAAACATATATCTGCAAATCCTTCCCTTTTAAATTATTGAGTTTAAAGAAAGGTCATGGTATATGGCACTATGTTAAAGGTCATGGTATATGGCACTATGTTGCCATATAGACTAGGTTAAATTTGTCATTCATATTGTGGTTAGGCTGTCTTTAATGTTTAACGTGTATAGTATTAACTGAGAAGTGTTCTGTTTAACGATGGCAGGATATCTGTATTGTGAGCAGGCAGATATGATTTTTACATACAGCCATGCAAATGGTAATAGATGCAAGCCTGCACAGCTGCATTAGACTGTTTCCAGACTAAAGGCAGCGGAGTCATCCAACTTTTGCTGCTGTTCATCATCGCATTGCTGAGACAGGACCTGTGGCAAAACAAACTATGGATTGAGGAAGACAAAGATTCACTCATATGCCTGACCATAAAGAACACATTCTAAAGGCTGTTCAGAACATGTCAATCTCATGGAGGGTACTTCAAGAGCAGCTTTTGGAGCTATATCATTTGCAATATGTGAAGGGTCTTTTACTCTCTGATTGCTCACCGTGGGAACTTTTGCTCATGGTTTATTGCACAAATTTGCTGATCCATTGTTTGCCTCTTCAGTCTTGTTTATGAATGAGGCAACATTTGGGAGAGATGGAATAACAAATTTACACAACCAACAATTGTGGGCGGATCGGAATCCTCATGGTACAATACAGGCTAGACACCAGCATCAGTTTGTGATTAATGTGGAGGTTGGAATTGTAGGTGACTGTTTGGTAGGTGCATATGTTCTCCCTGCACGACTTACAGGATCTGTGTACAGGAACTTTATTTCAAACATACTTCCAGACCTGCTAGAGGATGTACCCCAGCTAATACAAAGATGCATGTGGTTCATGTATGATGGGGTTCCAGCACACTTTAGTTGCATTGTTTTTGATGCACTGACATCTACCATGAAAGATGAAGAGGTAAGGGAGGACCAATTCCATGGCCTGCATGTTCCCCTGACTTCAATCTTTTGGATTTTTATCTGTGGAGCAACCTAAAACAATTGGTTCATGCAGCAGATATTAATAATGCTGAGATACTTCATCAACATGTCATGGGGGCCTGTGAAACTATTTGACGCCATGTGAAATTATTTGGGGGGAAAATGCTCAGATGATAACCTGGAGGTAGACAACAACTTGAATAAGGCAGTTAACTAAAACAGTGATTCTCAATGTGAACCGTTAAGCCCAAAAGTGGGCTTGAGAAATATTTTAAATGGGCCTGGAAACACCAAGAGCAGTGTCATTATTAGTCAGGATTTATATTTTCTGCTACATTTTGCTTTTGTAAATGTATTTCCTGTTACATGGAATTTTTATTCGTGCTTATGTGGACCTGAAAGTTTTTCGATGCTAAAAATGGGCCACAAGGAAGTAAAGGTTGAGAAAGCCTGGATTAAATGAAACAAGCCTAAATGACTAAATCAGTGATGCAATTTCATTACTATTTTGATAAATAACTCTCAGTCTTCCTACAACAATTGTATCCCTATTACTGAAATATTACTACTACTTTATTTAATTGCAATTATGTTGAATATCATAATGACAATTAAGTAATAATGCTTATGTGGACCTGAATGTTTTTCGATGCTAAAAATGGGCCACAAGGAAGTAAAGGTTGAGAAAGCCTGGATTAAATGAAACAAGCCTAAATGACTAAATCAGTGATGCAATTTCATTACTATTTTCATAAATAACTCTCAGTCCTCCTAGAACAATTGTATCCCTATTACTGAAATATTGCTACTACTTTATTTAATTGCAATTATGTTGAATATCATAATGACAATTAATTAATAATGCTTATGTGGACCTGAATGTTTTTCGATGCTAAAAATGGGCCACAAGGAAGTAAAGGTTGAGAAAGCCTGGATTAAATGAAACAAGCCTAAATGACTAAATCAGTGATGCAATTTCATTACTATTTTCATAAATAACTCTCAGTATTCCTAGAACAATTGTATCCCTATTACTGAAATATTGCTACTACTTTATTTAATTGCAATTATGTTGAATATCATAATGACAATTAATTAATAATGCTTATGTGGACCTGAATGTTTTTCGATGCTAAAAATGGGCCACAAGGAAATAAAGGGTGAGAAAGCCTGGATTAAATGAAACAAGCCTAAATGACTAAATCAGTGATGCAATTTCATTACTATTTTCATAAATAACTCTCAGTCTTCCTAGAACAATTGTATCCCTATTACTGAAATATTGCTACTACTTTATTTAATTGCAATTATGTTGAATATCATAATGACAATTAATTAATAATGCTTATGTGGACCTGAAAGTTTTTCGATGCTAAAAATGGGCCACAAAGAAGTAAAGGTTGAGAAAGCCTGGATTAAATGAAACAAGCCTAAATGACTAAATCAGTGATGCAATTTCATTACTATTTTGATAAATAACTCTCAGTCTTCCTAGAACAATTGTATCCCTATTACTGAAATATTGCTACTACTTTATTTAATTGCAATTATGTTGAATATCATAATGACAATTAATTAATAATGCTTATGTGGACCTGAATGTTTTTCGATGCTAAAAATGGGCCACAAGGAAGTAAAGGTTGAGAAAGCCTGGATTAAATGAAACAAGCCTAAATGACTAAATCAGTGATGCAATTTCATTACTATTTTCATAAATAACTCTCAGTCTTCCTAGAACAATTGTATCCCTATCACTGAAATATTGCTACTACTTTATTTAATTGCAATTATGTTGAATATCATAATGACAATTAAGTAATAATGCTTATGTGGACCTGAAAATTTCTCGATGCTAAAAATGGGCCACAATGAAGTAAAGGTTGAGAAAGCCTGGATTAAATGAAACAAGCCTAAATGACTAAATCAGTGATGCAATTTCATTACTATTTTGATAAATAACTCTCAGCCTTCCTAGAACAATTGTATCCCTATTACTGAAATATTGCTACTACTTTATTTAATTGCAATTATGTTGAATATCATAATGACAATTAAGTAATAATGCTTATGTGGACCTGAACGTTTTTCGATGCTAAAAATGGGCCACAAGGAAGTAAAGGTTGAGAAAGCCTGGATTAAATGAAACAAGCTTAAATGACTAAATCAGTGATGCAATTTCATTACTATTTTGATAAATAACTCTCAGTCTTCCTAGAACAATTGTATCCCTATTACTGAAATATTGCTACTACTTTATTTAATTGCAATTATGTTGAATATCATAATGACAATTAAGTAATAATGCTTATGTGGACCTGAATGTTTTTCGATGCTAAAAATGGGCCACAAGGAAATAAAGGGTGAGAAAGCCTGGATTAAATGAAACAAGCCTAAATGACTAAATCAGTGATGCAATTTCATTACTATTTTCATAAATAACTGTCAGTCTTCCTAGAACAATTGTATCCCTATTACTGAAATATTGCTACTACTTTATTTAATTGCAATTATGTTGAATATCATAATGACAATTAATTAATAATGCTTATGTGGACCTGAAAGTTTTTCGATGCTAAAAATGGGCCACAAGGAAGTAAAGGTTGAGAAAGCCTGGATTAAATGAAACAAGCCTAAATGACTAAATCAGTGATGCAATTTCATTACTATTTTGATAAATAACTCTCAGCCTTCCTAGAACAATTGTATCCCTATTACTGAAATATTGCTACTACTTTATTTAATTGCAATTATGTTGAATATCATAATGACAATTAAGTAATAATGCTTATGTGGACCTGAAAGTTTTTCGATGCTAAAAATGGGCCACAAGGAAGGAAAGGTTGAGAAAGCCTGGATTAAATGAAACAAGCTTAAATGACTAAATCAGTGATGCAATTTCATTACTATTTTGATAAATAACTCTCAGTCTTCCTAGAACAATTGTATCCCTATTACTGAAATATTACTACTACTTTATTTAATTGCAATTATGTTGAATATCATAATGACAATTAAGTAATAATGCTTATGTGGACCTGAATGTTTTTCGATGCTAAAAATGGGCCACAAGGAAATAAAGGGTGAGAAAGCCTGGATTAAATGAAACAAGCCTAAATGACTAAATCAGTGATGCAATTTCATTACTATTTTCATAAATAACTGTCAGTCTTCCTAGAACAATTGTATCCCTATTACTGAAATATTGCTACTACTTTATTTAATTGCAATTATGTTGAATATCATAATGACAATTAATTAATAATGCTTATGTGGACCTGAAAGTTTTTCGATGCTAAAAATGGGCCACAAGGAAGTAAAGGTTGAGAAAGCCTGGATTAAATGAAACAAGCCTAAATGACTAAATCAGTGATGCAATTTCATTACTATTTTGATAAATAACTCTCAGCCTTCCTAGAACAATTGTATCCCTATTACTGAAATATTGCTACTACTTTATTTAATTGCAATTATGTTGAATATCATAATGACAATTAATTAATAATGCTTATGTGGACCTGAAAGTTTTTCGATGCTAAAAATGGGCCACAAAGAAGTAAAGGTTGAGAAAGCCTGGATTAAATGAAACAAGCCTAAATGACTAAATCAGTGATGCAATTTCATTACTATTTTCATAAATAACTCTCAGTCTTCCTAGAACAATTGTATCCCTATTACTGAAATATTGCTACTACTTTATTTAATTGCAATTATGTTGAATATCATAATGACAATTAATTAATGATGCTTATGTGGACCTGAAAGTTTCTCGATGCTAAAAATGGGCCACAAGGAAGTAAAGGTTGAGAAAGCCTGGATTAAATGAAACAAGCCTAAATGACTAAATCAGTGATGCAATTTCATTACTATTTTCATAAATAACTCTCAGTCTTCCTAGAACAATTGTATCCCTATTACTGAAATATTGCTACTACTTTATTTAATTGCAATTATGTTGAATATCATAATGACAATTAAGTAATAATGCTTATGTGGACCTGAAAGTTTTTCGATGCTAAAAATGGGCCACAAGGAAGTAAAGGTTGAGAAAGCCTGGATTAAATGAAACAAGCCTAAATGACTAAATCAGTGATGCAATTTCATTACTATTTTCATAAATAACTCTCAGTCTTCCTAGAACAATTGTATCCCTATTACTGAAATATTGCTACTACTTTATTTAATTGCAATTATGTTGAATATCATAATGACAATTAAGTAATAATGCTTATGTGGACCTGAAAGTTTTTCGATGCTAAAAATGGGCCACAAGGAAGTAAAGGTTGAGAAAGCCTGGATTAAATGAAACAAGCCTAAATGCCTAAATCAGTGATGCAATTTCATTACTATTTTGATAAATAACTCTCAGTCTTCCTAGAACAATTGTATCCCTATTACTGAAATATTGCTACTACTTTATTTAATTGCAATTATGTTGAATATCATAATGACAATTAATTAATAATGCTTATGTGAACCTGAAAGGTTTTCAATGCTAAAAATGGGCCACAAGGAAGTAAAGGTTGAGAAAGCCTGGATTAAATGAAACAAGCCGAAATGACTAAATCAGTGATGCAATTTCATTACTATTTTCATAAATAACTCTCAGTCTTCCTAGAACAATTGTATCCCTATTACTGAAATATTGCTACTACTTTATTTAATTGCAATTATGTTGAATATCATAATGACAATTAATTAATGATGCTTATGTGGACCTGAAAGTTTTTCGATGCTAAAAATGGGCCACAAGGAAGTAAAGTTTGAGAAAGCCTGGAATAAATGAAACAAGCCTAAATGACTAAATCAGTGATGCAATTTCATTACTATTTTCATAAATAACTCTCAGTCTTCCTAGAACAATTGTATCCCTATTACTGAAATATTGCTACTACTTTATTTAATTGCAATTATGTTGAATATCATAATGACAATTAAGTAATAATGCTTATGTGGACCTGAATGTTTTTTGATGCTAAAAATGGGCCACAAGGAAGTAAAGGTTGAGAAAGCCTGGATTAAATGAAACAAGCCTAAATGACTAAATCAGTGATGCAATTTCATTACTATTTTCATAAATAACTCTCAGTCTTCCTAGAACAATAGTATCCCTATTACTGAAATATTGCTACTACTTTATTTAATTGCAATTATGTTGAATATCATAATGACAATTAAGTAATAATGCTTATGTGGACCTGAAAGTTTTTCGATGCTAAAAATGGGCCACAAGGAAGTAAAGGTTGAGAAAGCCTGGATTAAATGAAACAAGCCTAAATGACTAAATCAGTGATGCAATTTCATTACTATTTTTATAAATAACTCTCAGTCCTCCTAGAACAATTGTATCCCTATTACTGAAATATTGCTACTACTTTATTTAATTGCAATTATGTTGAATATCATAATGACAATTAAGTAATAATGCTTATGTGGACCTGAAAGTTTTTCGATGCTAAAAATGGGCCACAAGGAAGTAAAGGTTGAGAAAGCCTGGATTAAATGAAACAAGCCTAAATGACTAAATCAGTGATGCAATTTCATTACTATTTTGATAAATAACTCTCAGCCTTCCTAGAACAATTGTATCCCTATTACTGAAATATTGCTACTACTTTATTTAATTGCAATTATGTTGAATATCATAATGTTTATTAATTAATAATGCTTATGTGGACCTGAAAGTTTTTCGATGCTAAAAATGGGCCACAAGGAAATAAAGGGTGAGAAAGCCTGGATTAAATGAAACAAGCCTAAATGACTAAATCAGTGATGCAATTTCATTACTATTTTCATAAATAACTCTCAGTCTTCCTAGAACAATTGTATCCCTATTACTGAAATATTGCTACTACTTTATTTAATTGCAATTATGTTGAATATCATAATGACAATTAATTAATAATGCTTATGTGGACCTGAAAGTTTTTCGATGCTAAAAATGGGCCACAAGGAAGTAAAGGTTGAGAAAGCCTGGATTAAATGAAACAAGCCTAAATGACTAAATCAGTGATGCAATTTCATTACTATTTTCATAAATAACTCTCAGTCCTCCTAGAACAATTGTATCCCTATTACTGAAATATTGCTACTACTTTATTTAATTGCAATTATGTTGAATATCATAATGACAATTAAGTAATAATGCTTATGTGGACCTGAAAGTTTTTCGATGCTAAAAATGGGCCACAAGGAAGTAAAGGTTGAGAAAGCCTGGATTAAATGAAACAAGCCTAAATGACTAAATCAGTGATGCAATTTCATTACTATTTTCATAAATAACTCTCAGTCCTCCTAGAACAATTCTATCCCTATTACTGAAATATTGCTACTACTTTATTTAATTGCAATTATGTTGAATATCATAATGACAATTAAGTAATAATGCTTATGTGGACCTGAAAGTTTTTCGATGCTAAAAATGGGCCACAAGGAAGTAAAAGTTGAGAAAGCCTGGATTAAATGAAACAAGCCTAAATGACTAAATCAGTGATGCAATTTCATTACTATTTTGATAAATAACTCTCAGTCTTCCTAGAACAATTGTATCCCTATTACTGAAATATTGCTACTACTTTATTTAATTGCAATTATGTTGAATATCATAATGTTTATTAATTAATAATGCTTATGTGGACCTGAAAGTTTTTCGATGCTAAAAATGGGCCACAAGGAAATAAAGGGTGAGAAAGCCTGGATTAAATGAAACAAGCCTAAATGACTAAATCAGTGATGCAATTTCATTACTATTTTCATAAATAACTCTCAGTCTTCCTAGAACAATTGTATCCCTATTACTGAAATATTGCTACTACTTTATTTAATTGCAATTATGTTGAATATCATAATGACAATTAAGTAATAATGCTTATGTGGACCTAAAGTTTTTCGATGCTAAAAATGGGCCACAAGGAAGTAAAGGTTGAGAAAGCCTGGATTAAATGAAACAAGCCTAAATGACTAAATCAGTGATGCAATTTCATTACTATTTTGATAAATAACTCTCAGTCTTGCTAGAACAATTATATCCCTATTACTGAAATATTGCTACTACTTTATTTAATTGCAATTATGTTGAATATCATAATGACAATTAAGTAATAATGCTTATGTGGACCTGAATGTTTTTCGATGCTAAAAATGGGCCACATGGAAGTAAAGGTTGAGAAAGCCTGGATTAAATGAAACAAGCCTAAATGACTAAATCAGTGATGCAATTTCATTACTATTTTCATAAATAACTCTCAGTCTTCCTAGAACAATTGTATCCCTATTACTGAAATATTGCTACTACTTTATTTAATTGCAATTATGTTGAATATCATAATGACAATTAAGTAATAATGCTTATGTGGACCTGAATGTTTTTCGATGCTAAAAATGGGCCACAAGGAAGTAAAGGTTGAGAAAGCCTGGATTAAATGAAACAAGCCTAAATGACTAAATCAGTGATGCAATTTCATTACTATTTTCATAAATAACTCTCAGTCCTCCTAGAACAATTGTATCCCTATTACTGAAATATTGCTACTACTTTATTTAATTGCAATTATGTTGAATATCATAATGACAATTAAGTAATAATGCTTATGTGGACCTGAAAGTTTTTCGATGCTAAAAATGGGCCACAAGGAAGTAAAGGTTGAGAAAGCCTGGATTAAATGAAACAAGCCTAAATGACTAAATCAGTGATGCAATTTCATTACTATTTTCATAAATAACTCTCAGTCCTCCTAGAACAATTGTATCCCTATTACTGAAATATTGCTACTACTTTATTTAATTGCAATTATGTTGAATATCATAATGACAATTAAGTAATAATGCTTATGTGGACCTGAAAGTTTTTCGATGCTAAAAATGGGCCACAAGGAAGTAAAAGTTGAGAAAGCCTGGATTAAATGAAACAAGCCTAAATGACTAAATCAGTGATGCAATTTCATTACTATTTTCATAAATAACTCTCAGTCTTGCTAGAACAATTATATCCCTATTACTGAAATATTGCTACTACTTTATTTAATTGCAATTATGTTGAATATCATAATGACAATTAAGTAATAATGCTTATGTGGACCTGAATGTTTTCCGATGCTAAAAATGGGCCACATGGAAGTAAAGGTTGAGAAAGCCTGGATTAAATGAAACAAGCCTAAATGACTAAATCAGTGATGCAATTTCATTACTATTTTCATAAATAACTCTCAGTCCTCCTAGAACAATTGTATCCCTATTACTGAAATATTGCTACTACTTTATTTAATTGCAATTATGTTGAATATCATAATGACAATTAAGTAATAATGCTTATGTGGACCTGAAAGTTTTTCGATGCTAAAAATGGGCCACAAGGAAGTAAAGGTTGAGAAAGCCTGGATTAAATGAAACAAGCCTAAATGACTAAATCAGTGATGCAATTTCATTACTATTTTCATAAATAACTCTCAGTCCTCCTAGAACAATTGTATCCCTATTACTGAAATATTGCTACTACTTTATTTAATTGCAATTATGTTGAATATCATAATGACAATTAAGTAATAATGCTTATGTGGACCTGAAAGTTTTTCGATGCTAAAAATGGGCCACAAGGAAGTAAAAGTTGAGAAAGCCTGGATTAAATGAAACAAGCCTAAATGACTAAATCAGTGATGCAATTTCATTACTATTTTCATAAATAACTCTCAGTCTTGCTAGAACAATTATATCCCTATTACTGAAATATTGCTACTACTTTATTTAATTGCAATTATGTTGAATATCATAATGACAATTAAGTAATAATGCTTATGTGGACCTGAATGTTTTCCGATGCTAAAAATGGGCCACATGGAAGTAAAGGTTGAGAAAGCCTGGATTAAATGAAACAAGCCTAAATGACTAAATCAGTGATGCAATTTCATTACTATTTTCATAAATAACTCTCAGTCTTCCTAGAACAATTGTATCCCTATTACTGAAATATTGCTACTACTTTATTTAATTGCAATTATGTTGAATATCATAATGACAATTAATTAATGATGCTTATGTGGACCTGAAAGTTTCTCGATGCTAAAAATGGGCCACAAGGAAGTACAGTTTGAGAAAGCCTGGATTAAATGAAACAAGCCTAAATGACTAAATCAGTGATGCAATTTCATTACTATTTTCATAAATAACTCTCAGTCTTCCTAGAACAATTGTATCCCTATTACTGAAATATTGCTACTACTTTATTTAATTGCAATTATGTTGAATATCATAATGACAATTAAGTAATAATGCTTATGTGGACCTGAATGTTTTTCGATGCTAAAAATGGGCCACAAGGAAGTAAAGGTTGAGAAAGCCTGGATTAAATGAAACAAGCCTAAATGGCTAAATCAGTGATGCAATTTCATTACTATTTTGATAAATAACTCTCAGTCTTGCTAGAACAATTATATCCCTATTACTGAAATATTGCTACTACTTTATTTAATTGCAATTATGTTGAATATCATAATGACAATTAAGTAATAATGCTTATGTGGACCTGAATGTTTTTCGATGCTAAAAATGGGCCACATGGAAGTAAAGGTTGAGAAAGCCTGGATTAAATGAAACAAGCCTAAATGACTAAATCAGTGATGCAATTTCATTACTATTTTCATAAATAACTCTCAGTCTTCCTAGAACAATTGTATCCCTATTACTGAAATATTGCTACTACTTTATTTAATTGCAATTATGTTGAATATCATAATGACAATTAAGTAATAATGCTTATGTGGACCTGAATGTTTTTCGATGCTAAAAATGGGCCACAAGGAAGTAAAGGTTGAGAAAGCCTGGATTAAATGAAACAAGCCTAAATGACTAAATCAGTGATGCAATTTCATTACTATTTTCATAAATAACTCTCAGTCTTCCTAGAACAATTGTATCCCTATTACTGAAATATTGCTACTACTTTATTTAATTGCAATTATGTTGAATATCATAATGACAATTAAGTAATAATGCTTATGTGGACCTAAAGTTTTTCGATGCTAAAAATGGGCCACAAGGAAGTAAAGGTTGAGAAAGCCTGGATTAAATGAAACAAGCCTAAATGACTAAATCAGTGATGCAATTTCATTACTATTTTCATAAATAACTCTCAGTCTTCCTAGAACAATTGTATCCCTATTACTGAAATATTGCTACTACTTTATTTAATTGCAATTATGTTGAATATCATAATGACAATTAAGTAATAATTCTTATGTGGACCTGAAAGTTTTTCGATGCTAAAAATGGGCCACAAGGAAGTAAAGGTTGAGAAAGCCTGGATTAAATGAAACAAGCCTAAATGACTAAATCAGTGATGCAATTTCATTACTATTTTGATAAATAACTCTCAGTCCTCCTAGAACAATTGTATCCCTATTACTGAAATATTGCTACTACTTTATTTAATTGCAATTATGTTGAATATCATAATGACAATTAAGTAATAATGCTTATGTGGACCTAAAGTTTTTCGATGCTAAAAATGGGCCACAAGGAAGTAAAGGTTGAGAAAGCCTGGATTAAATGAAACAAGCCTAAATGACTAAATCAGTGATGCAATTTCATTACTATTTTCATAAATAACTCTCAGTCTTCCTAGAACAATTGTATCCCTATTACTGAAATATTGCTACTACTTTATTTAATTGCAATTATGTTGAATATCATAATGACAATTAAGTAATAATGCTTATGTGGACCTGAAAGTTTTTCGATGCTAAAAATGGGCCACAAGGAAGTAAAGGTTGAGAAAGCCTGGATTAAATGAAACAAGCCTAAATGACTAAATCAGTGATGCAATTTCATTACTATTTTCATAAATAACTCTCAGTCTTCCTAGAACAATTGTATCCCTATTACTGAAATATTGCTACTACTTTATTTAATTGCAATTATGTTGAATATCATAATGACAATTAAGTAATAATGCTTATGTGGACCTGAATGTTTTTCGATGCTAAAAATGGGCCACAAGGAAGTAAAGGTTGAGAAAGCCTGGATTAAATGAAACAAGCCTAAATGACTAAATCAGTGATGCAATTTCATTACTATTTTCATAAATAACTCTCAGTCTTCCTAGAACAATTGTATCCCTATTACTGAAATATTGCTACTACTTTATTTAATTGCAATTATGTTGAATATCATAATGACAATTAAGTAATAATTCTTATGTGGACCTGAAAGTTTTTCGATGCTAAAAATGGGCCACAAGGAAGTAAAGGTTGAGAAAGCCTGGATTAAATGAAACAAGCCTAAATGACTAAATCAGTGATGCAATTTCATTACTATTTTGATAAATAACTCTCAGTCCTCCTAGAACAATTGTATCCCTATTACTGAAATATTGCTACTACTTTATTTAATTGCAATTATGTTGAATATCATAATGACAATTAAGTAATAATGCTTATGTGGACCTAAAGTTTTTCGATGCTAAAAATGGGCCACAAGGAAGTAAAGGTTGAGAAAGCCTGGATTAAATGAAACAAGCCTAAATGACTAAATCAGTGATGCAATTTCATTACTATTTTCATAAATAACTCTCAGTCTTCCTAGAACAATTGTATCCCTATTACTGAAATATTGCTACTACTTTATTTAATTGCAATTATGTTGAATATCATAATGACAATTAAGTAATAATGCTTATGTGGACCTGAAAGTTTTTCGATGCTAAAAATGGGCCACAAGGAAGTAAAGGTTGAGAAAGCCTGGATTAAATGAAACAAGCCTAAATGACTAAATCAGTGATGCAATTTCATTACTATTTTCATAAATAACTCTCAGTCTTCCTAGAACAATTGTATCCCTATTACTGAAATATTGCTACTACTTTATTTAATTGCAATTATGTTGAATATCATAATGACAATTAAGTAATAATGCTTATGTGGACCTGAATGTTTTTCGATGCTAAAAATGGGCCACAAGGAAGTAAAGGTTGAGAAAGCCTGGATTAAATGAAACAAGCCTAAATGACTAAATCAGTGATGCAATTTCATTACTATTTTCATAAATAACTCTCAGTCTTCCTAGAACAATTGTATCCCTATTACTGAAATATTGCTACTACTTTATTTAATTGCAATTATGTTGAATATCATAATGACAATTAAGTAATAATGCTTATGTGGACCTGAATGTTTTTCGATGCTAAAAATGGGCCACAAGGAAGTAAAGGTTGAGAAAGCCTGGATTAAATGAAACAAGCCTAAATGACTAAATCAGTGATGCAATTTCATTACTATTTTCATAAATAACTCTCAGTCCTCCTAGAACAATTGTATCCCTATTACTGAAATATTGCTACTACTTTATTTAATTGCAATTATGTTGAATATCATAATGACAATTAAGTAATAATGCTTATGTGGACCTGAAAGTTTTTCGATGCTAAAAATGGGCCACAAGGAAGTAAAGGTTGAGAAAGCCTGGATTAAATGAAACAAGCCTAAATGACTAAATCAGTGATGCAATTTCATTACTATTTTCATAAATAACTCTCAGTCCTCCTAGAACAATTGTATCCCTATTACTGAAATATTGCTACTACTTTATTTAATTGCAATTATGTTGAATATCATAATGACAATTAAGTAATAATGCTTATGTGGACCTGAAAGTTTTTCGATGCTAAAAATGGGCCACAAGGAAGTAAAAGTTGAGAAAGCCTGGATTAAATGAAACAAGCCTAAATGACTAAATCAGTGATGCAATTTCATTACTATTTTCATAAATAACTCTCAGTCTTGCTAGAACAATTATATCCCTATTACTGAAATATTGCTACTACTTTATTTAATTGCAATTATGTTGAATATCATAATGACAATTAAGTAATAATGCTTATGTGGACCTGAATGTTTTCCGATGCTAAAAATGGGCCACATGGAAGTAAAGGTTGAGAAAGCCTGGATTAAATGAAACAAGCCTAAATGACTAAATCAGTGATGCAATTTCATTACTATTTTCATAAATAACTCTCAGTCTTCCTAGAACAATTGTATCCCTATTACTGAAATATTGCTACTACTTTATTTAATTGCAATTATGTTGAATATCATAATGACAATTAATTAATGATGCTTATGTGGACCTGAAAGTTTCTCGATGCTAAAAATGGGCCACAAGGAAGTACAGTTTGAGAAAGCCTGGATTAAATGAAACAAGCCTAAATGACTAAATCAGTGATGCAATTTCATTACTATTTTCATAAATAACTCTCAGTCTTCCTAGAACAATTGTATCCCTATTACTGAAATATTGCTACTACTTTATTTAATTGCAATTATGTTGAATATCATAATGACAATTAAGTAATAATTCTTATGTGGACCTGAAAGTTTTTCGATGCTAAAAATGGGCCACAAGGAAGTAAAGGTTGAGAAAGCCTGGATTAAATGAAACAAGCCTAAATGACTAAATCAGTGATGCAATTTCATTACTATTTTGATAAATAACTCTCAGTCCTCCTAGAACAATTGTATCCCTATTACTGAAATATTGCTACTACTTTATTTAATTGCAATTATGTTGAATATCATAATGACAATTAAGTAATAATGCTTATGTGGACCTAAAGTTTTTCGATGCTAAAAATGGGCCACAAGGAAGTAAAGGTTGAGAAAGCCTGGATTAAATGAAACAAGCCTAAATGACTAAATCAGTGATGCAATTTCATTACTATTTTCATAAATAACTCTCAGTCTTCCTAGAACAATTGTATCCCTATTACTGAAATATTGCTACTACTTTATTTAATTGCAATTATGTTGAATATCATAATGACAATTAAGTAATAATGCTTATGTGGACCTGAAAGTTTTTCGATGCTAAAAATGGGCCACAAGGAAGTAAAGGTTGAGAAAGCCTGGATTAAATGAAACAAGCCTAAATGACTAAATCAGTGATGCAATTTCATTACTATTTTCATAAATAACTCTCAGTCTTCCTAGAACAATTGTATCCCTATTACTGAAATATTGCTACTACTTTATTTAATTGCAATTATGTTGAATATCATAATGACAATTAAGTAATAATGCTTATGTGGACCTGAATGTTTTTCGATGCTAAAAATGGGCCACAAGGAAGTAAAGGTTGAGAAAGCCTGGATTAAATGAAACAAGCCTAAATGACTAAATCAGTGATGCAATTTCATTACTATTTTGATAAATAACTCTCAGCCTTCCTAGAACAATTGTATCCCTATTACTGAAATATTGCTACTACTTTATTTAATTGCAATTATGTTGAATATCATAATGACAATTAAGTAATAATGCTTATGTGGACCTAAAGTTTTTCGATGCTAAAAATGGGCCACAAGGAAGTAAAGGTTGAGAAAGCCTGGATTAAATGAAACAAGCCTAAATGACTAAATCAGTGATGCAATTTCATTACTATTTTGATAAATAACTCTCAGTCTTGCTAGAACAATTATATCCCTATTACTGAAATATTGCTACTACTTTATTTAATTGCAATTATGTTGAATATCATAATGACAATTAAGTAATAATGCTTATGTGGACCTGAATGTTTTTCGATGCTAAAAATGGGCCACATGGAAGTAAAGGTTGAGAAAGCCTGGATTAAATGAAACAAGCCTAAATGACTAAATCAGTGATGCAATTTCATTACTATTTTCATAAATAACTCTCAGTCTTCCTAGAACAATTGTATCCCTATTACTGAAATATTGCTACTACTTTATTTAATTGCAATTATGTTGAATATCATAATGACAATTAAGTAATAATGCTTATGTGGACCTGAAAGTTTTTCGATGCTAAAAATGGGCCACAAGGAAGTAAAGGTTGAGAAAGCCTGGATTAAATGAAACAAGCCTAAATGACTAAATCAGTGATGCAATTTCATTACTATTTTCATAAATAACTCTCAGTCTTCCTAGAACAATAGTATCCCTATTACTGAAATATTGCTACTACTTTATTTAATTGCAATTATGTTGAATATCATAATGACAATTAAGTAATAATGCTTATGTGGACCTGAAAGTTTTTCGATGCTAAAAATGGGCCACAAGGAAGTAAAGGTTGAGAAAGCCTGGATTAAATGAAACAAGCCTAAATGACTAAATCAGTGATGCAATTTCATTACTATTTTCATAAATAACTCTCAGTCTTCCTAGAACAATTGTATCCCTATTACTGAAATATTGCTACTACTTTATTTAATTGCAATTATGTTGAATATCATAATGACAATTAAGTAATAATGCTTATGTGGACCTGAATGTTTTTCGATGCTAAAAATGGGCCACAAGGAAGTAAAGGTTGAGAAAGCCTGGATTAAATGAAACAAGCCTAAATGACTAAATCAGTGATGCAATTTCATTACTATTTTCATAAATAACTCTCAGTCTTCCTAGAACAATTGTATCCCTATTACTGAAATATTGCTACTACTTTATTTAATTGCAATTATGTTGAATATCATAATGACAATTAAGTAATAATGCTTATGTGGACCTGAATGTTTTTCGATGCTAAAAATGGGCCACAAGGAAGTAAAGGTTGAGAAAGCCTGGATTAAATGAAACAAGCCTAAATGACTAAATCAGTGATGCAATTTCATTACTATTTTCATAAATAACTCTCAGCCTTCCTAGAACAATTGTATCCCTATTACTGAAATATTGCTACTACTTTATTTAATTGCAATTATGTTGAATATCATAATGACAATTAAGTAATAATGCTTATGTGGACCTGAATGTTTTTCGATGCTAAAAATGGGCCACAAGGAAGTAAAGGTTGAGAAAGCCTGGATTAAATGAAACAAGCCTAAATGACTAAATCAGTGATGCAATTTCATTACTATTTTCATAAATAACTCTCAGTCCTCCTAGAACAATTGTATCCCTATTACTGAAATATTGCTACTACTTTATTTAATTGCAATTATGTTGAATATCATAATGACAATTAAGTAATAATGCTTATGTGGACCTGAATGTTTTTCGATGCTAAAAATGGGCCACATGGAAGTAAAGGTTGAGAAAGCCTGGATTAAATGAAACAAGCCTAAATGACTAAATCAGTGATGCAATTTCATTACTATTTTCATAAATAACTCTCAGTCTTCCTAGAACAATTGTATCCCTATTACTGAAATATTGCTACTACTTTATTTAATTGCAATTATGTTGAATATCATAATGACAATTAAGTAATAATGCTTATGTGGACCTGAATGTTTTTCGATGCTAAAAATGGGCCACAAGGAAGTAAAGGTTGAGAAAGCCTGGATTAAATGAAACAAGCCTAAATGACTAAATCAGTGATGCAATTTCATTACTATTTTCATAAATAACTCTCAGTCTTCCTAGAACAATTGTATCCCTATTACTGAAATATTGCTACTACTTTATTTAATTGCAATTATGTTGAATATCATAATGACAATTAAGTAATAATGCTTATGTGGACCTGAATGTTTTTCGATGCTAAAAATGGGCCACAAGGAAGTAAAGGTTGAGAAAGCCTGGATTAAATGAAACAAGCCTAAATGACTAAATCAGTGATGCAATTTCATTACTATTTTCATAAATAACTCTCAGTCCTCCTAGAACAATTGTATCCCTATTACTGAAATATTGCTACTACTTTATTTAATTGCAATTATGTTGAATATCATAATGACAATTAAGTAATAATGCTTATGTGGACCTGAAAGTTTTTCGATGCTAAAAATGGGCCACAAGGAAGTAAAGGTTGAGAAAGCCTGGATTAAATGAAACAAGCCTAAATGACTAAATCAGTGATGCAATTTCATTACTATTTTCATAAATAACTCTCAGTCTTCCTAGAACAATTGTATCCCTATTACTGAAATATTGCTACTACTTTATTTAATTGCAATTATGTTGAATATCATAATGACAATTAAGTAATAATGCTTATGTGGACCTGAATGTTTTTCGATGCTAAAAATGGGCCACAAGGAAGTAAAGGTTGAGAAAGCCTGGATTAAATGAAACAAGCCTAAATGACTAAATCAGTGATGCAATTTCATTACTATTTTCATAAATAACTCTCAGTCTTCCTAGAACAATTGTATCCCTATTACTGAAATATTGCTACTACTTTATTTAATTGCAATTATGTTGAATATCATAATGACAATTAAGTAATAATGCTTATGTGGACCTGAATGTTTTTCGATGCTAAAAATGGGCCACAAGGAAGTAAAGGTTGAGAAAGCCTGGATTAAATGAAACAAGCCTAAATGACTAAATCAGTGATGCAATTTCATTACTATTTTCATAAATAACTCTCAGTCCTCCTAGAACAATTGTATCCCTATTACTGAAATATTGCTACTACTTTATTTAATTGCAATTATGTTGAATATCATAATGACAATTAAGTAATAATGCTTATGTGGACCTGAAAGTTTTTCGATGCTAAAAATGGGCCACAAGGAAGTAAAGGTTGAGAAAGCCTGGATTAAATGAAACAAGCCTAAATGACTAAATCAGTGATGCAATTTCATTACTATTTTCATAAATAACTCTCAGTCTTCCTAGAACAATTGTATCCCTATTACTGAAATATTGCTACTACTTTATTTAATTGCAATTATGTTGAATATCATAATGACAATTAAGTAATAATGCTTATGTGGACCTGAATGTTTTTCGATGCTAAAAATGGGCCACAAGGAAGTAAAGGTTGAGAAAGCCTGGATTAAATGAAACAAGCCTAAATGACTAAATCAGTGATGCAATTTCATTACTATTTTCATAAATAACTCTCAGTCTTCCTAGAACAATTGTATCCCTATTACTGAAATATTGCTACTACTTTATTTAATTGCAATTATGTTGAATATCATAATGACAATTAAGTAATAATGCTTATGTGGACCTGAATGTTTTTCGATGCTAAAAATGGGCCACAAGGAAGTAAAGGTTGAGAAAGCCTGGATTAAATGAAACAAGCCTAAATGACTAAATCAGTGATGCAATTTCATTACTATTTTCATAAATAACTCTCAGTCTTCCTAGAACAATTGTATCCCTATTACTGAAATATTGCTACTACTTTATTTAATTGCAATTATGTTGAATATCATAATGACAATTAAGTAATAATGCTTATGTGACCTGAATGTTTTTCGATGCTAAAAATGGGCCACAAGGAAGTAAAGGTTGAGAAAGCCTGGATTAAATGAAACAAGCCTAAATGACTAAATCAGTGATGCAATTTCATTACTATTTTCATAAATAACTCTCAGTCTTCCTAGAACAATTGTATCCCTATTACTGAAATATTGCTACTACTTTATTTAATTGCAATTATGTTGAATATCATAATGACAATTAAGTAATAATGCTTATGTGGACCTGAAAGTTTTTCGATGCTAAAAATGGGCCACAAGGAAGTAAAGGTTGAGAAAGCCTGGATTAAATGAAACAAGCCTAAATGACTAAATCAGTGATGCAATTTCATTACTATTTTCATAAATAACTCTCAGTCTTCCTAGAACAATTGTATCCCTATTACTGAAATATTGCTACTACTTTATTTAATTGCAATTATGTTGAATATCATAATGACAATTAAGTAATAATGCTTATGTGGACCTGAAAGTTTTTCGATGCTAAAAATGGGCCACAAGGAAGTAAAGGGTGAGAAAGCCTGGATTAAATGAAACAAGCCTAAATGACTAAATCAGTGATGCAATTTCATTACTATTTTCATAAATAACTCTCAGTCTTCCTAGAACAATTGTATCCCTATTACTGAAATATTGCTACTACTTTATTTAATTGCAATTATGTTGAATATCATAATGACAATTAAGTAATAATGCTTATGTGGACCTGAAAGTTTTTCGATGCTAAAAATGGGCCACAAGGAAGTAAAGGGTGAGAAAGCCTGGATTAAATGAAACAAGCCTAAATGACTAAATCAGTGATGCAATTTCATTACTATTTTCATAAATAACTCTCAGTCTTCCTAGAACAATTGTATCCCTATTACTGAAATATTGCTACTACTCTATTTAATTGCAATTATGTTGAATATCATAATGACAATTAAGTAATAATGCTTATGTGGACCTGAAAGTTTTTCGATGCTAAAAATGGGCCACAAGGAAGTAAAGGTTGAGAAAGCCTGGATTAAATGAAACAAGCCTAAATGACTAAATCAGTGATGCAATTTCATTACTATTTTCATAAATAACTCTCAGTCTTCCTAGAACAATTGTATCCCTATTACTGAAATATTGCTACTACTTTATTTAATTGCAATTATGTTGAATATCATAATGACAATTAAGTAATAATGCTTATGTGGACCTGAAAGTTTTTCGATGCTAAAAATGGGCCACAAGGAAGTAAAGGGTGAGAAAGCCTGGATTAAATGAAACAAGCCTAAATGACTAAATCAGTGATGCAATTTCATTACTATTTTCATAAATAACTCTCAGTCTTCCTAGAACAATTGTATCCCTATTACTGAAATATTGCTACTACTTTATTTAATTGCAATTATGTTGAATATCATAATGACAATTAAGTAATAATGCTTATGTGGACCTGAATGTTTTTCGATGCTAAAAATGGGCCACAAGGAAGTAAAGGTTGAGAAAGCCTGGATTAAATGAAACAAGCCTAAATGACTAAATCAGTGATGCAATTTCATTACTATTTTCATAAATAACTCTCAGTCTTCCTAGAACAATTGTATCCCTATTACTGAAATATTGCTACTACTTTATTTAATTGCAATTATGTTGAATATCATAATGACAATTAAGTAATAATGCTTATGTGGACCTGAAAGTTTTTCGATGCTAAAAATGGGCCACAAGGAAGAAAAGGTTGAGAAAGCCTGGATTAAATGAAACAAGCCTAAATGACTAAATCAGTGATGCAATTTCATTACTATTTTCATAAATAACTCTCAGTCTTCCTAGAACAATTGTATCCCTATTACTGAAATATTGCTACTACTTTATTTAATTGCAATTATGTTGAATATCATAATGACAATTAAGTAATAATGCTTATGTGGACCTGAATGTTTTTCGATGCTAAAAATGGGCCACAAGGAAGTAAAGGTTGAGAAAGCCTGGATTAAATGAAACAAGCCTAAATGACTAAATCAGTGATGCAATTTCATTACTATTTTCATAAATAACTCTCAGTCTTCCTAGAACAATTGTATCCCTATTACTGAAATATTGCTACTACTTTATTTAATTGCAATTATGTTGAATATCATAATGACAATTAAGTAATAATGCTTATGTGGACCTAAAGTTTTTCGATGCTAAAAATGGGCCACAAGGAAGTAAAGGTTGAGAAAGCCTGGATTAAATGAAACAAGCCTAAATGACTAAATCAGTGATGCAATTTCATTACTATTTTCATAAATAACTCTCAGTCTTCCTAGAACAATTGTATCCCTATTACTGAAATATTGCTACTACTTTATTTAATTGCAATTATGTTGAATATCATAATGACAATTAAGTAATAATGCTTATGTGGACCTGAATGTTTTTCGATGCTAAAAATGGGCCACAAGGAAGTAAAGGTTGAGAAAGCCTGGATTAAATGAAACAAGCCTAAATGACTAAATCAGTGATGCAATTTCATTACTATTTTCATAAATAACTCTCAGTCTTCCTAGAACAATTGTATCCCTATTACTGAAATATTGCTACTACTTTATTTAATTGCAATTATGTTGAATATCATAATGACAATTAAGTAATAATGCTTATGTGGACCTAAAGTTTTTCGATGCTAAAAATGGGCCACAAGGAAGTAAAGGTTGAGAAAGCCTGGATTAAATGAAACAAGCCTAAATGACTAAATCAGTGATGCAATTTCATTACTATTTTCATAAATAACTCTCAGTCTTCCTAGAACAATTGTATCCCTATTACTGAAATATTGCTACTACTTTATTTAATTGCAATTATGTTGAATATCATAATGACAATTAAGTAATAATGCTTATGTGGACCTGAATGTTTTTCGATGCTAAAAATGGGCCACAAGGAAGTAAAGGTTGAGAAAGCCTGGATTAAATGAAACAAGCCTAAATGACTAAATCAGTGATGCAATTTCATTACTATTTTCATAAATAACTCTCAGTCTTCCTAGAACAATTGTATCCCTATTACTGAAATATTGCTACTACTTTATTTAATTGCAATTATGTTGAATATCATAATGACAATTAAGTAATAATGCTTATGTGGACCTAAAGTTTTTCGATGCTAAAAATGGGCCACAAGGAAGTAAAGGTTGAGAAAGCCTGGATTAAATGAAACAAGCCTAAATGACTAAATCAGTGATGCAATTTCATTACTATTTTCATAAATAACTCTCAGTCTTCCTAGAACAATTGTATCCCTATTACTGAAATATTGCTACTACTTTATTTAATTGCAATTATGTTGAATATCATAATGACAATTAAGTAATAATGCTTATGTGGACCTGAATGTTTTTCGATGCTAAAAATGGGCCACAAGGAAGTAAAGGTTGAGAAAGCCTGGATTAAATGAAACAAGCCTAAATGACTAAATCAGTGATGCAATTTCATTACTATTTTCATAAATAACTCTCAGTCTTCCTAGAACAATTGTATCCCTATTACTGAAATATTGCTACTACTTTATTTAATTGCAATTATGTTGAATATCATAATGACAATTAAGTAATAATGCTTATGTGGACCTGAATGTTTTTCGATGCTAAAAATGGGCCACAAGGAAGTAAAGGTTGAGAAAGCCTGGATTAAATGAAACAAGCCTAAATGACTAAATCAGTGATGCAATTTCATTACTATTTTCATAAATAACTCTCAGTCTTCCTAGAACAATTGTATCCCTATTACTGAAATATTGCTACTACTTTATTTAATTGCAATTATGTTGAATATCATAATGACAATTAAGTAATAATGCTTATGTGGACCTGAATGTTTTTCGATGCTAAAAATGGGCCACAAGGAAGTAAAGGTTGAGAAAGCCTGGATTAAATGAAACAAGCCTAAATGACTAAATCAGTGATGCAATTTCATTACTATTTTCATAAATAACTCTCAGTCTTCCTAGAACAATTGTATCCCTATTACTGAAATATTGCTACTACTTTATTTAATTGCAATTATGTTGAATATCATAATGACAATTAAGTAATAATGCTTATGTGGACCTAAAGTTTTTCGATGCTAAAAATGGGCCACAAGGAAGTAAAGGTTGAGAAAGCCTGGATTAAATGAAACAAGCCTAAATGACTAAATCAGTGATGCAATTTCATTACTATTTTCATAAATAACTCTCAGTCTTCCTAGAACAATTGTATCCCTATTACTGAAATATTGCTACTACTTTATTTAATTGCAATTATGTTGAATATCATAATGACAATTAAGTAATAATGCTTATGTGGACCTGAATGTTTTTCGATGCTAAAAATGGGCCACAAGGAAGTAAAGGTTGAGAAAGCCTGGATTAAATGAAACAAGCCTAAATGACTAAATCAGTGATGCAATTTCATTACTATTTTCATAAATAACTCTCAGTCTTCCTAGAACAATTGTATCCCTATTACTGAAATATTGCTACTACTTTATTTAATTGCAATTATGTTGAATATCATAATGACAATTAAGTAATAATGCTTATGTGGACCTGAAAGTTTTTCGATGCTAAAAATGGGCCACAAGGAAGTAAAGGTTGAGAAAGCCTGGATTAAATGAAACAAGCCTAAATGACTAAATCAGTGATGCAATTTCATTACTATTTTCATAAATAACTCTCAGTCTTCCTAGAACAATTGTATCCCTATTACTGAAATATTGCTACTACTTTATTTAATTGCAATTATGTTGAATATCATAATGACAATTAATTAATAATGCTTATGTGGACCTGAATGTTTTTCGATGCTAAAAATGGGCCACAAGGAAGTAAAGGTTGAGAAAGCCTGGATTAAATGAAACAAGCCTAAATGACTAAATCAGTGATGCAATTTCATTACTATTTTCATAAATAACTCTCAGTCTTCCTAGAACAATTGTATCCCTATTACTGAAATATTGCTACTACTTTATTTAATTGCAATTATGTTGAATATCATAATGTTTATTAATTAATAATGCTTATGTGGACCTGAAAGTTTTTCGATGCTAAAAATGGGCCACAAGGAAATAAAGGGTGAGAAAGCCTGGATTAAATGAAACAAGCCTAAATGACTAAATCAGTGATGCAATTTCATTACTATTTTCATAAATAACTCTCAGTCTTCCTAGAACAATTGTATCCCTAATACTGAAATATTGCTACTACTTTATTTAATTGCAATTATGTTGAATATCATAATGACAATTAAGTAATAATGCTTATGTGGACCTGAAAGTTTTTCGATGCTAAAAATAGGCCACAAGGAAGTAAAGGTTGAGAAAGCCTGGATTAAATGAAACAAGCCTAAATGACTAAATC
This sequence comes from Acanthosepion esculentum, assembly GCA_964036315.1. NCBI lineage: Eukaryota > Metazoa > Mollusca > Cephalopoda > Sepiida > Sepiidae > Acanthosepion > Acanthosepion esculentum. Next base: position 51,723,361 of record OZ038491.1, on the reverse strand, counting down.
AGTGATGCAATTTCATTACTATTTTCATAAATAACTCTCAGTCTTCCTAGAACAATTGTATCCCTATTAATGAAATATTGCTACTACTTTATTTAATTGCAATTATGTTGAATATCATAATGACAATTAAGTAATAATGCTTATGTGGACCTGAATGTTTTTCGATGCTAAAAATGGGCCACAAGGAAGTAATGGTTGAGAAAGACTGGATTAAATGAAACAAGCCTAAATGACTAAATCAGTGATGCAATTTCATTACTATTTTCATAAATAACTCTCAGTCTTCCTAGAACAATTGTATCCCTATTACTGAACTATTGCTACTACTTTATTTAATTGCAATTATCTTGAATATCATAATGACAATTAATTAATAATGCTTATGTGGACCTGAAAGTTTTTCGATGCTAAAAATGAGCCACAAGGAAATAAAGGGTGAGAAAGCCTGGATCAAATGAAACAAGCCTAAATGACTAAATCAGTGATGCAATTTCATTACTATTTTCATAAATAACTCTCAGTCTTCCTAGAACAATTGTATCCCTATTACTGAAATATTGCTACTACTTTATTTAATTGCAATTATGTTGAATATCATAATGACAATTAAGTAATAATGCTTATGTGGACCTGAAAGTTTTTCGATGCTAAAAATGGGCCACAAGGAAGAAAAGGTTGAGAAAGCCTGGATTAAATGAAACAAGCCTAAATGACTAAATCAGTGATGCAATTTCATTACTATTTTCATAAATAACTCTCAGTCTTCCTAGAACAATTGTATCCCTATTACTGAAATATTGCTACTACTTTATTTAATTGCAATTATGTTGAATATCATAATGACAATTAAGTAATAATGCTTATGTGGACCTGAATGTTTTTCGATGCTAAAAATGGGCCACAAGAAAGTAAAAGTTGAGAAAGCCTGGATTAAATGAAACAAGCCTAAATGACTAAATCAGTGATGCAATTTCATTACTATTTTGATAAATAACTCGCAATCTTCCTAGAACAATTGTATCCCTATTACTGAAATATTGCTACTACTTTATTTAATTGCAATTATGTTGAATATCATAATGACAATTAATTAATAATTATTGCTTCTTGAAGGCAGATCTAGCAAAGTAATAGGCAAAATTATTTAAATTATTATTTGTTATTCTTAGGTTTTCTTGGAATTCATTCTTTGCCACCATATCTATCAGTACAGTACACGTGTTTATCAATTTAATTTGGTAATGGCAATATTAGCCGTTTCCTTACAAGGAAACATTTATCATTCATTGACCAAGCAGCCAGTACTACTTTCAGTTTAAATTTCTAAAATGTTTCTTTTAAAACAATTTTTCAGGAAAATAGGTAAACAGGTTTAGTCCAGTAACTGTTATTGCTTTATCCATTATGAGGGGGATTTTCTTCCTAACCTTTTGTTTGAAGTACTGTGGACTGTTAAAACCGTGATTATGAAATTATTTTCTTTTTCAGTTACTTGTGCTTTCCATTTTAGTTGTTGCTGCTGTTGGTAGTCCCCAAGTTTCTGTTATTTGTTGCAGTTCTTTGTGTATCTGTAGCACCAGTCTACAAGGTTCAAAGAAGTATGATCTTTGTCAAGACCCTCAGGTTTATTCAAGTTGTCTTCTTTTAGAACCATGTGCCCAATATACATAAGTCAAGACTGCATTATTAATATTGCACAGCTTCTTTTGGAAAATAATCCAAATCCAGCAAATTTAATGAGAAAATATTATACTGCTGATGTAATAAATGCTTTTTTTCATACTTTTGCTAAAATCTTGTGCTATATCGAGAATTGCTGATGGCTTGGTCATGGCAGCCATGTTGGTTACAGTAGACCTAAAGTGGATTTTCTTTTCTTAACACTTCACAGCATTTTTAATGGGATCAGTTTAAGGTGATCCATAACTTGGATCAGCTGCAAAATAATTATACAAACCTATATGGCAATCGTAAACCTCCTAAATAAAAATATTTATTAAAATTTAAAAAAAAAAAAAGAAAAGTTATCTATACTTACAATGCTGACCAACTGATAAAGATGCAGCTTAGCTCGATGAACATTCATCCGAAGATGATCGGGAACGGTGTAGTCTTCAGCTGTTTTCAGTTTGTAGTCTCCCATATTTTCTTTGGCTTCTTTGATTGCTGCCACATCAACAGGGTCTTCATAATCATCAGCAGGCTTTGCACGAAATAACTGTTCCCACTAAGAGCAAAAACAAAAGTGAAAATTACTTTAGACCAAGTATAATAATATATGATGATGTTTGTGAAGAAAAGGATGGATTTTTATTTATTAAACGTTATTTTTAGTGGATACCCATGTTTGAGTGAATTCTCTGTTTATTTATCAAACAGTATATTTATTTATTTTCATATTTGAAAAATCTTTGTAGAGAGCGCATATTTTTCTCTAATAAGATTTCTCAAATATTTCGGCCAATAGAAGAAAATAAATGTACTGTTTAATAAGATAATTGAAGCATCCACTCAAATATAAGTATCCATTGAAAATAATGTTTAAGTAATAAAAATAATGATCTTTCTAAATGTCATTTTTTTTTTTTTTTTTGCTATTGGATTGCAAATAAACAATACAAATATTTGGCATTTTGGGAAACATCTAGTTTTAAGTATATAACAATTTATCATGGCATGAAAAATCAGCTGATATAACATTATGCATATTTATATATATATATATATATATATGTATAAATTTTTATTTTAATTACTTAACTATTATTTTTAGTGGGTACTCGTATTTCAGTAATTGCTCCATTTATTTATTAAAAAGTATATTTATTTATTTTTATCTACTGTCCTGAATATCGAAGAAATCTTATTACAGTGTGCATGTTTTCCTCTAATAAAATTTATCCAATATTCAGGCTGCTAGATAAAAATCTATATAATAAATGCCAATGTCAGGGTATCATGCTTTTTCAATTAAAGGGACACAACTCCCAATAGCTCATTGTCTATATAATAAGTGCCAATGTCAGTGTGTCACAGTTTTCCATTTTACTCCAAGAGGCCGTAACCCAACATATCATGTCATTTTGGAATCAGGTCAACTCCGTGAGCAAATTAAAAACATTCAGGGCTGGATCTATACCAGCAATCCTGAAATTATGGATTCCCAAGTAAGTTTAAGCAGGCAATGTCTGTTGGCAAGGTGATGGCTTCTGTTTTTTGGGATTCTGAAGGTGTAATCATGACAGACTACCTAGAAAGGGGGAAAAACATTAATGGACAGTAACATGCATCAAATTTAAGACTACTAAAGAAAGATATCAAATCGAATCAGAGAAGAAAGATGAGGGCAGGTGTGCTCTTGTTTCAGATAATGTGACAATTCACACTGCTCAGGTTGCGTTAAACGTAGCAGCCAATTGTGACTTTGAATTGCTTCCCCATCTCCTTTAGTCACCAGACTTAACTCCATCTGAATTCTTCCTGTTTTCTAAACTCAAATCCCACCTACATGGTCACCATTTTGGAAACAATGATGAGATCATATGTGCTGTGGAGGAGCTTTTGGAGGACCAGGATGCCACTTTCTTTCTTGATGGGATTGCAATGCTTTAGCATCATTGGATCAAATGCATTGATGTCAAAGAGGACTATATTGAAAAAGAGTGAAAAACTGTCTTGTTTCTTCAACTCCTGAGTGAGGCTTAGAACTTTTTGAATGACCTTCATAGTTTAGTTTCATTAAAATGTCTTTTTTTTTCTATTTATAGATTTTTGTAAAAATTTTAAGTAGCTTGGATATTGGTTCTTGTGAAAAAATGAATCAACCCAAGTTGTGACTAAAATCCTAAGTAACATATAAAACACATCAGGTCGATGGTGGCAACAAAGTATGAGTGTATGTAAGTTTTTTTCAAGGCCAAATTGGATAACACTTTATATATAATGTTTCTAGATGTCACTAAAATTCATAACAGAATCATATAAGGTGGGCTCTAGATCAATATTTAATTTAATTTGCATAATATTTGCATCCAATTTCACTTATTTTTTAGACATGAATACAATATTGGAATCAGTAATACATAGAGCTAGTGAAAAACAATAATAATAAAAATGTAATATGAGCTCTGGTAAAAAAAATGATACTGAGACAATTGGGTTTATAAGTCCCTAACATTCGCTCCCCAAGGACACATGGTCTAGTGGATAAAAGTGTTGTTTGAAGTAATCCAAAAGTGACTTGACCAAAAGAGTTGTGAGTATACCTGGCTGTAAAGGTGACCAGAACTATTGGAGAGTTGAGTTACTGAAGGGAATTAACTGAAAACTGAGATATCCAGAAAAGGCATGGCATGTGAAACTAGAACAATTTACCTCTGTGGACTAAATTCAGTTTGAAATTCTAACATATATCACTCAAAGGCCAACGCATACAACAGTCAAAATGTCATGATTATGACAACACTCTGAACCATGTAAATAGTGTAAATATTTTAATCACTAATATTATAAATAAAAGATACAATGATATGAATTTAGTGCTAATAAATGTGGGCTCATTATAATTTGGATTATAAACAAGATGTGATAATAAAAGACTTCTCTAATTATCTCCCCTTATGGAACTCTTCATAAATACATAGGCACCTCTCAAAACATAAAAGGTACCATATTTGTACTGATAATCAAGCTGAATGAAGCTTCCCAAGCAACACTTTTTTTACTCTATTCATTAAACAAGATGTATTTAATTTTGTTGTCTACTCTTTTACCTGCAGTGAACTGTTTATCAAATAGAAAAACTACTTTCAATTGTGTCAGTAATTTGAACATGCAAACACAACATTTGCATTTCCTATTTAAGATAATTCAGTGAAGATGTCATAACCACAATTATCAGTCACAAAATTATTTTGCAATCAATGATTGCTAATCTTACTACTCTAAATTTCTGTTGTAAATTTGTTAAGTTATCAGTCCTCAGAATATCAAATCGGCAGATATGTTATTTCTATGTGAAGAATTTTTACTATTCATGTCCGAATGCACTTATCTTGGGAATTCTTTGTTCTTGATTCGATTGTTGATCTATTATAAAAAGAACAGGATTGAAATGGTAGTGCCTGGCTCTTTATTTCCAAGTTTCTCTCAGCTACAAGTAGTATGCAACTACCTGTGGGGCAAAGATAGAAATAGAAACCATTTTTTGTCATTTGAGGATTGACTGTCTTGGTGTTTGAGTTGGAGGATTCACATAACCTTCTGGTTAATAAATTGATCCTTTGAAAATAAATATTTAATATTTTTCAACCAATGGGTTGCATTTCTGATGACAATAAAACAAATCATGCTTCGTGATCCCTTTGGATAGTATTTGAGTAAAGTCTCTAGACAAGACAAAATCACTAGAGATAGAGACAGATACATGTGACATCAGTTCATGATGTGCAACTTCAAAGAGATTGCCTTATTCATTCAACTGTCTTCCTCACCAAGCTACATAATATTTACACTCTTCCTCACTAAGATACAGGACACTTACACTCTTCTTCACCAAGATACATGACACTTTGAAAATAAATATTTAACATTTTTCAACCAATGTTTTGTGTTCCTGCCAACAATAAAAAACATGCTTTGAGATCCCTTTGAAGAATATTTAAGCAAAGTCTCTAGGTGGACAAAACCAGTAAGGATATAGAGACAGCAACATAGAACAATTGTTCACAACACAGCTTCCCTTACTCATTTACCCATCCTCTTCACCAAGCTACGTGACACTTTCACTTTCCTCCTCAATTTCTCCCATATCTTTTTTTTCTCATACATTCATGCAAAGAAATTAAATTTATTTTCATCTTAACAAACAACTACAAACAAGGAACTTTAACATTCATACATGCTGCAAAAAATTTAGTTGTTAAATATTGAAAATAAAACATTTTATATTATTATATTTATAAAACTTTCTCGCCTTTTTCTTTGTTGCGGGTTGATTCAAATCCGTAACATATCCATCCTATAAAACTTACTTGCCTTTTTTTGACAGACAGCATTTTTACATGAAGTCATTTAAAGAATAGAAATAAAAAAACAATGGAATATTACTAAGATTTTTGATCAGCTTTCTTTTTAAAGACACATATGAGATACTGAAGAGCCGTAAATCAAAAAAGTAAAATTTCACATCACAACTTGCAACACACAACTCTTCACACACAGAGAGCTAAAAGCTATCCTGTTTTAGGGGAGTTCTAACAATGAGTAAATAATTATAAACCCCCTGACAATTATATATACAAAAAATACTTATAAAAATGAAAAACAGCAGGACATGTAAACAACAAAATTAGTATTATCTGGTTGTTATGTGATGTTGGAGGCACAAGAGACAGTAATACTGAGTAAAATTATGAGTTTGGTGCCAAATGTAGATCAAATATGGATCAGAATCCAACAGAATGATACAATAAAGAATAAGTAAAGTGTATAGTCTTACTCATATACATTTTTTATAGATGTGCGTAATGAGTGTCCTGATAATTTAGTTAGAAAAGACAAGAAGTGTCTGTTTTTTTTTTTACCTCAACTTTTGGTTAAGTGCTAAGAGATAAATATTTCTCTTATAGCCTGAAAAGGGAAAAGGAGCTGAAATTTTCATTGACACACATGTTGACAGCCTATCTGTGTTGACTGCTTATCCAATAGTGAGAATGTTACATGTTTGTGTGTGTAGAGGAGAAAAGTGGGGTCAATAATCATTGGTTTAGAAAGAGTGAATTGATGATAATTATAATTGTTATAATTATTTTTGACACTATAATTTTCATTTATTTTTTATGGACATGACACAGTCATGGTATAATTCATTTTTTATTTATATATTTCTTTATGGGCATGACACTGTCATCCAAAATAGTGTCCTTTTATTGGAGCAAGAAAAGTTGTTACTGGTCAAACAATTACCATATCTCAAGGCCTATTAAAGTCAACCTGATCTTGATTCTGATTTCCCTTTTCAGTAGATAGCACAGATAACACAAACTCTTTTCTGCATTAAGACTGGGCTTTCTTTCTTTTTTGGCAAAACTTGTATTTTTTATTAATACTTAATGCCACCCTTCTTAATCCTTTACTTTCTCTGCACCGTGCAACTCAATAATGTTTTGATGATCTGCATTATTCACAAAATTAACCATATTTCCTCGTTTATCAAATATTGATAACAAACCATTATTCTGTGAACAGGTTTTGATAATAGCTTTTGTTGCTTTTTATCATCATTTTTTTATCCTAATTAAACATTTATTCAGAACAAATATAACATCTTGTTATGATGCATATGGTACCAATTATAGATTTATGCGTCATCTCTTGCTTCCATTTTAAGCATGAGATGATAAAATTAGAATTGGGAATTTCAGATGCAATTTTTTTCATAAGTTGCATCAGGTTCCCAATTCCAATTCTATCATCTCGTGTTAAGAACCAAGGAAAGTAATGACAAGGAAACTGCTTTAAAACTTATGAAAAGTATTCATATATATTCATCTGTGTCATAAGCATACATATGGTGACATGAAAGAACAAACAAGACAACAAATACTGCTGATGAGGCACAAGGAAAAGAAAACAATTGTTAGTATAAAATTTTTTTGTATTACCAATAGAGAGAATGTGAGTGGAATGTCTGTCATGTGGGCAAGGGAGGTAGATTTTGAAAGAAGGGTAAAGTTGGTAAGGTATAGAGTTGTTGGGTTTGTTGACCAAGGTCATGGTTGGTGAAGCTGTTTGCTGTGATTCTGTCCCTATTGTTTATGAGTGGCTTTCTTAAAAGGAAATGTCTTGGCTCCTAAGCTCATTTTCTGTTCATATTTTTTCTTTGGCAGCAGTGTTCACAATTGACTTCTTTTATATTGTTATTTTATATTTTTTTTTAAGGCGATTTGTTTTGTGGGCCAGATGTGATGCTCAAAGCTCCTACACAGAAGACAGCATTTTTTTTGGGGGGGGGGGGTGATTTCTTAGCTTTCACATTCGGCTGACATGTAGACTGAATCAGAAAGAGATCTAATTTGAAGCAGAGTATAACATCTGGTACTCTGGTATAAACATGTAGGTTACCATTGTATGAAGAAAAATCAACTATATCTCAGCAGAGTCAAATTCACTTGCTCAGAACAAAAAGATTTTTTTTTTTTTTTTAAACATAAAAAGGAATTATAGCTGTTAGAAGGGTTAAGGCGTAATAGAATCTTTTACATTTAGGCCTGGGAGTAGAGTAGCTTAGCTAAGGAGAAGGACGAGGAAAAAAATGTGGTTAATGTATTTTTTTTCTTTTGTTATCAAATATTTTTGGTATTCTGCTACTAATTTTGATCTTTCTTCTTAGGTAGACTTTAAGAAAATTAAAACTTTACTAGCCAGATCGTCCATAGAATCCAGGTTCAAATTCCAATGTAGCTTTGTAACTATACATGATAGAAACAATGTGTAAAAAGCATAAGAAACCTTGATATGTTCGGTTCTTTATCATCAGAACATTTGTTTATTATTTTTTTTACTTTTTTTTTTTCAATTCCCTGAACTTAAAAATGACTTAGTGCAAAATCTGTGAATGGCATGTTGATAATAGTGATTGCTATTTACAAATGCTGCAAAATTACTTTATTCCTAAGATTGACCAATTAAAACTGATAGAGGATTCGGTGTTTCAATAAGATTGTGCAACTTTTCAGTTCGGTCTGCGAGTTAGGCAGTATCTAAATTAAAAATTCGCTAACAAGTGGATTGGAATAAGTGAACCATTATCTTGGCCTCCATGATCACTAGATTTGATTCAATTAGATTTCTTTTTTTTATTCTGGAGCATGTGAAAAGTAAAATTTATTCAACTAAACCTTGATCTTTAGAGGAATTGCAAGCTTGTGTTGGGATCCATCTACCCAAGATTTTGTTGCTATCTGAGTGTCAGGATTCCAAACATTTAACAACAACACGTCTTTTAAATGAAACATAAAAAGGTTATCCTCTGAATGAAAACTAGAAACAAAACATCAGTTGAAATAACATTTATATATTCTTTTCAGAATCATACAATAACAATAAAATGTTCAATTTTCCTTTTTTTTATAAATTAATTAATTGTTCTTAGTGCAGTGTGAGATGTGTGGACAGACTTGCTTTATGATGGTCAGCTTAATGTTTCTGTCACTGCATGAACAAGGCCTTAGTCAGTGACTACTGGCTCATCTCTTCCATTGTGTGCATGTGTGTGGGTGGGTGTGTATACACAACAAACAGGTCTCCAAAATTGTTCTGAGCCCCAAGTAGCAGCATGCTTCTATTTTATATCTATTAGGGAGATCCAAAATCTAAATTCTCATAATGGTGTGAACTTTTTGAATACAAGGTTTTCATTAGTTAGAAAATAATTTCACACTGGCTTCCAAAAATCTTTTTCTCAAATAAGTGGGAGTGTTGAAGGTAGTTATTATTATTATTTTCTAAACGGTCCACAAATGAAACACAGTCTACAATTATGCCAGGTATTTTGGAGGTATTTTCCCTTGTAATGATTGTTTATCAAACTGTTGTGGAGTTATTTCCTTAGTGGAAACTGTATTCGGACTAAATGTGTCCTAAATAGGTTAAACGTACAGAAACGTTAGGAACTTGTAATAAAGTGTTACGCAGAGTAATTGAGTTGTGGTCGCTGACTACTTTCCTCTCCCCTCGACTACTACTGACTCCTACTTATAATAGATGGGAGGGTCTATTACCTATAGACTAGGTGTCTTTCACTATAACACCCCACTCCTAAAACTTTATTCCGTAGGAGTAAAAGTTTTCTTAATTTTTTATATTATTTTTTTTTTACAGAAAAAGGAGAGAAAAAAAAAACAAAAAAAACTTCATGTTTTTAGCAACATCGTAGCGTATTTCCTACATTTTAGATCCATTTTTAAATGATTAGTTGCCTTTCTTTTTCTCTTGGATCGGTGTACCTCAGGTAACATCGTTGCTGGCGTTGGTAGATCAAATGTATCAAAAATCACCTGCATAGGTGTTTCTTCAACTGGAGCGCTGTCAACCACATCTGAAGAGCATTGTCTCTGATCTGGTTAATATGCCGTCTGCACATGAATTTTTCACCTTTCACGAAGTACATCATGTTGCCAATACACTTTTCTATTTTTCCAATCTCCCAGAATGATTTATTCTGTTTATATACCTTAAAGTATACTTTTTCACCAGGATTGTATTTCTTTACTAGAATAAATTTTTCTGTACCTGGCTTTGTCTTTTTTGGTAATAATTTGTCGAAGACAGATCTTACCCGACGTGCAAACATCACCTTAGCTGGCGATTGTGAGGCTGGTGTTGCGTTATTTGGGGTAAGTCTGTATACCTGTAGAAACTTCTGTAGGGCTTCATCTGCAGGTATTTCCCTAGCTTTCTTTAAAGCTCTTTTAATGGTGTCCACAAATTTTTCAGCTAGCCCATTTGATCTTGGGTGATACGGAGCTGTGGTAACATGTTCGACATGGTAGGTCTGTTTTTGGCCAGGGATTAAATTTTACTGGTGGTGCCTTTGCAGCCAAAGCACAGCCTTTACATTTTGCCACTGCGTTCTCAATGTCCCTGTCCATATTCGGCCAATAAACAAAACTTCGCATTAGGCTCTTCATCCCAGTGCTGCCTGGATGACCAGTATGAAAATCTTTTAATATTTGTTTTTGGAGTGTGTATGGAATCACCACACGTTCTCTATATAACAATACTGTATCGCAAAGTGAAAACACATTTGTTGTGTACTGGTCCCTCTTGGATATTTTTTCTTTTACTTTCAAGATATACTCATCCCTGGTGGCTTCTTTTATTTTTTCTAGAGTTACTGGAAGTTCCCGAACTGCATTACACACAGTAAATTTCAGGTCTTCTTCTGACTTCAGTGAGGCAATTACCATGTCTTCTAATGGTTCGCTCCTTTTAGGAATTAACCTGGACAGCATAGTCAAATTTATTCGATGGTATGTACTCCATGCTGAAGTTATAATTTAGCAATATTGTAGCCCATCTTTGTAGTCGGTTTGCTGTATGCTTCGGCAAACCCTTTTTCGATCCAAAAATTGAAATTAGAGGCTTATGATCGGTTTGTAGCTTAAAATGTCGACCGTGGAGAAAACGGTGAAATTTCGCTACTGCAAATATTATTCCGAGCGCCTCTTTCTCTATCTGAGAGTAATTCTTCTCAGCCGGAAGTAGTGCTCTAGAAGCATGAGCAATTGGTTTGACTTGACCATCTGTCATTTTGTGTAAAATACACGCTCCTACTTCATACACACTTGCGTCACAAGCTACTATGATTTCTAAATCCGGATTGTAATGGGTTAAAAATAATTCCGAGGTTAACACTTCCTTAATCTTTTCAAATGCTTTCTGGCATTCATTAGTCCACTTCCAGGGCTTTCCTTTCTTCAATAATTCATTTAATGGTTGCCGCAGATCATACATTTTAGGGATGTATATTTGGTAATAATTAGCTAATCCCAAAAAACTTTGTAATGTGGTAATATCATTTGGAGCTGGCATGTCTTTTATAGCCGCAGCTCGCTCTGGGTCTGGCCTTCTACCATTTTTATCGATGATCTGCCCCAGATATTTAACTTTGTCCATGAAAAACTTGCATTTACTTTCCTTGAGTTTAAATCCAAAATCCTGTATTAAATCCAAAATCCTGTATTCTGGAAACTACTGCATTTACATATTTCATGTTAAGGGCGACCTTAATCCCAAAAGGTAGTCTGTTAAATTTATACAGACCCCGATGTGTGTTGATACACAAAAGTTTAGACATTTCTTCTATGGGTATTTGCAGATATGCATCGCTGAGGTCTATCTTCAAAAATATTGTGCCTCCATTAAGCTTCGCAAATATTTCTTCCGCTGTTGGTAGAGGATAATTATAGTCTTTGAGTGCTGCATTTAACCCTGTTGAAAAATCCGCACAAACACGAATGTCTTTAGACTTCTTTTTCACGTATACCGTCGGAGCTGCCCAATCACTATAGTCAACTTTTTTGAGTACACCAGATTTCTCTAATCTGTCCAATTCTTTATCAATCTGTTCCATTGAGGCAAACGGAACATTCCTTTTCTTTTTGAATACCGCCTGAGTGTTTTCTTTTAAAAAGAATTTTGACTCCATCTTGGTACATGTTCCCAAACCTGGAGAAAAAACAGTAGGAAATGTTTCCTTAAGTTTCTTTATTAAATTTTTGGGCTTTGGAGTTTAAACTTTCTACCTTGTAACAGAAGGAATTTATCGGTAGATCCCATAATTGAAATTCTGTTATCCAATTCGTACCAAGTAAGTTTGTGGTATTTTCCATGACAAATAGTTTAACTTTTCACATTTTTTTATTTAATGTGACGTTTGTAACAAGTTCTCCAATAAATTGTATTTTTCTCCCGTCACTGACTTCGCGATTTTCTTTGTCTTCATTAAAGTTGGTTTCTCCAACTTCTTCCACGTATGCAAATTTATGATAGAGAGATCCGAACCAGTGTCAAGTTGCATTTTTATTTTTTTATTATTTATTTCAACGGTAACGAATTTTCTAGTTATTCCATCGTTTACCTCGTTGGACTTTAGTTTTCTTATTTTATTGCCTTTATTTTTTGAATGGCAGTGTGTGCTTCTGTGTCCAACTCTTCCACAGTTGAAACATTTTTTATTCCTAAAATTGCAATATCTGTACCAGTGTAGTTCACCGCAAGCAAAACATGGCTTCAGGCGTTTTTGTTTGTTTTTTTCTGGTATTTTACTTATTGCTTGATAATCTGCAATTTTATAATTCTTTTTGTTAGACTGACTTTCTTCTTTGTACCGTATTTTCCTTACATGCGAAACGCCAGACTGTTCTATCTTTTTTGCGTCTTTTTTTACGCTAACATATCTTGTGCAGTCTTCTGCCAAATGCTGTACCGTAATACTTGGATTGCTTTCCAATTTTGCCAGTACTAATTTTCTCAACTCTGCGTCTTTTTCCGATACCAGCCCTTGAACAAACACCAAGCACTTAAAATTGTCTGTGCTTAACTCTGCTAGCTTGAATTCTTCACAATGCTTATTCACATTGGCTGCGTACGTTATATAGTCATGTTCGTCATCTTTCATCAAATGCAAACATTTCCACCTCTTGTGGAACAAAGATGTCTTTTGACTAAATAACTCACTTAATATATTTACTGCCTCGGTAAATGTCAACTAAATATCAAATGTAGTTTACCAATTTGTTATGCTCAGCAGTTCCTAATTTGCTTAAAAGAAGCCTAACCTTCTTTCCTTCAGACCACAAGTGGCAGTCCTCGTTATACACGTCCGTATATTTTTTATAATATTCTTCAAAAGTTATCTCTTCATCTGGACTGTACGTGAATATTTCAATTGAATTCCATATTGTATTCTCTGGGAAAGAATCATTTTGTAGACTTTTCTCTTTCCTGTTCTCAGTTATTTCCAGAATTTTGCTTTGAAACTCCCCATGCATCTGTTCCATTTTCTGTTGGAATTGCATTTGTCTATTGAAAGTTTCCTCCTGTAACTGCTTTTGGAATGCTTTTTGTTGTTCTAATATTTTCGTTTGTTGTTCCAACTGGAACTTTAAAAAATCCTGGAATAGACTTTTGCATTCTTCCATTTTTTTTTTTCAAAGTGTAAATCCGAGACGTTGTCGCCTATGTTATTTGCGTCGAACAAAATTTTTCTTCCTCCCTATGTGTGCGAATTTCGTCGTCAAAACCACTGTGGCGAACAAACCTTTTCTTCCTCAGTATGAGTGCAAAACCTTCGCCGCCAAAAGTTATATTGGCGAACAAATTTTTTTTTTTTTTTTTTTCCCTCCGTATGAGTGCGAATCCTTGTCACCAAAAGTTGTTCTGGAGTTATTTCCTTAGTGGAAACTGTATTCAGACTAAATGCGTCCTAAATAGGTTAAACGTACAGAAACGTTAGGAACTTGTAAAAAAGTGTTACGCAGAGTAATGGAGTTGTGGTCGCTGACTACTTTCCTTTCCCCTCGACTACTACTGACTCCTACTTATAATAGATGGGAGGGACTATTACCTATAGACTAGGTGTCTTTCACTATAACACAAACAAACCTCTCGATGGGATTTTATTGTTTGAAAAATATACATAGAATTTAATTTATATACTAGGGTAATTAATTTGATTGAAGATATTACTGAAAATCAGGCGCAAAATGTTTTCTGAGAACTACAGAATCGTATTACACTTTGTATGTATAATGATGGTGGACATGTTGAAAATTAAAATTAAGAAAAGAATTAAAAATAGTTGCATAAATAGACGGAGAACAATCCTTGAAAACAAATGTAGCAACATTCAAAAGTACTTAGAAGAAAATAATATCAAATAAAATAAATATGAATTTAGGCAAATTTAACGATAACACAAAACTAATTTGAAAAATTTTATAAAAAAATTGATAGACAAAATATGTCCACATTATTTAACCAAACTTGTTTGAAAGAATTATTGCTGCCGAAATGCACCTTATTTAAATACATTATATATATATATTTAATATATATATAATATATATATATATTATATATATATATATATATATATAATATATATATATATTATATATATATATATATTATATATATATATATATTATATATATATATATATATATATATATATAATATATATATATATATATTATATATATATAATATATATATATATATATTATATATATATATATATATTATATATATATAATATATATATATATATATTATATATATATATATATATATATAATATATATATATATATATATAATATATATATATATATATATATATATAATATATATATATATATATATATAATATATATATATATATATAATATATATATATATAATATATATATATATATAATATATATATATATAATATATATATATATATATATAATATATATATATATATATATATATAATATATATATATATATATATAATATATATATATATATATATATATATATATATATATATATATATATATATATATATTATATATATATAATGTTAAATAAACTGAATAATGAAGAAAGGAAATAGAGGAGACCAACCAACCTGGGCTCTTCTTTCTGCTCTTTTTTTCTTCTTTGCTTCCACTTTCCTTAAGGATTTGATAATCCGTTCTCCAGTTGCACCTCTCAAGTTACAACTGCTCAAACTATCATTGATATTTGTGGCACCAATGGATTCATCACCTACTGCCCCCTTCTTCTTAGCTGGAAAAATAATGAAGAATAAATTGATATCAATGTGTGCTTTGTATGAGACATACATATGTATAAAGTTTTCTGTCCATACATACATGATACAGAAATACACATAAGTAGATCAATAAATTTAATAGGCTGAGTGATAAATCATTTCCATTTTTGTTTATAAACTTTATTCTTCAAAGAATAAAGTACAATTACATTTTATTCAATTATATATTTACCATTATTTGCAAAGACTTGTTGTCACTTATAAGGCAACTCTTCAATACCTTTCTGCAGGTTTTGATGCGAAAAAGTTCTTGAGCTCTTGAACTTTATTTTCATCAGAATAAGTTTTTCCCATCAAAGCATTTTGGCTTTGGTTTATTTCTGTTTTACAGCATATCAACCTCAATGGGTTATTTAATGCCGACTAGATTTTTATTGCTGGTAATATGTTTTTCTTCAAAAATCTATTTCTGGGAATATTTTTTCTTGAAGAAATCTATAGCTGGTCATATTTTTTTCAAAGTATGTATAACTGTTTGTATTGCTGGTATTTTTTTAAAATTATTGCTGATAATAATTTTTCCTTCAAAAAATTATTGCTGGTAATAAACTTTTTTATTACAAAATATTTCTGGTATTAAAACCTATTTTTATACAAGTTTGGGTGTTAACTATTTGCCTAACAGGTGCTACCACCCCAGGTCAGGGTGGACCTGGGAACACCAGCAATTAAGAGGTGCTTCCATGCTCCTCAAAATCTCCTGATCAGAGGCTTTGCTGTTGGATGTAGTTTATCGTCTTACCCAGGACGCGGATGTAGCTTATCGTCATACCCAGGACATTTTGTATGGATAAAAAAAGATACAGTTGGTGCAAGGTCAGGTGATCAGGGGAGGTAGGATAGAACAGGCTGTATTCCAAATTTCAGAGTTTAATTGGAAAAATTTGCAAAGAGGAAATTTAGGTTCTTTGTGAGCTTTTGCTTGAGAACCAAACACAATATTCCACCATCTGCAACAGGTTTTTTTTAACCAGGAATTTCAACCATTCATTTTTGCATCACAATAATAAAAGTGATGAAAAATGGGTTTTGCATGTCAACAGAAAATGAAAAACTCTGGTTTCTTTTAAGGTGGAATCAAAAATCTACCTTCCTGTAGATGTTAAAAATGAAGCTGATTACACATTTGATAAATAATATTTAAATAAATTCAACTTACATTCTGGGGAAAAAAATGACTTTCAGAATACACTAATATATATGTGTATGTAGCTATGTAAATATACATAGAGGCAAACACAAAAATAAGTCTATACACATGTATGTACATAAATATTTATGCCCATTCTTGTATTTTTAATCATTTAACCCCAAGAAATGTAATAAAGCTACTAAGATGCAAGGGGTCACTGAGTGTAAGA
>OZ038491.1:51471608-51704108 GCA_964036315.1 Acanthosepion esculentum | reverse complement strand
CTCTTCTTGTGCACTGACTGAAGCAAACACTGCAGGATCTCTTTGTAGATTGATTGTCTGGTCCTGTGGCAAGAACTCAGTGTGGACGATGCCTCTCACATAGAAGAACAAATAAGTCTCATTACTTTTTAGATAGACCTCATATATATTCAATAAAGTGATTTAACTGGTTAGCTGATGCATGAACTTTGTTTCAAATTCTCATCATATGTTAGATTCTTGATAAATCTGACATATATCAAACACCTAAACTAGTTGGGCATTTTGACAGAAGTTCGGCTAGCTTGAAAAAATATTAAATTGCCCTAATTTTCACCTGTCTTTTCAGGGTTATTATCATTATTGTTATTAAATAATATATATATATATATATATATATATATATATATATATATATATATATATATATATATATATATATTATGCCCATAGGCATTCATTTTTTAACCCTAAATTAAAACACCAGACAGCTCTTTCAAAGAAATTTTGGGAATTGAAGGAGAAAGGTTTAAACCCACAGATAATTTGGAAGATTATAGGTTCCGCAAGTACTCCTAATAGCCTTAGAGATAGGTGTGACTTATGTCTAGAAGAAAAAATTAGAATAATAAAATACAATAATCAAAGCCAACTACTGAATCAAAGAAATGAATTAGTATTAAAATGTCGGCATAAAAACAAATTCAAATTTCCATAATATAGGTTTTACTTAATTAGCTACTATATTTCTCTAACTCTTCAAATGTCAAATGTATAACAAATTCTAATTTCTATATTCCCATCTTTACACTATATTAATTATAATTTATAAATTGTCCCATATTCTTGAGCTCTCTTTCCTCTTATCACTTGTTTTGTGGAGCAGTTCTAATATTTTTTTTATTACTAGGATCCACCTGGATTATATACCAATGGATTTGTTCCCTTACTATTACTTCCTGAAATATATGGATTTTTTCTATTTATTTCCACTTATTCTTTTAGAAGTCTTTCCAAGTTAAAATGAGTCATTACTATTGTTATTTACCGTGTATAGCTTTGACATAAAGCCAAACGTTTGGGGCACCCAATGAGGCTTGATCTTACTCTGGAGTTGTAATGATCTGTGAAATCATCGATGGTCATGAATCATTGCTTTATGTTTCTTTGAACTTAATCTAAGGGACATAACTCTGCAATCTTATTCACTAAGCCAATAAAATATTACATGCTAAAGCAAAGGGATATAATTTTTCTTTTAGTCAGTTCACCCCAAGGTAGGCGATAATGTCACTAAAATGCGAGGGATCTACTGGTAGTGACAGAGAATAAAAAATACTTTAGTAAAGGGAAATAACGGAAACTGATTTTTTTTGTTTTTTTAAGCATTTCAGCCGAAGCAAGTCAGTAGCACACAGAGTGTTACAGAGAGTGAAAGTGAGAGAAAAGATTGGATATGGGGGGGGGGGGGGAATGAGGAAAGGATAAAATATGAATGTGGATCAAGTCAACAGAAGATGGTGATTAACATTGCATTTAAATTTTTGAAGATTGTAGCTATCAGGGAAGCAAGTAAGTGGAAGGGAGTTCCACTGTTGGGAAGTGCGAGAAAATAAACTTTTGGAGTAGAAGTGGCAGTTGCATTTAACTATTTCGACAGTAAGAGAGTGAGACCTAGATGCCAATCTAGTAGCACACTTAAATTCATGTAGTCAGGGCACCAGGGTAAAAAGGTCCATCAGAGCAGTTGCCATGAAAATATTTGTAGAAATGACAGAGGGAAGCCACATTACATCTGTGAGAAAGTGACTGAAGTCAAGATGCCAAGTGAGAATCAATTACATCGCAGATACTTTTTTTTTGATTTTGTTGAGAACCTGGAGATGAATGAATGTACGCATATATAAGGTGTATTTAGGCAGCAAGAAATCATCAAGTTTTGTTAAATTATACTAACAAGATCTGTCTATTTTTTTTATTACATTTTTACAATTTCTAAATGAGATGTTCTCTGTCAGGATTAAAATTGTATAATCTATACATAATTTTTATCCCAATATCCAACATCTCATTTTGAAATTGTAAAAATATAATAAAAAATTAAATAGACAGACCTTGTTGGTAGAATTTAACACAACTTGTTTGTATGTATATATATATATATATATATATATATATATATATATATATATATATAATATGGAGAAAACAACTGAAAAGTTGCAAATTAAAAAAAATTGAATGTTTTTTTTGTGAAAGTATTTATTTATATTTTTTTTTATATATATATATTTGATATTTCAGATCTGCCCCGATCTTTCATCAGAAATAACTGTATCCATAAGTTTGTTTACAAGTAGCGTCCGTCGCAAGACACGGACGTCACGTGATGTGGAATGTAACTTTGTTTGAATATTTCTAACGTAAATCTAACAATAATAATATTTTAGATGTTATTTAAAAAGGTCGCTACTTGTAAACAAACTTCTGAATACAGTTATTTCTGATGAAAGATTGCGGCAGATCTGAAATATCAAATATATATATATAAAAAATATATAAATAAATACTTTCACAAAAAAAACATTCAATTTTTTTAATTTGCAACTTTTCAGTTGTTTTCTCCATATTATATACATATCAAGAAAGTATACGTGGCTTCTCATTATGCTATATTTATTTATGGGATAAAGTGCTCAATATCAGAGATAGAGCGTGTGTAAATATAAAAGTGGACATGGAAGTCAGCACTTAGAGGCGACAGTCTGTTTCATGCTAGTGCAATCGTCAGGCAACTAGTGCTGTTATTTTTCTCAGCTATTTATATAAGGGTCAGTGGTGCATTATGGGTAGTCTATTTTGGCGGTTACTTTTACCGGAAATCGCTTATTTGTTTATTTATTTATGTCAAATTATTTTGCTTGTTTTTTTGTTTGTTTGTTTTTTTTTGTTTTTTTTATCTTGTATATTTATTTATTTATTTTTTTATTTTGATCAGTGTTTTTGGTTAACGTAGTAAAAATTTGTTTATATAGCTTATTGTTGGTAGTCTATAATGGCCGTCATTTACCGGAAGTCGCTTGTTCACTTATTTATTTGGGTCAAATTGTTTTGCTTGTTTTTATTTATTTTCATTTTTATTTTTTATCTTATATATTTGTTTATTTGTCATTGATTAAATCTATTTGTTGAATTTTGGGGTGTGATGTTGTGGTTTGTTCTGACTATTATTTTGGTGGGAACAGTTTTTAATTTATCTATTTAGGTTGGTTATCTTTATTTGTTTTTTCTAAACGGCTAGTTTATCGTAATCGGTTGTTAGTTTATTTATATATTTGGATGTATTTAGATCGATTTATTATACTTGTTGTTATTTATTTGTTACACTATATATTTTTGGCTTTCGGTTTTTAAGTAACGTAGTTTATTATCTTTTATTAATGTTTTTTATTTATTTATTTTTTTTTATTTATTTATATAACAGTTATAACTTTCGTCCGTTCTTTTGTTTTGATTTTATTTAGCATATTCTAACAGGTGTGGTTTTGTGATTTGTTTGGAGTAATTTATTTTGCTTATTTTATTGTTGTTTGTTTATATATTTATTTATTTTTCTATTTTAAGTTACGTAGTAAAAATTTGTTTTCATGTCTGCATTTTGAGATAAGCTCGGATCTTTTATTTAATAATTTATTTTGATCTGGGAAGGTGATGACAGCTATTTTTTCCTCCAAACAAAGTTTGCAAGTTTTTGATAGGTTGTTGTAGGCTGATGATTTTTTCCTTATTTTCCAAGATATTTTTGGTGTGGTGTGTGTTTTGTTTTTTATTTCCCAGATATACTTAGAAAGCATTGTGCTGTTCGCATATTTACTATTTGTGAAAGACATTTTGTGTACATAATTTCTTTGTTTCCATGGTCCTTCGGTTACTCCTATGTATACTTTTTCTTCATTATCTGCTGATTTTATCGTGGCTTGGTAGATTACGTTGTTTTGTAAACAATTACCGTTTAAGGGACATTCGTTTTTTATTCTGCAGTTGCAAGTGGGTTTAATTTGTTCGTGTGGTTTGTTAATAATTTTCCTGTTGTGCTTTTTTATTATTTGTGCCATGTTCTCAGTGCAACTGTAGCTGATTTTTACTGTGTTTTTGTTGAATATTTTGTGTAGGGTGCTTGATTCCGGGAAGTGTTTGTGTAAAAGTTTGAATATATATATGTACATATAAATATATATTACATGAATCATTCATACTAAAACAGATATTGAAGTTAATGATATAAATGGCGAGAATACATCTTCGCAAACAAATTTAATAAATGACATTACCCCGAACCTGTAGATGAATGTTACGATCCCTGTTTATAAATTCCAGTTGCATAAAGTCTTTTTTTATTTTTTTTACAAGCTTTCATCTGTGCATACAGATATCATCAGGTATGAAAATATATTTGTTTTTTACATCCAAGTAATAACAGGACAATGAAAGAATAGGTGTAATCCGAAAGATGTTTTAAGAAATGTGTTATTGTTAATTGTAAGAAATTTTGGAGCGTGCAGTCGCAACGCTGAGATTGAATTTTTAAATTTTAAGATTGTGCGTTTTTGTACTAATATGGTAATAGGAGAATTCTTTTGTACTGGTAGGTTTTTCAGTCAATGTGGCATGAACTAAATTGTTCAATAAATAGAGGAATGTCACAGTTATTATCCGAAAGTTGCACGTCGGATCAGTTATTTTAATATCAAGTATGTGGTGCAGTTCAATTTACATTACATGAATCATTCATACAAAAAACAGATATTGAAGTTAATGATATAAATGGCGAGAATACATCTTCGCAAACAAATTTAATAAATGACATTAACCCCAAACCTGTAGATGAATGTTAAGATCCCTCTTTATAAATTCCAGTTGCATAAAGTCTTTTTTTATGTTATATATATATATATATATATATATATATATATAGTTGGATTGATGTGAGTTTGTGACTCTGGGTTTCACAATATTTGTGATTGTCAGACAAACTGACTAATTTTTAAATTTTGGATTTATATATGGTTGCATATCTTGGAGTTTTTATGGAAGTGAGAAGAAAAATTGATGTCGGAATGCCACTCATACTCATGCAGACATACATACACACACGTAAACACATTGACATACGCAGACACACACACACACACACACATACTCACTCACCAGAGCTCACACAAACATAAACACATGTGAACAGTGTGGGACTGGGCATAGATGTGCATTTATGTGTCGTTGCGTACATACGTACGCATTTGGTCACTGTATTCACTGTTGGATTTTGTAGCAAATAATATATATCAATTAATTACATTAAGAAACAGACAATATATATAAATTAATTATATTAAGAATATATATAAATTAATTAATATATTAAAATTAATATATATAAATATATATAAATTAATTATATTAAGAAACAGACAACTTTAACTTTATATATATTTTTGTAGGTGATCTGGGATTGCAAAGGAAATATTTGTCGAGATTACTTCCACAATGCAGAGAACAAATCACTGTAAGTTCAGACTCGAACATCGGGGACAGAAAGAAATGCCGAAAACTCGATTCACAGGCACTATCTCACAAATCACCATGCACGTAACCAGTCAGAAAAATAACTCACTCTCTGACAAACGCGGTAGCCAAACTCCGGGAATGAACCACGGACCTTTAGTAATCTGCGACCAATATTTCCTTTGCAAACCCAGATCGCTTACAGGCTATTTTGGCACTATGACAGACAAGACATTTGACGTCAAGTTGATACCCAAGTTTGATGGTTCAGTGACCGAACAAGCAGTTACTGAATGGATTGAGAAGGCAGAACTTGTTTGTGACCTGTGTGGAATTAAAAAGGTTGAACGTGTTATTCCTCTGAGGTTGACGGGCAGAGCATTTGCTGTTTACCAGCAGTTAAACTCCGAACAAAAATCAGATGTCGAGCGGATAAAACGAGCCCTGTGGATTGCCTTTGCAATGGATCGTTTCTTGGCTTATGAGCAGTTCGTGGAACGCCGACTGCAGATTACTTCCACAACGCAGAGAATAAATCATTGTAAGTTCGGAAGTAATCTGCGACAAATCCCAGATCGATTACAATTTTAAATTTGTTTTGCTTAAATGTTATTTTAGATGGATACTCATATCTGAGTAGATGCTCTGTTTATTTAATTAAACATTATTTTTACTTAATTACATTTACTGGCCTAATCTTGTCAGAAAATATACGTCCTCCAGCAGGATTCAAACCTGCTTCCCCTATGTGATGCAGGTTCAAATCCTAACAGTAATTTCTTTGCACTTTCTTTTCTCTTCTAGACTTCCCGCACTTAAATGGTCCATTGTACTTTTAATATGTTAGTAGATCCACGTCTCTGCTGCTTCAAGTGAGGAAATTGTCCAATATTTACTGCCATATAAGAGATTAAATAAGACATAGCAGTTCAGGATGTTTTCCTTTGTTTCAAAGGATATGTTTCTATCTCTTAATATCTTGTTCAGTTTCTGAAAAGTACCTTTTCCTATTCCTATGCATCTCTCTAATGCTTTCCATTTTCTATGACTGTCCTACCCAGATAGTTCAATTTCCATATCTGCTTGATTTTTACATCCCTGATATGTAATTCATATATTTAGTTGTCCCTTTTGATAGACTACTATGCATTCCGTTTTCTTACAGTTTATGCTTTATCTTTTCTTCTTGCTTTCCTCAACTACCTTGTCTTGTAGTTCTTCCAGAACTAGCTGCCAATCTAGTACAGTGCTTAAATTCTTAAAGTCAAGGTACTAAAGAGAAAAACTCATCATAACAATTACCATGAAAATATTTACAGAAAAAGCATAGGGAAGCTACATTATGGCGGTGGGAAAGTGAATAAAGCTGAGATGCAAGGTCAGGAATGATAACATTGCAGATTTTTAAATGTTTCACCAAAACTTCTTTCACAAGATTTGAAGTATCAGCTTATTAATCATTGTGAATGTGACAGCTACATCGTACACGTGCTTACTCAGTGGTGCCTCACTGTTGTGTGTAATCCCCAAAGAGAGTATCTATTCACACATGTGTAGCAAGGATTCCTTCTTGATTGGATGTTAACTTATACCAAGACGGAACAACCGATTCTCATATTCAAAATAGTTTGATACATTCCAAGTGAATCTGATATGTACAAGTTTCACACAAATCGTGTTTGGAAAAAACTACTGAAAAATTGATTACAAAAATCTATAATTAAGTCACATAAACTACCTGTTGTTATCCCTGTGTAGTTTACTTAATTAAATGGTTTTTATTAAATTACACAATCTGATCTAATTTTTTTTATTATTATTTATTTCAATCAATTATCTATTCAAGTCCTTTTTATTAACTTTTATATTTAAACTATAAATTATTGTAAATAGTAATTCTATAATTATTAATACCTAATTATCCCGGAAATCCAAATGTCATGTCCAGTACAGTGACTATTGGAATGCAACATTTAATACCCTTAAATATAGGTGAGTAATTTTCACCACCAAGTCAACAGTATTTTGTTTATTGATTCTTCTAATGATAGGGGACAGTTTGCCAACATTTAATCATGACTGTAAAAATGACAAACCTTTTCTTTATTTAGTACTTAAGTCCAATATTATAAATAAATTATAGAACTTAATTTTAGAAAACAAGATTTAATGCTGGTAAGTGAGTATCTTCTTTTTTTTCTTGTATTTCTTACCATTCTGAAGCTTTTTCTTTTTTTAATACAAAACAGCTGATCTACAAATTAAGACATGAAAATGTAATTTTTCCATTGTTAAAAAACTTTGACAGTCATTGTTTTATTTTATAAGAGTTATTATGCAGTACTGATAATCACTTTATATGGGAAGACTAGTAGCTATCATATGAGTTGTTATAAACACATGTATGGTAGTATAAGAGAACAAACAAAACAAGTACCACTAGTGAGGTATGGTGAAAAGACAAGAAGATGAAATTCTTTGTATTGTCGATATAAGGTGGAATGTCTCTTTGTGGGCAAGGGAAGCAACCTGGATTTGATGTGTGTGTCATGTCAGTTGACTGAGGTCACTGCTAGTGGTGTAGAAAGCAAGGGTAGATCATGATTTTTGATTTAGTGACAACTATTGTGATTGGATAATATTGGATTTTTTTTTTTGAAAAGATTTGTTTGTTGAGACAGATGTGATGCTCGGAGCTCCTGTGCAGAGAGCAACTTTTCAATTTTTATTTTTGCTTTCTTATCATTCACATTTGGCCTACAGGCTTCAATGTAGAGTGAATCAAAAAGAGATCTAATTTGAAGCATAGTACAGAACAGAGAACATTATCAGAATGATTTAATGATCTTCCTTTTGTGCAGAAAGATTAGTGATTAAAGTATCAGAGAACAACATTATCAGAGTAGTTTTATGATCTTCCTTTTGTGTGGAAAGGTAAGTGACTATGGTATCATCAAACAGCATTATAAGAATCATATAAATTGTCACCAAAAGTATTTCCTAAAGCCTCTCTTGAGCTTCCATGATGAATTATTACTCAGATGTTTTTCATTAAAAACAAACTTGAATACAAACATTAAGTCTACACACTTCACTGAAGAATGCTAGAAATTATAGAAATAGTCAATGCATACCATCCTTAACAGCATCTTGGAAAGACTCTTTGATATATCTTGAAGTAGGTTTTAATAATTCCAAATTTTGTTTTGTTTCCTCAAATGTGTCTGGAAGTCTGGCAAGCCTTATGCTGTTGACTTTGTGTCCTGAGAGGAATGCATGCAAGACAATGTGTTCACATTCAATGTGGTCTTTATAGCTGTGAAATAAAAAAAAAGGGCAATTAATCCATCAAGTGGTTTTGGCAAATTATGTCGAAAGCATCCATTAGCATAAGAATGGTTTCTTCTTTATTTAATTTTTGCATGAACTTCTGTATCTTGATTCTAAAAAGGTCCTTTGACTTTCAAAATAAAATAAAATTATCACTGATAAAAAGTGAATACTGAAGACATGTTGAAAATTAGACAAATTTAAAACATAATAGAACAATTTTTGGGCCATATCTGTTTACTAATCCTTAGCTTAGACTAGCACAAACCATAATAGTAAGGCCCCCTCCCCAATGAGAATTAAAATCATTAAAACAATTTTACTTATCTAGATTTGTTCAATAATCATTACTACACAGTGAGGTATCTATATTGTTGGGTTACCTCCTCTTAATTTTCAAAACCACTACTAGGAGACTCTCTCAGGACTATAAATACTTGGTGATAATTTTTTCTCACTCTCTTATTACTTTTTTCTGCTTACACATGAACATGTAAGTCTCTCACAGAAAAACACATTCCCTTTTCAGAAACACATGAACAATACTCACACACACACACACACACACATTCAATCACTATACATACTTTGACCCAAAATGGTTTTCACATTTATTTGACACACACATCTTTGTCCCTTGTAACCCTTTATTGTTAATACAATATTATTTGTTTGTATTATATATATATATATATTGGTACTAGTCATTTCTTTACACTTCTTGATGTGGACTCACCTCCTGAGTCTGCCATGTTTGTTGTGGGTATTTCAGGAGACACACGTGTTTATCCCTCAACACATACACCAGCCTGCAACAATTTTATCTAAATTTACTAAGTTTAATTTGCTTTCTTTAATAATTGTTCACATAATACCAAGAGCCACTTTAGGTAGAGGGTTTCTGAATGGGGTTGTTGTATAAACAAGAGGTGGTAAGAAGTACAAATTTTGAAGTTATGCTTGAAAGATAACAGTTAATCCTAGACTTGAATAGGTTAAGATTTTAGTGATTGGAGAAGCATTCTCTCAAGTATATAGAAACAAAATTACAAGTGCAAGGCACCAAGTGAGGATCAAATTGACTAGTGTGTAATAATTACTTGCCAAATTAATTCACTAAACATTACTGTACAGAAAGTTAACCATAAATTACTAAGCTTTAGATTAGTCCGGCACCTAGTGAAGAACAAACTTGCTATACAAGAGTAAGTATCTGCTAGATGAGATTAAACATTGCATTAAAGCAAGTTATTCCCAAATTATTAAACTTTAGCTTAATTTATCACAAGGGTACACATTTAGGTTACCTGGTGAAAATCAATCAACCCTGTAGTAATATCTAAATTTCTGGGATGAGGAGTTATCATTATTTAGATTATTTACAGTCAAACTAACGTCTTCATCTTTGCTAATATCACAGCATTTCAGCCATTGTACCCTCTGGCCTTTTTCAGACACCAGACGATTAAAGCATTGGTTTGTGAATTTGATGGCATAGTAATTGTGAGTTCAATCCTTGGGCTGGGCAGTACAGACTCAGATGAATCAGGACTAGCAATACCTGAGTAGTACTAAATAGAAAATAAAAGAAAACCAAGACGAGATATCCCCAAACATGGGCAAGAGAACAAGAACAATGTACCCCCCACCCCCATAGATAAAATAAAGGGTTCAATTTGAAATTCCCTGAATCAACAGACATCTGAAGAAGAAAACTGCTGCCAAAATGTGATAGTAGCAAAGATGAGGATGTTAGTCCAATTGTAAATAATGTAAATAACAGTAGTAATTGTCTGCTGGATTAGTTTGCTGACAGTGAATCACCTTAAATTAGACAAGATACATGCACAGAGTTTGGTATATTTCCTGCTCAGCACTGTTTTATTGCACCACCATTTTGTTTGCATTGAAGTTTTACTCTTGAAATCTTGGCATTGATCTTAGTTATTATGGACGTTTCTTTGCACTGAGTTGAAAATACTTGAAAATATTAAAGAAAACTTGTAATTATAAAACAGTAAAATAAATTAACCTCATTCACCACAAAAAAAAAAAGAATTTTAAATAAATATTTTTTAATAAGATAGGAGATAATAGTTCTTATAAGTTACTGATTTCACAATCATTTTGTCAATATGAGAAATTGATGAAAATGAAAGAAACTTTCTTTACTTGTTTTCTACTATTATCATCATTATTAGAACTAACTCCATCATGTTATCCTATAGACGCTTACATTCAGAGGATATCTGCCTGATTTAATATATATACAAATTATTGAACAGTTTCCATTCTTTTAATTATATGGTCCAAGGAACCAAGTTAGGTCATTTTAACTATTAATTCACACAAAAATATTGGTACCAAAAAAAACAATGATATACAACAAATATATATTACAGAAATCTCCTTTCAAATATCCAATATACAAATTACTTTGTTAGCAAGTCATTTGTCTTCTATAATACTGGGATTTTATAAAGGAAAGCTTTATAAATTTATGTTTTCAATAATTCTTAAAAGTTAAGTAATCTAAAAGATTGATTCTTTAAAACTGATTTTTACACTATTTATATTTTTCGGTCTATTGTCCTCATCTTTATTGTCATATGAGTGACATTTCAGCCGTTGTACACTCCGACCTACTTCATGTGATATACATTGAAATTTCGAACAGATGTCACCTGAAGAAGCCCAGAGTGTACAACAGTTGAAATGTCATGAATATGACAATAAAGATGAGGACAACACACATGAATATGACAATAAAGATGAGGACAACATTCTGAACATTGTAAATAGTGTAAATAGTTACAATACAGAAATATAGACAGATGTTGATCTTTAAAGATTTTGAATTTCCAAGTAAATCTTACAAATTCTGAAGCTTTTTCAATCCAATTGAATGTTTTTCCGATATCCATGCCACTTTCTTCTGTGCTTCTTTCACTTTCTCTTCCATTTGCTGCTTCAGCTGTAGTTTGATCTCAGAATCAATTTCAAAATCCTAAAAACCATCGAGAAAATTTTTTTTTTTTTTTTACTTGGGTCACAAAAAGACAAAATCTATAAAAAAAAAATAAAGATCTGTACAAAATAAAAGTTAAAGAAAATTAAATTGTAACTGAAGAACAAACCCATTATTACATTGCATTAGAATAGTGGTTCTCAAACTTTTTTTTTTTTCTTTGCTCTGGGCTGCATTTTCAGAATGAAATTTTGCTCATGCCTCACCTAATTTTATGTGATAAAAAATACATTTAAAAAATAAAAAAGAGAGAGGGTTAAAGGGAGATAACTGCTGATTCAAAATCAGAACATTATCATTGATAACTCTCTCCTCCAATTTTCAGACACTAGTTACTATATTCTTAATACTTGATATAATGCAAAAATATCACAATAATAAAATCAGTCAATAATTATTTATAACTATTTATGTTGGGACTCATGCATGTAATTACAAGTATTCCATAATAATATTTTAAATTTTGAAATCATATTTATTTTTGGCATATGAATTTTTTGAAACATTCTAAATCTTTGATTGTCTTTCAATCATTCTGCCTCACCTGCTATCCTCTTCTGCCATACTGTATGCTGCACCGTTTGGGAACCACTGATATAAAGGATCAAGGTAGAATGTCTTTTTGTGGGTGAGGGAAATGACTTAGAAGATTATGTAGTCAGTAGGGCCTGGTATGATTGGCCAAGGTCATTGGTAGTATTGGCTTGATTTAGTTTGATTGATTTTGTTTAGAGGCATATCAACCTCTATGGATTATTTAATGTTGAAATCTAAATATTTTGAACACAATTTTACGTCTTCAGTTAAATATATTTTGAACGTAATTGCTTTCAATTACAGATAAAATGTATTGCTGGTAATTTTACTATATAAAAATGTATTTCTGGTATTTTTACTATAAAAATTTATTTTTATACTTTCATAGTGTTTTGTTTTTGTTTTTTTTTGGGGGGGGGGTCTACTATTTGCCCATAGCTGGGACCCAAACAGGTGCTACCACCCCAGGTCAGGGTGGACCTGGGAACAACATCAATTTAGATGTAGTTCCACACTCCTTAAAACCTCCAATCTCCTGATTAGAGGCCTTGCTGCTGGATGTAGTTTACTGCCAAACCCAAGACTGGGTGGTGTCAGTGACAGCCTGCTTAATCACCTGCAACTGTTATTGAGTGTCATGTGTGGCGTCCTTTTAAGCAGTCAGGGTAGATACATGACTCAGCATATTTGTTGTGCTTTTGCTTCAGCAGCAATGTTCATGATTGACTCCTTTTAAATTGTATTTTATATTTTGGGTGGCGGGATTTGTTTTGTGAGCCAAATGTGATGCTTGGAGCCCCTGCACAGAGAATGACTTTTTATTTTGCTTTATTTTGCTTTGTTAGCGTTCACATCCAGCTGACAAGTTTTGATGTGGAGTGAATCAGAAAGAGATCGAGTTTGGAGTAGAGTTTAACAATAATTGATTGCAACCTGATCAGTTCATCTTATATGTTATGATTTGGAACTGATGTATCAAAAGTTGCAAACATTTTGGCCAACAGTAGTAAATCAAGAATGGCCTATCTTGCTTCAGGCTAACACAAGACTTCATACTTACAAAACAACCCAGCCATAATTAACTCAGATGTTAAGATATTGCTTCCAACTCACCTTTTATCAGATCTGTCTCCAACTGATTATATTTTTTTCCCTAAACTTTTGGTTCATAGCCATACCAACAAATAGACATACCAAATGTCTACTGACATTTTGTTGATTCCCCTCAATCCCAGTTTTTATTATGATGAAATAAATTCACAGCTAAATTATTAACAACATTGTGTGAGATCTGAAGATGCATTGGGATGACTAAAGATGCATTCCAAAAGCTAAGCAGAGTATTAAGAGACAGGAAAAGCTTGTTATAAATAAACAAAAGAGTACTGAAATGTTACACGATATCTGCCCTCCTATATGACAGAAGATGCTGGACTCTCTCCTCAAATATGAAGAAACTTGAAGCAACAGAAATGTGGTTCTACAGAAAGATACCGAGGATACCATAGGCCAGACATAATATTTAACCTCAAGAAGAGACAGTTGAATCTTTCTGGGGCGCAGTAATGAGGAAGGAGGGCTTGGAAAACTTGTTACTCATGGGAAAGATTGAGGGAAAGAGGAAAGCTGTGCATAACATAGTTGATGGGCTTGAGTAAATGAATAGTAGAACAGGTTTGGGAGAAATAACAAAAAAACAGGAAGATGTGGAGAGCCAGTATCGTCTAGATTCTGAAGGAACACAGCACATAAGAGAAGAAGTGTCTATTTTAATGGTGCATACTTTGGCCAAAAAATTTGTGTTTGAACTATTTTAAAGCTTCTGCTTTGAAACTTCCTTTTATTTCATTCCAATATAATCATTAATTAATATTTAATCAATCCTGTCTCCGTTCACTCTGTCTCCATACATTTTATTTACCATTTGTACCTTTTCTATTCATTTGTATTGCTTTTCTATAAACAATTTAAGTCCATTTAGAGGCCATATATTTCTGAGGACAATTGTATTATTATTTTTAGTTAGTTTCATCAAGACTACAAACTTGGACAAATTATGAATAAGTAAAACAAACCTTCTGACTGAATCTGAAATATTCAGGAAGAAGTTCATTTTGGTCCAGCAGGTGTTTGAAATCCCTTCGTAAAAGAGCAATCTGAATGCGGACTTCTTCCTTCTTCTGATGTGCATGTGCCAACATTTTATCATATTCAGCTTTTTGTTTGGCATCTTCAATGCTAAATAGAAACAATTAATAACGCAAAAGTTCACTCTCAAAAAAACACACAAAGTACACAAGTTTTTGTTATTGTGAATAAAAGTTTGTTCATTTTAATGACATTCAAGAAATTATAAACATTTTTTTAATTGTCACACCCCAATGTGATAGGGAGTTAACTAGAATGAGAAGACTTTAATGTGGATGACTGAGGAAAGAACAAAAATGAACAGGGTTCTAGAAAACAGAAGATTATGATGGATGCTGTATTTAAATTTTTGAAGATTGTAGTTATCAGAGAAACAGAAAATCGGAAGGGAGTTCCCCAGTGAGAAGTGCGAGAAAAGAAATTGTTAGAGTAGAAGTGGCAATTGTATCTAGCGAGTTCAACAGTAAAATGGTGTGACCTAGTTGCCAATCTAGTACATACACTCAATTCTCTTTTTGCACGGTTTTGAAATAACACAGTCCAACAAAAAGAACCAATTACTTTTTTTTGCACTATTTTTTTTTTACTTTAACACGTTTTAAACACCTGTCTTTGTGTGACCACCAAATTTATTGCAAGTGGCAAGTAAACGATTAAGTAACATCAATCAATTATAATTAACAAAATGCCAAAACTCTATGTAACTTGATTAAGTAACAATTTACCTAAGTAAAATAGAATCCAATCTATTCTTTCCATATCTCCCATTCTCTGGTGTGGGCAGACCTATGCACTGTATATACCTCTGGCTGCATGTAACTGACCCATCAGATTGTGTGCAACAGCAGTCATTAGATCTAATATGAACGATGTGTCACTTGTTTCATCCTCCGCTATAGTTTTTATGTGTGTTCACGATAGAGATAACCTACCCCAAAATGTCAGTTGACACATCTAAGAAAAATAAAAGAGCATCAACTTCTTTGGAGACCAAGATCAATATTTTGGATGATTGTCTCCATAAGGATGAAAATGCAGTGTCCTTGGGTAGAGCTTTCTGCCTGAATGAAACTACAATAAGAACAATCTAAAGGAATGATGCTGCCATTAGAAGATCTGTAGCTTCTGGAACAAAATTATCTGCCAGGTCATTGTCATATACAAGAGACATGATTCAAGAACAAAATGGAGAAAGCTTTAATAATATGGATAGAAGAAAACAATCAAAAATGGATACCAGTAGATGGTAAAACCATAACACAGATGGCATTACGATTTTACAAGAAGATTAATGATCTGGAGTCATCAAATGCGTGACACCTGTCTAGTGATAAAAAGAATGAATTTGCTGCAAATCAAATACAGGACGGCTTACAAAATTCCTAGAAAGAAAGACACTGCATAATATAAAAATTGAGAGGTGAATATTTCATCACAAGATAAGACTGATGCTGAAGAATTTCATCCAAAACTCACCAAAATAATTGAAGGAGGCGGTTACATTTCAGACCAAGTTTTTAACACTCTTTTGGGAAAAAATGCCAAACGAAACATATATAGTAAAATCAGAGAAAAGTTCCAGTAGTTTTAAGGCAGCTAAAGATGATGTAACTTTCTTATTATGTAGCAATGTTTCATGAGATTGTTTGTTAAAATGGTTATTAATTAATCGATCAGTTCGTCTGCATGCAATGAAAGGCATAAACTAAATTACCAATTCATTGGAGAAGCAATAAAAAATCATGGATGACAGCAGAAATATTTACTGAATGGTTTAACAACTGCTTCTTTCCTGAAGTAAGAAGATAAAGGTCTTGAGTTTAAAATTTTTTTTGCTTATAGACAATACACTCGGTCATCCAGATTTGGAACACCTGAATGTAAGTTATTCTTGCCATACAACAATGCTAATTCAACCACTTGATCAGAGTATAATTTCAACATTCAAATCATATTATATCCATTGAACATTTTAATATATTATAGATGAACTATAAAAAGATGGTACACTTTCAATCATTTAAGCATAGAAAAAATTTACTATAATTAATTGTTAAATATGCTACCATGGCTTTATCCAAATTAAAGTCATCCACCCTAAATGCATGCTGGAGATCCCTTTGACCAGAATGTGTAAAGCCTTAAAATCTTGTATCTAATATAAATACAAATGAATTACATTTTGATATCATCACTTTGTCACATCAAATTGGCAGAGAAGGTTTTGAAGAATTAACAACTGAAGATATTGCAGAATTAACAATTAATGAAACTCTTAATGAAGAACAAATTACAGAGAGTATTTTAGAGAATGTATATGATTCCATGTTAGTTCACTGTAGTGATGATGAAGAAGTGGCTCCACTATTTGCAAGTACAATTCTAGAATGGCTACAAATAGCCAATAAACTTGGAAATCATTTTCTTACAAATGATAACAATGTTGAATGAGGCACGCAATCCCAACGTGATTTGAAAATGATTATGACACATTATGAAGAATCTTATAAAGAACTAACAAAAAGAAAATCACAGCATCTGATAACTGAATTCGTATTCAAAACCAGTGAAACAAATGATACAAGATGTTAATTTTATTCACGATACACATGAAGATTTATTGCCATTAAATATTTCCAGTGATGAGAGTGATTTTGCGCCACTGAAATCCAACAGAAAGCGGCCATGTTTACTGTCTAGTAGTGACACTGAATGATTATGTTATATATATATATATATATATGCATGTATAAATAAAAAATTCAATTTATTTGTATATGAAAATTAACATTTTTTTATTATCTGTATTTGGATGGAACCTATCTCATATATATATATATATATATATATATATATATATATAATTATTTATTTGAATATTACAACATAAATATGTTATAAAATCACGACAAAAATAGCCATTTTGTTTCAACACTTCTGGTGTCTTATCAAGTGATGATGTAGAATATAGAATAAATGGTTTTAAAAGTTTCAAATTAATTAACGATCCTTAGTAACGCTGTTACATAAATGGTAACGCTGTTAAATAAATGGTTTTAAAAGTTTCAAATTAATTAACGATCCTTAGTAACGCTGTTACATAAGCTAGAATGACCAATCAAAATACAAGTATAGGGTAATTCGAAAAATTTGACAACTAAGCAAGGTTATCATAGATATTAAAAGATTTATAAAATTTGAAATTAAAATTAAAAGTAAAAAATTAAAAATTACCTATTTAGAAATCTAAATCAAATCTCTATTAAGTTTTAAATTGTAGAATTACCGAGGAGAAAAAATATAAAAAAATAAAAATAAAAGATATATATGCTATTTAATTTATATTTTCATTGAAATTATGTTAAAAGGGATATTCAGAACCCCAGACAGAAATGTATACACTTTTAGTTTCATTTCAACATGTTAGTCGCCTCTCACGCGAAATCATTCGAACATACGCAGATTATAATACATAAGCGCTCAGACGTATTTAGATATATACACACACATAAAAAATATCTACACCACATACAACCACACATACGCAAATGCACTTTCTTTACACATAGACATCAATACACACAGGCACATACATCTACATTCACTATGACCTAGACGGTCAGATGTCATAGCTAAAAGTGAATATATTCGTGGCTTAATATGTTATTAAACGAATTTTAACTTGAAATATAACTAATCCGGTCAAATATATATAGATAAAAATTCAAACAAATAAATATATATAAATATATATATATACATTTTTAAATTATATAGTTTTCGACACATTACAGACAAAAGTAAATAACCACCTCCATATATAATTGTACATTCACACATACGCATACAAATCAACACATGCATCTGCATATTCATATATACGCATAATAGGTACGCATATATAGACATACGCACATAGACATACATATAGATAAGCACATATAAATATATCGACCCATACGTCAACGTAGAAAAGTAAATAAAGCAAGTAAAGAAATATATACATAAAGATGCAACTATACAAATACATACATACATACACATACACATTTAGATGTACATACATACGCACACATACATATATGCATATAAACTAAATATATACACAGACATTTACAAATACATGTATATACATGAAAAATCAAACAAACTTAAATTAAAACGATATAAATATAAAAATGCATATACACATCAGCTTGTACATATATATACACACATACATACGCAACTACACATATATATATATATATGCACATACATACATACATATATATATACACATATATCTACACACATACATACACATATACATACACACATACATACATATATATACGTACATACATGCGTACATACATACATACATACATATATATATATATATATATATATATATATATACACACACATACATATACACATAAACATGTAGACACATACACACAAAAGGGAAAGGAATAAGTATACAGAGACCAACTTATATTCTAATAATATTCCAACAATATTATGATAAAATATATTAAAAGTTTATCATAATTTAAGAAAAGAACAACGGTCTATAAGCAATTAAAGGTTCCTTATCAACAAAAGTAGATTTTAGTTTGTATCTATGATACACTCCAAGACACTAAAGCATACATACAAATACACATACGACACACAAACATACATCCATATATACATAAATATCTAATCATATATAAATACCCATATCAACACATCCAGATATACAGTACACCAACAGTCGAGCGCATACATATAAACACCTACACACATATATATATATGTACACCCATATACATACATACATATATACATATATATATATATACATATTTAAACATACACACATATACATATATATGCATATACAAACATATACATACACATATATACATACATACTACATATACACACACATATGCACACTCACACATACATACATATGCACATGTATACACATATCTACACACACACAAGTACACATATATATCTCTATATACCCAAACATATACTTACACATTTAGTGGTAGACACTTACCAGAATTTACACCCCTACTCGTACACATAAACAGGTTAACATATGATAGATGCCAATATACACAACCATATACCTTCATATAAAAAAAAACCCTTACATATATATACCCCTATATACACACATACACATCCAACAGTAGAAACAACCCTACATAACATACAAATATATACATACAAATACAGACACGTATAATACTTTGTAAGACCACAGTACACATTCATATCGATCTGGCGACCATCATGCTAAAAAGGTAATAGTCTATTAAGTTTAACTTATCGTTATCATTGAAAGTATATGATCTCTATACTAAGTTAAATTTAAAACGATGTTTACAGTTAACTGTTAGTTCATATCTTTGATTTAAAAGATCAGTCTTATTTTTAAATCTAATTATTTCAAGTTTCTCGTTAAGGCATAGGTAACACGGGGCATATAGGGAGTTACATGTCCGGGCCTTTCTAATTAATTTCCATTTAACCTTAGGTGTTTTCTCTTTTTCTTTTAGACTCCAAAAGTATTTGGATAATGAAGTCATATATTTATAGTTACTATTATTAAAAGATTGCATATGACCCCGCCAGCGTTCCTTGAATGGTCTCATGGTGCAACCTATGTAGAATTTCTTTATATTTGGATTTTCTAGTGTTGATATTGTACTGAGATAAACTACAGAGCTAGTTAAACAATTATTTTTTAGTGGACAATTATTGGGATTCCTACAGTTACATGATTTATTATTTGTGTCATTTTGCTTAGTGTTGCTTTTCGCAACATTGTGGGTTGTCAGGCTCTCCGAATCCGTATACTTGCTGAATATACTATTGTTATGTTTTTTAATTATTTTCTCTAGGTTATCTGCACAACTATAGCTTATCTTAAGAGTATTGGAGTTAAATATTTTACTAAGTGAGTTGGTTTCAGATTTGGGGAAATGTTTTTAATGAGGTTTAGAAACAGGTGCCCAAATTTAGTTTTAACCATAATGTTAAAAGGGGGAGTATACCATATGATTTTTCTAGATCTCTTTCTACCATTATTGTTGCTATTTATAGGGCTTTTATATTGAATATTTTTGTATCCACTATTTTTAAGTGCAGAATTGTAAAGGTCTCTATGTTTATTAAAAATATCTCTGTTTGAAGAGTTATTACTGATCCTACATTCAATAGAATAGGGTATGTGTTTGATGATTGCAGGGGGGTGGTTAGAATTTGGATGTACGTATATTGGATTGGAATTAATTTTTACATATGGTTGGTATGTGTTGCTGGTGAGGTCTAGGGTAACGTCTAGGAAGTCTACTTGTTTAACATTAGTGGTAACAATTACTGTGAGACCTAGATCCTTAAATACCTTATGTATCATTTTTCTAATACGATCTACTTTAATTTTAGTGGAATTCTTTATATGATATGTACACTGTATACATTTTTTTACATGGTTTTAGTTTGCATGACAGTCTCTGGAACATATCCCCCATGCAAAAAGAGAATTGAGTGTACTTAAATTCATGTAGTCAGGGAACCAGGAAAAAAGCTCATCAGAATAATTGCCATGAAAATATCTGTAGAAAAGATGTGGGGAAGTCACATCACATTCATGAGAAAGTGATTGAAGTTGAGATTTCTGGTATTCAGTATCAATTACAATATGGACCTTTCTTTAAATTTTGTCAAGAATCTAGAGATGTGCAGCAGGAGTACCAGACCAGATATGGTAACAGTATTCAATGCACAGACAAATGGTAGAGAAAAAATACTTTCCTTGCAGCAAACATAGCAATTGATTCAATATAGTTGCTCCAGTTCATGTCAGTGGAAAACGTCTTATGATCTTAACCATTTGCTATTTTTTCATGACAATTTTTTTTAATCAATTCACCCCAAGCAAAGAACTAGGATGCAAAGGGTTACTGATTGTTAGAGAATATGAGAAAAAAATTACTATTAAGGAGAGAGGGCCATAAAAGAACAAGAATTAAGAAGACAAAAGATAACAATTGATATTGCACTTAAATTTTTGAAGATCAAAGTTGGCTGGGAAGTAAGAAGCCCGAAGACAGTTCCATGAGCAAGAAGTGTGATAGGAGAAACGCTTAGCATAGAACATACAGTTGCATCTAGTCATTTCAACTGTAAAATGATGAGACCTTGCCACCAATCTCATACTGCACTTAAATTCATAGAGCCTAGGTACCATAGAGAGAAAGTTCATCAGGACAATTATCATGAAAGTATTTATAGAAAAGTCACAGGGAAGCTACATTATAGTGGTGGGAAAGTGACTGAAGCCAAAATGCCAGGTCAGGACCAATAATATTGCAGATTCTTCTTTAAATTTTATCAAGAATCTGTAAATATATAGCGAGAACACAAGACTAGCTGTGGCAGCAATATTCAACACAAGGACAAATGGTAGACTTATAAATATTTAAGATAGAATCTGGCTAGAAAAATTGTCTAGCATGACATAGTGAACCAAATTTCTTAGCTGTGGAGTTAGCAATTGATCCCATATCCTTTTCCCACTTCATGTTTGCTTAAAACATTAGTCCAAGAAGGCACAATGAATCACTTTCATTTAATTCTTTTAAAATATTGACTGACAAATGATAATTATGAGTACCTAAGTAAACTATCTTCAATATAAAAAAATCTTCAATATATTTTCTTTGTGACAAGCATAAAACTATTTGAATAAAAGAATTAATATTTTTTACATTCATTTCAATAAAATATTATTCTCTCAAAATAAAATAATTATTTCCTCAAAAACCAAAGCAAATATAAACCAAATGGCAAGTGAATTTATTAGATTAAAAATCATAACTGCACCAATAAAAATGTGTTATATGTTATTTCCTGTATTATGAGGAAAAGAAACAAAAAAGGGAGATAACAATAAGTATTCTTAGGTAATTGGATGTCTGTTTTATACTTGGCTGTTCACTGAAACAATGTTCTTGGGCAACAAAAGTAACCCCAAGTTATTTGAATGCAAAAGGGAAGAAGAAAATTCAAGCTTAACAAGATAAAAAATGCATCTAAAATTTGTGTCCCAAAATAATTGCTTGATTTAGTGAATAATTTGCAGGATAAAAAAAGTGTTAAAAAGAAAATTTAAAAGACCAACCTGTAAGCCTTTGGATCTTCAATATCATCAACTGTGTGTTTTTCCTTTAAAGGAAGAAAAAGTAAAGAAAGAAGGTCAGATTTTAAAATCAAATTTGGATAAAAATCTGTTCAAAATTAAAGCTTTAAAATGTGTTTCATCTGATGGAGATGAAGCTGTTTTAATAGACAAATGCAAAGATGGAAATGGGATGTGAATGATTTAAACAGAACATAACAATCAGTGAAAATAAATGAAATAAAGAATGAATCAGGATTTTAAAATTGACTATTTATACTGGCTGAAAATATATAAAACTGGAATTTTTTTGCAATACACTAATACGGGTTGAAATCTAGTAGTATTTAGTATTTTTAAAGTCATCAATAACATTTTTTGTCAAGATTTATTAACTCTACATTTCATTCAGTTTCACAAACAAAATTTCATTCAATTTCGCAAATAAAATTGCAATATTGTTTTTTGCATATCTTTTCTTTAATTTTTTATATTTCATGGCAATCCATGAAATACAAAAACTTAAAGATATGCAAAAAACAATATTGCAATTTTATTAAATAAGTCTTTGTTACGATAACTTGTGTTTTTATGCTAGCACAATCATCAAAGGCTCCCGAGTAGATCATATAGATTATATAATGATAATTATGGCACATTTAGTGCATGAAATGTAATAACTATTATGGAACAAAGGTGATCTTAAGCTAACTTAAGAATCAAACCTGAATCACCTGTAAAGTACTATGCATTAAAACTGACACTTTAGCAATTTAGAATGAGAAAAAAATTATAGGCGTACGTGAAGAATAAGATTAATAGTATTTCATACTAATGTATTTCTTTAATTACTCTACCCTCACATAACATTTTTATACCTAGTCACGACTTGTATCTGTATTTTGAATATAAATAGAACATCTTTTATGTGTAGATACTGAAAAATCAATAATAACTTGTATACTAAACACAGAGTACAAAGAGGAAACATTGCAGTCTGATGTGACCTATTGTTATTCTTGGGCAGCAATTGGCCATTGCTTGTAAAGAGATGATGTCATCAACATTAAATATTCATAGAACAAACTAAAATAGTTCATGCTTTGTTGTATGGCTGTTCTCAACAGATATTTTCCACTGTGAGGCTTAGAAATACTTTATGAATTATATAAAACAACTTCCCAAATGTATTTCAGGAAACGATTTACTCTGATTTATTTCTTATCAGATCCACTTTTACTTTTGTTGAGCAGCAACAATTATCTTGAGTTTATCTTTTGTATTTATTAAATGAAGAAATTTTAATTATTATTAATTTTTACTGGTATTTCTGTCATCTTATTTTGGGGCTGCAATAAAAAGCAAACTAACAATTAAGACAAAATAAATACTAGTTAAAATTAGCAACAAGAATTGACCTATTTTGTTAAAATACCAAGTGCTTCTGCTATATATCTTGGGATTCTTAACAAAATCCCAAGAAGAATCTGCAATGTTACTGGTCCTGACTTGGCATCTTGGCTTCAATCACTTTCCAACAAACATAACATGGTTTTTGTGCATTTTCTGTAAATATTTTCATGGCAATTGTTTTGATGAGCTTTTATCTTTGGTACTCTGACTGGCAGTCTTATTGGTTTACTGATAAGTCTTAGCCTATGTTCTATTCTAACAATTTCTTCTCTCTCGCACTTCTCACTTGTGGAACTCTCTTCTGGCTTCTTGCTTTCCTATAAACTATAATCTTCAAATATTTAAACAGAATGTCAGTTGCCATTCAAAAATTGTCTTTTTGAATCCTGCTCTTTTATTGTCCTCTCTTGTCACTCACATTTTCTCATTTACTTAGGTTTTTGGGCAACAATCATGACACTACACAATATAGACATAAGAAAATCTCACTGAAAGCCACAGTATAAAACAAGATAAAGAAAAACAGATTCTGGTGACCTTTTACAAGCTGCCACACATTTGTTACTCGAGATACTTGTTACATGAAAAAAAATAACAGACAAGATAGTATCATTAATGTCAGTAGACATTACAATAAATATGTTGAATATATAGTTTTATTTTAAAAGGGATAAGATTCAAATAAATCATTAGAAATATCAGAGAATTTTAAACTTTTTCTTGAATTGCCTCTTGTCAATAATA
Organism: Acanthosepion esculentum; assembly: GCA_964036315.1. Taxonomy (NCBI): domain Eukaryota; kingdom Metazoa; phylum Mollusca; class Cephalopoda; order Sepiida; family Sepiidae; genus Acanthosepion; species Acanthosepion esculentum. The sequence goes on along the minus strand of OZ038491.1, from coordinate 51,679,197 downwards.
GTTCAAAATATAACAAGAGGGAATGAAGCAATAATTTAAATTAAATATGAATGAGAAGTAAATTCCAGAATATGTACACAAAGTACATATGCCTTAATAGACTATAAACAATTCTCAGAATTTTCCAAAAAACCTTGATACATAATAAACAATTCTCAAAATTTTACAAAACAAAAAACAAAAAAAACTTGATAATAAACAATTCTCAAAATTTTGCAAAAAAATTAAATTACTATTTTTTATTACATTTAGGATGCATCTGTTATGAAGATATTCATTATTTCTTCAAAGGCAAAGTGTGTCTATTAAATAATTTGGAAGATATTACTTACATTGTCGTAAATAAGAGATTGACTCTGAGACTTCTTTACGGCACCATATTTGTTTACGGCCCTTTCTCTGGATTACGACAATCAGCCATATTCAAGAATAAGAGGAGCATGTGATGTGAACCCTGCTTGTATTTTGCCGAATAAAACTTGGATTAACTTATCTTCCGAGTCTCAGTCTTCATTCTTGACATACATATTAACCTATTAATGCTGGGTCATTTTAGTAGACAGAGGGCATTAATAAGTTACTAGTAGAAATCTATCACTATTTTTTTTACAAACCTATAAGTAATCATATTTTTTATAATACCAAATTTTTGTTGTAAATTTTATAATATTGGATATATGATGGACATTAATGGGTTAATATATGTTGCTTAGTTTAAAAAATTACTATGTCAACAATACATGAACATCTACTGCAATTAACTTTATTCAGTGATTTTTCTAAATGAGATCAAAATTAACAATTTTAGTATAATACAAACTGAATTTAATTTTTAGTATAAGACAAACTGAATTTATTTTTTTGTATACTACAAACTGAATTTAATTTTTAGTATAATACAAACTGAATTTAATCTCTGGAATGAATGAATGAATTGATTTGTTTTTTTACAGCTTATCAACATTTTGCAGGTTATTTAAAGCCAGAAAATGTTTTTAGATTGTAAGAAGTTTTGGGAGATAATAATGATTTACTGATACAAGTCTTACTAATTAACCCATTGCTGGGCAGGGAGAAGTGGTAAATTCATACCTTCCCCAAGGGTGTAAGTGAAAATAACGAGCCTAATTGGAATTGGAACTCAGTTCTCCAATCTCAAATTCTGAGCCATTATCCATTACACTACTCACACATCCAAGCTTACAGCACCTGGTATTCCCAAGTGGTCACCCATCTAGGTAATGACCACGCCCAATGTTGCTTAACTTTGGTGATCGTACGTGAACTGGGGTTTTAACGGGATATGGCCGTAAACCTTAATCTCTGGAATACAAGTTGAAAAGTTTACATAGGATAATTTAATATATATTTTCATTTTTGAATCCTTATAAATATTTATATATTTAATATATAATCTTGTCGGGGTGGTAGCACCTGTTAGGGTTCCAGCTATGGTCAAATAGCTAACCTCCAAACTGGGCTCAAAACACTATGAAAGTATAAAAATACATTTTATAGTAAAAATTCCAGCAATAGATTTTAATAGTAAAAAAAAAAAAAATTCCAAACCTCCCAAGAAAACTAAATTTTGGCATTAAATGACCCAGGAAGCAGGAAGTGTAATAGAAGACACTGTTAGCAAAGAACTTACGATTGAAAAATTCACACCATCATGACTATTCCAAGATGACATTTATATCTGATATAAAAGAGCATTTCATGGAACTTATATTTGAACCAATTTTGGCTATCCAAATATTTTAAAGCTCAGTTAACACAAATTCATTTATTTTATTTGTAAATGTTCACTTTTTAATACACCATTGTATACTAAATGCCCTGTTGAAACAAACTCCTATTTGTAAACTTAAATTTGACAAAAAGCAAACTATTCACAAGATGGCAGCTTTAAAATTTCATAATGAAATTATTAATGAAAGAGAAAATTCACCCAAAGTAAGGCAATAATGCCACTAAGACACAAGGGGTTACTGGGAGTGAAAGAGAATGAGAAGACTTTAGAAGGAACTGGAAACCCAATCCTAAAAAGGAAATAAGGGATAAACCTCTACTCCTGTTCAAAAAAATTGGGAAAGAGTGTGAGCCAGATAATAGGTGAACCTATGTTCTCAGATATTTCTTCAAGGCTGTCTTTAGCAAAATACCCTCTTTCTCCACATCCCTTCCTTTACCACTCCTATCTGCTCTTCCTTCAACCCTTCTGTAACCCCATGCGTGATAGTGGCCACCGGCCTTGCTTGGGGTGATACGCTTAAAAAAAAAAAAAAAAAAAAAAAAAAAATACCCAATAGAAAAGTTCACAGCTTGTAAAATAAACACACTATATATTAACTTATAAAAAGTTCATTGCCATCAAATGGGAAATTATTAATAAAAAGAATAATTTTCTTTTCTAATTGTTGCCATCTTCATATCTGCAGAAATAGAGACAGGCCTTCTCCATTGCACACATAATAAAGAATTAAGTTATACCCTGATGTCTGTAGTTAATATCTCCAGGCATATTTTCCAAATAAAGATCTTGTGTTACTTTTCATCTCATGAGTGTATATTGGCAAATACACATAATGAATGAATTCAATGGAAAAAATTACTTGGTATTTTTTTATTCCTTCTTTTAGTTCATGTTTTGTAAGCCTTGTCATTGGGGAGGGAATGTAAAAATCAGGTATCATGAACTTTAACATCCAAAACTAATTTCAGAAGTTAAAAATAAAAACAGTGTCCAAGACAAAATATATTTTAAGCAATCTGTATTATCATAATATTTAGAAAAGAAGACAAACATTCATCAACTGGTGCTACAGAATCCCAAACCAAGAATTTTCACAATTAACAAAAATCATATCACTTGAAGAATTCCATCAGCCGCAACAACTAAAATGGATGGCACCTATAACTAGAAGGAAAAATAATGTTACAATCAAGATGTTGACTTTCCACACTAACTTAAACAAAGGTTTAGGAAGGAAACTCCCATCAATATTAGAAAGATCGATAACAGTGGACTTGAGAAATTTAATTTCCTGAAAAACTGTTTTAAGACAAACATTTTAGAAATATGCTAACCATTCGATCAATAAATGCTGAATATTTCCAGTGTGGTAACGACTAATCTCATCATTACTTTTTAAAAAATTGATAACTGAATCAAGTCCCAGAAGCATGTAAAAATATGCTTGTTTAGAGATTTGAGAAACTTTTCAAATGTAAGTAGATTTTGTCTGTTGTTGCCAGCAAGACAATATACTGAAAGTTGTTATCAACCCACTCACAGCAAAGAGCCTCTATAATGGTATGACTGGATAATATGAGTTCATCTACCATGAACTCATTATCTGGTCATATAATATGCATTTGACATATGACATTTGTCATATATGCATTTGACATATTTCTGGGCTTTGGACAATGGCATGTTTTAGGTGATTTATATAGGACTTGGAAAAATAGGAATCTTTGGACACTATTTATATTTTTATTCTGAAATTAGTTTCATAAGACCCTAAAAATTTTCAAGGTGAAAATATTATGTTGTAATAGCAATGCTTTCAAATGTTCCATTATATAAGACAGAAATTTTGTTACTGTATTTGTCTTTTATTTTGTTGTTGTTATAATATACAAATAATTGTAAAAGGAATTCTGAAAAGTATTCAGGTCAGTCCCAAAGCCCTTAAAAAAAAAACAAAAAAAAAACATCTTGATATTATAAGCTATTTGAAATGGGTCTGGCTGATAAGTTTTCAGCACCCCTCTTATATTTTATTCATATTTAACCATTTTCCAACTATGATCAGAGCATATTTTTAAAAAGTATTTAAAAAAAAACCTAAAATACATTCTTTGTTAAGCCATTATGATTTAGGGAAAGATCATGTGTAAGAACTTTTCACTACCCCCTTGTTTTCATGCTTCATGTTTCTGTTTCACGTATATGATCAGATCAACATCAAATTAATTTTATAGGAAAAAAAAAAGAACTTGGTTTCATTATTTTTCTTAAAGTCATCCGAGTTGTTTGTTTTCTTTTTTTTTATTCAGATTATTAGATTCCAATAAAAGGTATTTTTTTTAATAATCTTTCTGTAAAATGACCAAAACAAGACCAGGAAATTCAACAGAAAACAAAACAGAAAAAAAAACAAATTGTGAGAAATATGACAGCATAACTTACTTTTTCTCTTGGTGACATCATCTTTGCTTGATGGATTTTCTCCAATACTCTCTCTTGGCTCATATAGATAAAAACAAAAATGTTTGCATCTGCCCCAGTAGACAGCAGCACGTTATTATCATAGCTGACCACAAGGTTAGTCACATGACCATAATCAGAGTCATGGACACCAAGCTCCCAGTAAGGTCCCAGTTCCTTCAGAGAGTAGGGTGTTGGCAACTGATGTATACGGATCTTACCATTGAGAAACCCAAGCAGCAATTGTGCTCCTTCATGGCTGCCAAAAAGGAAGCAGGTGTACATCAATAATTGAAAACGGAAGAGGAGGAAGAAATAAGAAAGGCATACAAAAGGTCTTTACTGATGAATTAATGAGGATTTTTCATTTATTATTACCAATTCAAATCAGAGACAAACCCAAGCAAGTATAGCTTTTGTTAGTGCATGAATTAGTTACAACTAAAAAAAGACCTCAAAATTGGCTCAGTCTCAAAAGATATTCAAAGGCTTCAGAAAAACACTCGGACAGTGGCTCGGTGAATGTTGTTCTCAAAGGAAGCTATTTAACTCCAGCTCAGCAAATGGAATTTACACTCATCCTCACTAACAGGTAAAAAATATTATTTTATTCAGAAATTTAGTTTTGATTTTATATGCTAAATGTTGAATGCAATATGTTTCAAAACATTTGAAATCATGTTAATACATATTAATGTCATAATTTTCTGCAATGAGAGTTTATTTGAGGGATTCAAAATAAAAATCTTTATTGGACATTACTTGAACATTATTTGAAAAGGTTTTATACATATAAGGGGCTGCTGAAATGATCTCAGCCAAAGTCACATACAAAAAACTGACAGACGATCAAGGATCAGATATTTTTGAAAGTATTTCTTTGTTTGGCCAATAATTTTTCATGACTCTCCTTGCACACATACACACACACAGAGACATATAAAAAAAATGCACAGTAAGTGCTGGTAATAATAAAAAAAACAGTGCTTGATGTCAGACAACAGAGCTAAGATTTATATTAAGAAGAATTATATATCTATTCCTCACTACTCAATGCTACTTAAAATTTGATGCACATAGCAATTGTCAGGCAAAATTAAAACTGTCTGACTTAACACTTCTTTATTTAAAGGCTACTAGCAAAATAATGGAGTAATCCATTTTCATACTGGAGTGAAGTGGAGAAGCATTTTTCCCAAAAAATAGCCGCTTTCTTCTGTACAATCTTGCAAACATGAATTCTCTGCACTGTGGTTCTGTGTGGGCCCAGAAATGCTTTATGTTGAACAGGTTGCCACTTTCTTGTATCTAGATGTACATACTGTCCTTGTAATCCATTTCTTCTGTAGCCTGTTTCAACATTATGCTCAGGAATATAAAAACATTTTAAGGGTCAGAAGACAGCCTTGCATGATGCTGTTTTTGATTGGGAACAGTTAGATGTGGTTTCAAGATTTGATTTGTGTAAGTTAGAACAGGGTCAGAAACTTTAGAGGTTAACCTAAGTTTTCCATGATTATCTACAGGTTTGATCTGCTTACTATATCAAATGTTTTTGTCAGGTCAACCAAAGTGATAACCAGCTCTTTATTTTATGTGTCATTTTTCTTGAATTTGCCTTAGAGCAAATACCATGTTGGTCATACCCCAGTTCGCTCTAAAATTTGAGTTAATGCTTTAATAATATTCTCACTAGGATATTAATGCTTTGTTTAATAGTATTCTCACTAGGATATTAATGCTTTGTTTAATAGTATTCTCACTAGGATATTAATGCTTTGTTTAATAGTATTCTCACTAGGATATTAATGCTTTGTTTAATAGTATTCTCACTAGGATATTGCTTGCATTCAAAAGCAAAAGTTCAACTTAGATCCTTTGTTTTTGTAAAGGTGTAGGATATCTGCATCCTTGAAGTTCTGGGATAGTTTAATCCTGATCCAGACACCTGACAAAGAATTTATGGATCTTTTTATAAAGAGCAGAACTGTGGCATTTCCAAATCTCTGGATTTATTGATTTATTTGCTTTTTACAGCTTATCAACCTTTTGCAGGTTACTTAAAGCAAGAAAATGTTTTTAGATTGTATGAACGTTTTGGGATAATAATGATTTAGTGATACAAGTCTTACTAACTAACCAACAACTTGGGGGAGAACAGGTGGAATCAGACCCTTCCCAAAGGTATTTGCGCATAAGTGAATATAATGAACCTGACTGGAATTAGAACTCTGCTCTCCAATTTCCAATTCCAAGCCATTACAATACCGGCACATCCATATACAGCACCTGGTATTCCCAAGCTGCCATCCATCTAGCTACTGACCAAGCTCAATATTGCTTAACTTCAGTGAACATACGAGAACCAATGTTTCAACATGATATGGCCATAAAACCCCAAATCTCTGGAGCTCTGCCATCAACACATACAGCCTTACCATATTTTGGCAGTTTAATTGATTCCTTAATTTCTCATGGGGCTCAAATAAATTCTGTTTGTTGGTTGTTGCTCCAATGTGATTCAATTTTGTTGAAGAGAGAAAGGAAATGCTTAAACCAGTGATTTATTTATCTTTGTCAGTAGTGAGTATGACAGAGTTGGTTTTGAGTCATGTAGTTGGAGCTATATGCTACATTTAAGATTTTATAAAAAAAACTTTTTTTAAGTTGCCAATGTTGATAAAAATGCTGTCACTTGTTTTGCTTATTGCAGAGGTCACACTGAAAAGTGTGACATCTGTGGTAGAAATCAGTTTTCTTTCTTGGACATGATGGTTGAGTGAGGTGTAGTTGGTGTTTGGCTGCCTTTACTAGCCAGAGATTTGTTTTGTTACTTTTGTTAAAGCAGTCTTGATATTTTTTACTTGAGGAAAAACTCAGTAGTTGTTTAGAGGTCTCTTAGATGGTGGATTTCATATGTTCCCAGAAGGCATTAGATAAAAGCTTTCTCCAGACAGCTGATGGCCTCCACTCAAGATTCCAGCTTCTCTTCACTTCTTGTTTTTTTTTTTAATTTTTATTTTTTATTTTGAAGGAGGCTGATCCTGATTGTCTTTTGGGGGGGTGCTCCATTCACCTTACATTAAGGCTTGAAATGGAAACCAAGTTTACAGCAGTTGAGGCAGGTTGACATTCCACACAGAGCCTCATGCTCGTTTGGTGGATATCTTTTAGGTCTGTAGTGATAGCAACAAATAAATTACTAAATAACCTCCAACCCTTATTGCTACACTATGTAATATTCTGGATCCAAAATAATAAATAGTTAATAATAAAAGAAAATTTTAAAAGTTAAGCAATAAAAATTCTTTAAAATACAGATAAGAATGGTAAAGTTAAATTATTTAAAAAATAGTTAAATAAATATAGAATACTCCCATGATGCAATAGAACAGGTGTTTTACCACCAAATGAAACAAAAACCAAAAATATCTCTTCATTATTTAATGGTTGAAGGAGGCAGATATCCTGGATAAAACATGTTGCCACCAACAGAGAAGTAAAAGTTCTTCATTTCTGTATAGATATATGTTCTTTAAAATATACAATCATTTCTCTGAAATGTATACTAAAGCATTTTATCATTTTTGTCTATGCTTATTTTGTTGTATTCCATATATGATTTTGTTTGTAATTTTATAATCTGGTTGTGATCTGATGATGCCCTTTTAACCCTCCAAAAATACATATATATATAAAAAAACATTAGATTCAAACAAGGCCAACACATCACCAGAACATACATAAGAGGTCCTTCCATTATACAAGAACATAGTCCAATATTTATACTGAGAGTGCATCCATGTTGTCTTTAGCCTATCTTTCTGTTGGCAATACACAATTCTTATTTCAGGCAGAATTCAAGAAGGAACTGTCTGTTGTCATTTACCTTTCCCACTTTGTGCTTATCAGTGAAGTCTTTCTATTGGCCATTGTTCCAGCCTATCTATACAAAATAGGATTCAAGCAATATGAAACCATTGACTCTATGAATGGTAAATTTGAAAGACCAAAAATTGCCAAATTAAACCATAAAACTCTGAGATACAAAGATGCTAAAATAATAAATATTCCTCAAACTTTATTTTCAACACATTCCAAAATCCATGTCAATCATGATGAGTTATCTCCCTTGCCACTAGCAGGAGATGCTTGTATATGTAGAGTATCATTTTTGAGCACTGAAAGTATTTACTTTGATAATCATGACGAGTTATTTCCCTTGTTACCAGCAGGAGATGCTTGTATATGATTATGCCATAAAATATATGAACGAGTATTTTCATTTTGCTTGTCTTGATCATCAAATTGTACTCATGAACATGTTTTGATCTTGTTGTCTTTCTCTACCACAAACATTTCAGACAATTTATACAGTTATAAGTTAATAAAATGTCATACACTTTAAATACCCTCTTTTGTTTTTGAGTGGAGAACAAATGTTTGCCACTCAGACTGGTGAATTGTTTTAAATAGTGTAATAAAAGTTAATAAAAATACAAATAATTATGAACATAGTAATCCTGTTCAAAGATATTTGAAGATTATCCCCTGCAAGACACACTTGAAGAAAGCTGGGGTAGAATATGGTTGTTAACTATACTGACTCTTGTGGTCCTATTTAGGATTGAACTCACCACCCTTGGCTTACAAATTAAACTCCTACTTCTCAGTTTAATGGATGTGTCTTAAACAGTAGAAGTATCTTATTTCCATTCCTGCCAAAGTGGATTTAACCATCAGGAAGTATTTAAGTTTTTGGAAATTTCTCCTCAGTCGTTTCTGTTGTTTGGTGAAGTGTTGTCAGTCTGTTGATTGAGCAAGATCCTGTTTTAACAGTGGTCAAAGCAACAACGATGATGATATTAGTTAAAATAAATCATGGAGGAGGAAGAATAATAATAATAATAAGAAGAAGAAGAGAAGAAACTGGAAATTAGGCAAAGAGTCAATGGCATTATTGAAAATATTAGGTTGGTGCAAAAATAATGTTGTTTTTTGACGTTCAACTTCATGTGAGAAGACAACATTATTTTTGCACCAACCTAATAGCTTTTATACTGAGAAGAGTGCTAATTGTCATATCATAACAAAGAGGTTACAAACAGACAAAGGTGATACTCGAGTGAAAGGAACAGTGATACAGGCGTAGTTGAAAGAAAGAGAGGTTTATTGTAAAAGAGAATACACTACTGAAAGACAGGAATCAGTTAGCAAGCTAGTAACTCCCGAAGCAAGGTTATTTACCTCATCCCTCCGCAAGGTAGGATGTGGCACAAGGCCATTATTTAATGCAGGGTCAAACCAAGCCCGTAGGCTCAGGCAAAAATTCCCTGTAGATCCCGTATACACAGGGTCAGGTAGCTGTCTTCCACCCCAGACGAGACTCTGTCCTTCGGCATAGCCTCGTCTGGGTTCCTCTCCGTCTGAAGGCAGAGAGTTCGACCAGCTCAGCTGGAGACAATTCTCCAATTGCCAAAGCAAGTCTCAGGTATATCCGGTGCACACTATATATATCTACTGATGTAGTCAGTCCACAACAGGCGATAGGGAGAGTGGGACATTCCATTACAACACTAATGTATTAAGAAGATTTGCTTTTGTAAAAACTCGAGTCTAACCCACCCAGTACAACTGTTTTGAACCCTCAATGAGTAAATAATAAACTTGTTTGATCTGTGGAAATTACATGCATGTTGACAGCTAAGATGATTCATTACCTCATATGTCTGCTCTTCTCTCACTATTTGCCAATTTCTTGTCTCCTTTATTCTCTCTAATCTTCATTGCCCAACAAGATTTTTATCTAAATGTTATATAGTTTCATATGCAAAAAAAAAATTAATAAGGAAGGCACAAATATTTTATTCTGCATCCTCTCTTTTACCTTTCTTTTGCTCACTCTCTTCATAAAGAATTATACTATCTTGCAATTTTTACACCTTTTTATCCTTACTTGTCTTTTAGCCTTTTGCTCACTCTCTTCATAAAGAATTATACTATCTTGCAATTTTTACACCTTTTTATCCTTACTTGTCTTTTAGCCTTTTGCTCACTCTCTTCATAAAGAATTATACTATCTTGCAATTTTTACACCTTTTTATCCTTACTTGTCTTTTAGCCTTTTGCTCACTCTCTTCATAAAGAATTATACTATCTTGCAATTTTTACACCTTTTTATCCTTACTTGTCTTTTAGCCTTTTGCTCACTGTTTACTTATATACAACCAGCAAGCTTCTCTTTGTTTTTCTTTCATCTCTTCCTCTACTTATAAGTGTTTATTTTTTCCTTTCACCTAGTTTTCTTTCCATTTTTTCTTACTATCTTACCTTCTGCCTTTCCTCCTTCGAACCCTCTCTTTCTCCCTCCTTCTCCTCTCCATCACTTTTTCCAATTCTTTCTTGCTTAATATTATTATATAGGTTTCTTGATTAGAAAACTGATTTTAGCTAAAAAGAGCTTGGGATTGAACAGACACTACACTCCAATCTTAAATAGAAAAGCATAATGGTTATACCTAAAAACCAGCAGAATCATAGTACATATTCTTCATCTCAAAATGTTCAACACTATTAAGAAATCCAAAGAATTTAACAACCAAAATACTGTGATAAAAAAATCCATGAGGATACTAATCTAAAATGTTCATGGAATAATGATCACGATAAACTACCACTGATTTGCTTGCCAGTTGCCTGGCCATGACTCCTAGAGGCTGATGCACCATACATCTCCTGTTCAGGAGCAGGAGTAAGGTAGGAACATCATGACCAGGAGTGGAGAGGATTGTCTTTTTAAGTCTAAAGGATTAGGCAGCCAAGGGGACTTGGGAGTCATATCTAGATACTTAGGAACATTCTCAATCGAAGACTGTCTCAGTCGACTTCGTTAACTGACTTGAAAATATTTCTAACTGGATCTCGCCTGAAAGTTGATGTACTGCCTTTATCAAAACCTTTCAACATATTGCATACATTTGGCTGTGATGCATGGATCCGGTATACCATTATCAGAATGGGCGTCATGATGGATACACTGGCTTTTGTATATTTGTAAACCAGTGACACACTCAATAATAATAATCTCACGCTCAATAATAATAATCTTCCAAGAAGATCAGGGAAATCAACCATTAAAATATGATCAAAATAACAAGCATAAGGATACTGGTGTAAATATTTCATGGAATAATGATAATAATATTACTTCATGTCAAAAAATACTAGTACCAGATTTTGTCAGTTAAAATGTGATCTAAATAATAATGATGAAGATACTTGCATAAATATTCCATCTATATCTATAATTCTAAAAATGTGTGTGCGTGTGTGATCAGATATTTATGCATTTCTACAGTTTTCATCTGATTTCAATAAATATTTTTTGTTTGATAGATAATTTTTCAATGTTGGTTTTGAGTCTAAATTGGCTGGAAAAAATTACAACCTTGAAGGTAAAAGAAAAAATCGAAAAAACTGATTTTTTACACTTTGTGCAAAATATAATGTCTGTAAAAAACAGCGTACAATCAATTTAGAGAGTAGCCATGTTTCCTTCTTATCATCTGACCAAACATCAGGATTTATTTTGGAGACCCTCTCTTGATAGAGCTGAGAACTTTTCAGTACCCTCTCTTATAACGGTGAGCCTTGTTCATTATGCATGCTTGTATATGCATAATACAGGGGGCATGTCTTAATAATTGGTGGAGGGGATTTTTCTCACAATACATTAAACTGTGGGGAGGGGTCCCAATAAAAAGAAGGGTAGAAAAATTATTTAAAGGGTACAAAATTAATAAATAAGGTGGTCTAAATAAGTTTGGGTGCTGTGATTGGAAAATCTCTCTCTTCTTGTTGAGATCAATAAAACATCCTTTGTCACCACTGTTGAGATGTTGAGTGTTTCCACGTGAGTATATGGTAATAACGAACAAACACAGTCGTAGGGAAAAATACTGGTATATTCAGAGAGGTATTTACATCAGAGAGATTAGTAGTAGAACGAACGTAGGTTAGTAGTAACAATAAGTAATAGTAATAAATGCAAAAGATTATTAGAGTTATAAATAAAAATTATATTATAAATAAAAATTATCGTATATTATTATTATGATGGTCCATGGAAGAGGTTCCTTCTTTGCAAGATTGAGAAGGCAAAAACAGCCATTTCAGTGCTGCCCCCACACTTCAAATTGTTAACCCCTCATTTGGATATGTGCCTCAACTGCACCCAACTGTTTTACTAATATTGATTTTCAGGTGTGCTGACTTTAAACTTAAACTGCTCCAATTGAACATCAAAAATTCCCAGTAATGAAACACCCGGTCGAAGTTGGGTTATACTGATAGTATATTATTAATAATACTTTATTCTTCAACATCTGCCTATATTTCTGAGATGAGGTATTGTGACTATTTACATTGTTTGGACTGTTGTCCTCATCTTTGCTATCATATTCATGACATTTCAGCCATTGTACACTCATCTTTCTCCCCAAAGACACATGGCCCAGTCTATAAAAGAGTTAGTTGAAGTAATCCAGTAACTTGATCAAAAAAGTTGTGAGTTCAATACCTGACCACAGCAGAAGTGAACAAAAACTTGGAGAGTTAAGTTACTCAGCGGAAATAACTGAAAAGCATGGCACGTGGAACTAGAACAATCTACCCTGGTAGACGAAATACAGAGTTTGATTCAAGATTTCAACATATATGACCTGAAGTAGGCTGGAGCTTACAACAGAGCATACAGTCACCAAACAAAAACCAAAGTTTTTAGCAAGATTTGACCGTAGACTTACAGCTGAAAACTCTTTAATATAATTTATTGTGTTTGCTGGTATGAACCATTTGTCTTTTTTTTTTTTTGTTTTTTTTTTTTAAGCTTATCACCCCAAGCAAGGCTGGAAGCCACTAGCACGCAAGGGGTTACAGAAGGTTTGGAGGAAGAGCAGATAGGAGTGGTAGAGGAGAGGATGTGGAGAAAGACAGTGGATCGATCAAGGCAAGGGGGTTACAGAAGATTTGGAGCGAGAGCAGATAGGAATGAAAGGTGAAAGGATGTGGAGAAGGGAAGTGGATAGATCAAGGCAACTGGAGATGTCGATTGACGTTACACTTAAATAGTTGGAGATTGTATTTGTCAGGGAAACAGGAATAAGGAAGGGAGTTCCACAGGCGAGATGTGCGAGACATGAAGCTATTGGAGTAGAAGAGACGTCTACATCTAACAGTTTCAACGGTGAAGGGGTGGGAACGGGATGCCAGTCTATGCTTATCCCTACCATTAATTATATACAGTTTAACTACAAATAGTTACTAGCGACTGCAAAATCTGATCTAAGGTTTTTTTCTCTATTTTACGACATTTAACATTTTCTAAAAGACTGAACAAAGATGTAAATACAGATACCTGAATTTCATCACTGAGACAGGGACATCATCAGAGTTTAGAACTGGTACAGCAGTGATGGGATTATTCTCCTGGTACTGACTGATTGCTCTTTCGGGGAATTTGTCCGGGTTGAATGTGCATTCATACAAATATCCAGCATCAAATTCTCCCTAAAAGAAAAATGTTTTATGCAAAAGTCTAAGGCCAATACAAGACTCAATTGAACATGTCTCAAATCAAATTTGAAAAGGGAATTTCTATTATTATACTACATGTTAACTCCATTATATTAATCAAGTCAAGGGGAAAATTAATGATCCACAAGATGATGATGAAAAGTTCTTTGCCATGTTTCCTTTTCATAATCTGACCAAACATCAGGATTTATTTTGGAGACCCTCTCTTGATAGAGCTGAGAACTTTTCAGTACCCTCTCTTATAACGGTGAGCCTTGTTCATTATGCATGCTTGTATATGCATAATACAGGGGGCATGTCTTAATAATTGGTGGAGGGGATTTTTCTCACGATACATTAAACTGTGGGGAGGGGTCCCAATAAAAAGAAGGGTAGAAAAATTATTTAAAGGGTACAAAATTAATAAATAAGGTGGTCTAAATAAGTTTGGGTGCTGTGATTGGAAAATCTCTCTCTTCTTGTTGAGATCAATAAAACATCCTTCGTCGCCACTGTTGAGATGTTGAGTGTTTCCACGTGAGTATATGGTAATAACGAACACAGTCGTAGGGAAAAATACTGGTATATTCAGAGAGGTATTTAGATCAGAGAGATTAGTAGTAGAACGAACGTAGGTTAGTAGTAACAATAAGTAATAGTAATAAAGTCCAGCGGTATCTTCCAGTCGAGAAACGGAAGTGTAACTGATCACGACAGAAGTCTCACTCTGCACTGCACTACACTGCTACACTACTCGCAGTCTCTAGAACTACTGTTCTATTTATAATAATAGGATCAGTCTATTGTGGTTGTGAAGGTGGGTGCACCCCAACACTTCTATTAGGCACCTAAAAGTAATAATAAATATTTTCAGTTAATATCTTCTCATTAAGACTTTATTGAAGCTTCTTATTTTTTATGGGTACTATGCTAGAAGATCAATATTGGTTAGTAAGTAACAATTTACATTCAGCCACCATCTGATCTGGCATGCTCAGCCAAAGGGAGCATTACAGCTCAGCAAGTTTTCTCAAGGTCATAGTCCAGAAGACATATAGTACACACTGTTTAAAAAATGGGCTACCTACTCAAATATGGGTATCCACTTAAAATAACATTTGAAGTAATAAAAATATATTTTTTTATAAGTTAGCTATACATAAATAAACCAGTGATTTTTTTTATAGGTATTATGTTTATACTATAAGTAATCTTCTTACCATGGACAGCCAAATGTTACCTTCCTCTTCAAGAGAATATAAGCAACACAGAACTGGGCTTGAAGTTTCTGGGTAAAAAGGGACCCACTCATCCTCTTTCTTTTCTTCTTCTTTTTCTTCTTCATTTTCTGCTTCTTCTTCTAATTGAATGGTATGGAAAAAAATTAATATGCATACATAAAGTCCTTAGTGTTAATCTGAAGGTATTTAAGAATCAAAACATTTACGTTATAATCAATACAGACATATCAATTTTGAACAAATTTGTTAATTCAAAATTTTTATCTCTTAGATTTCTTCAGTTTCATCAAAATGCCTAGGCATTGCAATGAGCCGTGAGAGCACAAAGATAGGAGCATTCGGTTTTAAAGTATTTGTAATAGTCTTTTATAGTTAATATTATTTTTATCTTACAATTCAATCCCATCTATTGACGTAGGTTTTACCTTTTGAGTATCACTAGCGTTATGCATTTCTCTATATTGAACTCTAATTCTGCATCATCACTGTAGTTCAAATTTTAATTAACATTACCTGTTCTTTTTTGCTTTTAAATTTTAGTGCATCCCAATAAAAATAAAATATATAAACAAAAATAAAAAAAATTAAAATTAGGCATTTGCACTTTCCTTTAAAACCCTTGTCTTGTTCTTTCTCTCTCTCTCTCTCTAAACTTCTCTATCAGCTAACAAGAATGCAACCCTCAATTTAAAAGAAGAAATGACTGAACCCGGCCAAAAATCACCTGAAGTTTGCAAGACCAGAGCCTACTGTTTTGTTACAGAAAACTACCAAAAATATGGAAGGCTCCATGCGTAACTTCCATTATAAGAGAAATATGAAAAAGAAAGAAACGCTGGAAAATAAAATAATTTTGGACAATCAAAAATTTAACACAGAGACTTTTGCTGTTAATTGAAACCAAGGTTTGTGCTAGTGTTTCAGGCCCGGGTCAAAAGGATATAAGCTCCCACCTCTGAGCTAGATGGAAAAAGGAACAGTAAGAATGATGACAAGAGCAACCACTGGAAAAACCAGCCATGCATGATGTATGAAGAAGTAATTAGGAGATCATCTGCTAATCATACTTCTGCCCTGCTTAGGGCCAAGCAAAACACTGACCTATTTCTAAGATGACTACAACTGCTATCAAGTGCTTCCAAACTCTTGATTACCAATCAGAAACAGAGTTTCTCTAAACTACTATCAATACCTGTCTTATAAACGAGCATTTTGTTACACTGAATATCAAAGGACTAACTATAAAACCAATAAATAAAAAATATATTATTTATTTTATACCCTCGAGTCAGTTTATTTTATTTCCAAAGTTCCCGGTAAATAAATACCCAGAACATCCTCTACCATACTAAATCATAAAGTCAAAGATTTGTACATGATAGATTTTTTTAAAAATCATTTCACCCCAAGCCAGATGATAAAGCCACTAAAAAGCAAGTGGTTATTGAGAGTGAAAGAAATTGAAAAAATGTTATTGAAGGGAGAAGACATTGAAAGGACAGGATTCAAAAAGATAGAAGACAGTAACTGATGTTGAATTTACATTTTTGAAGATCAAAGGTGACAGGAAACCAAGAGAGTTCCACAGGTAAGAAATGTTAGAAGAAACTATTAGACTAGAACTTATGGCTGGTCTTATTCTATGTGCTGTGTCCTTTTACAACATGGGCGATTGTGGTTCTCCTCAACTTCCTGTCCTTTTGTAGCTTTTAGCAGTGTTTGGCATTTTGCTATCTCTCCCAACCCATGTTCTGCCAACAATGCCCTTGCATAGAATACTGCTGCCATATATCGTCTGGAGCCCCCACTTTTTTTTCTTAAAATCCTTGACAAAATCCAGAGATGGATATGCAATGTGATTGGCCTTGATCTGGCATCTCATTTACAGTTGCTCTCTCTGAGACATACTGTCACTCACTTCCCTCTGTCTTTTCTACAAATACTTTCAAAGTAATTGCTCCGACGAGCTACTTTCCCTGGTTCTCAAATTGCATGAAATTAAACATGCTACTAGGCTGGCATCTCAATCCCACCCTTTCACTGTCAAAACAGTTAAATGTAGCCATCTCTTCTACTCCAATAGCTTCATGTCTCGCTCATCCCAGCTGTGAAATTCCCTTCCTCTTACTTGCTTCCCTGATAGCTATAATCTCCAAATATTCAAATGCAATGTCAATTGACATCTCCAAATACCTTGATCTATTCCCTCTCCTTCTCTTCATCCTTTCCTCTATTACGCCTTTTTATTCTTGCTCCTACTCTCTGTAACCTCTTGTGTGCTAGTGGCACTCCCACTTTGCTTGAAGTGAAATGCTTAAAAAAAAAATACACAAAAGCTTATTAGGTCAGTTATTCTTTGATTTCCTCTCTCCTGCTTGCTTTCCACATGTCCTGTCAGTGTTAAATTTTCCAAGCCCTCTTTCTATTGTCTCTTTCTGATTCTAAGTATAAGTGTCCTTTTTGTTTCCATTTACTCTAAAACTGTCATTGCACACATGTTCAGTCCATGATATTCTCAGCATCATTAAGTGACATCTAGCTATTTTGAGAGTAAAATGATGAAACCTAGTTGCCAATCTTGTACTCTGCTTAAATTCATGAGGTCAAAGTACCAAAAAGGAAAGGTCATTAGAATACACAATACAAAATAAATAAGAAGTAATGTATTTGCATCCTGGTTTAATTATTAATAATAAAATATTCTGCTGTTATAGTCACAAAAGGTATATTTGCTGTAATTGGTTTTAATCACTTGCATTGCTCTAACAATGGTATATCTTATTACTGAATAGTGAGATCAGATTGCATGATCGATGAATATATAAAGTTACATTGTGTTATACATATTAAATGATGAAAAGAATAGGTTAAGATTGTAAAGAAATAAATAAAGAGGAAAAGGATGTAAATCCATGTATGGTTGGAGTTGCAATGATATCAGATGCTGCCCCATTTATTGATTTATGAAACAAGTTCAGCAAACAAAGATGACATGACAAAGCAAAATATTTTCTTAACTTAAGAGATGGCTCAAATCTTACCTTTGACCTCTGTCTCTGATTCTGACTCTAGTCCTCTCTCTATTCTCAGCTGACGTAATCTTTCTTCTTCTTTTTTACGTTCTTCTTCCAGCTTCCTTTGAGCTTCTAATTCCTCTTCATGCTAAACAAAATGAACAGTTTAGTCATCAGTGGTCAGTTTTAATTTTCTAATACTAAGATTTAGCTAAAAAAATAAAAATAAAAGAAGAAAATCATGAAATTACCTAAATTTGATCATGCGATTTCAAATCTTGTGACCCATCAGGGTCATAGGAGCACCACATTTACTGCAGGTGTAGTAGAAGTGGTGTTTCTTGTGCAAGATAGCCTGACAGAGACCAACCCTCTCCAGGCCATTTTTTTTTAATTCAGAGTTACCTTCTACTAGACCAGTTGCCATCCAAGGCTATAGATCCCAGTCTGTCTTGCTATTTACCCATAGCTAGGTGGGGGGAAAGAAGAAGAGGATTCATAATTTTCCCAGGGGTATTAGCATATGTGAATGTAATGGATTTGACCAGAATTTGAACTCAGCTCTCAGATTCCTCAATCCAAGCTGATAGCCATTACTCCACTGTGCCTCCTACCTAAATTTGAATTATGAGAAAAAGAGTTTTTTGTTTTTTTTTTATTTTATCTGTGCGTGTATTCTCATAATTCAAATTTAAGTGAAAAGTGGCAACATTACATTTACACAAGTTTGAATATCATAATTTTTTTTTAAAGATTTTTTCATACCTCCTAAACATCAGAAACTTCTACCATATTTTCTTGTGCCTAATTCAAGAAAGTTTTGAATGAAAATTACAGGCAAAAAAGGTGGTTTTGTATTATACACAAATACACATTTTCAGAAATTTTTGCTCAGCTTAAAAACTCTCTTATTTGAAACAGCGACATTGCAAATACATAAATTGATAAAAAAGAAATTATGACCACTACTTCAATATTTATCACATGAAGTGGTGTAACTTGACACTCACTGCATTCAGAACTACTTGGAATCGCTGCAAGAAATTTCTGGAAAATGCAAAGTGTAGCTATGCACAAGCAGTTCAAGCCAAGTCTGAAAACAAACAAATTGGATTCCAAGAATTCTGGAATATCGCCAACCAAATTATGAATGAAAGCAAAGTAGCCGTGTCCACTATTATAAATGGTTCCTGTCTGGTTATATCTTCCTCATCAGATAAGGTTATGCTATCAGAAATTTTGGCCTCTAACTCAACATTACAAGACATTGGACATCTGCTTCCCTTGTCTCACTGAGCACAATCTGAGTAGTATTTTTATTACAGCCTGGGAAATCTCAAGACTTATCAGAAGTCTTGACCCTAAGAAAGCGACTGGTCCAGACAATATCCCAGTGGTTGTCCTTATGTATATCAACACAGAACTACTCCCGATCTTAGCAAAATTATTTAACCGCTGCTTGAAGGAGAAATTCTTCTCAAGTCTTTGGAAGGTGTCAAGCATATGCCTGGTTTTCAAGAATGCAGGCAAGCACTCAGCATAGACTCATCATCCAGAGAAAGCTACAGAGAAAGCCTCTGGTTAACAAAATCCAAATTACTGCTTACAGACAACTGAGCTGAGTGGTATAGCATGTCAGATCAATTGACAATTTGGTATAGGATACATGTATATATATATAAAGCTAGAATGGGGTCTCAAGCCTTGAATGTCAACCTTCCTAGAGATTGTGTCTTGCTAAAAATACCTGATGTACTTGGACTTCCATGAATGTCTGAGTTCAGCACCAGGAAGAGCATTTAGCCTTGTAAAACTTTGCCTCAAATCATTATGATAAATCCCTTTGTCTTGCACGACCCACCTTGCTTTGTGCAAGATTAATCCTGGTCATGCCTCAGCAAAAAACAACATGGCTATGTTGTATGTATAAAATGAAAAGATAAACTAGCCAAAGATTTAAAAACTTAAATAATTCCGTTAAGTATTTTGAATGACTTGTTGAATGCTCATTGTAAATAAACAATATGGCATGAGTAAACTAAAAACCAAATACTGAAAAGTGTCACTAAATGTAAATGACATCTGCTGATTAGTTTTTATAATTGGCAAGGTACTGTCCAAATCAGAGTGGCTCCCAAGGATAAGAGATGTGAGTTAAAATCTCATTAGTTGCTTACTCTATTTCCAATCTTACTGTATGTGGATTAATAACCACTGTGGTAAAAAGGCAACAAGAATAAGTCAAATATTAATAATGATAATGCTTCCTATGATAAATTCAAACAATATCACACTATTTTACACAACCATTTAGAATTTGTCTATATTTCTGAGATGAGGTATTGCAACTATTTACATTGTCCAGACTGTTGTCCTCATCTTTATTGTCATATTCATGATGTTTTGGCCATTGTAAACTCCAGCTGTTGGAATTTCGAACCGAACCCTTTATTTTGTTCACTGGGGTAAAGTGTTCTAGTTCCACATGCCATGCCTGTTATGGATATCTCAGTTTCAGTTATTTCCCTTTAGTAATTCAACTTTCTATGTTTTTGTTCACCTGTACTGTGGCAAGGTATTGAACTCACAACTCTTTGTGTTAAGTCACTGGATTACTTCACCCAATGCCTTTATCTATTGAGCCATGTGTCGTTGGAGAACACTCTACCCTGGTGGATGAAAAAAATGGTTCGGTTTGAAATTCCAACGTATATCATTTGAAGAAGACTGGAGTGTACAATGGCTAAAAGGTTGTGAATATGTCAATAAAGATGAGGACAACAGCCTGAACAATGTAAATAGTACAAACCATTTAGAATGTTTAAGGAAAAAAAAAATCTTCATTGAGAAAACATTTCAAATTCCATCAGTTCAACAATAAAAATTAAATTGTTGGCTTTGATAAACAGGGTTCAAGAAAATATAAATAATCCTTACTCTTAATATAGATTTGATGCTTTGAAATGTGTATGTTTTGGTTTTCAGAGCGGTTAATAAAAACGTTTGGTCTGACTCAGGATAGAGATTTTGTGGGGCTTCAATCTCAATAATGGTTCCATTTTCACACACTGCCATTATGGTTTCATTTTCCTGAAATAAAAAGACAGAGTCTCTTACTTTCAACAAATATCACATCGCAATTGCAAAGACTTAAATAACATTTCATATAAATTCTATTGTACTCTGAATGATGATGTAGTGAATCCTGATAAAAATAAAATATATAAACAAAAATAAAAAAGAATTAGATTAAAATAAGGCATTTGTTCTTTCCCTTAAAACTCTTATCTCTTTTTTCCTCTCTCTCTCTTTCTCTCTGTCTCTAAACTTCTCTTTCTACATTTCTCTCAACCTATGAGAAGGCAACCCTCAAATAAAGAGAAAACAGAAGAAAAGACTCAACCTGGCCCAAAACACCAGAAATTTGTAGAAGCAGAGCCTACTTATTTGTGATTGAAAAATACCAAAAATCAGAGAGGCTCAATGCATGACTTCCATTATAAAAAAAAAAATGAAAGGAAAGAACGCTGGAAAATAAAATAATGTGGTCAATCAAAAGAATTAACACCAGTAGACTTTTGAGTTAGCCAAAAACATGTTCGTGGCATAAACTCTGAACCTATTCAAAGGATATAAAAACCTGACACCTCTGTACTAAAAGACAAAGAGAAGACCAGAAGGACACCAGGGGAGCCAGGACAAAAGAATGCAGCCTTGTGTGAAAAAAGAGTTAAGATGTCATCTGCTACTTACATCTCCACTCTGTTCAGGGCCAAGAGAGAACACAGCAGATTGATATCTAATTTCCGACATTACTGCTACCCCTATCAGGGTCTGACTTCCAACTACCAAAACATTTCTTGAGACTGCTATCAATATCCACTTTGTTAACAAAGTTTTTGCTCCACCAAATACCAAAGGACTCACTCATCACTCTAAAGAAAATAAATATATTATTTATTTAAAACCCTTGAGTTAGTTTCTGATAAAATAATTATCCTACAACCTATCCATATGGGCAACATTTTCTGAAATTAACCCATTTGCTACAATTTAATTCATATAGTACAATAACTTCAAGTAGAGATGATTATAAAATTACAGCCATGTAGTCTTTGCATCAAGTTTGTGCGAGCACAATTGAAATTCAAAAGAAACAGAGTTGATTTTTAGCAGCACTGGCAAAATCATCCAAATGTGTTGTTGGTGCTTTGTCGGTAGCTTATAAGTAAGAAGGGCACAAAATACAGTTCAGGGATCACTTTTGCTCTGTTGTTATTGTCTGAAGCTTCTTGCATGGCAATTGATAAAATTATGCTTCTGTAACTTTATATCCTTTTTAGATATTTCTTATAAATGTCATTTGAGAAATGTCTATAGACAAAGTAATGATTTTTGTTTCTTGATCACTTCTATTCATTTGTATAGAAAACTTTTATGCCAAATACAAAGTGTCAATAGAAACTCACACACTGCTCTAGAAGTTTCTCTATTACATTACTGTGTACATGCTACTTTTGTATTTTTCTTTGACACCAACCAATATTCAGAAAACTTAAAATGATTATCTGATTACTTATTTAAGTGCATCATTTTACTTAGAATTACTGTGATGAGTTAGAAGCCATGATTAAATGCAAAAAGAGATAACAGAACTGTCCAACAAACAGAATTGACAAAGTTTGAAATAAAAACAAAAAAGTGCAAAAAATGAAATAATATCAAGCAAGCAAACAATATATGCAAAAGTAAATTCACAGGTAAGAAAGCAAAATGTTTGCAAACTACAAATTGACATCTACATACAAAAGCAAGGTCAGACAAGCGAACACAGTGGTCTGTTGTCGAGACAGACCACTGCATTCGCTTATAATAGTCTTGCATTATTTAAAGAAATTAGTCGTAAATAATCAATAGTGCCTTTTTATAGCTATCTATCACTTATATTATTACCAGGACTTTTTACATCTGTATAAGTAGTGAAGTAATTGTTCTAAGTAACAAGGTTAATCGAAATAAGTGCTACATAATTTGTTTTGTTTTTCTTTTAGATTTTTCAAACTTTTGATTTATATTAAAACACTGTATTTCATTCAATGATGATTTATGTTATTAACTGTTTTTATTATCTTCTTATCTATACCATGAAGTTTCCACTCTTATTTTTTGCCTTTTCTTTATATAATAATACAATAATAACATCACAACATAATAAATAAATAGCGTTTAATATTTTTGTTGTCAATTCTAAGAACAAAAAAAAAATTCTTAAATTTTCTTTCATCATATGTTTAGGTTTTATTACATTTCTAATCATTGCTTTTTAAAACAATTAACATTGCTGAGGAGTGAAGAGTTAAAATAATAGCAGTGTCAATAGAAAAACAGTCTTTTTACCAAAGTTTACCAAATATTCAGCATGGAAAATACTCTATTTAAAAACTGAGATTACTTAAAAATATGAAGACTCTTTAGAATTTTAGAACCTCAACTTCAATTCATTCAAGAATTTCAGTGAAATTTGATCAAAATTCTAAATGTAATTATTTCTTAAAAATCATTCTACTTTTTTTAACAGTGAATTTATGATATAAACATACTAAAAAAGTATCTTTTGTTGCTAGAAACAGACAATAAAATCCAGAAATGTTTACAGGTAAAAAGGGTCCACCATTAATTTATTATTAAGTTTTACTTGTAGATAACGGTAATATAACAACAACTCTAAGTAGAAGCTTTATTTGACTAATTTTGCTTCAGTCCTGAAAACGGTTATTTTTATTGGGATGGATGATTACAAGTGAGAGGGGAGATGGGATGTGCTTATTTTATTACCATACAGACTTTGTCAATTATTGATGATAATTTGTTTAGCTGATTGCAATATAGCAGGGGGTCGACAACCTTTTGAAGTGAGAGGGTTAGAAAGCTATGCAGTATTTTGGAGGAGGCCCATGATATCAAATTTACTATAATAAATTGTCTCGACCCCTGACCACTACATCAAGAAGACTATCTTGGTCTGGAGGTTCAAAGAAAAAACAACAAACTTAATGTTATATTATTTAAACAACAAAGTTAATATTATTTAAACAAATTTCCTTATTTTACTGCAGGTATAACAGGATAACAACTAACACAATCAACAAAAAATGCAAATTCCTTACTACAAACGAAATGCAGTTAGAAATGGAAAATTATTTAATGAGACACTCATTTCTGTTTATAGTTCGATAGCTTCTCCACACCAGGTGAAATATTTGTCAGCAACAGGAGCAGAACATCATCCAGGTGATTATCACCTAACCTTGCTTGAAAAACGATTTTAGTATATTTCATTTTCAAAAAAGTTGTTCACAAGCGTTTGTACTTCCAAATAATGAATCCATTCAATAGGCTTTTATATTTTTCACTTAGTGGATTTGCAATTACATGTTGATTTTAAAAATTTGTCACATTGTAAGTTGATTAACTCCAACTGATATATTTCTGCCACTTGCTCCACAAATTAATTAAATAATTTGTGTCCAGGTGTTAAAGTTGGTGGGCTAAACAAAAATCCTTCACAGGCCAGATGTGGCCCAGGGGCTGGGTGTTGCCAACCCCTATAATATCATAAGAACTCCAAATAGAAGATTATTCAGCTTAATTTTATTATAGTTGATGGCTACAAGCGTGAGGGGAGATGGGATGTGCTTATTTTATTACCACATATACAAAGAACCTAAACAAGAAAAAAGAAAATTTATATTTTCCAAAAAGTAAAATCAGCCAGTTAAACTTACGTAACTTTCTGGAGACCATGTTAATTTAAACACTTGTGAAGATGTCTTTACAAATCCGATTGGATCAAATGTTTGATTGTTGTTGATGGCAGAAAAGAAAATTGTGCAGTCAACACTCTGGAAGAAAATGAGACATTTACAGAGAAAGGAATAAAATAGGAGTCTTCAAAGATTTTGTACAAAATAATTCTATTGGCAACTTCTTGTGCTTTCTCATCTCCAGCCCTGTATAAAGAAAGCAATTAAATTATTGTTCCAGACATGCATTTAATGCATTCTTAAATGCCATAGATTGAATAAATTCTTATAGTTTGACTTCTGGTGGAAATGAATAGTAAAAAATATGAAGTGAATGTTGAGAGACTACATGGTTTCAAATCATGCCTGATCCTAGAATCATTAGCTTAAAGATTGGTAATATATACATGATTGAAAATTTGTTATATTTTTAGGTAAAAATTTTTCACTATTGGAGATAAAGCATTTATAGATATTTTCTTTTAATCGTTTCGCTCCAAGCAAGGCAGGAATGCCACTGATACGCAGTGGGTTACAGAGAGTGACAGTGAGAGAGAAAAGGACAAAAGATGAACAGAATTAAAGACAATAGAAGATGGCGATGGATGTTGGATTTACATTTTTGAAGATTGTATTTATCAGGGAAGCAAGAAAATGGAAGGGAGTTCCACAGACAGGAAGTGTGAGAAAAGAAACTGTTGGAGCAGATACAGTGTAGACATCAGAATGAACATTGTATGGGGACCGTCAATTTCATACTTTAATTTGATTTTCTGACCAAGGAGTAATGGCACTGGGTCTGAAGAATATGCTGATTAAGATTTTCTTAGTAAAAAAAAACAAAAAACAAAAGAAAAAAAGCAGCAACCCAGACAGTTATTAAAAACCCAATTGGGTTTTAAAAGTCAGTGTTGACCCTTGTTAGTATAGTATGATGACATCAGCTCTCAACTTGGTATCTACATTGATGAGACAACAATTTATTACTGTCTTGATAATAAGGATGAGCAGTCCGACAATCTCAAAATGGCAGCTGATGTCCAAGACGACCTCAAGTCCATTGTTAATTTGGACAAAAGATGGCTTGTTAATTTTAACGACTCCAAAGTAAAATTTCTCTAAATTAATAATCAGAGAGACCCCTCGATGCCTTTCTTCTCACTTGTGGAACTCCCTTCCAGCTCCATAGTTTCCAGCCAACTTTAATCTGCAAAATTTTAATGCAATGTCAATCACTATCTACGGTCCTCCTGATTACTCTTTTCTCTTCCCACTCATTAGTAATGTTTTTGTTCCTAATTCTTCCACACCCAGTAACCCCTTGTGTCTTAGTGGTTTTACTGCCTTACATGGGGTGAAACCAATCAAAAATAAAAAAAAGTACTCATCAAAAGTGATAGAATTGTTTATACATGAAGCTTTGGGACTTTTCTTAACCTCATTTATGAATACAAACTAAATTACAATCTAATTATATCTAGAGCACCGCTTCCAAAAATCCTCTCGATATAAGTAAAGAAAAGTATGTATGATTGTTTTATTTGATATTTTATAAAGTTTTATGTAACATTGGTCATTTGTGTGCTGTCATGGATTTAATAAAACAATGTTCATTAAATTCATCTTTACAAAAGCAGAGATTTATTGGATTTAAGGAACAGCCTCTCCTCACAAATAGTTCTTTAAATGACCTTGTATTTCATTCTTGTTGCTGTTGCAGTAGTCCGCACCAGTAGGTTTCCACACTGACAAAGGTTTGTCAGAGATCAATATGTCTTTTGCTTTCCATATGCACAGTCAGCAAGACAAAAATAATTACAGCTGACCACTTTTGCTGTTCAGTTCCTATACTTATCCAATGTATCCAAGGTATGCAAATTAGTCAACACAACCAGTACTATTCAAATGTGTTTGTAATATACCCACCTGTGCTAAGCAGAAATGTTTTCCCCAAATGGTCAATTCCTCAAGAGAACACTATTCATCTTGTGGTAAACACAGTGTTGTGTCTACTATGAAACTAATGAAGCTTAGGACTCTTAATCCCAGAGCAGCCTCTGAATTTTTATGAGTGAATTTTTCAACAAAGTTGATTTTTTTTTTAAGTGTTTGTTATTAAAATAAGGCTATTTTAGTGGTAGAATCATAAACCAATAGGTTGAAGTCGCTAATGTTGGCCTAGTATGCTCTAATATCAATTTCTTATGGCCTCATAATTCTCCTGTAATTGGTCAAATTTTAAAATTTTCTTGCATCACCCAAATCCCTTGTTGATCTTGTCAGAATCTATTTATAGCCTACATTTTGGCAGTTGAATCCTTGAATCTATTGTTGCTGGTTGCAAAGGGCCCCCCATATCTGTTAAAGCTTCAGGGCCCCAAAATTCTATGTTCGTCATTGGTAAGCACCATTCAGACTTATTGGAGTGAACTAGGGTAAAACAATTCACTCCCACCACATTACTATCCAGAGTTCCTTTTCTTCTACAATTCCCTCCAGTGATTTGCTGCACTCTTCAGACAGATGGCAATATAACTGAACTTGAAATGTTAATTTCTTATTTCATGATTAATACTGAGTCAATTATCTGATAAAGAAACTTGACAGAATTTGGTGTAGAGAAATTCAGTAGAATTATCGTTAAAAGCTAAGAGAATTTTGAAAAGGTTTTAAAGAACAGCATAGCAATCAGAGAGAAAATGATTCACCATAAGTCTACATATGTCATTCATAAAAAAATTCCATTTGACAATTAGTAAGCGTATAAAATCTTAAGAGTCATTACTTACCCCTGTTGCCAGAATACTGTAATCAGAATTTAAGCACATTGCTGTGATTCTTTTGTTGTGAGGTTTAATGACTTGATACAAATTAAGGTTGCAGGTATTTTTGTTTTTGCGAGAAGCTCCTTCATCTGACAGCTTGCTCAGTTCCATCAAACGAACAATTCCATCAGCAAAGCTAGCAATTATTTTACTTCCACTTTGATCTAGCTGAAAATAAGAAAGTAATTTTAAAAGACATGTAATGATTTGCTTCTTTACCTTTTCTTGACACAGAAGCATGATTTGACAATAATAAAGTTTGTTGCAGATTTGAATCAACCCACAACAAAGAAAAAGGCGAGAAAGGTTTTTAAATATAAAAATATAAGATACTTTTATTTTCAAGTTTTTACAACTAAATTTTTCTCAGCGTGTATGAGTGTTAAAGTTCCTTGTTTGTAGTTTTTTGTTAAGATGAAAAGAAATGTAATTTCTTTGCATGCATGTATGAGAATAAAAGAGACATGGGAGAAAGTGAGGAGGAAAGTGTAGGTGTCATGTAGCTTAGTGAGGAAGACGGATTAATGAGTAAGGGAATCTCTTTGAAGCTGTGTTGTAAACAGTTGTTATATGTTGATGTCTCTATATCCTTACTGATTTTGTTCATTTAGAGACTTTGCTTTAATACTCATCAGAGGGATCATGAAGCATGCTTTTATTGTCGGCAGGAACAGGAAACATTGGTTGAAAAATATTAAATATTTATTTTCAAAGGATTAATTTATTAACCAGAAGGATGTGCAAATCCTCCAACTCAGAAAACATTTTTTTTTTGTCATTTGATGATTGACTGTCTTGGTGTTTATTTCCATCTTCACTCCATAAGTTAATGACACTGAGATGATTTTAAAAATTCCTTTAAGTCATCTGAACATTGATTAAATTGTTTTCTTTTTTATCCTAACAACTATTATTATTATTATTATTATTATTATAGTGTGGGAGAGTAGCACATCAAAAAAGTGATACTGGGGTACAAATATACAAAAATCAAGATATTCATTATTATATTCCATACTAATAGGAATATATACTTGAAAAACACAGTGGATAAAATAAGTAAAGGTTTATTGTAAAAATCAATACAATAAGAATAAAGGTGACAGTTATGCACAAGGTTGTTTCAAGTCATTCCAGTAGTGAGTGCTACTATTGGAAGGTTGGTAGTTCTCGTGTAAATCTGAGTTGTACTTAACAGATCTCAGCTAGACTCCATAATTTGTTGACTTACAGATACTTATAAGTAGTTACTACCTATAGTGTAGTCACTCATGGGGGTGACAGGTTATTCCATTAGATCACCCATCATCCCACCCAGCCTGATAATGGTATACCACAGGCATGTGCAACATGCAGTCTGTGGGCCACATGCAGCCCTTTACAAGCACAACTGTGGCCCACACAAAGGATACTAATTTGATCATTTAACAGCCGAAATTGCAGTATTTAAGAATTTAGAATATTACATTGTTTAAGAAAATAAATCACATGTTTTTTACATTTTGATTTATTTTAATAGAATACCAAATAAGAATACCATTTACTGCATAAATTTATTTAAAATAATTTTAATATCACTGACAAACTTTTAGTATGGTACTAAGCTATTATTTTAAAAATTGTAGCAAATATTTGATATTCTTGGTGGCTGAGAAAATAGCACGGGAACAAATTCTTTCTAGTAGCCATGCTACCAGCCATCACACCACAAAAACAATATGGCAGAAAAAAAAAATATGAAGGCTCAATTTGCATTTCGAAACTCAAGGAATTGAAGATTAACTTGACACAGCAACAGACCTTTTTTACGAAAATTCAGAAACAGAATGATGCTTCCATTACTGCAAGATATGAACTCAGCCAAATTATAGGCATGAGTGGGAAATCTTACAGTGAAGGAGATTTTGTAAAGCGATGCCTTGCAAAAACAGCTGAAATTGTATGTCCAGAGAAAGCACACTTATTCAAAGATATTTCATTAAACAGGAACACTGTTGCTGATTGGATTAGTGAAATGTCAGGTGATTTGAAACAATAGTTGAAGACTGTATCATCAAGGTTTGAACATATTTCTATTGCTATTAATGAGACGACTGACATCATTGGAATAGCACAGCTTGCAATCTTCATCAGGGCCTGTGACAGTGAATTTAATATTTATGAAGAACTGATTGAACTGGTCCCCATGCATGACACTACAACAAGTCAGGGAATCTTTAAGAGAGTTGAGCAGGTTCTGCATGTATATAGTTTTGATTTGAGTGAACTTGTATGCTTATCTACTGATGGTGCTGCAAATATGCTTGGCAAACATAATGGTGTTGCTGCCAAGTTACAAAGAAAACTCGCATCCAGATTCATCATTTGCACATTTTCACTGTGCAAAATTTGTGTTCAAAGATTTTAAAATTGGATCATGTGCTTAGCTTGGACACAAAGACAGTGAACTATACGTGAGACCATGCTCGCAACCACCATCAGTTCATTCAGTTTGTTGGAAGATGTGGATAATCAGTTCACCGATGTTCTATTCTACACAAAATTCCACTGGTTGCCATGTCACAAAGTGCTGAAAAGACTATTTGTTGAGAGAAGAAATAATTATTTTTGGAGATGAAAGATTAAAACACAGATGAAATAAAAGATGAATGTTGGTTCCAAGATTTGGCTTTTCCTGTTGATATTACTGCACAATTAATTGATATTAATTTGAAAGTAAAGGTAAAAACAAACTTATCACTCAGCTGTATGATGATATCGAGTGCTTTATTACGAAACTAAGCTTATGGAAGTCACAGTTGTCAAATGAAAATTTAGATTACTTTCCTACTTGCAAAGTGCTGAAAAACACTGCCAATACTGAAGCTGTACTTAGCTTTGCTAAGTATGACAGTCACCTGGATTTGTTGTCAAAGGAATTTCAAAAAAGATTTAGTGATTTCTCATCTTTTGAGCATCAATTTGCATTATTCTCAACACCATTCACCTTTGGTGTTGCCAAGACAGAAGAAAGCCTGCAGATGGAACTATTAGAAATGCAGTCAGATTCTACACTCACAGCAAAGTATCTTGAAGTAGGAACACCTGGGTTCTTCTGATACCTTCCTGAAAAGTTTAAAAACTTCAGAAAGTTTGCCACAAAGATTATGGCAATGTTTGGTTCTACCTATTTGTGTGTGAACAGTTATTTTCTTTCATGAAATCGACAAAATCTTCTCAGAGAACAAGGCTAACTGATCAACATTTGTCATCTCTGATCAAAATCAGAACTGCAGACATACCAAAAATTGTCAGCAAAATGAGGTGTCAAGCTTCAGAACAAAAAATTAAAACTGACTGAAGAGTGGCAAATAAATATTCAGTTTTGAACTGTTGTAATTTTTGTACAATGTATTTGTTGCTGTTGCAAACTGCAAGTATATGTTTTTGTTTAAAATTTTATTTTTTTTATCAAACTAATTCATTACTTTGTATACATAAATCTTACTAAAACATTTGTATGCACATTGTGTGTTACTAAATTTGAGTAACAAAAATATTCTGCGATAAATTTTATCAAATGACTCTAATTAGTTGTAATGTGCATGATAGGTTGTCATGTGTGGCTCTCATGACAACACATGTGACATTCAATGGACCCTCAGTTTAACATGCTTGGTAAACCAGAGACATTCATCACAGTCAAATGTGCATGATATATAGTGACAGGTTTCAATAAAACAGCAATTAACTTTGCAGATGGTTAAGAAATACCTTCGGGTCAGGTAACCTGTTCAGACTGTCTCTGAGGTTATTTCTAAGTATCTAGATGTGACTTCCATGTTGCCTTGGCCAACTCCACCTTTTAAAAAAAAAAAACAACCCACGACACCTGAACATGATTCTCCCCTGCTATTCTTGCTTATGAACAGAGATGTACAGTGTGTCAGCCCCTAGCAGACATGCCCAACTTGTTATGGTCAGGTAACTGACAAGCAAATTTGTGCTACTGAACAGGATATTCACTGTAGCCTATTTTGATTCACCTTAATAAAACATGTTAACACCTCCAACGAATTAATATGAGAAGCCATGGGAGCAATATCTGGTGTAGCATTTCCATTTCACATCTCTGAATAATGCCACACATACAAATCAATACCTTACCTTTCCTCTGTGAGCAAAACCTGATACAATAAAGCTTAATACTGCAGCCATTTAATACCTAAGATCACAAAAATTAAATCTTTGTTGCTTGCCTATACCTAAAATTTCTTGTTTAAATTTGACCTTTATAAAGAACCATATTTTTTACTTTGGTGTTCACAAAAAAAAAGCAATTAGTCACACTTGCCTTGCTATTTTGCTCTACAGGACTATTCATGTTACGTCATACCCCATTAATGTAACAATGGTGTAATCTTTCAACGTATCCCATCATGCCATATAAGCATCAGGCATTACAGTAACAAGATTAGATTTTTAAGAGAGATCTTATAAAAATGAAATCTGTGAATTAACTCATGCTTTTCAGCAACTTTCAGAAAATAAATTTTGAATGAAGTATAAAAGTTAATACTGATTTGTTATAAAGATGAATTATAAGTATGACTGATTTGTTTTTTGATGGTTTATCAACCTTTTGCAGGTTATTTAAAGCCAGAAAATACTTTTTTTTAGATTAGAAGAAGCTTTTTGAGATAATGATTTGCTGATACAAGTCCAACTAATTAACCTATAGCTAGGGAGAAGAGGTGGATTCATACCTTTCCCAAGATTATTTGCACATAAATGAACATAATGAACCCAACTGGAATTGGAACTTTGTTCTCTGATTTCCAATTCCAAACCATTATCCATTACATTATACTAACACACATAATGGTTAAATTAATAACAACTGAGAAGTCCTGTTAAAGAAAATTCTGTCTATGACAGGAATCAAAACTGTCTTTCTTTATTACTTCAGAGAAACCACTTCTTAATCCGGAGTGTACCTCTGACAGTTCAAGCATGGAGCTTGACTGACAGGAAAAAACTCAGAATAACCTGTTAAGGAAGACATATTTTTCTTGTTCAGACTTCTACGAATTTATATCTGCAATATTCAGTTTTATACATGAAACAGATTATTCCTTAAGAGTTTTGTACCCGTAAAAGGTTATCCTGACTTTGCACTGTCAGTCTGGCTCCATGACCCAACTGGTAGAGGTATACTTTGGTTTAAGAAGTGGTTTCACTGTGGTAAAAAAGATAGTTCAATTCCTGTTGGAGGCAGAATTTTTCTTTAGTAGGATTTCTCTATTTAGGCCAGTTGTTATTAATTTCACTGTTTAATAAATAGAAAAACAGGGATAGCAACTCAAACACATGTACCCACTAAAAGTAATATTTATAGTTTTATGGCTTATTTTGTTTTAAAGGCATATTGACCTCAATGGGTTATTTAATGCCGACAAGATTTTTAGAATAGTTTTATATGAACAGAATATGTATTCTTTGTAATAAATCAGTTTGTAGTTAAGTTTTCATTGACATATTTTTGTAAAGAGGTTTTGTAGAGAGCCTGCTTTCATAGATTTGATTTATTCTGTTTAAAGGCATATCAACCTCAGTGGGTTATCTAATGCCAACAAGATTTTTTGGATATGTTCATAGGAATAAAATATGTATTCTTCATAAGAAATCAGTTTGTAGAACAGGTTTCATTGACATATTTTTGTAAAGAGGGTTTTTTTGTCAAGAGTCAAATGTATTGCTGGTAATATTTTTTTAAAACAAATGTATGGCTGATAATTTTTTTTTTCAAGAATGTATTGCCGGTATTTTTACTATAAAAATCTATTTTCACACTTTCATGGTGTTTTGGCCCCAGTTTGGGGGTTAACTATTTGCTCATAACTGGAACCCTAACAGGTGTTACCGCCCTGGGTCAGGGTGAACCTGGGATCAACAGCAATTAAGAGGTGGTTTCATGCTACTCAAAACCTCCTAATCAAAGGTCTTGCTGCTGGTTGTAGTTTCTTGTCATGTTTCTTGGACAATAACATTTATTATTATAATAATAATAATAATTATATATATATATATATATATATATATGCACACATACACACACACACACACAGAGTCCACTGAAAAAATGTATGCACACTTCAGGAAAGACTTGTCTTTTGTAGTTTTATCAAATTGCGATAACACTCTTTACTCGAGAACAATATTTTCTCAATCGATACCATTACATTGGCAGCCATTAGACAAGAAATTGGAAATGCATGTGCAGCAATCTCACTGGGCACTTTGGCCAATGATACCCAAGCAGTAGTTTATCATACTAATAAATGTTTGGAAGCTAAAGGCCACCATTTTGAGCATCTTTTGTGATTGTAGAGTTCAAAAGTAAATTGTCTTAATATGTTTGAAAAAAATTTGTATTAGAATATCTATACAAGTTTTTCCTTTCCTGAAGTATGTGTGAATATATGTATATATATATTATTATTATTGTTATTATTATTATTATTATTATTATTATTATTATACTAATGATAATACTTGGTTGAAAAAAAAAACCTCAGATAGCACAATTTGTAAGTATATCAAAACAAATTTGTACCTGAGGAAAAAATTGGAAAAAAAAAAGAAAGAACTAAAAACATCTGAACAGGAAGAAACAAATCGTTCAATGCCTCAAGTTTTTAGTCCAAAGAAAAAACCCAAGCAAGTAATAAAGCTAAAACAAAGTGCTCAATACACTAAGTAGAGCTGGGAAAAATAAAATAAAATAAATCCTAAAGAGCCAGGAAAAACCTACCTAAACGGATCTTCAGGGTAATCTGGCCAAATTTATTTTATATATATATGTGTGTGTGTGTGCGTGCGTGCGTGTGAAGATCATGGGAGAAGGTGACAAATTTCATTAAAACCTTTTTTTTATATTTCAAAAGATTAATCGATAGGGAAAAGAAATATCCCAGTCTTTCAGGATTAGCAAGAAATGTTGCACAATAGTTAATCAAGCAGGTTGTTTTACTGGAAGTTAATTTTAAATGGAAATACTTGACAATGTAAACACTTTTTCTTTGTAATCACCCATGTTTATTTTTGTTATCACATTCTGTTTACTGAGTAGCCACTTATTAGAGAGAAGATGCATAAACACATTTACAATGAAATTAATTAGCAGCCAATAGGCACAAGTCTGCCAATTAGCATACATAATGTATTTGATGGCATATACCATATATACTCGAATATAGTGCAAGTTTTTATGATCAGTTTTTTATGCAAAAAAAAAAAAAATATAGGGGTCACACTATACACAGGTAATTTTTTTGAAGAGGTTAAAAATCATACATTTTCATTGACTGGTTGCATTATATGTATGTAATTTTTTCTGGAGGTGTGAAAATTCATGCAAAAAAATTCAGGGGTCACACTTATACACAAGTACATATGGTAAAACCCTCACATATTTTTATCTCAAAAAATGACTTAAACATATCACTCAAGTTTTATATTCAATCATATTTTTATCTAACGTAACTCCTTAATATTAATA
The DNA here is from genome assembly GCA_964036315.1 of Acanthosepion esculentum. NCBI lineage: Eukaryota > Metazoa > Mollusca > Cephalopoda > Sepiida > Sepiidae > Acanthosepion > Acanthosepion esculentum. Next base: position 51,643,985 of record OZ038491.1, on the reverse strand, counting down.
TTGAATGTAAACGGGTGGGTTTTATATGGCATCAGATAAGATATATGATTCCTACCCTGTTGAAAAGCACAAATCATTATCATTTATAGGCAGAGGAAAGCAATGATAAAAAAAAAATTGTGATGCTTTTGTTTTTGAGAAAAAGTCTATAGGAAGATGTATCATTTTGCCTCCATTGCATATAATTTCCACCAAATGTAATAATCATAAATTTTCTGTTTATTTAATTCATTACAGTTATCAAATATTTTGGGGATAAATTTCATAGTGGATTATCTAGAGCTTATAATCTGAAAACCTATTACCAAATAAACTTCTGACTAAGCAGATTAGTTGTTCTTCAAAAGATTTAATAAGAAAAAAAAACATTACATTTTACAATGTCCAAGATTTTCTCTTTCAAGAATATTTTCTTAAGCCAACAATGTAGATTCTTCAATGATGAAACACTGACATCTTTTAGGTATTTCATCAATCTCACAAGACTATGCATCTGTGCTAGAAAGGTCTTGCTCTTCAGGGTGCAGGCCTGATAGAAAAAGTTGTATAAAAGGCAATTCTTTTCCCATGTGGCAAGTCTCCTCTTGTCATATCACCAATGCTATCCTAGTGACGGATGAGAACAGATACAGCCTGGCACCAATGTCATTACAGAGATTGGCAGAATGAGATTGAAGACAGTATTGGACAACCTGAGGAACTTCAGATCTAGATATATCTTTAGTTTACTCCCAAAGCATTTCTTATAAGTATGGCCACAAGGCAGTGAAGATTTTGAATTCAAAATGGTTAAAGCTAGAGTGGCCAGTCTAAACTACTATCTTTACTCATAGTTGTGAGAAGAAGAAATGGATTTATGTTTTCCTAAGAGCATTTGTATAAAAAGAACATATACTGCCTGGACCAGGATTTGAACTCACCTTGTCAATTCCATTTCCTATGTTGTTAAGCACTAAGCTACCCACATCTCCTGACATTTAAAATGTGGCATTCTGTAAAAGTTATTGGATTAAGCTTTATAGAAACTCTACTCTTAAATGCATAAAATGGGAGTGAAATGAAATTACTAGAAAAATCTGTATTGCATATTACCTTTTGGGGAAGCCAGATCAAAGAAGTCCCTCCAGTGGTAAACCGCATTTCACACACCTGCTTCTTAGCAATATAGTCAAATATACGAACAGTATCTGAAAATAAATTTTTTTTTTTACATATTTCATAATATTCTTCCCTCTCTGTTTAACAGTAAAGTTCACTAACTTCCAGGTTTATGTAATTATACAAATTCAAGAAAAAATACCAAATCTTTGCTTTTTATAAATATGCAAGCAGATATTGGGAAGTTCCTGGACAAGGATCTCCTAGTGAACTCTGTAACTAATTCCAGTCAGGTGAGAGAGATGATTGAGTGTTTGGCAACAGTCTCCTCAAAAAGGAACTCACAAATCCTTTCCATATCTTCTAGCATTTTACTGGTGACTATTCAACCAGAACTAACATCTTGAACTGGCACTCGACTGGCCCTCAAACACACATGTGACTCAGAAATTATTTACATTATTTACACACAGACTATATTGTTATATCATTATGGCCTAATTCTGTAATACTATCATATTAAACTGGCATATTATTTGTCAAGTGTTTTATATATTATATATATATATATATATATATATATATATAAAGCTGGTTATATAAGACTAGTCACCCACTTTTTTCATTTGCATTTAAGTCATCTGAAGATCACATGAGCATGAAACATGGGTTATGACTAGGGCCATCCTTTCATAGGAATTAACATTATTAAGTGTTTTTTATTCTGCCTAGGTAATATAGGCTTTGAGTACTTTAGTAGGTAGGTTTACCTTTGAACTTTTTTCGGTATTATCGTTTTTGTCTGAGATTTTATCTGGATAAAGGTTCTAAGTTTTGGCAAATTGTCCGTTGGTTCCATCAATGGTTTTGGATTTTCTTTTATATATGTATATATATATATATATATATATATATATATATATATATATATATATATATAATATTGTACATTAATTGCTGGTGCTAATAAAATAGTGCTTGATGTAATATAACAGGACTATATAAAGTACTTAATACTTAGAAAGTAATGGTTATACAAACAAATGATACTTTTAATTAATCTTTTCTAAAATGTATTAAATAAAAAAAGTCTACACCTTCCTACTACTGTGTTTTCACCTGCAGATCATCAGGCAGTAAAAATCAGGTCTTTTGCATTAAGCAAGTTTAGCCACCCCTGACATATACCATCTGTACAGAAGTGGAAAAACACACACACACACTCAGATGGTAGATATATCAGCATATTCAGGTAAATGGAGGAATAAGTAAGTCCTGATCTTTACTGCCTGAGAAACTGCAGGTGAAGCCACAGTAGTGGAAAGGTTTAGATTTTTTTATTTATTACATTTTAGAAAGTATATATATATGAATATAAGATTGATTGATTGATTGATTGATTATTTAACCAGCATATCGTCCTTCGTTGGGCCATTCAATGCTGAAAAAGTTTTTTTTTCCAAAAAGTATAGTTGGTAATATTATTTTTCAAAAACGTATATCTGGTAATAATATTTTTCCAAAAACGTATAGCTGGTAATAATATTTTTCAAAAACGTAGAGCTGGTAATAATATTTTTCAAAAACGTAGAGCTGGTAATAATATTTTTTCATTTTCATTCTGGTTTTTCAAAAAATGTATAGCTGGTAATAATATTTTTTCAAAAACGTAGAGCTGGTAATAATATTTTTCCAAAAACGTAGAGCTGGTAATAATATTTTTCCAAAAACGTAGAGCTGGTAATAATATTTTTCAAAAACGTAGAGCTGGTAAAAATATTTTTTCATTTTCATTCTGGTCTTTTGTGATCTTTATAAAAAAAGCAATTATTTTGTTGATAAAATTTAATTGCTTAGCTACTCAAATAAAGTTCAAATATGCGGATGTAGTTTGTTGTCATACCCAGGACGCGGATGTAGTTTGTCGTCATACCCCGGACGCGGATGTAGTTTGTCGTTATACCCCGGACGCGGATGCAGTTTGTCGTCATACTCAGGACGCGGATGCAGTTTGTCGTCATACCCAGGACGCATGAATATAAGATATCGCAAATAGAGTGCCGGTGTTAATAAAAGAGTGCTCGATGTAATATAACAGAGCTATTGAGCATATATTAATAAATATACATACTATCCCTCACTGGTAGCACAACTCGGAATTTCATGCACAATGCAATCATCAGGTGCCAGGTGTTACATAAGTTAAATTGGAATAAAAAAATATCTGGTTAATGCAATGCTGGCACAGTCCATATATTATACAGGAATTATATTTTTATTTAAAAAATATATATTGCATTTAAAATAGATTGGATTTTTATTTTATATTTAAAATAAACAGGGATTAATGGTATTAAAAAATATATTAAAATAGACGGACCTAAAACTATATGAAAAAAATACATTAATTTTATTTAACGTTTGGGATTATTATTTTATATTAAACATAAAGGGAGATTACTGAGATTTTTTAAACATTTTTCTTAAAAATTATTTATATAAAAATAAATGAACCTAGATACCATAAAAATAAAAATAAAATGAGGAAGGTTATATTTTACAGTAAAAATTAATCTGGATCAATGTATTTTAACAGATATTTATGTTTATGCCTACTTATGACTATCAATTAATTTTTCTTGTTAAATAAGTTAGGGTTATTTAAGTGTTTTAAGATAATTTATTTTTCTATAAAGCATAAATTACATCTATTATCTTTCCCATTGTAAGATTTGGTTTTTTCTACAATAATCCCATGTAATAATGGGTAATTAAAAAAAAAAAAAAACAAAACAAGAGGGTGAAAAGAAAGTGGGGAATAAACAGAGATAAAAGATTAGAGTTTTATTAGTCATTTCTCAAGTGGGTAAAGCATTATTTAATATTTTTTTTCTTTTAGAGCAATATAAATAAAAACATAGGTATATACAACAGCACTAACATACAAATTACAGATTGGAGACACCGAAATCAAACAGGTGCAACAATTTGGATATCTGGAAAGTGTATTAACAGAGGATGGAAAGTGCGACGCAGAAATAAGAAGGCACATTCAGATAGTGAAAGATGCTTTCTAAAAGCTGAGCAAAGTATTAGGAAATAGAAAAATATCATTACAAACAAAGAAAAGACTACTGAACCTATATGGCAGTGAATACAAGACAATCTCCTCACAGATGAAGAAGAGATCTGAAGCAACAGAAATTCGGTTCTACAGAATGATGCTGAGAATACCATGGACCAAACATGTGAGCAAAAACAAAGTTGTAGAGAGAATGGCAACAAAAAGGACACTTATACTTAACATTAGGAAGAGGCTGTTGAAATTTCTGGGGTGCATAATGAGGAAATATGGATGAGAAAATTTGAATCTCACAGACTGAAGGTAAGAGAGACAAAGGAAAATAATGCATAACCTACCTAGCAAACATGAGTGAATAAGTTTGGGTTGTGGAGTATCCTGAACAGACAGAGCACATTCTTTTATTTTTTTAATCATTTCGCCCCAAGCAAGTCAATAAAACCACTAGGATGCAAAAGGTTACTGAGTGTTAGAGAATATAAGATGTGGTTTTATATCAGTTGCATCAGCAGTTCCAACAATTTCAAGATAACAAAAACTTCCTTGAAGAATTCATCAAATCAAAAATAGAATTCAGCTTTTAATTTAGGAAAATTTTAATGGGAATAGTGAGATAAGCTATTTCCTTATATGGAAACATTTGGTATTCATTGACCAAACAGAATTTAAATTCATAAGATCTTTCTCACAAAAAACCATTCTCTCCTGCCTTCAATATGTCCCGTGAGTGCCAAATTCTTCAAGACCCCTTATCGCATCATATTTCCCAGAAATTACAACTGTCTCTTTCCTATCCTAACTACTTTCTTTTTAAATTGTGATCACCCCCATGCATGGCAGTAAAGACACTAAGACACAAGGGTATGGAAGAATTAGAAACAGAAACGTTACTAATGAGCGGGAAGGGAAAAGAGTAATCAGGAGGACAGTAGTGTGGTCAGAAAAGATTAGCAACTCTGTTTTGGGATGCAATTTCAGATTGGGCGTTTCTTCCCTCTGCACCGGTTTCTTGGTATTTTCTGTTGTTCTCTTATCTGTATCCGCTTCATCGTTCATTCCTCCTGTCACAACTATATGTACAGTATGATGTACCCCAACAGAGACATCTCTCATATCCACAATGGTCTACTTATAACGGGGAACCACCAATCACTCACCTGAATGCCAGACATACGGGCAATTCAGAATGGAGCACTAACACACACGGATGTTCTGCCTTGATTCAATTCAACCACGCACATACACTGCAGCTAATGAACCAATTTCTTGTGGGACAACAAAGAAGAAGGGTCTCTTTTGATGGAACGATGTATTTACTTTCTCTCAAAACAAAGTCCTACATGCCAGACAAACTCTTTTGTTGAGAATAAGGCAAGTCCTCTTCACTATTTCTGCTAATCGACTCAGGTTCTGGTTCACTATATCTGCCACAAGTAGATATTAGTTGACATTGCATTTAAATGTTTGGAGATTAAAATTGGCTGGAAAACATAAAGCCGTATAGACGAAAATCTGTATATAGATGTAAATAGTGGGAAGGAATGCTTTCAGATTTGGTGATAATTTATAACCTCTACTTTTAGAATGAAATTGAAAACTTTTTTTTTTAAGTTCATGAAAAATAGAGAGAAAAGGGGGGGGGGGTTCTTCAATTACATACGGTCTTGTCCGGTAGTTGCAACCATGTGAGCCATAGGTGAACAGTCAGCACTTTGAATTGGTCCTGCATGAAATGAGAATTGTTTATTCGGTATCTGAGAAGTGTGTGAGAATGTCAGGTCAAGATTCCAAATTCCTCCACAGGCATCCTGTAAGTATTAAAACAGAAAAATCAGTGCACTGAAATTCAGAAAGAAAGTTATTGTCAGTGGTCAGGAAAAATCTAGACATGAACGACAGGCTAAAGCTAACCACACCTTCTCAGCATTCAAAGGTCCAGACATTTGGTACAAATCACAGATCATTCCTATGCCAAAAAAAAAGGAGACCTCTCTCTAGCAACCAACTACAGAGGAATCTCATTGATGCCAATTGCTGTCAAGGTGTACAATAAACTCGTCCTCAACTGCCTGATACCCTTTGTTGAGCCTGTACATCAGAACAACCAAAACGACCTCAGACCTGGCAGATCTACCCTAAACCGAATCTTGTGCCTGCGCAGACTTATTGATGAATCCAAACTGACCAAACTAGACCTGGCATTGGTTTTTGTTGGCTTCTCAAAAGCTATTGACTCAGCTGACAGATCTAAAATGTTTGAGATTCTTAAACTTTATGGAATCCTTGACAAAATGATTGGTGCCATCAGAGTCATGTACCTAGACACCTCATCAACCATTTTCACTCCTGATGGAGAAACACCACCTTTTTTCCATTAAAGCTGGAATACTCCAAGACGATATGCTTGCACCATTTCTGTTTATTATTGTTGTGGATTATGTGCTTCATATGTCAGTTGACAATCAGCAAGATAAGTGTTGCCAACTATGCCCCGAAAGAAGCTCTCGCTTCCCTGCCGAATATCTTACAGATACTGATTTTGCTGATTACATTGCACTTATCAGTCTCTAGAGAATGTGCAAGCTCTCCTACAATTTCTTGATTAAACTTCCATCTGCATAGGTCTCTATCTCAATGAGTCAAAAACTGGATACACAAACAGATGTACAGCCAACAATGACCATCTCATAAAATCCTTGAATAGCACCAATTTGAATAAAGTTGAGGATTATAAATATCTAGAATCATTCATGTCCTCTTCCTTGAAAGACTTTCAAACTAGGAAGGGCATGGCATGGTCTGTATGCAATGATATGTGCAAGATCTGGACATCACAACTGGGCAGAAAACTCAAGATCAAAATATTCAGAGCCACTGTTGAGCTGATTCTACTCTATGGCTCAGAGACATGGACAGTCTCTGAAGGCATGGAGAAACGTCTGGATGGAACCTACACTAATCTTCTGATGAGTGGTCAAAGCCTCTCTTGGAAACGCCATCTGACCATTCACCAAATCTACAGTAGTCTTCCTCATGTTTCCGCTCTCATATGAGCTCATCGAGCACAGTTTGCTGGCCATTGCCACTATGCCACGAATGAGGTTGTCACTTCTCTCCTACTCTGGAAGCCTGCATCAAACCTAACCAGAGGCAGAAAACTATCATTCCGTGACATCATCTCAAGGGATGCAGGCATTGGTAGGCAGGACTTGGGAACAGCAATGAAGGACCAAGAAATCTGGTGTAGTTGTGGACTCCATGATCTTGACTGCGGTTGACACATGATGATGAGAATGTAAATACAATAAAAACATTGAAAATCAGGAATAAAGGGATTGTCAGTGGTTAAGAATTAATGTACTGAAGAAAATGGTGACATACGTCAAAGGTCACTTTATCATTGCCATAATGTAGCTTCCCTATGTTATAAATCCTTTTCTATATTATATTTCTATTATACCTTTTCTATAAAAATTTCATGATAAGTGTTTTGTTGAACTCTCCTCTATGGTACCTAGACTCTATGAATTAAGCTAGTTACTATGAATTAAGTGCATTATTAGATTGGTGGCAAGATGTAACTATTAGTTGTAAGCTAACAGTTTCTTTTCTTGCACTTCTTTCTAATGGATCTCTCTTCCGCCTTCTTGCTTTCACGTCAAAATTTTCAAAAATTTAAATGCAATATCAATTGTTATCTTCTGTCATCTTAATTTCTGCTTTTTAATTGTTCTTGCTCTTTAATAATGATTTTCTTATATTCTTTCAAACTTAGTAACACCCTGCATGTTAGTGGCTCTGTTGCCTTCCTTGGGGTGAAATGATTAAAAAAAACTTTAAAAAAGTAATACCACTGCCTCAGGTAAAGTCACTCTTCTGTTAAGTAGATGGTAATGTCCACAAGCTAAATAATGTTACATACTTATCTATATACAATATATATTGTAACAGGGAATTGGGTCAACCTAGTAAGAGACTCCAAGTTGGTTGCATGTGATGCTGTAAGCATCAGGAGTTACGTCCTCTTCCAGAATAGGCTGTTGAGAGAAGACTTTCTACTTAGAGTAGGTGGTGCTGACTATAATCATATGAACAATACCGGGCAGGTATTAGGCAATAGTCAGCATGAGTCTGAGACTGGGAGAGCTATATAATACCATTTTTTTCTCAGTTGGAGAAGCGCTCTCAACATGCAGACATGCAAAAACCAGACAAGATGAACACATACATATATCGTCATAATAAACTTGTAGTTGAATTGACAATGTTTGTGATTTTCTTTGATGTTTGCCTTCTCATCTGTGATCATGATTTGAGCCCAAATCCTGAATAAGAAAGTTACCACACTCTCACAGTGGAATTTATTTCTGCTGAGGGATACAACATTTTTGAAAGAAAGCCCTGCCACTAAGCAGCACCATCAGGAACGCTATCATCTGTAGGTAACCTATATGTATATACGAAAATATAGTGATAGTGTCAAACCCCTTATGATCAGGATCTGTGAACCATTATAGAGGTGGTATATATGGTATCGTGGTTGTGCAGATCAATGATCATTGAGAGCTTTATAAACAAAATCACATTCTTTTCCCATATTGCAAGGATATATTGTAGAATTTCCATGTGTATTTTTCTACAATAATTGATAAAACTTAAAAGAAATTCAAACTCTTCTTTTTTTAGTGTGATCAATTTGTAAAAGATGTAACAGTAGAATAAATAAACAAGGACTAATATTACCCACCTGGGCATACCAAGTGACATAGTCATTGACTTCATCAATAATCTTTTCCAGAGAGTAAAGTTGAACATTCATTGACCCAACCCTGAGTTCATTCATTGGTTCCATTTCAAACAAACCTGAATCATCAACAGCATCGGCTGTGTCAATCATCTCAAAATCCCAAACCTGAAAGAAGTCAACCAAAAAAAAAAGGGGTTTTTTTGAAAACAGAAAATTGCTTTACATTTTATATTTTTTTGATTGCCAAACTTATTTCATTTCTTCTTTTTATCTGATGAAAAGATGTTAAATGTCTTGCACTATCATCAAAATTACCAGAATTCTTATTTTCTCTATGGGATATCTCACGGGAAGATTTTAAAGATATCTTTTAACCATCAAATTTATTAGAAATGCAATTTTTTCTTGTGCAATATCTGATCAGCATACTTTTAAAGTTTTAATCTTTCCGTCACCCAATTAAAAATGTTTCTCTTGTCGGATATCAGATGAGTAGATCTTTCAGATCTAATTCTTTCAATAGAATATTATCAAAATTACTATTTTTTCTGCTAGGATATTTAATTTGGTTGGATTGAGAGCTGAAATTAAATTTTCTTTTGTAGGTTTGATGGACATTTTCTTTATTTGACTATTTAAAATTGCTTACATATACTCAACAGGATTCATCACTAGACAATGTAGACAATGATCTACACATTTAGGGTCATAAAATAAAAATAATCTTTTTACACAAAAAAATAAATAATGTTTGATTTGACTTTTAAGAAACATTATTATTACTAATTTTGATTAGTATTTACTTTCATCTTTATATTTTAGTTGCTTTTTATTGAAATTTTACAGACTGTCATTCAACAACACTTGAGTCAATAATTCAGATTTGAAATAAAGAATTTTCTGCAGAGGCAGTTACAAGTGTATAAATGTGGGTCCAGTTCTAATAACAGGCTACAAAAGAAACAAAAATTAATATGAAATATCAAATATATATATATATATATATATATATATATATATATATATATATATATATATATTTGTGTATTTAGGCAGCAATCCTTCTTTCAATCGAGAAATTATATAAAAAACTAAATAAAAGCACCTTGTCAGTCGTTTTTAATGAAATGTGCATATATATATATATCTGATAATTAGATATATTAATTTAAATGGTACATACATGTTTATCAGAAGGCAACTGGACAGATTTTAACCTCTCAACAACCAGTAGCCAAAAGAGAGAGTTTCTAAATTGTCTGCCAAAATGAAAATAAGGCAGGGCTGTCTTTGGCTCATCAACTGGCCAGAGGACTTATTACATGCTGATTACAGCAATGCTATAAAAGAGAGCTCTGCATTGGCCACTTCCTTTATTTTCTTACAAGGGTTTGTTACAAATTTATGGTCAGAGTAAAGTTACAATAAAACTAAAAATTAAGATGACAGTAAACTAAAATTAATACTAATGGGTGCTTCATCTCCTAAAGAAATAATATAAAAATTGTGCTGCTGAATTTTAGTAAGAAATAAATATTTTTAAAAAGAAAATCAGTATCTGAATTGGAAACAGGATTGCATCCAATGTGCAATGATGAATGGTCTCTCACCCGAATGTATCCATCAGTACCAATGGTCATCATCTCCCCTTCATCAAGCAAGATTTGTTGAATATGTCCCACATGGCAGGTCTTGTTGTTCTTTCGAGTAATCTGTACTTTGATGAGTCCACCATCCCAGACTAACATGTTTCCCCATTCACAGCCAGAAACCACTTTACCATCTGGTAACTCAACATAACCCTCTATGTCTGAGATTTTTGTCTTGCCAAATTTTCCCAAGTGTCCTTGTAATTTCAGGCCAGTATAAGTGTCAGCCACTTTCCAAAACCTGTTGCAAAAACATTAGAGAATTTATTCACATCTCTCAAACTAGCAAATATACAATATTACTTGCCATATTACAATACCATATTACTTGTCATATAACACAGACATCTATAATTCGGCAAAGAATATTTGGAAAAATACTAATAACATTCAACTAGTGATTCATCGGTATTTATTATTAATTATGTATTTGATTTGTGCTCATAATTTTGACTATAATCAATCAAGAAACTATTATGCCATATACGAGTGTTTAAGTGTTAGTTTTGTACAGGTAACCCAACCATCAGGAGATATAAGGTAATCACTGGTCATGGGAAAGTGGGATATATCACAAGCAATTGAGATGTTGCCCATGATTCTCATAAATTAATTTCAGATTTTATTGTTGTGTTAGGAAATATTATAGATTAAGTGAGTTGGTCTCTGCTGATTTAATTAAGAATGGGATTATTCAGGTGGGCAGGTGTTTTGGGCTCAAAACTAGACAGAAATAGTTGCAGGTGTCAAGGCAGAATTTTTATTAAAATCCTAAAGTATAAAAGGTACTTTTGGAAATGCTAAATATCCTGGGAAAAAATGTTTTTCTATTCAAAATTTCTATCAAATAATCAAATGAAGTCTATTTCAGTGACTTTTACCATACCCCCACCCCCTTACACATAAATTTCTTTCTGATAACACCAGCTCCCACAGGTACCAACAGATACCATTATTATCTACCAGTAATGATGGACAATTTTACCATTATCATTTTTAATGTTTCCTGGTCAGTGACTTTTATGTTGCAATATGAATGGCCACCCTGAGATAAGATGCAGGGTCTCATTTATCTCAGGTACCAATGGATACCATTATTATCTACCAGTAATGATGGACTATTTTACCATTATCATTTTTAATGTTTCCTGGTCAGTGACTTTTATGTTGCAATATGAATGGCCACCCTGAGATAAGATGCAGGGTCTCATTTATCTCAGGTACCAATGGATACCATTATTATCTACCAGTAATGATGGACTATTTTACCATTATCATATTTAGTGTTTCCTAATCAAGGATATTTCAGGTTCTTTTATGTTGGAATATGTATGGCTACCCTGGGAGAAGATGTGGAGTTTTTAGAAAAAAAAACTGTGCCTTATTCAAAGGGAAATATACAGTATGTTTATTTAATTTTATAAACATGAAGTCATGTTTACTTATTTCTGTGCATGTTTGCATACAGATAACCAAAGAGAATTGTGTCCAAACTTTCTGCAGAATACTATTGATAGAAACATAATCCAAAGACTTCACTTTCATATAATGTGTACTATTAATATATGTCTTTAGTTATCCTTTTGTAATTGTGAAAGAAGTCATTATAACTGTAAAAGTTGTTTAACAAAATAAAGCATTGGAATTTTCTTCTGCATGTGTGGTTGGAATGTTTTGAGAAGACTGTTTAATCATTGTGATATCTGACCAGTGTAAGGTTGAATCAGATGTCAGAAGGGAGGCTATTTGGTAAGTCAGTCAATCAACACTTTGCTGAGTGTGAATGGAATGTGGGTAAAGCTCACGAAAAGACTGACCGGATAAAACTGACCATTGACATGTCCATAAAAAAAAATTAAATTTATTATAGTGTCAAAAATAATAAAATAATTATAACAACTATAATTATTGTTAATTCCATGACCAATGAAAATCAATTTCACCTATATCCTTTATATACACACACACACAAACACGTGACACTCTATCGGACAGGCAGTCGACATGTGGGTCAGTGACAATTTCAGCTCCTTTCCTTTTTCAGGCCACAATGGCAACATTCATCTCTTAACATTCAACAAAAATCCAAGGTAGGAAAACTCCAGACACTTCTTTTATTTTCCAACTAAATTATTTACACACTCATTACACACATGCATAAAAACATATGGAAAATGACTGTATACACTTTACTCATTTCTATCTTATGATTCTGTCAGATTCTGATCCATATTTGATCCCAACTCACAATTTACACAGTGTTACTTTCCCCTCATGTCTCCAACATTACATAACAACCAGATAATAAAAAATACTTGTTTTGTTGTTTCCACATTTTGCTGTTTCTCATTTACTATGAGTATTTTTGTATATATAAATGTTATGGCTGAGGTATTGTAACTATTTACATTGTTCGGACTGTTGCATTCATCTTTATTGTCATATTCACAACGTTTCGGCCATTGTATGCTACACCCTTCTTCAGGTTATATACATTGGAATTTCGAACTGAACCCTTTATTTAGTCCACTGGAGTAGATTGTCTTGTTCCATGTGCCATGCCTTTTGCTGGATATCTCAGTTTCAGTTATTTCCCTTTAGTAACTCAACTCTCCAAGTTTTTATCCTCCTCTGCTGTGACCAGGCATTGAACTCACAACTCTTTGGGTCAAGTCACTGGATTAGTTCAACCCACATTTCTATTTACTAGGTCATGTGTCCTGGGAAGAAGGCCATAGCATACAACAGCAGAAACGTTATGAATATGACAGTAAAGATGAGAACAACAGTCTGAACAATATAAATAAATGTTGGGGGGGGGGGTATAATTATTTACTCACTGTTATAACTCCCCTACCCACAATGATGCAACCTAATATCAAGGGAAGATGTACTTAACAATGATTGACTGTGGTTCTGGATGAGTTGCAACTTGGAGAGAAATCCAATCAGAAATTGTGGTTAACGAAGCAGGGGTGCTTGACAAGATTTTATTTGGTGCAGGGGTCAGTAGAGGAAGTTTTGATAGACAATGGCATTTTGTTTGAAAAGTCTTCAAGCAATGCTGAACAAATAGAATGCCTGGTGTTACTTGCAAGCTGCTTCTAGGCCCAGCAGAAGCAGTATCATAAAGCAACACAGCTGAATGATAAACACCATACTTGAGAGAGGAGAAACTTAGGGTAGGGATTTGATATATCACAGAACAAAGGGAGTTGATGGAAGGGAAGTGAGTTGCAGAGGAACTAGTTCCATGGGCAAAAGGACGAGACAATATCACAAAAGTCAGTTTTTAACTATACACGGAGACACCTGAGAACCATAGCAAGGAATTGAACAAAGAGAGACACCTACATCTGTCCTACAAAGAGAGGTACCTTACCTCTACCTAGACTGGAGAATACTGGGGAGTGAAGCTATCCAATGCCTACTTCAAAACAGTGGGGAATGGGAGTGATAATTGTAATTGGTTGATAGTGATCTGAGACAGAAGATGAGTCTTTAGCTCCTCAAGGGACAAAATCACCAAGGAAATGGAAAATAGGGTTCAAGACAAGCTGACATTATGACCACAGAGAGATAAATGCTCTGTTGGTTGTGTGCCAATGTTCCACAGAGATCATCCATGAAAATAGGCAAGTGTGTAAAGAAAAGTGTTTGCCCGTAAAGACTTTGGTAAAAGACAAAAAAAGAACATGTGTGGTATGTGGAGGTATGAACAAAGAAATTATACTTAATAGCCTGTGATGATAAAAATGAAGGAAACATCATGGGATAATTTTTCAGTTTTTCTAAGCTGGCATGCAACTGAGATAGATCTTGAAAGTTGGATTGAAGATAGCAAAAAGAAGAGAAAGAAAGATAGCACATCGAACCACACTAAATCTGCAATGCTTTAGTAACCAACTGAAAAATATGACCCACTTCATGAATTGTTCAGACAATGGAACTATTGGAAATGAAGTACAGAAGGTCCTCAGGTTATGTCAGACCTGACATATGGCATTTCGTAGTTACAGTGTCATCTCCCATAATATAATACTATCTCTCATTTGTGTCGTTTTGGGGGGAACTTTTTGCCCTTCATTTTCTTCACCAGCCGTATGCCATACTGGATTGTGCTATATTCACTATCTCTCATTTGTGTCATTTGGGGGGGGGGGGACGTTTTGCCCTTCATTTTCTTCACCAGCCATATGCCATACTGGATTGTGCTATATTCACTATCTCTCATTTGTGTTATTTTGGGGGGAACTTTTTGCCCTTCATTCTCTTCACCAGCCATATGCCATACTGGATTGTGCTATATTCACTATCTCTCATTTGTGTCATTTGGGGGGGAACTTTTTGCCCTTCATTCTCTTCACCAGCCGTATGCCATACTGGATTGTGCTATATTCACTATCTCTCATTTGTGTCATTTGGGGGGGGGGGGGACGTTTTGCCCTTCATTTTCTTCACCAGCCATATGCCATACTGGATTGTGCTATATTCACTATCTCTCATTTGTGTCATTTGGGGGGGAACTTTTTGCCCTTCATTCTCTTCACCAGCCGTATGCCATACTGGATTGTGCTATATTCACTATCTCTCATTTGTGTCATTTGGGGGGGGGGGGGACGTTTTGCCCTTCATTTTCTTCACCAGCCATATGCCATACTGGATTGTGCTATATTCACTATCTCTCATTTGTGTTATTTTGGGGGGAACTTTTTGCCCTTCATTATGGCTCCCATGTGTAAGGCAGACTCATGGGAGCTTGTGTAGGTTATCAGGTTATGTTGTGCCATAGGAACGAATCTCTGGCATAAGTCAAGGATCCCCTGCATTCACTGCAAGAATTGTTTATTCTATAATACTCATGCTTCCTATTCCTTTTGACATTAGCAAAGTTTTGATCAAGTCATTCTACACCCTTCTTCAGGTATACAATCTATAAGAAGAGGAGTTTCTTTCCTATAGGAACTGGTTATGAACAGAAAAGAACTGTTGAAATATATACCAACTGGTCTGGCTAATTCACAATATTGAAAACTACACAAACAATACTATTCTCAGCAATCCATGTAACATTGACATAATATATTCATACACATTGATGCTTCGAAATTCTGTTATTTTCTCTATTCAATTCACTACCTGTCTTTTTATGGATTTGAAAAAACAGCTTGTAGAAAAGATAAGACTAAACATTATGGTAGCAACAAAAACAACATAAAAATGTGTTCACTAGCCTGAATAATACTTGGAATAACAATTACTCTTCTCAAAATTAAGGAAGAGTCTTGTATTTATATAATTTAATTTAAAATGGACAAAAATTACTTACTTGATATGTCCTGATCCAGCTGTTGTCAACTGCCCTTCAAGTTCAGATGAGAAGGTGACCCGAAATACTTCTGTGGAGAAGGCTTTACATCGCAAGGTGATCTGTTCCTGACGCCAGTTCCACAGTGTTAGCATATAATCTGGGGCCCCACCTTGAGAAGCCAACAAACAACCATCCGGGCTGTAAGGTAGCAGAATAAAATGTTAGCATCTTTTTAGGAAAACAAAACAACAAAGAATATCGAGAGGATAGATTTTATGCTAAGAACTTATGCTTGAAAATACCATCTAAAATGTCTGTAGTTAGTTTCTTCTGGCATGTTATAAAATTCCCTAAGGCGTTTCCTCCAACCTTCAGCATTGCGTAACTGAAACAATCCAACAACACTTGTCTCCTGTTCACTACAGCAGTTGCACTTTTTTGTCGCCTCTTTAAGCAATTTTATATATTGAGCGACAGTTCAAATTGGCATAGGTTGCAAGAGATTTTCACAAAAGTCTATCCAACTCGGAGGTTGATCTTTTTTAAACATTTGACTCATAAAGCCACCATTTTCTTTTTGGGAATATTTTACACGCGAGATACATCCGAATCTATTTTCATCCTGGGGTAAGCCATTTTCTCTAGCATTACAATATTATTTAAGCAACATCTGCAACCATTGAGATTAACCAATAACTTTTGCAGAAGTTTTATTTTATTTTTTCTGCCTCTCCAGAATCTTCTGTGATTTTGTAACAGCCAAAAATTCATATATCCATGCTTACTCTCATTTTATTTAATTTCAGGACAATTCCCAGAATGGCCCTGTGAAAGCAAAGTTAGTTTACCTGGATACTATTGGTTGCTGTCATCTTCAAAGTACTCCTTTTGTCAAGAAATGCACTTCATCTAAATTCCTGAGGAAGGCCAGCAGGCACAACAGCTGAAACATTATGATAACATCAACAAAGATGAGGCAATAGTACGAATATAGATAGCGTAAATAACCTAAATTCCTTTTCTCATTTTCCACCAACTGTATAATATGGACATGTACAACTTCCTCTACTGCTCAGCAACAGATGTTTCATCTTGCTGAGCAACAGATGTTTCATATAATCTGCATCTCAAGATAGTAGAAATTGAAATATGTTTTAATGTTCTCAGGAAGCTAATGTTCAGCTGACTCATTCTTCCATCAACATATTGCAGTCATTCTAAGAATTGTCACACCTGGTAACATAACAAAATGACTTCCATGATTTATTGAGACTACAGCCATCATCTTTGTTGTTTTAATCATAACATTTCAGCTGATCTGCACTCCAGCCTTTATCACAGATAGTCTACTTATGGTAATCTCCAAGGAATTTTAAAAAGAATCAATTATACTGTTCAAATTTCTTAGATAACGCATTATCATGATTCATTTTCTATTAGTTTTTCTTGCATTAATTTCTTTTGCTTATTTACACTTTCTCATACTCTGAAAATTCACAATTTATTTGCTTACATATTGTATTTCATGTATTTTTGTTTAATTTCTTTGAAAAGTTAAAATGTTTTTTATCCTGTTATCAGAGTGTGCCTTTAACTGTATTCGTTTGTTAACTTTGAATTTAATTCAGTACCCAACTTTCCACTCCCAGGACATTTGTGGAAAGAGGGCTATAAGTTTCAAGTAGGTAAATTTTGTTTTTTTCAATCACCTGGTTACCAATGCCAAGATATTTGATCAACTAGCAGAGACTCACTGGTTCGTATATGGATTTTTTCTTCATCCTGTCCTCCATATGACGTAGATGTTTAGTGATATAAAAGAGTAAAAAATACTACTTGGATTTTCTATCTTTCACATTTAAATGGTGTTCAATGAAAGTTTAAGACTTTATACATTTGTGTCAATCTTTCTATTTTCATCAATACAATATAGAATGTTTCATCCCAATGCTAGCTCTCCCGTTCACGTAGTCCTGTTTTGCATTAATATTCAATCCAGTATGGTTGTGGCTGCCGTTTCACTCCACCACCAAGCAGCTTATGTATCTCCACTTTTTTGGGTAGTTTGTCCACACATGTAAGCGAACTTGTCTTGGTGCCAGGGTTCCCAGCTTAGCCACAATATTTCTGACTCAAAGATAAGATTGTAGTGATTAGAGAAGCATCCTCTCATGAGTCTGTTCCACAAAGCAGCAACTCTTGAGAAGAAACTGTCAGAATGGAACTTCCTCCTTACCAATGGAATATGAAGCGAATGAAGATAATTTGCCCCTGTGTACATGGTCTTAGCTGTAAAGGTTTGAACTGGTTGATCTAAGGAAATTGCTTGGTTAACACTCCTTCCCCATCTTGTTTCCAGTTTAGGATGGGTTTCCGGTTCCTTCTAAATTCTTCACATTCTCTTTCATTCCCAGTAGCTCCATAGTAGCATTATTTCCTTGTTTGGAGTGAACTGATTAAAAATAAAGCCTGTCAGAAAATTTCCCAAGAAAATAACAATAGAATAGCAAGGGGCTTGTGATATTTTGTCTGTAAGAAAAAGGTTATAGGGGTGGAAAATAATTTATCACCCACAAGCCCAGATCTGAACAACAGATTCATGTTGCCCTTATAATTCTAAGTCTAATAAGAATATATATATATATAAAAATCTTCGCCCTGCACGTGATAACATCATAGTGTCTTTTGAATTTAAAAGGATTTTAACGTTTATTTAGTTTGTAAAAAAGTAGCAACATGATTACGCTACAAGATAATTGGCAAATGTTTGTTTAAAAAAATTTTGACTAAAAATATTGACCCTGAAGATGAACAATGATGTTCGAAAGCGCTAGGTCATCGTATGGACAATACATATTTCGAAATCATTTTCGAATAAAAAGTCTCATTAGAGAATATGAGAAAATTCAAAAGAAAATATGCAAGACTATGTTGTCTTTAACATTCAATACTACATGTTTAAAAGAAAAGTTGCTGCCAAATTACACACAGACACACACACATATATATATATATATATATATATATATATATATATATATATATATATATATATATATATATATTATGAAATGGATTAAGTGCAACAATTATTTTAATATATTTTCTGTTTATACATTATTTTTATAGATATAATTTATTTAATACTCTGTTTTTTAATTAAACAGTATGATTTACATTTATCGGCCTGAATGTTCAAGAAACGATGAAAATGGTAACCATATTCATTCATTTTGTTTCAATCATTTCATCCCAAGTAAAGCAATAAAGCTACTAAGATTCAAGGGCTTACTAAATGGGAAAAAATATGACAAAAAAAAAAGATTATCAAGGCAAGACAACAATAAAAGAACAGGAAATAAGAATTTACACTATTTACATTGTTCGGACTGTTGTTCTCATCTTTATTGTCATATTTATAACATTTCGGCCATTGTACACTCTGGCCTTCTTCATTAATATACGTTGGAATTTTGAAAAAAAGAAAAAAAAAGGCATGGCACATGGAACTAGTACAATCTTCCCTGATGAACGAAATAAAAGGTTCGATTCTGAATTCCAATGTATATCACCTGAAGGCCAGAATGTACAATGGGCAAAATGTTGTTAATATGACAATAAAGATGAGGACAGAAGTCTGAATAGTATAAACAGTTACAATATAACTCAGAAATATAGACAGGATATAAGAAGAGAAAAGATAATTGCATTTAATGTTTTGAAGATCAACGTTAGCCAGAAAGCAAGAATCTGGAAGAGAGTTCCATAAGTGAAAAAGAATTGCAAAAGAAGAAACTGTTAGCACAGACCTTATGGTTATCTCTAGCAATTTCAACTGTAAAATAATGAGACCTAGCTGCCAATCAAGTACTGTGCTTAGATTTGCAAAATCGAGCTACCAAAGAAAAAAATCCAACCAAAACAATTATCATGAAAATATTTATAGAAAAGGCTATGTTATGGTGGTGGGAAAGTAACTGAAGCCAAGATTCCAGGTCAGAACCGATAATATTGCAATTTTTTTTCTTTAGATTTTATCCAGAATCTCTACATGCATAAAAGCCCCATGCAAGTAGAAGCACATGTGCATAATAGATTCTGGTAAGAAAAGATGTCTAGTATGACACAGTGAGCCAACTTTTCTAGCAGTAGACCTAGCAGTTGATTCAATATAATCTTTTCACTTTGTGTCAATAGAAAATGTTAGCTCAAGAAGGCACAATAAGTCACTCTCCTGGAGTTTTACATCAGCCATGCTGATGGAAGGTAAAAAAGAAAGTAGTTTCATTTTGGAAATATTAAAATTAACAAGCCATTTCTTGCCCCAATTAACAACAGATTTTAAGTATTTTTTTTTAGATCAGATCATGAAATAATAATAATGCTTCATCTCAGAATTTTCAGATAACCTTATTTGTTCCTGACATTAATTTCTTTAAGCCTTTACAACCAAACTATGTAGACTTGGATACACAGAAATATTTGCTTTAGAATAGATAATTGAAAAAAAAAAAAAACAACATATTCAACTCACCTAAAATTCATAAAGGTATACCGTCTTTCTGTACCTTTTCTCAATATTCGATACAATTTTAAGGAAGGATATTCAAAGATATTCACATCTGGGAATATACTCTTTTCACCTACAGCAAAGTATAACTTACTTGGGTGGATCTAGAAAAAGATAGTTAAATATTACTGAGAATCTGTAGAAATTGCAGCCAATAAACCAATAAATATAGAAATGAAAATCTGTTCCAATTATTATAATTTCACAGATGATTGTTTTATGTTTTATTTCCAAAGTTTTTGCTTTTACATCATTTTTTTCCTCTCCACATCATCCAGCTAGCAGTTATATTTTGAACAAGAAGTAGGACTGGAGGTGAAAGTTATGGAACAACTCAAATAGCTTTCTCTCTTGCATATATATATATATATATATATATATATATATGTGTGTGTGTGTGTGTGTGTGTGTGTGTGTGTGTGTGTGTGTGTGTGGTTCTCATCTTTATTGTGTGTGTGTGTATATATATATATGTGTGTGTGTGTGTGTGTGTGTGTGTGCGTGTGTGTTGTTCTCATCTTTATTGTGTGTGTATATGTGTGTGTGTGTGTGTGTGTGTGTGTGTTGTTCTCATCTTTATTGTGTGTGTGTGTGTTCTCATCTTTATTGTGTGTGTGTGTATATATATATATATATGTGTGTGTGTGTGTGTTGTTCTCATCTTTATTGTGCGTGTATATGTGTGTGTGTGTGTTGTTCTCATCTTTATTGTGTGTGTGTGTGTTGTTCTCATCTTTATTGTGTGTGTGTGTGTGTGTGTGTGTGTGTTGTTCTCATCTTTATTATGTGTGTCTGTGTGTGTGAGTATATATATATATATATATATATATATAAAATACTAAAACTCTAATCTTGTATGTATGTATGTACAGGGTGCGATGGACAAATTGTTATCTAAATTACACAAAAATGAAAATAACACTGACATCTCATTTTAATAGATATATTTACCAAAATTATACAAAAATATCTTGAAATACTAAAGAGTGAATCTATTCACTAAAATCGCCATTGGCTTCAACCACGGCCTCCAGACGACTTCGGAATCTCCTGCAACTCTTCTGGACGATCTCCTTGTTTAAGTTGGTGAATGCTGCTATAATCCTTGCCTTCAGTTCATCTTTAGTGTTACATGGTGTTTTGTTGGTTTCTCACTCAACTGCACCCCACACATAATAATGAAGGGGGTTGCAGTGTGGGGAGTTAGGTGGACAGATGTAAGGGGTGATGTGGTGGCAGAAATTGTCTGACACCCATGACTGGGTTCCCCTACTTATGTAACATGGTTCAGTGTCCTTTTGCCAGACATAGAGTCTTCCAGCAGCAACCATCTTGACCCAGGGAAGCCCTACCACCTCAAGACATTTGATGTAGGTCTGTGTGTTGAGTCAGAGGTCCTGTGGGAAGATGAATGGAGGCATAATGTTGACATCATTAGTGATCACTCCAAACTCCTTCGTAATCATCATTAGACTCATCCAACTCTTTCTGAATCCTCTGCACTGTCCTCAGATTGATAACCAAACACCTTGAAATGTTCATATTGGAGCTTCCAGTGCAAATGCCAGGCAGTACAGCATTCCATTTCCAAATTTCTGGTGGAGTGAATTGCGTCATGGTGCTCTTTTTCTCACAAATACTATGCAGTCAACAAAATCAGAAACAAACATGTATACACGAAATTAAAAATATAAAATGGTGGCAACTTACACATCGCACCCTGTATGTTTCCAAGATACAGCTTAAACAATACATAATACCCCAACCAATTTAGGAATATATTACTTTGACACCTGAAGAGTGCAGTGACAAATGTCATTAAAATTAGACAAGGGTTTCTTGAGCTAGGGCTATTTTTCTGTTTTTAAGGCATTTTTAATAGGAAATTCAGTATTTGTTTTCAATACACATTCTTATATCAATCCATATATATAAACAAACACTTGCATATTATATTCGATCTATTATGCGTGTGAAAAATAATAAACATTCATAACACATTATAACAACATTATTAAATAAATTGAAATATGCATAACACAACATATATTTATACAATTCACTACACTACATTAGAACTTTTTTAAACAAATATCTCAGATGTTTGGTAGCTACTTGATAGGTGAAGAGACTATGAGGCTATTGTAAAACTTAATATGTATGGCTAGAAAATTGTGTCACATGACTTGACGGCAAATAAATAAATGTACGCTAGTTTGCTGCCATTATGTATTTTGAAATAAATGTGAAGAAGAAACAAGTATGTATAAAAAAAAAATTATTATTATTTTGAAAAAGTTACCTAGAAAGAATATAACAGATTTAAGTGGGCAATACCTGTTTTATGTGGACTACACATGTTTTAAGCTTTCATTGACTGATATTATGGCTCTTCTTTCATTTTGGGGGCAGGATACAAGGTACCTACTTTCAAATTGTTTTTGATAAAGTAGAGATTTAAAACATAATTAAATTTTACAAAATGAATAATAACATTATAAATTTAACAAAAAGAATGGGAGTTTTATGAAATTTTCTCCCTCTCCTTAACCTTTAGCACTCTGCATTATTAATATTACTTCTTTTTACACTGCATTCTTTTTCAAGGCCTCTCAATAGCAGTATCCTTATTGTTAATTTCAATCAAAGTTGTTTTCTGTTGCCATAGCAGGATATGACAACACAATTATGAAATTCAAACACTACTCTTCAGGGATCAGAGTCATCTTCAGTGACAGGATAAACTTTTTGTACAGCAAATGATGTCACATACAGAGTGATAAAGGTTAATATTGTACAGGGTGTGGTAGAAACACCTCCCAAATAATGATAAGACATTGACTAGATGAAGACACAATTGCCACTAAAGTCTTACTATTATGTGGGAGGTATTTTAGCCACACCATGTATAATGTGAGTAATAATAATTACTACAATAATTTGTATTATAAATACAAATTAAAATATGTGTAATAAATAATAAAATTGATAATATTGTTACCTCATTATCTTGTATCATGAACTGGTTTTAAAAGGAACCCAACAGGTTTATGGGAGGTCTTGTGATTTACTAAACGATAAACTTAACAGTGTCTACAGTCCTGTCATCTAAATATATTCTGGCAAATAGTCGATGTAACCATATTACAAGAGATCTTTTGAACACCTGCTATGGAAGATTGGTTAGAACATTAGTCTTGCAAGATTTTGCTAGTGATTTCACTCCTGATTAGATGCTCCAGATATGGGGCCTTGTGTCAAATATCTTTTTTTGTTTTAGTCAATAAAGACAAAAGGAAAACTTATCTTAACCAATGTATTTTGCCCTCTGAGGGAATTTATCAAAGCAAATGCAAGGATTTTATTTTGCAACAAGTGCAAAAATGTTATTGGTTTTCAAAATTTTAAAATTCAAGAACACTCATAAATATTCATCAGCTTCGTCAAAAAGTCAGGAGAGCTATGGAGGATGCGAAGTGATGCCATTTAACGTCTAATAAATGAAAGTGAGTAAGTGATGTGCTTGAATTTTTTTTCTTGATGCAGATTAGTACTTAAATTATTTTAGGTAAATATCTATTTATTCAGTTATGAGTTGAACATCATCAGGATAGTCTAGCTTCTCTAGTTTTTGTGGCAACAAACCTAAAATAAGCAAAAACTCTGAATTCCAAACTGTAGAGAAGGCAATGGAAAAGTACTCTACTATATTTCCCAAGAGGTCATGTTATTTTAAGATATAATACAGAAAAGAAATATAGAGAGAGCCATGATTGCCTATATCCTGAAAGGGGAAAGACTGCTCTGAATACAAAACTGTAGAGAAAGCAATGGGAAGCCACTCTACTCTCTTTCCAAAGAGGTCATGTTATTTCAAGACATAATAAAGAAAAGTCAACTGTGGTGAGTCATGATCACCTTCATCCTGAAGGGCCATGCATTTAAAATTAAAATATATATATATATATATATATATATATATATATATATATATATATATTTACTGCAAAGTAAAACTTCTTTAATATGTTCATTATCTACAAATATAAACTAACCATAAAAGTAATGCCATTAGTTTTAGTAATAAAATGTTTCTCTGTCATTTATTCTTTAATTAAAACCTTATTTGCTCTTTGAATTGACATTGGTAAACATCTCTGAAACTCAGTACATCCTTTATTTAACATCTGTAGAATATTTAACTTTGATTCATGTTATAACCTGACAATATGAGTATTTGACTTTCATTTTTCTTCTTCTATATGCTGTGTCCCTTCAGGACATCAGCAGTCATGGCCCTCCACAATTTCTTGCCCTATGTAGCTGTTAGTAACATTGTCTCCTTGCTGTCTTTCCTAATCCTTGTTCTGCCAACCATTTACCCAAACTTGTTAGGTAGGTCATACTGTTTGCCTCTGTCACTTTTTGTCTTCAACATCTCATGTGAATGTCAAATTACCCATGCCCTCATGATGTGCCATAGAAATTCCACCGGTCTCGTTCTGATGTTAAGTAGAAGTGTCAAAATTCAGTTGTTGCCAGGAAGTCATTAAATACATGTGAAATTTCATTACATCTAATATTTGTTATTTGTATTAAATTATAAATTCCGAAAGTTAAAAGTATCCTAACAAGGAACATATGTTTATCCACATCTTAGTTTCTGCATATATCTCTGCAATGAGGTATTATGATTACTTGCATTATTTACATTATTCAGACTGTTATCCCCATCTTCATTGCCATATTCACAATGTTTTGGCTGTTGTAAGCTCTGGCCTTCTTAAGGTGATTGAATTTTCAATCCAAACCCTTTATTTCATCCACCAGGGTAGATTGTTCTAGTTCCATGTGCCATGCCTCTTCCAGATATCTCAGTTATTTCCCTTTAACTCAACTCACCAAGTTTGTTTTTTTTTTGGGGGGGGGTCACCACAGCTGTGGCCTGGTATTGAACTCACAACACTTTGGGTCTAGTTATTGAATCTAACAAATAACCCAGTGGGTAAAAATGTTGGTTAGATCCAGTGACTAGACCCAAAGAGTTGTGAATTCAATACCAGGCCACAGCAGTGGTGAACCAAAAAAAAAAAAAAAAAAACAACTTGGAGAGTTGAGTTAAAGGGAAATAACTGAGACATGGCACATGGAACTAGAATAATATACCTGGGTGGACGAAATAAAGGGTTTGGTTCAAAATTCCAATCACTTGAAGAAGGCTAGAGTGTACAATGGCTGAAACGTGAATATAGCACATCCTAGTTGTTCAAATAACCTATGATATCATTTAATAATTAATGACATCAAAACTTGCATCCACTTTGATAATTGTTGTGGAGTTATTTCCCAGTAGAGGCTTGTATTTGTACTAAAATCGGTCCTAAATAAGTTCGACGTACCAAACGTTAGGAAGTTGATATAATAGGTGTGTTTCACCATAACAATAATTAAATCAAAATGTGACACAACAAATACTAAAAACATAAAAATAAGCAGGTGTAAACCATTTTCCTCGTACAACCAGACATAGTGGATATAATTCAAATTTAATATTATGGTAGAAAATTTAAGCAATGTATAAACTTCATAGGCACACACCTTGAAGTTACAAAGGCTATGCTGGGTTGTTATTTTGTAATGACCCCCCCCCCCCCAAGGAACTCCCAAACATATAAATATGAGCTACCAAGGAAGATGAAAAGGGTGGTGCCAAAATATGTTTATGATTTTTTATTAGCTGTCACAATGTCACACAACAATAAAACATGACATAAACATACTCTACTTACAATAGGTGATGGTTGTACTCTAAATGATTACGATCTTTAAGTTAAAGTGAGATTGTGGATTATCAGCTAGGAATATCTTTTGTTCCCCCATTTGTGTGAGTCTAGACTTTAGTCATGGCATGTCTTGTTCCAACCTTTTCTCAGGTTGGGACTAATTCTCTAACTATGCAAAGAGCACTAATTCACTTCGGTTGTCTGCTAATTGTGACAAGGGTGCTAACTCACCTCAGTTATCTGCTCGCGTGGTTTTATCAAAAAATCTCCAACTACATTTGGACCCTATTACAGAAGAATTTGTAGTTGCCCACTCTTGGTACGTTAGGATTTTAGTACAAGAAGATATAAGTTGTTCATTAGGCAAAAATAATGGAAAATGTTATTGTAACATCAGCACTTAACATTGATGATTTAACCCTAATAATTCCCAATGTGGGGTGCATACACCACCAGTGGGGCATGGTAATATTTTGTTGGGGCATGCGTAGAATGTGTACCCTTCGGCTTACTATACCAACAGAATAAGGGGCAATTTGAAAATGAGTTATTAACAGTAAATTTTTTTCTAGTGGGTCTGAGTGAGAGTGTTAATATTAATGTGTATTCATACATAGCCGCATATACAGTATGTATACATAAAAATATTTTGTGTCTTTGTACGTACATGTGTAATTGGCATACATGTAAGAATTAACTATTACTGGCACCAGAATTTTAGAAATACAAAAGTGGGACATAGACCAAAATCGGTTCGGAACCACTGATTTAACCAATGAATTGTGAAAATTCTTTACCAAAAATCTATCTGTACAAGTTTCAGCACTCAATATATATATATTTCAGTTTTCCAGTTTGTAATAAATTTTCTAGTCACAACTAAAAGGCCACCTTGGATTTACTATTTAAAAGATCTAAAAATAATAAAAATTATACGACTCCTCCTTTTTTTAATTATTTTAGACTGCATATCAATCATGAAAAGTTTTGAGTCAATCTGAAGTCAAATCACAAAAAAGAATATTTTAACTTACTGTAATGGCACCCACTCCACCGGATCCTGTACATTTCATGTAAGTCTGTTCTCTGGTTTTCAGGTTGAGAATGGTTATTAGGCTTCCAGTACACAGCAAAGCAATTTCATGGGTTATCAAATGGAGATTGGCTCTTTTCATACTGTCATAACCCAAAGAATAACTGAGATTTGGTTAAGGAAATAGCCAATGAGAACAAAAATTTAAAAATAAACAGTTTTTTTTTTTTTAAATATAAACATAATTGGCATTTTACAAAGGGATAATGTGTAGCAATAATAACAATTTGCAAGAACAGCTCATGTCTGCATGCATTTTTTAAAAATCCTTCTAATATTGTTCAGGTATCATTTGTACTACAGTCGCAGGTATAGGCATGCCTCAGACAAAATAGCAGATCGAAATAGCCTATCCCTTTTCATGATATTTTCAAATTCAAAGTCATTTTTCTTCTATACTGATTGTGCTACCAAAACTAAAAGCAAAGCTTGTCTTACTGTTTTATCCACAGCTAGGAGGAAGAAAAGATGGATGCATGCCTTTCCCAAGAGCATTAGTACAAAGTGAAAGCTAATAGCCTAAGGCAGAACTTGAACTCTGCTCACTAATTTCATTTTCTGCACTGATAACTATGTCAACTGCAAATTCCTAGATGAGCTCACTTTTTTAAATTACAGCAAGTCATTCTATGCTTAGCTTAGTATGACACAAGGTATCTTCTTTTGGAGTGCTGGGGAAAATAAAAGGTACTATATATGAACAATGTTCAGCTGGAGTGGCTTGTTAATTATTACTTCACAGCAAGGTATTTACTAAGAAACTTTAGAATACACACCAAGCTTCACACTCACAATAGGAGCCAGAATATGCAAATAATTCATAACTACCCCTGAATATTTGAATTTAAGCATACTACTAGATTGGCAACTAGGTCCTACCTATTTACTGTTGAAACAGCTAAATGCAACTGCCACTTCTACTCTGACACTTTCTTTTCTTGCACTTCCCCCTGTGGAATTCACTTCTGATTTATTGCTTCCTTGATAACTACAATCTTCAAAAACTTAAATACAACATCAATCACCATCTTCTGTCTTCTTGAACCTTGATCTTTTATTGTCCTTTCCTCATTTCTTCCCATTCTCAGTCTTCTCATTCTCTTTCACTCCCTGAAACCCCCTGCATTCTAGTGGCAATACCACCTTGCTTTGATATATATATATATATATATATATATATAATTCATTTCTGTAGTTTACTGCCACCAGCAAGCAGAAACATTTTTTTCTCTCCCGATGATGGCAATGTTGGCCGAAACTAGTTGAGGAATCTAAATGAAATAATAATAATAAAAACATAAGAATATTAATCTACAACCCAGTATGTCTGAAGATTTTAATTAATTTTTTTAATAATTTTTATTGTTCAAAATATATATATATATATATATATATATATATATATATATATATATATATATATATATATATATAAGGATGAGGAAAAATTATCCTTAACTGACATGTTTTGTCCTCTGAGGAACTTTATCAAGGCAAATGTAGGATTCATTTTGTTGCATGTGTTTACATATAAGAGTAGGGATGTTATTATCAAGGCTTTTAAATTTGAAAACATTCATGAATATTCATCTGATGATTGAAAGGTCAGTCAAAATATGTGAAGCACACAAAGTGCCATAATTCAAAGTCTGGTAAGACAAAAGTCAATGAGTAATATTCAAGAATAATGAATATTCATGAACGTTCTCAAATTTAGAAGCCTTGATAAACCAATGACATCCATGCTTTTGTACATAAACACATGCAACAAAATAAATCCTACATTTGCCTTGATAGGATGAAATGCATCAGCTAAGATTAGTTTTTCCTTTTATCTTTATATTCATTTTAGTATTTATTATTACATGACAAATAATAAACAAAAAAATCTCAGATCACCTCATATGGGGAATAGCCTATTCCATGTCAGAAATAGAAATTTAACTGTAAAAGCTAAAAAACAAACAAAAAAAAACAGTCAAAAAACAAATACAGAATTTATCCATTTCAATGTTTTACTCGGACAAAAGACACAATACAGGGTCCAGGGGAGGGTGGAAGGTATTTCTCTTAAAGGGAAGAAGTTTTATAAAATTAAACCTGAATATTAACTTTATGACATTAATTTGGGGTTATATGAAGAATTAAATATTTATTTAAAATTAAAAGAGGAGTAAGAAGGGGTTTAAAAATAACTTTTAAAAAATAGATAAAAGGATGTAATGGATTAATAGAAAGAGAGTTGGGGAGATCTTAGAGTAGGGGAAAGTTTATAAATTATAAATAACATAGTGTAAAGAGGTTATAGAAGCGGGGAAATTATAAATAACATAGTGTAAAGAGGTTATAGAAGCGGGGAAATTATAAATAACATAGTGTAAAGAGGTTATAGAAGCGGGGAAATTATAAATAACATAGTGTAAAGAGGTTATAGAAGCGGGGAAATTATAAATAATATAGTGTAATGAGGTTATAGAAGCGGGGAAATTATAAATAACATAGTGTAAAGAGGTTATAGAAGCGGGGAAATTATAAATAACATAGTGTAAAGAGGTTATAGAAGCGGGGAAATTAAATATAGAAATTAGAATTAGTTACACTTCAGCATCTGAAGAGTAAGAGAGTAGTGAATATTATGGATATATAGTAGCTAATTAAGTTAAAACCTATATGATGGAAATTTGAATTTGTTTTAATGCCAACATTTTAACAATAATTCATTTCTCTGATTCAGTAGTTGGCTTTGATTATTTATTTTATTATTCTAATTTTTTCTTCTAAACATAAGTCACACCTATCTTTAAGACTATTAGGAATACATGCAGAACCTATAATCTTCCAAACTATCTCAAACCTTTCTTCTTCAATTCCCCAAATTTTTTTGAAAGAGCTCTCTGGTGTTTTATTTTAGGGTTAAAAAATGAGTGCCTATGCATATAAAATCTCTGTTTCCATTCCCAAATGGAAATTCCAATGTAAACATTATAATTTTTCATATTTTCTTTGGGTGGAAATGATCGCTTGATATATGACACTTGTAAATCTGCACTTGCCCTCTACTGGACAGTTTTCTTTAGATCTACAATTACATGAGGGTTCAATACCAGGTTTGTTATTTATCCCATAAAAATTTCTTAAAATATGGTTATTGTGTGAGTTGATAATTTTATACACATTGTTGGTACAGGAGTAGCTAATCTTAATCGTTTTACTATCAAGGATCTTAGAGGGTTATTTTTTTTTTTTGAAAAAGTGTTTAATAATTAAATTTAGAAAATACTATCTGATATTAATATTTGACAGTTTGCAGAAGGTTGGGTGGGGTGAACCATATAATTTTTCTTTTTCTGTGTCTACATTTCACATTTGATATTTCTGTGTTACTTATAGGGGTTAGATAAGATAATTTATTTTTAAAACCACTTTTTCGGAGAGCATTTTCATACAATTTTTTATTTTAATTAAAAATGTTTATGTTGGATGATAATTGACTAATCCTAGAGCCGAGGGTGGTGTGTACCTGTTTCACAATGAAATTGGGGTGGTTAGAATTAACATTAATACAGGTGGGGGTTTCATTCTTTTTATGGTATGGTTTAAACATTTATCATTGAGTTTAAATGTGATGGTTAGATAATCAACTATTTTAAAGGTAAACCCTAGTAATTTAAAGGCCCAAATGATTTTCTTTTGTATCTTTGTGGTAAGTGAACCATTACTATATATATATATATATATATATATATATATATATATATAGATATATATTATCCCGTACTGTGATAATTTTGACATAGGGAATGCTACTTTGATTAAAAGAGAAAATAATCCATTGAGACGAAAATGTCTGGAAAGTGCCTTGATTGCTAGTTCAGCCACAGTAAATTTGCATTCAAGCTCTTACAATATATCCCTATTCGTGGTAGATTTTATATTGCCACAGTGTGGGGTAGTCAGGGGAAAAGGTGATGGAGAGAAATAGAATAGATTAATTTGTCTAGATTGCAACAAAAAATATTCTTTAAAAAATTTTGAAACTACCTGTGTCTTCTTTTGTGCGCATCTGTAGACATGGTGCAACATCAACAAAGCACAGTCCTACGAAATCCTAATGGATGAAACGCATCACAAGAAATTTTCCAGTTTCTCCTATTTTCCTAAATATACATATATATATATATATATATATACCCGATGCGATGAGAATGAAAGTAATATATAAATTCCAACGTTCGCAGTGTTAATTAAAAAAAAGAGCTCGATACAGGTAGTAGAGCGATAACCATTTCCGACCCTCACCCGTAGATGTGCAGTTAAAATGCACTGAAACCAAGTTGCATCTTTGTTGTGAGTAAAATGGTTTTGTCTATATGATAAAATTATAATAAATAAATATATATATATATATATATATATATATATATATATATTGTGACCCACTTATTTTAGATCATGGCTAATGCAAAATCTGCATTGTATACAAAAAAACATCATTCATGAAAGAATGAAAGGATACCTGAACTCTAACATTGTCAAAGGTATACCTGACTCTTCAGTGACATATGGCTGACATTTTAGTTCTTCAAAATTGTAATAAAAGTCATCAGGGATCATTGTTTTTATTTTCTTTTTTGATATACTTCTGGAAATAGTTGTTTCTTTTACTTCTTCCTCCATTGATTCAGTTTTTTCTTCATCTTTCTTTTTTTCATTACCTGCTTCTCTTTCTTCAGCTGTTTCTCCTTCTTGTCCGTCCACTTTCTGGACTGTTACTTTTTTCTCTTCCTTGTCTTCTATCTGTGGTTTTTTAACAGTTTCATCGCTGCCTTCTTGTTTAGTTCCTCCTTTTGTTTCTTCAGAACCTTCTTCCGGTTTTTCAACAGTTTTATCTTCTGTTTCTGCTTCTTCTTTTTCTGTTCCCTCTTCTTCTTCTTCTCTTTCTATTCCTTCTTCTTCTTCTTCTCCTCTTTCTGTTCCTTCTTCTCTTTCTGTTCCTTCTTCTTCTTCTCCTCTTTCTGTTCCTTCTTCTTCTTCTCCTCTTTCTGTTCCTTCTTCTTCTTCTCCTCTTTCTGTTCCTTCTTCTTCTTCTTCTTCTCCTCCTCTTTCTGTTCCTTCTTCTTCTTCTTCTTCTCCTCCTCTTTCTGTTCCTTCTTCTTCTTCTCCTCTTTCTGTTCCTTCTTCTTCTTCTCCTCCTCTTTCTGTTCCTTCTTCTTCTTCTTCTCCTCTTTCTGTTCCTTCTTCTCTTTCTGTTCCTTCTTCTCCTCTCATTTCTGTTCCTTCTTCCTCTTCTCTTTCCGTTCCTTCTCCTCCTCCTGTTTCTTCTTCTCTTTCCATTTTTTCTTCCTCCTCCCTTTCTCTTCCTCCTTCTGTTCCCTCCCCATCCTCCTCATCAAGTACCTCAGTCACATTAGCTTCCTGTTCCTCCTCTTCTCCTCTGACCACCTCTTCACTTTGCCCTTCAGTGTTAGAGTCACCCACATCTTGTGTGCCAGTGTCCCCAGTCACTTCTGAAGTACTTCTTTCCTCTCCATCTCTACGCGTACCTGAACCGCTCCCTTCTTGTCCCTCAGTTTCTTCCCTTTCTTCTTTCTCCCTATCATCTGTCTCATTCGTCTTACTTTCTTCTTCCTTATTTTCTTCTCCTTCAGAACCAGTCTCAAAATTATCTGACATGTTTTCTTCTGAAAAATAAAACAAAGTTAAAATAAAGAAATTTGTAAAAATCAATGATGGTTGATAATATCTCCTATATAATAATTGCAAAGGGAAATATTATAAGAAACAGTTTGCTTTTTTTATTTAATCATTCACCCCAAGTAAGGGAATAAAGCCTCTAAGCTGCAGGGGGTTACTGAGTGTTAGAAAGTATGTGAAAAATAGAAAAATACTATTAAGGAGAGAAAATAATAAAAGAATTAAGAAGACAGAAGATAACAATTGACATTACATTTAAATTTTTAAAGATCAAAGTTGACTAGGAAGCTGAAAGCCAGAAAAGAATTCCAGAAGTTAAAAGTGTGATAGAAGAAACTGTTAGCATACAACTTATGGTTACATCTAGCAATTTTGATTGTAAAATGATGAGACCTCCCTGCCAATCTAGTACTGCTCTTAAATTCATAAAGTCTAGGCACAATAGAGGAAAGTGCATCAGAACAAATACCATGAAAGTATTTATAGAAAAGGCACAGGGAAGCTACATTATGGCGGTAGGAAAGTGACTAAAGGTGAGATGCCAGGTCAGGACCAATAACATTGCAGATTCTTCTTTGGATTTTATCAAAAATCTCTAAATGTATAGCAGGAGCAACAGACCAGATGTGGCAGCAATATTCAATGCATGGATGAATGGTAGACTTATAAATCTGTAAGATAGAAAAGCTATATTTTATCATTTTATTTATATTTCTAAAACATGTACATTATATATGTTGCAAAGTTTGTCATAGCCAGGATGGTATTGGCAACAAGCTCCTACTCTTGATAAAATGCTCCCATGGCATGTGCCTCAAATAAATCTCTAACAACTTAGTTCAGCTCCAAGCAGGAGAAGGTTGAAGGTGTACCACTGGCACTTCATAACCATCTGCTTCAGGCAGATGCAGCTTATCAATGTGGGAAGGCACACCACTTAGAGGAAGGATTAACCTGATTTTAAACTTTCGCTGCTTTGCAGTCATTTCCAAACAAAGATAAAGCTATGGAAATAAATCCAGACAGAAAATCTGGAGTGAAACCCAAAAGTTGGCTGTCAACATGGACAACCTGCTGCCAACTCCTGAATCCAAGCTGGCTCCAAATGTAATGCCCTGTTTTCCTTTGGACTGTTGGTACAGCCAAGAGGTGTGGTCTAGGCAGTGCATAACCATTGCCCATGCCTCCTCTCTGGAGAGGTCAATCCAATCTTACCACCAAAATACTGGATTTTGACCAAACAGGGCACTACCATTATCTTGCAATTTTGTTTTTCCATGGCTGAGCTTGTGAAAATATTATTCATTAATATCATTATTCCAGGAAATGTGGTGTGGATTCAAACCTTGTTGGCAGCTACTTACGTCATACTACATTTTTACATAAACAACATTTATTTGGTAAAGATATAGCTAAGTAAAAATTAATATTCTCTTTCAAAATGTATTTTTCTGATATAGTTTCTTCATCTCTATCTCAAAATGATATTAATTTCTTTGGGAACCAGTTAATTT
The DNA here is from genome assembly GCA_964036315.1 of Acanthosepion esculentum. NCBI lineage: Eukaryota > Metazoa > Mollusca > Cephalopoda > Sepiida > Sepiidae > Acanthosepion > Acanthosepion esculentum. The sequence continues at coordinate 51,609,444 of OZ038491.1, read as the reverse complement.
CTGAGGAAGTTAAAGATTAAATGACTAAACTGGCTCTAAAGTGAAAGTTCTGTTTAGCATTTCTTTCTCTCTTATATATATATATATATATACCAATTAGTAATTGGTAGGGATAAGGAGGACAGTGATCCAATTTTAATTATTCCTTCTTTTCTTTCTTTCTTTCTTTCTCTCTCTGTCTTTCTTTCCAAAATTTTTTTTTTAAATTTTATATTAAGATTTTTAATTTTTTTCTTTCTTCCATTTTTATTATAAAAATTCTTCTTTTTCCCCTTTTACTCTTCTTTTTTTTCTATCTGTCTGGACAAATTGATTTCATTTCTAAAAAAACTTCGGTATGAAAAGATGAATATTTAAATATATTCATGAAATAAATTATAACCGAGATGGATTTTTTGACTTATTATTATTATTATTATATATATATATATATATATGAGAAAGAGCCATATATGCATCTACATATTAATTAGTGTATATATATATACATACATACATACATACATACATTGTCCAATATAGCAGAAAGTAACATGCAAATATTTTAGACCCTGCTACCAAAAGATGATTTTCAAAAGCAGTTCAATCCTGCATAAGGAATACAAAGGAAAAACCAGCTGCCCCCAATAAAGAATAGTTAGAGAAAATTTGAAAGCCTGTAATCTGGAGGGGAGACACAGAAATTAGTCATGGCTGATCATGTATGCAGGGTAAAGAGTGGTCATCAAAAAGTGAAATGAAGTCATGATAATAGGCAATAATACTAAAGGATAAGATAATTTAAAGAATCGGCGCACATTTTAGACTGAAAACCTAGCATTGGGAGAACTGATAAAAAAAGTAAAAGACACTCAAAAAGTCAACCACCTCAATTATATAAATATATAAATTCGGATTAAAACTTTAAAAAGTGCTCCACTGGATTGTCCAAGAGACACATAGATTAAGGCATTGGTTAAACAATATCTATCATATTTTCTTTAGTATTATATAACTTGAGTATAATACAAACTTGTGTTTCTGAAGCTAAAAACAGGGAACAGTATATCCTTGAGCATAATATCACTCATAATAGCCACTCCTATGTAAATTTCTTTTTTATAAGTTGTACCATATTATCTATTAAAATCTCTAATGTTGTACATCTATTTCACTAAAATATTTATCACAATATTAAAAAAGAGAAATGAACAGGATATTTAAAGCCAGAAAATATTTTATGATTATAAGATTTGTTTTATTAGAGATAGTAATAATTTAGTGATACAAGTCCTACTAATTAACCGATAGCTGCACGGAGAATAGGTGGATTTATACCTTTCCTAAGGGTATTTGCATATAAGCATATATAATGAAGCCAGCAGGAATTGGAACTCGGCTCTCCGATTAACAATTCCCCCACCTACACATTCAAGATTACAGCATCTGGTATTCCCAAGTGTTCACCCATCTAGGTACTGACTAGGCTCAAGGTTGCTTAACTTTGTGTGGGAACCAGTGTTTCAACATGATGTGACTGTAAGCTGGATTACGACCTCTTAGGGCCCCTAAGCTAATGAAATTATGCCTCTCACCTCCGATGGAGCTAATCTCTAAGTCACTCACACCCATCTTGAATATTTTTTAAACAACATTTACATAGCTTGAAGTAAACTTATTGCAATTTTTTTTTAAATAAACTAGAATAGCTATTTATTGTTTGTCAATAAAAAAAATATTCTTTAAGAAATACCGATATTTTACTATTTATTGCAAACCATATTAGCACATATTTCAACACAACCATAGTAAAAAAAACAAAAACAGATTTGTTATAATCAAGCTTGAGGGGCCATAGACTGCAGTCTATACTAACCCATAGTCCTGCATAGGGGTAAACTAATAATTAGGAATAGCGTTCGAGGGATAATTAGACTGGAATTAGAACAAAAACAGTGTAGATTTGTGGAACAAGTAATATAATTTTTATGATGAGAATGCTATCGGAGCAAGAGATAAGAAAACATAAAGAGCCATTTTCATAGGATACAACACAAAGAGCTACTTGAAATATTAGAAAAGCTTGAAAGATATTTTAAGTAATCTATAACAGGATGCATACAGACAGAGAATTTCAATGAACTGAGGTAGATAGCAATAGGGAGGTTCAGAATCCTCCCTATCCCCCACTCACAAATCCTAAGTCTGAGGTCAGTCTTGCAAGTCCACCATCAGAAAATACTGAGTGTGCAAATCAAAAGTGTAAAATATTCACATCACAACTGGCAAATATGTCTTCACCCAAGAAAAGCCAAGATGTCCTGTGATCCAATGTAGAGTTTTCTTATTGGGGTAAGAAAGTTTGTGTTTGGTTGAGACTGGTAATGAAGCGAAGAACAATTGCTATATTTCGAGGCCTGCTAAAGTCGACCACGTCTTGATATTTTTTGAAAGAGAGCACAAATTCTTTATCAAGGCAAAACTTGCTTTTGTCCTTTGTCACCACATAAACACACGAAAATAGAACAAACAAGTATAGCAAGGATCTATTTTCTCACCGACATTACTTGAGACATTCCTAAGAGCACTGAAAGACTTAGCAAGATTCATTATTGGCAGATGTAACCTAAACTACATAAGATACACAGATGACTGTGTAGATGGCAAACTCAGAAAGAAAACTGAAAACCTATTAGACAAATTAGTCAAAGAAAGCAAGAATAAAAGGATTAACCATTGACTGTAAGAAGTGATTAAGACACCAGAGGTGTTGAAACAAAATGGCTATTTTTGTAGTGATTTTATAACATATTTAAGTTATAATTTTTGAATTATATATATATATATATATATATTTAAAGACATTTATAATATGTTTAATGTTCTTTTTATAGATACAAGTATTTAAGCAAATGCTCTGTTTTATAATAAACAGTATTAAATAACATTTACCGGCCTGAATGTCCGAGAAATTTTCATAGAAAATTTTCGTTCTCCGACAGGAATCGAACCTGTATCCTATACGGAACCATCATTTCGCGTGATGTGCCTTAACCGTTCGGCCACAGAGAAGCTTCTGGTTAGCAAGGTCGATTTTACTATCTTTAAACTTAAATCTTTCATGAATCTCTTCTATTCATATCTGCTCATATAAATGTCTTTAAATAAATTGTCGGACTATGTCCAATTCAAAAATATGACATCATTTGTTTACATTTGATACGCTAGAGCAGATATGAATAGAAGAGATTCATGGAAGATTTAAGTTTAAAGATAGTAAAATCGACCTTGCTAACCAGACACTGCTCTGTGGCCGAAAGGTTAAGGCACATCACGCGAAATGATGGTTCCGTATAGGATACAGGTTCGATTCCTGTCGGAGAACGAAAATTTTCTATGAAAATTTCTCGGACATTCAGGCCGATAAATGTTATTTAATACTGTTTATTATAAAACAGAGCATTTGCTTAAATACTTGTATCTATGAAAAGAACGTTAAACATATTATAAATGTCTTTAAATAAATTGTCGGACTATGTCCAATTCAAAAAAAAATATATATATATATATATATATATATATATATATAATTAAGTAATTCATTGAGTCTCTGTAACCATAGTTATGGTTACAGAGAATTTCAGTTGAGTTCCACCACGGAATATGTGAGCGAGCGGCACTATATTGAGTCTGATTTGCTACCTCTTCGTCACCGAGGCCTGTTGGAACAGTTGGTATGATGCTTGCTTGATAACTTAACTGTCAGTGTTTCAATTCTCGGTCGTGGATGTGCACTGCTGATGAGTCCCAAATATAGGACGAAACTGCCGTCCAGTGCTTTCTGCATTCTGTTTAGGTTTCTTTCAGACTCAATGAATTACTTAATTATAATTATCAAATCCTCCTAACAATTTATATATATATATATATATATATATACACACACACACACAAATTCCAGGACCATCAAAGAGACATAAATCACACCATTACTACCAGTTTCATGTGATGAAGCAACCCTCCTTCAGATGGTTGATAGACAGTTTGTGCCTCTGACTGTCTTGGATCAGGTTCCAACACTTTTCTATGTTGGTTTCTAGTTTAGAATTTCTAATCTAGACTATTAAGCACTCTTTATCTTGTTAAGAGGTGCGTTTCTTAGTGATTCAATTTTTTTTTCTCTTTGTCAGCTTTGGCCTGGGGTTTTTTTTTCCTGTTTCATTTATTCAGATATAATTAATTTTCAGTTTGAAGCTGGAGAATGGGTAAAGACGGAAAACTGGCGGCCTCCTACCCAACTGCTTTGGGTAGAGGGAACTTGACATCCCAGGAAGGCAATCCATCTAGGAGAAGGAAAACCCTGATTTTAAACCTCTGCTGCCTCGCAGTTATATCCAAAAATGGAAAAGGCTATGGAATTAAATTCATACAGAAAACCCAGTGCTGAGCACCAAAAGCAGTTGGCTGACAACACTGACAACTTTCTGGCAATTACTGGAGCCAAGTCATCCCCAAATGTAAAGCCTTCTATTCCTTTAGATTGTATTGGTATGGGCAAGGTGGAGGAGGTATGTAGTCTGGGCAGCATACATCCTCTATATATAATCACCCAGGTCTGTGCCCTGGTGAGGTCACTCCAGTGTCACCACCAAAGGACTGAATGTTAACCAGACAGGGAGCTAACTTTATCTTGCAAGATAAATGGATGATAGTGGACTCTCATTGAATTTTGACATCTGAGGGGATAATAGTACAGTTCAGTTTAGAATTGAACCACCAAAAACCCACACATAAAATTTGATTAGAGTGGTGAAGATTTATGCAGAACCAGTCACACTTTTCAGAAGAATAGAGAAATGGTGCCCAGTGTTGCCATCCTCAGGTTTGTATTCAGAGTTGTCCTTTTCTCTTAGACTGATTACCAACCAAGGCTAGAAAACACAGGTTGAACTGTTATTTAACCCATAACTGGAGGGAGAGAGTTGGATGCATTCCTTTCCCAAGATTATTTGTGTGAAAGAGAATATAATGAACTCAATCTCAACTTGTCAATTTCTCTTTCCAAGCTGCTGTCACAGACACATTCTATTTCATATATGTGAATTAATTTCAATTCAAATCCCTTTATAATGTTACTTTGTATTGAAATTATTATTATTTCTTCTACATCTTTCTTATTGTATGTTTCACTGATTTTATTACCTGAAAAATGTTATCACCATAGATTTTCTTTAATGCAGTTAAATTTCAGAGGGACACACTCAATGACAGTATCAAATTTGAAGGTTTAATGTACAAAGGGGTGTAGGCACAAACAGGTAAAAGGCTTGCAAATATAATTTATATTTGCAGACTTAACTGCTAGAAGAGTGTCCAAAGTGGGATTTGTGGCCTTGTGGCTTCTGGATTCCATTAACATCAGAAAGGACGGCTCTGATAAACATGTGGTCACTATGGCTGTTATTTTGAATAAGAGGAAGATTTCAGGTTCGAATTTACCGTGTGGCCCCAAGAAAGGGTCCTGATTGAGATAGCAGTTAGCCAATCAGAGTTCTAGATTAATAATAGTTTCAAGCTCAAAGTTGGGTTTAGAATGGTAAAGAGTTAGCTCCCTTTACTATTGCTTTCTAATTGAAAAATCTTTCAATTTCTCAGTTTTCATAGTTTTTTATCTTTTCATTAAGTCTGCCACTATTTTCCTCTTTCCATCTTGTGAAATCTTTAATGAATATATAATAAATATCATTAATGTATAATATATTAAAAATAATTCGCTTACTGATGACTTCTATTGTAATTTTGAAGATGAGGAATTATTATTATAAATGCTAAAACCCAAAGAAGAATCTGCAATTTTATTGGTCCTGACCTGGCATCTTGGATTAAATTTCCCACTGCCATAATGTATCTTCCCTGTACCTTTTCTGCAAGTACTTTCATGATAATTGTTCTGATGAACTTTCCCCTATGGTACCTGGACTTTATGAATTTAAGCACAGTACTAGATTGGCAGCTAGGTCTCATTTTACAGTTGAAATGGCTAGATGGAACCATAAGTCTTATACTAACAGTTTCTTCTTCTCCACTTCTCATTTGTGAAATTCCCTTCCAGTTCTGTGCTTTTCAGACATCTTCGATCTTCAAAAATTTAAATGCATTGTCAATTGTCATCTACTTGATTCCTCTTTTATTTTTCTTGCTCCTTAATAACGTTTCTCTTTTTCTTATTCTTTCACACTCAGTAACCCCTTGTGTTTTAGTGGCTTTACTGCCTTGATTGGGGGTGAAATGATTAAAAAAATGTTTTCTAGTGAGACCAAGATGCTCATCTTAGTTGTTATATTAAACTCATGGTACTTCTGTCTTCAGGTCCTGTTTTCTTACCTCTTGGAATTTAAAACCAAACCCTTCCACCAGTCGATTAGAGACATTAGGTTTTACTTTTAAGGTTCCAGAATTTCAACACCTGACTGTCCAGGAAACTAGTAAATTAAAACGTTAGTTAAATTAAAAGTAAAACATATCACGTTACCTGGCAGGTATGACTTTAGTCCCTCAGCCTGATACTACTGCAAAAATCACATACTTTGTTGCAGTGGAAGAAATAAGAGACACAAAAGTGGATAAGACTGTTGAGTATTTTACCCAAAATACACCCCTAAGAAGGGATAGTGGCTTGAGATCAATCTCCCCAAGTTGGATTGGATGAAAGGTTCAGTTCAAAATTTCAATGTTACCAAAAAGTACTACAGCAAAAATGATAAGTAACAGCCAAGAGGAGCACACTGGTTCAAATAGCAAGTGCAAAAAAATAGATTCAAAACTCACTGAAGAAATGGGAAAAAATTGTTAATTTAATTGAATCTTTTCTGTTAATTCACTCCAAATAATGTAAAATTGCTTATAAATTTTAAATCAAAGTTTGTTTTTTTATTAAATTTTTGGCACTCTTGAAATTATAAATTTTAAATTAAAATTTGTTTAGCCTCAGAATGAAAAATTACCAAAAATCAGTGTGTTATTCACATTGTGGATGATATTCAAGATATTTACAAGGAATTTTTTACAATTTAAAAAAAATAATTTTTAAATGTGTTTTTGGGTTGGTTATCGGTATGAGCGCGAACGTAGACCTCACACTTAGAAATAGTGCACCCGAGTCGCCCACATTTGGGACGATCGCAAAGGCCAACCTAACCGGAGTGCAATGGAAGGGTCTTGAGTGAGAATTTGAGTTGAATTTTAGTAAATATAATTTTTTTTAATTTTGGGGTGAATTCAGACAAAATCCGGTTTTGTTTAAGTTAACTGTCTTTGAAGAATGAAGCTGTTTATCATTGGACAGGATGATAGTTTGAATGACTGAAATTTTTTAAAAAATTAAAAAAAAAAAAAATGAGTTTAAAGAAATTGTGCTACTCTTGAAACTTAAAATAATTTTTAAAACATGATTACAAGGAAAGAAAAATGAGATTTTTATTTACGTCTTTTTTAATCTATCTCACGAGAGATTCCAACTTAATTTCTAAGAAAATGTTAGTGATTCATTAATAATAATTTACTTTATAAACTGAAGAATTTTCAATTTTGCATTATTAAAAAAAAACTTTACTCAAGATAAAATAATTAAAAGAATATTAAGAAAATACTTGAGGCATTACAAACAAAAATACTTACAAATAAAATATTTTTTGAGTTCTCAAATTCAAACCAACGAGAAAATTAATTAAAAATTAAACGAAACCAGTGCACTTTCTGAGTAATTTTCATTTCACAGTTAAGTTTAACGTTTGTTGAACTGATTGTAGTCAAATATTTTCAGGTCTGATAAAACTAGAAAAATGAGCTGGAATCAAGTTAAAGAAAAGTATTTACCGGGCAACGAAGCGTTTTCGAATTTGTTTATCCCCTTTAAAAGTCCATGTTTAAACTTTTGTTGCTTAGCAATTAATGGTCAAGGGGAGATAATATCAAGGGAGGTCACTCTCAATTCTTACCCCCCCCCACGCTAATTTGCCAACCGAAGTTCACCAAAAGACAAATGACGAGAAAAATTATCTGGAATGGATGTTCAAAAAGAAAGGACCTGCCTGACTTGATTGATTCGATTTCTACGGCCTATCAAGCCTATGCAGGTTATTTAAAGCCAGAAAATATTTTTAGATTGTAAGAATTGGTGGGGGAAGATTTTAATTAATCAGGAGTCAGGACTTATTCACAAATGAATGAATTTAATTTTGAAATTATTATTTTTAGAAAATCTTAAAAATAATTTTTTTCACATCTGTTACACTTAATTTCATGAAAATTCTAGAAATTAAATTCTGTCCACAAAATTTGTTTTATCTGTTAAACGCAGAAATCCTTCCTTACTGAATGTAAATCATTTTTTCTTCAAACAGGTACTCAATTCCCGAAAATCTGCTCCGAATCGTAAAATAAAAACTGCAATAAAACTATGACAATATTTAATTAGATAAACTTTTAATTCCTTTTATAAAGACATTACAGTCTGAAGAAAAAAATTCCGATGAATAATAAATTTTTACAAGAACTGTTTTCCTGTTGTTTTTTTTTAAGTTTCAAAAATCTTTTAAAAATTCTTCAGAACTATGACCTTGTTAAGTTATTAAGTGAAGACTAACTAAACGTAAAGGATTTTTTTATTTGGTAAAAAAATCACTACGAAAAAAATATAGTTCAAACAAATGTTTGCGGTAACGTTTAATTTAAGGACAAGGGCACAAAGACAGACGACACTAATTTAAAAAAGAAAAAGAATATAGATAAATTCATTGAGACACAAAAAAAATGAGAGAATTAAACAAATTAAGTGCACTGTGTGATAGCCAATAACATGTATATACAAATAATCATTGCAAATGCCTCTTTTACAATAAAAATCACTATGATGCTGAATAAGGTTCCCAGAATAGATAAACATAAAAATAAATGAAAAAGGTGGGGAAATGTATTTCTCTGAATAATTTCCAAGTATAGGTACAATTTTAAGTTCGTGATAACAGCGAAGAACAGAAAAATCATACCAGACGAAGAATTTTCCTTGATGTGAGAGTGTTGCGGACCCGATAGCGGTGCAGATCTGGCTTACGAAAATAAGGCCTTGTGCCAGACACCACACACTCCTACCGAATCCGCAGACAAAGTAAAAGAAAAGAAAATATTAAGAGACGTGCTCTTTCCACCGTGTAAACGTACAAAGTGAAAAGAAGTAGACAGGCAAAACAACAAAAGGTTAAGAACAAACATACATTTTTATTAAGAGTTTAACAAGTAGTGTCTTCCGTGAAGACCTTCAGTAAATGTAATGTAGTTGAAGAATTCAAGTAGATTAGTAAATTGTCTTCTGTGAAGACCTTCAGTAAATGTACTGGAAATGTAGTAGTGAATGAAATTAGATCACGCGCCAAAATTCAAATCCAAGATGACTATGGCGGGAAGGAGTTCTTCGAGAAGAAAGGTTCAGAAAGTCAGTTGTAATGCATAGTAACATACGGCAAGGAAAAATACTCACTGCGAGAGTTTATGAATGTGAGTGTATGTAGTTCTTTTTAAAGTAACAGGTTCTGAGAGTATGAGTTCGAAGAATGTGAAAATGCTCGTTCATCAGGTTGGAAGTTTTTGAAAGGTCCCTGGGAGTTGAGCGGGCTCAGTAGATGTTTAGCTTCTGTCATGAAGGTGACAACTGTGTCGTCTGTATTAAGATACCGAGACGAGCCATGAGGTCTAGGCAAGGTTTTGCCGAATAAAATTCTCTGCCAGTATCTATGGGTTCACCGGCGAGAGGAAAGTGAGCCTGCCCGATCGGGTCAAACGACCTGGGGCGTGACCTCTCTCTCGGTGGTCACGCCTGGGGCGACTGATTTTGAAAAACTAAATTTGCCGTGACGTCAGCGCAAAAGCGCGCGAAAAATAAACTCTTCCTCATCTTCGGCTAAGACAACGGTTTACTACTATGACCGACCGAACGTGAGAGGAAGGGGTGAAAAATTGCGCGTGCGTCACAATGAAGGTGGGGGTAGCGTGAATCCCACAAGAGCGACTTTAATGTTCCTTTCAATTCTCGTCTGGTTGTGGTCAAATTTGTTCTGTGTTGCGTGTTCCTTGTCCGGGCCGACCTGGATTCCAGTTCTTCGTCGACTCCACGAATTCAATTCTGTTTTTTGCTTTTATTCACCAAAATAGCCTCCAGATTTGGTTCTTGGAATTTAGAGGGAAACCTTTTGCTTCGTTTCGTGTGAAAACCAAACGCAGTTACTTTCCCACAAATCGAAATGGTCCAAAAATATTTTTGAAATTCAAAAATTTAAGCAAGAGCCTAACACGGCGTCCGTTTCTCTGAGAAAAGCAAACAATACACATTCAAGCAACTTAAATTTCTTATACGCGAAAATTGAAAAGCTTAATAGAAATCTAAATCATCATGCACCAAGATTTTTAAAATAATTTTTAATTTTTTTATGTGTATAACCGTGCCCATTTTGAAAGTATGGGTGACCATACACGACATTATCTGAAAATAAGATCGATGATTATAAAATTAAAATTAACATTCCTAAAATTAAATTACGGAGAATATTTCAAACATTTTTAAGATTACTGAGTACTTAAAAATTATATAAAAAAACGTTCACCTGTCATTTTCTTAGACTTAAATTATGTCTTCTCTTAACAGATAAAGTTTCCGTAGAACAATACAACTGCCAACACCTTCAGAAGCACTTGTTAAATGATTTACGAGCGTTGACAAATACCTCGTTTTAAAGTACAAGTTTTACAAATCCATTTCTCTGTTCATTTCAACTTAAAAAAATATTTGTTTCAGATCAGATTAATTACACTTTAGGTTAATTTGCAGTATACGCACCAAAAGCCTCCGGTATTGAGAATGTATCATTCTAGTGTGAAATTACCTGGTTATTTCGAAAATGACGTTAAAACATTGCGCTCGATTACCGTTTAGAAGTTATGGACAATGTAAGTTCGACTTCTTTCTCATCGCATACACAGAACGTTCGCCATTACTGGCTTTGTTTACATACGTTTGCCTCGAGGAATTATGCGGCGCGGAATCCTCACTTGTCTTGATTACTGCGCAATGCGCGAAGTTTGAAATGAATGCACGAAAAACGTAAAATCTGACAATGGAAATAAAATAAAATAAAAATTACGTGCCTGAAAACTAAACAAGGATTTTTTCCTTCTTTTCAACGATGTATTTTTTTTTTATGTGTCGTGAAAGTTTTTTTAGCATTCCGCTACCACTTTTTCATCAATGTCGATTTTCGTGCAAAAATCGGATCACAGCTTCATACATGTTTTCTGAAAACCTTAACTTCTCATTGGACAATAAATATTAAAATTATCTCGTGTATCTTCACGTACATTTGTTCTCAATCAGAAAAACAAAACATATCAGGCTCCAGACTGAGTTTTGTAAGGCGCTTTCTGAGTGGTTATCAAATATAAAAAAAAACAATTTACCTGCTCACCACTACGTCCGAATAAACATCAACCTAGTTTTTGACCAAACGAAAAAACAATGCTTTCAGGATCCTGTCAAGTGATTAAAAAACATATAAATTGAATGTACGAGCGAACCCAGTCAGTGAGAATTTACGACGACTAGCATTTGCTAAAAACGAGTTCACGACGCTTGTATCATTACTGCAGCGAAGTACAAAATTAGAATCTCAAGTTCTTTAACATGAAATAACTTCACTGTAATTCAAGCTAAAATTTCAACTTACTCACCAATTTCTTCTGCAACTTACTAAAAACTATTCAATCACACTATTGAATCTTACGAAACTTAAATTAGAAATATTACGAACAATCCACTACGAGCAACGAAAACAAATTGGACATTTACAGAACATTCACTTCTCCAACTTCTTTAAAGCTAAAAGTTTATCAACATATTTTCAGCTTTACAGGATTCTTTAGTTTAAACTCTTTTTCAGTCAACATTTTGTTTTGCGCCACAAGTTATTTCAACTTTTTGTGAGCTCAGGTAAAAAATATTTTAGTAGTAAAAACTTTAACGCAGTCAAAGGGAAGTAACTCATATTAATAATTCATGTAAAACTGTTGACGTTTATAAATATAAATATTGTACCTATTATGAAAAGTTATTTTCTCTTGTTTGCCTTTTGTTTGCTTGCATATTCGTAAAGTAAAAAGTGTGCGGGTTGATTTACGCCGTCAATACCGCTACAGTTTCTTGAATTTAAAGCTTCATCAATTACATTTAAGGGGAAATTCTATTTCAGCTATATAAGCAGATTTATTAAGGTTGTGGAATCTTCCACGACAGCCAGTTTACCCTCCGCTGGGAAATGCACTCATAAATACACGAGGTAATCAACAAGCATCCATTAGTCGATCACCGTAAATTCAGCTTGCTGATTGGTCAGCTTCGACCAATCAGATCGCTCCCACGCGCACGATCAATTTTACGCGCCATCCCGGAGCCTATTGAGTATAAAAACCCAAAAACACGTGTCACGTCGAGCAGACCATGACGGCAATCGATTTTGACCGCTCACACATAGCCGAAATGTAACGCTCAAAGAACTCCCGTCTTTTAATAACGCAGTCAGACGTTAAAGAACTTTCGAACTTAAAACAAACTTTGCTTACCTAAAGTGAACAGGAAATATTCACTACTAAATAAGTAAAGAACTGTACATCAACTTACGCAAGTACAATCTTCTGAATTACAATTACCCTATTCGTTATGAGCTTAGGTATAAATATATCAAGTCTAAGGGACACAACTCTGTCCAACCTTTTCAGTTCACATGCATGTACATCAAATACTTAATAAATTCAATTGTTATGTTTTAAATCATTATTTTTGTCTTTTATTAATTGTTGTGGATGGAAGATTATTGAACACGCACAATTTTAAGCCTTCTGATCATTCAAACTTTCTGGTATCTTTTAACATCTTCACACACATCCCCAACAAGATCAATAAAGAAAAAATAGTATTCATTTAAAACTTCATTTTAAAAAATAAGCGCATTTTGAAATAACATCCGCGCGAAAGAAATCGAACTTATATTGATGATAAACCGCGACCGGAAACGCTAATCGAGCGCAATGTTTTATGGTTATTTTTTAAATAACCAGACAACTTCACACGAGAATTGCACATTCTCGATACCGGCGGCCTTTTGCAGATACCATACTTTAAGTCAGCTAATATTCCTCAAATAAAGTTTTAGAAAAATATAATTTATTTTTGAAACATTTTTTAATAAAGAAATTTATATTTCGATGACAGATGACTAAAAAAGTGTGCTAATCAACCTTTTTTTATTTATTTATTTTTTTTTTTTTAAGCGGGGAATCGGAGTCCAATAATTCTGGTCTATCCGAAAGATTACAATTTATTTCTGAGTCTATATTTCTGAGATGAGGTATTATGTACAGTATTTACATTAGTCGGACTACTGTCCTCATCTTTGTCGCCATTTTTGTCACAACGTTTCGGCCGTTGTATGCTCCGGCCTTCTTCAGGTGGTTGGAATTTCGAACCGAATCCTTTATTTCGATCACTGGAGTAGACTGTTCTAGTTCCACGAGCCATGTTTGATGGATGTCAGTTATCAGTTATCTCCTGCTAATTTTCCCTCTGAAAGTTCTCCACTGCCTGAAACTCAACAACTGGTAAAAATTGTTGCTGAAAAATTAGGTTTATAATACTCAGAAATTCATACCCAGATGTCCTCAAGGACACATGGCATTGGTTAGATCCAGTGACAGACCCAAAGAGTGTGAGTTCAATACCCGGTTCAGGCAGGCCGAAACGTTGTTACAAAAATGGCGACAAAGATGAGGACAATAGTCCGACTAATGTAAATAATTTATTTCTGATTTGAAACTCGGGGAAAACTACGGAGATTTCAAGGAGCAGTGGGCAAATGGAAGAAATCACGAGAAAAATGTAGACGAACTAAAGACCCAGAGAAACCCACGAGATACGAAAAGAAAAGGTGAAAAAAAAACTGCAGTAGATGTAATCAGAATCACGATTTTAAAAACTGTTCAGCAAAAGGCAAACACGACAAGAAATGCGGGAAAATTAATTATTTCGCTGTCGCCTGCAAAATTAAAAATAATGTGATACAGTAAATGAAGAAAAGAAATATTTCCTAGGAGAGCTGACAGAAACAAATTTAAATGACCCGTGGGAAAAAAAATTGTAAAATAGCACTGAAATTTAAATTCGATACAGGCGCTGATTGTAGAATCAGAATTTGTTTAAAAAACCATTAAAAGTGGCTCATAGCGAAACTTATCTCAAATCAACCCAAGTAGCCCAACAAGTTGTTGGCAACAACCCATTAAAATCGGCTCCAGACAAGAAGTAACTAAAAACGCTTTCTGATTGGCTAATATACAACAAAATCATAATTTCATATATTCTCAACTACGTACGCATCATAATGTGTTTCCTAAGCAGATACAAAATTTACGCCAAATTTCTTGGAGCCTCCCACATGACTTGAAACATCAATAAATACAAAACATCATTCGACTTCAACAGTGAGTTTTACGAATTTTCCCAGCTTGACACACGAATCCATGTCATATATTTTACCAGGCTTAAAGTTAAAAATTACTTGACATTTCCACAGCTTGCGATGTACACTCACTCAACTACATAAACTCAACAGAAAACATCAAATGACACATTCAATCAAAGAAAGACAATTTCATACACAGAACACTAAGTCGAGTACAATATTACAAAATTTAACACCAAAAACTGTTTAATTTTCGTACAAACACAGAAATACGTTATCAAACTTACCCATTTTTATACACACAGTTTCTCAACTCTTAATCTTTCATATAATATCTTCATAAACACTTTCTTTAATTCACACAAGAAAAAATTCGAAGCAATTTAAACAACTCTTAACATACAATTTAAGAAGTAACATTTTAATTTTTCCCCTTAAATCCTTTATAGATAAATTGATTTTATTATTTAGTATATTTTGCAAGTCAGCTTTTTGTCAATTTCTTTTTTTTTTTTTAACTTTATAAGATATAACAAAGTAGCTAGGAGATGCTTAAGTCAAATGTAACATTAATATTTTTTATGCCTAATTTTAATAACTTGAAATTGTATTTTGTGATAGGCTGCCCTTTTTTTCTTTTTTTTTTTTTACTTGAAATGAAGATAAATTTGAAAAGCACTCTTTAATTTTTTCATGACAGTCTGTATTTTATTTTTCCAGTTATTAACTAAATTTTCACTTCATAATATTTTGCCCCTTTTAAATGTCTTTGCTTATTTATTTTTATTTTTACTTTTCCAGATGTCTAGAACTAATCGGTGTTTAGAAAACTACAGTGTACCTGAAAGCGGCAAACCGATTTTGTGTGGCCATGTCTTTGCTCAATTAGGACGTGGGATTTCTCGCAAGAATGTATATGATTGGGCCTGCGCCCATAATGCCAGAAACAATTTTCCTGAAATTGATTTCAGTTATTTTGTTAAAAGAAAAACAATATACAACTCAAGGAATCTAGGAGCCAAATATTTCCTACTGTTTGAAAAGACCTGTGGAGAGGTGATGAAGTTTAAGGCACCGACGACTTCACAACAGGCACCGACGACTTCACAACAGGCACCGACGACTTCGCAACAGGCACCAACGACTTTGCAACAGGCACCGAAGACATATAGCATGTATACTACATTTTTAAGGAAAAAAGTTTTGAAACAGAGCAAAACAATTTTACGACTACGGAAAAAAATTAAAGAAATGGCTAAATTAATGAAGAAAATGAAGTATTCCCGGAGAGTGAAAAAACAAAAGTCAAAGGAGCCCCAAAAATTATGGTCCAGGAAACTACATTATGACTGTTTAGTGAGAGGGGTCCCTGCAAATAATGTCGCTGAATTGCTTCAGTCAATTGTACCAAGATTCCAGAACAGCATAACAGACTTTGAAAGCAGCTCCAGAACCACAATTGGTCGAATGTTAGGAGAACTTGGATTTTTTTCTGATTTGAAAACTGCTACTGCTGTAATGAATGCAGAGAGTTGCACTATAATGTTTGATGCAACTACACAAGAAGGGATACACGTCAACTGTGTAATACTCACGACACCATCTTCTTCTCATCTTATTTCTCTTGAACATCTTCCCGGAGGTACTGCCAAAGACTACACAGAGCATATATGTAAATCTATTGACAACTTAAGTGAGACATATGCTGTATCAACTGGTAATAATGCTGCCGATATGAAAAAAGAAATACTTCCAAAAATCAAATGTTGCTTGACTGACCGGGCACCTGTCAACCACTTAACAATATTTTTATTAGAGAAAAAGTGGAATCAACAGCTGATTGAACTAAACTGTAACTTGCACCCTTTGGAAGCTATTTCACATAAAGTAAGGAAGGAGTTGCAAATATGTGAAGTCAAGTACACTGGCAAGGAGGCTACAGAATGTCTAGCATGGCGAATCATTGTTGGGATGAACACCCTAAGATACAGTAACAGATGCGGCAATATTCGAAGAACTTCCAATGACTTACATAACTAGATACAGAGGGAACCGATTACATGTCTTGTTTCATTTAGGACACATATATTTTTCCTTGTTTGAAAAAATCAAGAAACATGTCAATGCACTTGCTCGACAAAATGAAACTGTGAGAACAGTGCAAAATTTATTCATGGAAGAAGCAGTTAAAGTGGAATTTCATGTCTTGGCAATAATGGGTAAAATGCTGTCTGGGCCATGGATGATAAGACTTTAAGGAAGACATTTTTTTATCTGGACTCACAGAAGAGATTTCATTTCATGAAAATAATAGTAAGTTTCAATGGAAATTATGTTCTTCGATAAGAAGGTGTTGTAGGCTGAAATTCGGTGTAAGATGAGTTTAAAGAGACTTGTTGATTGAGGGAAAATGTAATCTTCACTTGAATATCGAAAAGTTGAATTAACTTGCCGGATACTGTTGTTCATTTCATCGAAGAGAGTTGAACATGAGTGAAAGAATTCTGGAAGGCTGAGAATGTTGAATCGTAACTTATAACTTCAGAAGATTTCCAATTAATATTTCTTGCTGGTGAATATTGATAAGAGGCGAAAGTTGTAAAGTTGAATAAGTTTCAGTGTAAGGAGTGAATGAGATGAGTTCAGAGATGTCTAATGTTCGTGTGTGTGTGTGTCATAGCGTTTTCCCTTAAA
This sequence comes from Acanthosepion esculentum, assembly GCA_964036315.1. Taxonomy (NCBI): domain Eukaryota; kingdom Metazoa; phylum Mollusca; class Cephalopoda; order Sepiida; family Sepiidae; genus Acanthosepion; species Acanthosepion esculentum. The sequence goes on along the minus strand of OZ038491.1, from coordinate 51,592,213 downwards.
GGGATAAACGCGTCCTTTCCACAGAACTACATTACTATGGGTCTGAGAAGACAGGAAAGAGAAAGAGTTGAAGATGTCGCTCGTATTTATTTACTTTCAAGTCACGTGGTAGGCTCGAAACACAGATGTTTGGCGGTAAATTAATTCTAACCGTGCGGACATAGTGGAAAACATGATATTAGGATTAGTTAACCAATGAGGAGTCAGAGAAATATTAAGGCTCTGTGATCCACTTTTTGCACAGATTTGGTCGATCGCGGTGCTGTTACGTAGGGAATTATTGGAATCTTTTTTAACCAATGGAATTAGATCACAAACAAAATATTTTTAAATTAAAGTAGGACACAAAAGTGGCATTAACCCCCACCCCTTACACGATATAAACATTATCTCAACCAAAACTTACAGAAATCTAGAAAAAAACAATATTAAAACCAGTAAATGGCATCTTCACAAGTCCTGGAAAATAGTCCAATGCATTGGAATATTTAATACCGTTACAGAAGGTAAGGACAAATATTATTTGGAGATATATGTCATTGGATGTGTAAAAGGAGAGAACTTAATGTCTCGCGAAATTTCTTTTGCGAGCGGAGGGTGTATGAACGGAGACCACTAAAAATAATTCTGAAAAAAAAGACGCTTCACCCTACTGTGTAACAACAACTAGGAGAGTCCCTTTCCCTGTTTTACCAAAGGTGAAGGAGGAACTGACTAGACAGAAAAACGAGGGAATTATTGAAAAGGTTACAAAATCCAACTGATTGGTGCGCACCTATCTTCTTTTATGTGCCGTGTCCCTTCAGAACGTATGCGATCATGGCTCTCTATTTCCCCCTATCCCTTGTAGCTCTCACTATGTTTGTCCTTTTGCCACTTCTCTCAAACCCTGTTCCGTCATCCACTTGCTTAAGCCCGTTAGGTATATCATACGTTACTTTCCCTTGTCTCTCTTTCCTTGTATCGGCTCTGTGAGTATCAGATTCTACAAGCCCTTCTTTCTCATTTAGCTGCCTCTTCCTGATGTTAAGTATAAGCTTCCTCTTCTCCAAAACCTCGTCGTTGCTCACATATTTGGTCATTGGTATCCTTAGCATCCTTCTGTAGAACCGTACCTACGTTGCCTCAAGTCTCTTGTTCATCTTTGAGGAGACCGTCCAACATTTGCTGCCGTAAAGGAGGACAGATATCACGTAGCAATTCAGTACTCTTTTCTTTGTTACCAAAGAAATCTTCCTGTCTCGTAATACTCTGCCTAACGTTTGGAATGCGTCTTTGGCCTGGGATGGCCAAAGACGCATTCCAAAAGTTAGGCAGAGTATTACGTCTTCGGATCTCAGCGTTGTACTTACCGTTCTCTGTCAGAACACTCCGAAGATATTTAAATATCATGTTTTCCACTACGTCCGCACGGTTAGAATTAATTTACCGCCAAAAATCTGTGTTTCGAGCCTACCACGTGATTTGAAAGTAAATAAATACGAGCGATATCTTCAACTCTTTCTCTTTCCTGTCTTCTCAGACACATAGCAATGTAGTTCTGTGGAAAGGACGCGTTTATCCCTTTAAGGGAAAACACTATCAGCACTGTGTCATCTGCGTATCTTATGTTGTTAAGATTGTGGCTGCTAAGTGACCATTATGATGTCTCCTTAATATTTCTGGTTTAAGGTTTTCAGGTATGACAATTCTGTCCTGAAAACACAGTAAATTGTTATGAACTGACAATTCATTCCGAATTGGAAAATATAGCCTTATGCTTTCTTTTATTCTTCATTCTTTGTGTGTCCACCCATTTACTGTGAGATGTATCATTTCCTGTAATACTGTGTCCTGTTGAGTGGCTATTTTTATTTCATTTAATTTCTTATCCAGTCTGGTTCTTGCCATGCAGTCAGTGTATACATCCACATCTTTGCTGGTATTACTATCAGTGTCTGATAAAGGATTTCTTTATCAGGTACAACTAATACCTTCCCTGGAACATATTCTGCTACTGGGCTATATCTTAATCTCATCAGAAGTCTTTGATATCGTAATGGGGTATTGTACAGATCATGTGTGTTATTAACTGTATAAATGGTTTATGGTCCGTTAAAAGTTTAAAGGATCCCAGTCCAGTGACATATCTATCAAACTTCTCACATACCCATACACAACTCAAACACTCTTTCTAAATGTGTGCGTATTTCCTCTCAGCGCTATTGAGTGTGCGTGAAACAAATGCTATTATTTTTAGATTTCCATCTATTTCTTGAAATAGAACTGCTCCAGGATCATAACTGCTAGCGTCAGCGCTAACTACTGTAGGTCTGACTGGATCATAGTAGGATAGAACTGATGCTTGAGTAAGTTAATTCCTTTATTCTTTTAAAAGAATTCTCTTGTGGGTAATCGCACATAAATACTGTGTCCTTTTTTCAATAATTCAATTCCTGAACGGCTTTTAGTCTTTTCTTGCTGGGTTGAATTCCGTTTCCAGAAATTATGCGTCCAAAATATTCTAGCCATGTCTTTTTGAATTCACACATTTCTTTATTAAGCTTGAATCTGATGTGTTAACGATAACAGCGGAAAGAGTTTTTCGTGCTCTAGGTAAAAAAAAAACAGTGAACCCAGGCAGTAGCATTGAACACCACGAAAGTCTTTGACAGGGTCTAGCATTCAGGACATCCCTACAAGCGGAAAAGTTACAGTATTTCCAGGCACATTTTTGAGCTGATCTATTCGTTCCTATCAAATCGTGAAATGAAAGTTGTCCTGAACGGCCACTCGTCTACATTCTTTCCTACTAACACGGGTGTCCCCCAGGGCTCCCTCCTTGGTCCTATGCCGTTTTAAATCTACGCTGACGACACTACCATTTATTCCTGCCTCGATAGTACGACAAGGTCAAAATGGCAGCTGGTGTCCAAAACCACCTCAAGACCGTCGTTAACTGGAGCAAAGACAGCTTGTCAATTTTAACGCCTCCAAAACTAAACTTCTCTCCATTAATCATCTGAGAGACTCCTCTCTGCTTTCCATCAGCATGGCCGATGCTATCCCCCCAGGAATGTAACTCGTTACGCCTTCTCGGACTAACGTTCTAAGCTGGCATGAAGTGGAAACACTATATTGAATTCATTGCTAGGTCATCTGCTAAGAAAGTCGGTTCACTGTGCCGGTCGAGACAATTGTTCTCTCCGGAATCTATCTTGCATATCTTTGTCTGTCATTTGTCCATGCTTAGAATATTGCTGCCATATATGGTCTGGTGCCTCTGTTGTTTACCTGGAGCTCTTTGATAAGATCCAAAGAAGAACCAGCAATATTATCGGTACTGATCTGGCGACTCAGCTTCAGTCACTTGCCCACCACCGTAAGGTTACCTCGCTGTGTTTTTCTATAAATCCTTTCATGGTAATTGTTCGGATGAGCTCTTCGCTATCGTACCTAGACTCGATGAATTTAGGCGCAATACCAGATTGGCGGTGAGATCTCATCAATTTACAGTTGAGCTAGGTAGATGTAGCCGTAACTTATGTGCTGACAGTTTCTTTTCTCTCGTCTGTGGAACTCCCTTCCGGCCACATGATTTCCAAACAACTTTAATCTGCAAAAGTTTAAATGCAAATGTCAATCTTTATCTACTGTTCTCCTGATTGCTCTTTTCACTTTCTACTCATTACTAACGGTTCTGTTCCTAATTTCTCCACCTCCCTTGCTTTTTACTGACTGTACTGCCTTACTTGGGGGTGATACTGTAGCGGGGCCCTAAACGACGAGGTCTCCATTATTGTAGCGGTTAACGTCGGCGTCACCAAATATGTTGTGAACGTGCATGCTGCGGGTCCCGCCACAATTATTTTATTTTGTCCAGGAAAGGTCTGGAAGGGATCATGCCATTATGCCTAAGTCGAAAAAGGAGAGAGAGAAAGGGTTAGCCAGTATTTATAGCCAGGGGAGAGAGACCCCTGTTGAAGGGTTAAAGAACTGAGGAGGAGCTAACTCCGATAGCAGCACGAGTGGATCTCATGAGCGAGACAACGAGAATTTAACTACGACGTACGCCGCTGTCGAATGCCTTTTTTTCTTTTCTTTTTTTTTTTTTCACTAATCATATTCCTGTTTGATATTTATTTCCAGCAGTGAAATTTTTCATCAGTAACAATTTATCTTGCAATTTTAGCTTGAAAGCGCACAGACCTCAAAACTCACTCTCAGCACATTTTTAGTCAACAGATTGCTCGGCAAGGAATTCTCGATAATTTATATCAAATCAACTCAGAAATGTGATTGAAGACAAAGGACAAATATTTGAATAACAAGTAATTTTCAATGTATTTTTTGTAATGAAAATATTTTACAAAAATATAGTCGATTTTTTTAGGTAAAAATCTTGTTAGTTTAATTTATGTTGAACTCAAGTTTGGTGAAAGATTAAATTTTGTTAATGAGTTCTAATTCGAAAGGTTGTTAGAATCTGTTATTGAAGATTCCGTTGCAAGAGAAAAAAATTACTGTTCCTGTAAGTAGTAAATGTTTGTAAAGTTGAATGCAATTTGTGATCAAAGAAGTTATCTACCTTTGATTTCTTTGCGTAATACAATGTTCTCGAATGTAGAAAAAATATGTTGATTTGTTAGCAGGAATTTGTTTAACTTCCGCGTAAAGAAATTCAGTGAGTGAATAAGAATAAAGTTCACTGATAAGTTTTGATGAGTGAGTGTCAATATCGTTAAGTTATATAATGTTCGTATGAACGAAAAAACTTAAAATTGTGTGACGTGAAGTTTAGTTGCAATTCGATTGATGTCACAATTCTCACTGGCGAGTGTGAATGAGTTTCTGTTTTTATTTGCTTTTGGGTGGCTCACAGAAACTTGGCGCGAACTTCAGGAGCTGTAAAAATTAGTTAAGCGTGGGTAGATAGTCCCGTCTACTTGTATATTTATTAACCAATGAGGGCTCGAGATTTTTTTTGAAAGTGTATGAAGTTGAAAGTGTTCTGCGATCCACTTTTTGCACAGATTTGACCCAACTACTTTGGGTATTGGAATAATGTAGATTTGGGGTTCTACAGAGTCGCGCTCATTGATTGCCTGATTCGTTTCTCTGGTGAATGCACGGATTATTGCATTTGTGGGCTGTGTTACCAAAAGTCTCTATGATACCAACAGAATGTATCATCTTTTGTTTGGTTTTTATGCCTACTGGTACTGCCATTCCTCTTTCTCTATCCGACCTGTCTCGAACGCGATCTGTTTCTTCCGCGCCTAATCAACTGTTTCATTTGGATGGTCAGTTCAGTGATCGCCTTTTTAATTTGATTAATTTCTTGATTATTTTGCCTGTCGTTACTCAGAGAATGCATTAAAAAGTTATTCTCTGTCGCACGTATGCCATCAGCGACATCAGCGAGTTTTTTTTAAGTCTTCATCTTCCGCCACAGATGCTAGGACCTGAGTAGTGGTCGTAGGTAACTTATCCATCCATATACACCGTAGAATAGTATCGGATATTATATTTGGTCCCATCAAGGATCTCATGTGACGTAGTAGACACGAGAGCGTTTTAACATCCAGCTCGACATTATTGAATAAATCATTAATCTTTGAACTTGTTTTCATCAGGCTTGCCAGTTCGCTTAATTACTGTCTGCCTTAACGTAGCGTACGGTACGACTTGTGGTAAGGATCCCAATAGATCTGTAACTTCCATAGCCATCTCTGTGGGTAGTTTCACAACTACATAGCATTATCGCAGTCGCTGGGAAGTAATATTCTTTGCGCTAAAAATCGCTTGCGATTGCAAAAACCAAACATTGACCGTGACGTTATTTGCGTTGAAAGAAAGAAGGTTAGAAAGGTTACCGCCGCTTCCATGTGCTGTTCTTCTGTGCCTTATTCCATGATCAATAAAATAAACTTCACGTGAAAAGAGTGAAAACTATCTGTAAACAATAATTTGCAGGGGAAAAAAGTAACGAGCTGCTTTCTAAAAGTTTGTCACACGTCGGTATGTCACCACTTGTTGTGAGTCGTGATGTGTTGTTATATAGGATTTTTTTATGAGGTAAAAAAACTACGAAAAAAGGGTATCGTAGTACAAACAAATGTTTGTGGTAACGTTAAGCCAAAAAACACACGACAAAGACAGACGACACGAGCCGAGCTAAAAAAAAAAAGAAAGAAAGATAAATACGTTTTAAATTTATTGAATACACAAAATGAACGGAATTGCACAAATTAAGTGTCTATATTTCTGAGATGAGGTATTATGTACACTATTTACATTATTATTCGGACTATCGTCCTCATCTTTGTTGCCATATTTATCACAACTTTTCGGCCGTTGTACGCTCTGGCCTTCTTCAGGCGGTTGGAATGTCTCTAACTGAATCCGTTATTTCGCTCGCTAGGCTAGACTGTTCTAATTCCACGTGCCATGTCTAATGGATGTCAGTTATCAGTTATCTCATGTTAATTCCCCTCTCCAAGTTCTCCACCGCCTTAACCAGGTATTGAACTCACACTCTTTGGGTCCTGTCACTGGAACTAACTAACGCTTTATCCACTGTGCCACTCCTCAAGGACACATGGGTGGAGAACTTGGACAGGAGAATTAACAGGAGATAACTGATAACTGACATCCATTAGACATGGCACGTGAAACTAGAACAGTCTACCCCAGTGAGCGAAATAAAGGGTTCAGTTCGACATTCCAATCACCTGAAGAAGGCCGGAACGTACAACGGCCGAAACGTTGTGATGAATATGGCAACAAAGGTAAGGACAATAGTCCGAATAATGTAAATCGTGTACAAATTAAGTGCTTTGTGTGCCAAATAATGGCCAATAACATGTATATACAAATAGAAAATATATAATGCAAATAAAATATGCTTTTTTACAATAAAGGATAAAAAACGATTCCTTTTTTACAATAAAAGATGTACTGCAAACAAAGTATGCAGTTTTTCAATAAATAAATAAAAATATGCTGCATGAGGTCAAACAACAGAATTTGAGAAAGTCAAACAACATTAAAACTAATATAGAAAACTAAAAGGGAAAATTAGTACATCTCTGAATATTTTTCATGTATTGTAGTCGATACAACGTCCATAGCGACCCTTCTTCGTAACAGTGAAGAAACGGATTTCACACCAGTCGATGAATTTTTCTTAGATGAGGGAACGACCTTGATTTTCTTTTTAATCCTTGCCTGGCAGTGTCAAATTTCTTTTGTCGTTGCTTCTTGACCGGAGTGACCTGGATTCAACCAGCAGCTTATGTCGACCTGGGTGACCTGGCCTCTCCTTACAGCTGATGATGTTGTCTCTACTGTCTTTTTGAGTTTTATTCAATTCAATTAAGTTCTTTACTTTCATACACCAAGACCGACTCCAGATTGTGTCTCGGGATTTGGAACGAAGCCCTCTCATTGGTGCCGAAATAAATCACACGCCACTGTTTTTCCACAAATCAGACACAAAAATATTTTTGAAAATCAATAATTTAAGCTAGATCCTAGTGTCTGTTTTCTTTCAGAAAAGCAGACGTTATATGCTCATTCAGCTCAAATCTCTTATAGTTGGTGCACAATCTAATTTAGGTAGCTGTGATTACAAGTTATTCCGGTGCTGTCCGGAATAAGACAATCTTGAAACTATGAACTTGTAAAAAACGTAATACGGTAATGATTTATGCAATACATTAAAATTAAACAAGTGAATGAAACTAAAGACATAAAGTTTTTAATAGCAAATAACCATTTATTTGATGCTTTGTACACCGTGTGGCGTCTTTAATAAAACCCTTGCGAAGAAGGGGAAAATTCACTTACATACATTGAGGTGTGTTTAATAAATCAATTGAAAAGAAAGGGAAAGTAGATACTTAACTTTGTTGGAGAATCTCCGTCGGCAAAACGGGAAATATCGATTCAGTTGATGAGTGATCCACATGTCTGAGTTCACAACACGGAATCCCCTTCTCATTTTTATCTTTAGTATTTATTGTTTCCAGATAGATAGCAGGTGCTGGCTCAAAAGTGAAGCCCTTCAAAATTTTGAGGGAAGCGCTGTCAGTAGTCGAATAATAATATGAATTATTCGAATATTTAAAAAAAAAAAAAAAAAACGCTGCCGGAAGTGCCACTCGGAGCCTTATGCGTAAAGTGTCTGTTCGACTCCTGACTTTGAGACGGCAACTTCCAGTCGACTCGACAGATTAAATTCTTTGACTATTTTGTCAATAGAAAATGGTCTTGTAAAGAAAATAGATGTAGAAAGTGCCGTGAAAAAATTTGCAGATTAAAGACTATAAAAATGTTTTAGGTAGGATAATGAAAGTTTTCTTTTGCTTGTATTAAGTTGTATATAGCAATAAACTCGTTATTCTAAATTTTTAAGTTTTTCTTCTTGCGAAAACTTTAAAAAATTATACCTGTAAAGGCGCCGAAGTTCAGCTTGTCAGGGGTGACAGCAACTCTAGAGCCAGCCCTACTGGGAACATTTTCGTGCAGAGAAAGTTTCTAGAATAATTCCTGTAGGAAAATGTGAACTCAAAAAAATATTTTTAAGAGTCTCTGTAGTGTATAGAATGAAGGAAAAATTGATCTTACTCTGTTGGTGAATTACAAACTGAGTAGTGAGTAAGCCATGTGCGTATACTGCATATGGTGCTAATTTTAGCTCTCTGTCCTAATCTCGATCCGAAGTAAAAGAGAACTAAACTCTTGGAATTTGCAGCACACATCCTCCCAGTTTTTTTACGCATGCCCAAAAGCTGAAAAGGGGTTACTGCCGCTGATAGGGTTATCAATGATGCGAGTCAAGCGAAATAATTTAGCGTCTGCTACAAGTATGACTGGCATAAAAATGTTTTTAAAAATTGCTAAAAATATGATGAAAATAATGTACAGAACAATAACACAAAATGTGTTGTTATTACGATGCAAGATTAAAGAGTTTTCATGAAAAAAATTAATACTCTTTTTAGTACTTTAGATATTTTGGTTAAAATTAAAATTGTGTTTTTCTTGTGCTTTCCCGCCTTTGTTAAGTGTATACCCATCCGGGTAACCTACAGTTAGTTGAAAATCCTTCGCTTGTCTAAAAAATTACTTCCGGAGAAATTCACGCGCAAATACCTGTAGTAGTCTATTTCCCCCATAAATTTTGACGCGTGAAAGTTTTCAGTATCATTGTGAGGAAAGTAGTGTAGAAGGGACGGTTACGAGCGATGAGAAGTTAAACAGCAAACAACTTTTGTTAAACGACGGATCGTCAACGAACGACTGATGTTTGCTTCTTTAAGAGTTCCTACTCACAACAAGCCACAAAGCTGACCACAATTTTTCGCCCACTTATCCTCTACTGATCAACATTGTCAATAATAGCTCGTCGATTCTCAAGAAGTGCACTTTCAACAAAAACAGCAAAAAGTTTCTTCTATTTCCCAGTAGATATTTCTCGAAGGCAAAAACGTTGTAGTTGCTTCTGGAGAAAAGTTTTTTTTTAAATCTATATAAATTAAAATTTAGTAAAATTTAAAATTACACACAGACCACATTCGTCTTTTTTGTGCAAAATCTAAAAACTTTAACTCCCTACCAAATCTAAATTCTTGTGCCAAACACAAAAAACATGGGAATAGAAAGGGAAAAAGAGAACACGGGTTTCTCTTCTCTTTGAGGTCAAAATAGGCGCAAATAACAAAATAAGAATCACCATCATCATCATCGTCACCTTGACTTTTGTAATCGTGGGGGAGGGGATCCAAATGCAGAAGTCTCACTGAATCTCCCCCACAACGGTCTATCAACGGCAGTCATCAGCAATTCTAATATAGTCATACTAGTCGACTTATCACGCCCATTCTGAAATAAGACTTAACCACTGCATAAAATAAGTAAAGGCAAAAAGGTGGCACAAGGCCGAAAATATGGGGAACTCAGTGAGGATCGAACTTACGATTCAGTCGTAATTAATCTAGAGAGAAAAGCATGCTAACCATTATACAACGTCGAAGTGCCCCAACTGATTTTAAAATGATTGGAAAACGGTTTCTTGTGAAAAATTGGGAACAAAATATGTTTGTCATTCCTCTTCCTTCCAGCCATTCCGTTCCGTCCGTGAAATACACTGTTATTATATCATGGATATAATAATGCTCATAATGGGGGAAATGCAAATGGTGAATTAACTTTCCTTCCATAGCTCGCCTATTATCTCAGTCGACCCGACTTGACATGATTTTATTTAGACCCAATTTTGTATGTTTATTTAGAGTGGTTCTAGTTTTTGATGATTTGTAATGATGTTTCTTTCAACATAAGCAGTTTTCAATCGATTGACTGTGACCCTTCATTTTTTTTACCATTATTGTTAATAACGAAAAACTCGTCATACTTTATCAGTTTTTTAAAAGGCCCTGTGTAATCTGGGAAATATGAATAGTCATGTCGTTGCGTAGAAAAATCCTGTCCATTTACTGTCCTTTCTACTGAATAAGGTTTTCTAAGTTTCTTTAGATCTCGGTAAACCTTGAATCTCAGTAGCTTTTATCGTCTTCCTTAGGGTGAAATGACAATAAATAAATGAATAAAATAAAGATACTTAGGTACATACGATTTGGTTGGTGTGTTCATTGTAAGGGTGAAAGAAGATGTTTTCAGTTTATCTTTCAGCTTGCTAACGAAGTCTGCGGTCGAATTCGGATGTTAGTCAACTTCAAAATATCGACCTAGAAGTGTCAATGAAGTCCTGAAATCAATTTCTGCGGGTGTGTATTTTAAGTCTTCATTTATTATGTTACTGATAAAAGTATTACTATGGGTAGATTATTTACCCATTTTATAATCACAGACGCTTTTTTGAGAAGTCGATGCATAATAACAGCAGCATATTTTTTTAAAATCGTTTCAACCAAAGCAAGACAATAAAGACACTAAGACGCAAAGGGGCTACTGAATATGAAAGAGTTCAGTTCGGAATTCTCTGTGGGTTACTCGGATCGTTATACACCTGATGAAGGCCGGAGGGTACAATGACCGAAACGTTTTTAAGACGATGTAAATTGAAATGTCATATTACAATCAATCACTGAATAAAGTAAGTCATACGAACACCGTGAGTGTATGTATGTGTGTGTGAGTAGGTTGCAAAGTGGAAAATTGACTCTATTTGACTGGACGGCCTGTGTCTTCGGTGAGAGAAAGAAAGGGAGATAGCGCGTGTGTGTATAGTATGTGTGTGTGTGCGCACGCGCGTGTGTAGCTCGGGTAGACAAACGAACGGACTCGACTCTGGTTCTACTGTCTGGATTTTTCCGTAAAACAGTAGGAAATTAAAATACCTTAGATTTTCCTTTGGATGTTGTTATCGATTTATTTTGGTTAACTTGACGAAAATGTGCAAGAAAGTAAGTAGGAGTTTTTACAAAATCCACGTAAATTTTCGGCATTAGCCAAAGTCTAGTTCAGGATTTCACAATTAATTAAAAAATGTGAAGAGGTATACTGATCGCAGAAAATTAACCGCAAGAGAGAAGGATTAATTAGATTCTCAGCTGACATGAAATGGAAAGACTCCAGATTGAATCCATTTTAAGGTCAGCTGATAAAAGTAAGTTGGTTCACTGAGTCGTGCGAGACAATTATCCTCAAGAATCTGTCATACATATCTATAAGTCTACCATTCGTCCATGCTTACAATATTGCCGCCACATATGGTCAGGTGGTCCTGATATTTATTTAGAGCTCATTGATAAAATCCAAAGGAGAATCAGCAATATTATCGGTCCTAATCTGGCGACTCGGCTTCATTCACTTTCCCACCGCTGAAAGGTTGCCTCCCTGTGTCTTTTCTATTTATAAGTCGAGATGCCATCAATTTACAGTTGAGCTGGCTGGATGTAGCCGTAATTTCTATGCTAATAGTTTCTTTTCTCGCACTTCCCGCTTGTGGAACTTCCTTCCGGCTCCATGCTTTCCGGTCAACTTTAATCTGCAAAAATTTAAATACAATGTCAATCGCTATCTACTGTCCTCCTGATTACTCTCTGTTAACAAACTACATATCTTGCGCAAAGATTTATGTCACCCTGGGGTAACAAGAATGCTGCATTTTGTCAGAAGTAAAAATATGCCATACTCTGTAGAAGATGTAAGAGCAGTAACCAGGTCATGCCAGGTGTGTTCCGAGATAAAGCCTAGATTCATTAAAATGCCCCCTCAAACACTCATAAAAGCAAGTCAACCCTTTGAAAGATTAAGTATAGACTTCAAGGGACCTTTACCTTAAAATTCTCGCAATCGATTCATACTTACTGTGGTTGATGAATACTCCCGTTTTCCTTTCGCTTACCCTTGTGCCGATGTCTCAGCAGCGACTGTCAAGAAACATCTAACTAGTTTATTTTCCATTTTTGGAAACCCTTCTTTTGTTCACTCTGATCGTGGTACAGCTTTTATGTCGGACGAATTAAAGGCGTTTCTACTTTCTCGACGCATTGCTACCAGCCGAAAAACTGCCTTTAATCCACAGGGCAATGGACAAGCAGAGAGGTACAATGGTATCATCTGGCAAACGGTGAGCCTGGCTCTACGGTCTAGTAATCTCCCAGTTGCTAGTTGGGAAAAGGTTCTAGATGTAGCACTCCACTGCATTCGCTCATTGCTTTCCACTGCCTCGAACTGTACTCCTCATGAATGTTTGTTTATTTTCCAAAGGAAATCAGCTTCTGGTGATTCCATACCAACATGGTTAACAAACTCAAAATAGGCGCTCCTGAGGCGCCATGTACGCGGGAGTAAATATGAGCCTTTCGTTGAGACAGTTGACATACTCGAAGTCAATCCGAACTACGCTCACGTGCGACTTAACAACGGACGAGAAACGACAGTGTCTCTACGCCATATTGCACCATTGGATGACAAACCAAACGGTTCACACACACAACTTGATCCAATGGACGCCCCTATCCAGTCTAACACTCCTACTCCTCCTCCTCTGCCGAGTGCTCTGGAAAATACTGTCATTGACGATTCAGCTGCCCCCGAAAACCACCCCACTGTAAATTCCACTCCTACATCTCCCCATCCTCTGCCCTTGGATAGCTTCCAGAGGAACTCTTCAGAAGACGCTGATGTATCGAATCTTCGACGCTCTTCTAGAATTCGTTGAAAACCTCCGTATTTAGCTGAAAATTATCAGCTTTGAACATCTGTTTTTCTCCTTTCTCTACTTTCAGTTTGAGCAGAGACACCCATAGAAACCACCCCTTGCCAGAAGAACGTACAAACCTGAACTATTTCTTAAGTGGCGGAGAATGTGGTGAAAATAAAGGAACTCTCTAATATTTCCCTGACTTTCCAGGACTGATTGATTTCCCCCTGTTTTCGTCTTTCTCTTTTTACGAGGTAGTCGTCCGTTTTCTTCTTACGGTTCGCTACCGAAGTAGATTTCTAATGGAATAAAGCTTCACTCAAGCTATATGGACTCAGCCTTGTTTCACTTCCTCTCAAACTCTTTTTAGAACACTAGTCTTACTCATGGGTAATGTTTCTGTTCCTAATTCTTCCACGCCCAGTAAGCCCTTGTGTTTCAGTGGCTTTACTGCCTTTAACGCTTTACTGCATGGGATGAAATCGAAAAAAAATACACAGTGAAATATTGATTGAATAAAGTTAGGTTTCCACAAAATTTATTTTTTCGTACGCTATCAGTCGCCGAATTCATTCTGATGAACACAAATATTTACTATTTCGAAACCCTCATGAGCTACATCGGGTCATCTCGCGTCTCACATGCGGCCCACGGACTGTATTTTGCCTCGTCTAGAGTAAATGTTTTGCTACTGCTGGTATCAGGTTCTAGTTCTGTTTGGAAACTTGTACTAATAGTCGGTCACGTGCTACAGGAATAACACTAGTTTCGGTGTGAACTAAAAATCCTATTCATAACATTGGTTACAAATGTAAAACACGATTTTTAAATATAAAATGCAATATTTTTTTAATAACAACTTAACTCTAAAAAACACATTTTTCTTTGTTCTGTGCGTACGTTACACATATGTTTTCGTGAATTTGTTCGTCTTTTCATTGAACTTGTTATACTCTACTTTGCGGATTGAACATTTAGATTTGGATCTGTTGCTGCGGCTGCTACAGTTAAAATGGCATTTGGTAACACGTGAAGTATGCCGCCTTATAGGCCTCGTAGAGAGCACGGTCAGCATTCAGATTAATTTTCCGAAGAGGTATTGGAAGAGCGAAAGATGCCTTCGAAAAGCTAAATAAAATATTAAGAAAACAATTCATTAGAAACAAAGAAAAGACTGCTGGAATGCTATGTCATATCTATCCTTCTATGTGGTAGTGAATGCTGCCCAATTTTCTCACAGATGAAGACTGGAAGGAACAGAGACGAGGTTCGACAGAGAAATAATAAAAATACTGTGGGATGATGATGATGATGATTATTATTATTATTATTATTATTATTATTATTATTATTATTATTATTATTATAAATAAATAAATAAATAAATAAATAAATATAAATTAATAATAATAATGAAAATTATAAATAAAATAAAATAAAACAATAACATAAAACGATGTATAAAATAAATCTAATAAAAATACTCCCAGCATGCAATAAAGACTGTTTCTGTCGGAAATACGGACATCCCTGCAAAAGATATTAAATTCAATCTCTTCACCACGAACCTTGGTACAGGCATCACGTGTCCGATTTCTCTCTGTGATATGGCTTGTAATACTACGGAGTAAATTTCTCCCTTTTATCACATGTACCATAAAACAATTGTAACCCCCAAAATACAAACACCAATACACACAAAAATGTAAATAAATTTCATGAAAGTAACATTCAATTTACTATGCTTTTCCTGTTATTTCTGTACTTTTTATTTTCTGTCAAGTAAGCTTTTATTTCCGTGAACATGAGACTAATTTCTGCTGCTATGATGTGAGTGAATCCCTCGTAATACCATAAACGGAGAATGTGAATGACGGGGAAGTTTTAAGGAAAATGAAAAGAAAAGAACATTTTATAACCAGACAAAGATAGTTAAATTTCAAGAACACATAATGAGGAAAGGGGCTTCGAAAATTTGACACTCACAGAACATACAGAGAGCGAGATGAGCAAAGCGAAACAGCAAGTAACCTAACCGAGTTTGTGGAAATGGATAGAAGAACAAGGAATGAAAGGGATACTAAAAATACAAACATTACTAATAGGTACAAAGAATAGGAAGTTGTACAGAACTATGACCACCCACGTCCTAAAGGAACACAGCACATAAAAGAAGAAGTAGACTGTAGTGTAATTGCTATATAATAATTGTCTTTATTTTGTGGTAGAGGAAATTTATAATGAGTTAACGTCCAGTGCCTTGTAAATTTTATCAGCTGTCTCCGCTAGTTTGTCAAGATCAGTAACTTCTTTACACGGGTTTAAGATTTACACCATTGCGGTCTGGCAATTTATTCAACCACAAACGACTCAATATATTCTCGGACATTGTCGCCAGCTCTAACAAGTTTTTCATGTAGTGTAGAAGCTAGGAAGTTGTTATTTCTTCAGACTTTGTTGACAAGATTTATAAGTTTATTCTTTTCGGATACACAGGTTCTGTAGAATACTGCAGTAGATTTTAAAACGTCGTACGAGTTGTTTTTTTAAATTGATTCTTCTCCTTCTTCTTCTTCTTCTTCTTCTTCTTCTTCTTCTTCTTCTTCTTCTTCTTCTTCTTCTTCTTCTTCTTCTTCTTTGTGCCGTGTCCCTTCAGGTCGTAGACGATCATGACCCTCTACATCTTCCTGTCCCTTGTAGATCTTAATAAGTTTTTTCTGTTATTTCTCCTAAATCTTGTTCTACCATCCATTTACTCAAGCTCATCAAGTACGTTACGAACTGCTTTCCTCCGTCTGTCTTTTCCTCGATCTGTCCCGTGAGTATAAGGTTTTCCAAGCCCTCCTTCCTCATTACGTGTCACAGAAACCCCCACTGTCTCTTTCGGATGTTAAATATAAGTTTCATATTTGCTTCCATTTTCTCCAAAACCTCGTTGTTGCTCACATGTTCGGTCCATAGTATCCTCAACATCTTTCTGTAGAACCATATTTTTGTTGCTTCAAGCCGCTTCTTCATCTGTGAAGATATTTTTTCAGTATTCACTACCATATTAGGGGACTGATATTACGTAACAGTTCCTTACTCTTTTGTTTGTTTCTAATGAAACTTTCCTGTCTCTTAATACTCTGCTTAGCTTTTGGAATGCCATCCCAAAACGTCTTCGGATCTCAGTGTCGCACTTTAGGTACACGCGCCGTTTTGGGTGGTAATCTTTTCATTACAAAAGCAAAAGATGACGTTTCTCGTCGCAATGGATTGATTTGTTTTTTGTTTTTTTTTGTTTTTTTAACGGGTTATGCATCCATTTGTTGGTGGTGTGGTGATAAAGGCTCAAATTGAGAAATCGGAGAGCAGAGTTCGAACTGGCAACTAGTCTACTGCAGAAATTAACAACTGTCTACTGAAGAATTATTCAATCATGAATCGAAAAGAAAACATGATCACCCAAGCGTGTATCACGAATGACCCCGTAGGAAGGAAAGAAGTTATCAGCGTTGTCATTTTCTTCTTTTTTGCTAAAGTTCACCCAGAACAAGACTCGAGATCTACTCAATATAGAGGGTTACTGAATGAAGTGCCTGATATGAATTTTACAGAATTAGTAGAAAACAAAGCTTAAGGATATGGAGGATAGATAATGATCAAACTTGAAGAGGTTAAGAGTGTAGTGTTCAGGAAAGCATCCACTAGGGAGTCTGTTACACAATGTGTCAGTTTGGGAAAAAAGCTGTTTGTGTGTAACCTCAACGTTAGAAATGGTATGCAGGGGGGAAGAGGAGAAGGTGATTTGATTCGGTGGGCGTAGCATGGCAAGTACTAGCCGTAATCTCTTTAATTCTTCGTTTCTTCTTTCTTATTGGCTCAAAAATCTCTTTTCTGTCTCGTGGTATGACTTTCACTAGATCTGCAAGGAGAATTACGTGATTTTTTTAATCATTTCACCCCAAGCAAAGCAATAAAGCCACTAAGACACAAGGAGGTTACTGGGTGTTAGAGAATAGGAGAGAAAAAACGATTATGGAAAGAGAACATTAAAAGAATAAGAATTAAGAAGACAGTAGCTAACGATTGATATTGTATTTAAATTTTTGAAGATCAAAGTTGACTGGAAAGCCAGAAGAGAGTTCCATAAACGAGAACTGTACGAGAAGAAACTGTTAGCATAGAACTTACGGTTACATCGCTCCATCTCAACTGTAAAATGATGATACCTTGCTACCAATCTAGTACTAGGCTTAAATTCATAAAGTCTGAATACCATAGAGGAAGGTTCCCCAGAACAATTATCATAGATGTATTTATAGGAAAGGCACAGGGAAGCCCTGGAGCAGCTGACGAGATATTTTACTGATATGAGATCCCACAAAATATATTGCTCCCAAGTGATTAATCCTTTTGAAAGGAGCAAAACAACTGGTAGTGCAAAAGGGAATTTCTTTTGCCATTCATTTACGCAAGTTTATCAGTTGTTTCCACATGCCTCTCTTATGGCATAAATTTCTATATAGGTTGCTCTAAATGATATTATTTTTTGTCACTAAATGTTCACCCAGTACTGAATGGGGTTGTTGTATGGACGCAAGGGGAAGAAGTGTAGATTATGAGGATATATAAGATAGATAACGATTGACTCTAGACTTGAAGAAGTGATCAGGAAGCACCATCTTGGGGGTTTGTGCTAAATGGTTCTCTGGAAGAAGTTGTTTGAGGGGAACTTCCTTATTTAACAATGGAATACGAAGAGAATATTTTACTGATATGAGACCTCACAAAATATCTTAATCCAAAGTGGTTAATCCTTAGAAATTACTTTTGTTTTGTTACTGATTCAATGTGTATTTTATCATCTTATGCGACTATGTTATTTCCCCATGTTCCGGGGTAAGAGTCTCGGCACGTTGCTATTGCATCCTGAAACCAAAAAAAAAATAGACAGAAAGAGTTAGTCCTTTCCTATTATATCAGTGATTGCCACACCACCTAGCGGTGTTAAGTCCCTTGGCAGACAAGGTTGGGATAATCCAACAAGAACAATTACAATTTTGATTTGGATAATTCGTTGAGGCATTTCTTTTTAAACTCTTGAACTTGTCAGATCCACTGATCAGACAAGTCTGAAAGGAGCAAAACAATTTTAGTACAAAAGGGACAGGTTTGACAAATATTCTACATACTTATCCCAGTTTCAAGATCATTTGTTGTATCCCATTTGCCACTAGAGAATATATACCGTTATGCTAAATGTAATTTTTGGTCCATTTTGCATGGTTGACTATATATACACACTACAGGCAAAATGTTTGGGGCCACTCTGCATTTCTTTTAAAAAAACACTTTAAAATGGGATATTTTCGTATTTTTTAAAGTAAAAGATAAATTTAAAAAAACTTATCATACAACAGCATCATATTTTGTTTTCGTCAACAAAACCACCACCTGCCTTAATTATTGTTTTAAAAACAATTTTTGGCATTCTTTCTAACAGTTTTTGTAAAAAATACAGTAGAATCCCTCATATCTGGAATCTCTCATATCCAAAGTGCCTCATATCCGTGTGACACCCAACGTCCTGATCCTGGTCTCGGCACCATTTGTGACACCCAACCCTCCTCTGTCCTGGTCAGGGCACCACTTGTGACACCCGTACTGGTCGCGGCGCACTTGTGACGTCGGTCCTTTGTGACGGGCTAACCCTGGGACATCGGTTGAAGTCTGGTTGGGTTCTAGCACCAACTTGTCGTACTCGGCTCGCTTCCAACGCCTGGTCACCGAAGCAACTGCTCTGATCTCGATTCAACCTACCCACGTTGTGATTTGATCTTAGGTTGACGAGATCAATCAGACGTCGGGCCGTAGTGCCAGCCGAATCCGGGTCAAGGTGATACTGCACAATAATGTAGACAAAAAAAACAAAAGCACAAACAACAACTTCAAGGCGAGCGACTGGTTAGGAATAGTGATTAATTTTATGTCGGTTTGTTGAGTTACAGGAGTGCGTCTCTCTTTCTCTCCCAGCCCGAAGAAAAAAAAATGTGGATTGTAACACTTTTGCGTTCCTTAACTAGGTCTGGATATCGAGATGGCGAATATAAGTCAGACTTCTATAATTTGTTCTTGGTTAGAAGTCTAGTCGGAAACTTGTTTTGATGGGAAATCTAAAGTCGGTCTTCAACAAATCTGTTCTTGGTTAGAAGTCTAAGTCGGAAGGCATGGAATCGCGCGGTCACCTGTGCGAGGCGCGTCTCTCCGTCTCGACTTTCCTCGACGAACTCAGCTCTACTCTGCGAACTCTCCTCGACGAACACTGCGAACTCGACGAACTCTACTGAAACACCCGTAGATGTTTGCTTATATGGACGCCGATCAAAACCTGGCGTGGGGTCGGACGTGGTGTGGCCACCACGTTGATTTCAAATCCCCAATAAGGATTTTCTTTGTTTTCGGCCAAAAATAATTATCATTTTCCGTATTTGGAAATCTTATTCCACTCCAACCCTCTTCTGCTCTCATATGGGTATCTCACCATACTTTAGAGGGCGTCAACGGTTTTCCCACTTCCTCGCAGTAACATCTCATACCTATCCTCTCAATGGGCGGTGGCGGCCTCCTCTCTGCGTCACATGATCATCTCCGCCTGGCTATTCGGCCAATAGGCGTCAACTGATAATCTCAATTTTTATCCAACTTCACGGGATATGTTTTTTTTCAACCAGGTTTATCCGTCAATATTAAGTGGAAGATTCTTTTTTGGCGAAATTGGGTTAATTAAAATACCCTAACATAGCCTTCGTTATCACAAACGAACTTAAACAAAATGCAGATGTCCCGTCCAGGCGACACCCCACTCCAGGGTGCGGTTGGCAGACGACCCATCAACTACTGATAACAGCCAATGTTTTATCTGCCCAGAGCTCTGGTGTCCCTCAACTAATTTTCACGACAATGACCATCAAAATTTTCGTGGGTGGCATTCTTTCCTTCTCTTATCATCTAAGTTGTTAAGCCCTGTCCGTCTGTTTCTTTCTCTTTTTCCTTCCTTTGTCCTCGAAGAGAATTTGGCATATCTCAGCATCAAACTTCAGCGAGAAAGTAAAGTGGTTATCTTGAATTCGCACTTGAAAATAACAAAACAAAAAAAATCTTTTTTTTTTTTTTTTTTTTCACCGATACTCTGTTTGGGAAAACAACAAAACAAAAAGAATATCGCTCAGTATGTCTTTCGTTATATCTATCGGTTTAAGTAATCGCTCAGTATGTCTTTCGTTATATCTATCGATTTAAGTATCCCCGTAATTAACTTCTGTGGTTAATTAATTGATTAATTAACCCTTCCGTTCCTAAATAGTGTTACATCCGGAATCCCGCATATCCGGACATGATTTTGATGTATATATTTGAACTATTTGGGTGATATGTAACTGATTTGAAAATTCTGTTTTTCAGGAGATTTACTTTGGATAATTGCTTATGCTTATTTCACCTTAATGGCTTGTACTGGTGGAAAAGATGATGGGAATAAGAGGAAAAGAACAACTTTGGAGTTATCGCAAAAAATGAAAATTTTAAACCGACTAGACGCTAGTGAAAGTTCATTGTAACTGAGCTGAGTTCAACATAGGAAAGTCAACATTGTATGATATAAAATCTTCCAGAGAAACTATTCACCAGCGTTCACACTGTCACAAAGAACAAGGAAATAAAAAACATGATTGTGATGAAACCTGGACTGAAATTGAAAAAGCTATTGAAAAGGTTGTCAGTTTTATGGAAAGAAAGCCAGCATTCAGATATGACGATTGCAATAACTCACGCAGAGGTAAAAAGTTTCTTTAGTTTAAATAATTTCAAGGACAAAAGCATAACGAAATGCGGAAAAGTTGAGAATGACATTAGAAGAGAAAGAATCATTATTAAAAAAATCCTCGTTACATTATTTGTTTTGCATACGTGGCATACTTAATTTAATGAATTTTCATTAACATTACATAATTTATTTCTTTTTCATTAAAATCAATTCCGTTATATTTCACTCACCATTAGCTTATTTTGTTTACTATAAAACATTAAAAAAATTTTTTTAATCTGATTTCAGTTCTTTTATTTTAATCTAAATATAGCCCCTCATATCCGGACTTTGTAACCAATTCCTCTTATCTGGAATCTCTCATATCCGGAAGGCCTTCTTAGTCCGGTTGTCAAGGATTCTACTGTAGTAGGCAAACCTTTTCAAAGATCCTTCAAGCACTGAAAAGCTTACTCTTACTCTTTAGGTATTCACTTCAAACTCTCCTATCCAGTTTGTTTGTTTGTTTGTTTGGGGTTTTATGGCATATAAACCACTATGGGTTATTTAATGCCAGATCCAGTATTTACTAAATATATCAAAAACGTATAGCTGGCAACATCATTGTTTCAAAAACATATATTTGGCAACATCATTGTTTCAAAAACGTATAGCTGGCAACATCATTGTTTCAAAAAAAGTATAGTTGGCAACATCATTGTTTCAAAAAAGTATAGTCGGCAACATCATTGTTTCAAAAAAGTATAGTTGGCAACATCATTGTTTCAAAAAGTATAGTTGGCAACATCATTGTTTCAAAAAAGTATAGTCGGCAACATCATTGTTTCAAAAAAGTATAGTTGGCAACATCATTGTTTCAAAAAAGTATAGTCGGCAACATCATTGTTTCAAAAACGTATGACTGGCAACATCATTGTTTCAAAAAAGTATAGCTGGCAACATCATTGTTTCAAAAAAGTATAGTTGACAACATCATTGTTTCAAAAAAGTATAGTTGGCAACATCATTGTTTCAAAAAAAGTATAGTTGGCAACATCATTGTTTCAAAAACGTATAGCTGGCAACATCATTGTTTCAATGTGCTGGAAAAGACCTGGAAGTTCACTATTTTCCCATAGCTGGGACCCCCCAACAGGTGCTACCACCCCCGGTCAGGGTGGACCTGGGAACACCAGCAATTAAGAGGTGGTTCCACGCTTCCTCAAAACCTCCTGATCATAGGCCTTGCTGTTGGATGCAGTTTAACGTCGTACCCAGGACGGCTCTCCTATCCAGTTCATCCCATACTAATTCAATGGAAAATAGGTCAGGAAATTGAGGTGGCCAAGTCATAATTTCTAAAATTTTCTTCTATTTTATGACTCGATGTAATTCTGACACAATTTAAAAGAGTGTTTTGGATCTTTGTCTTGTTGAAAGTTTTTTTTTCCAGTTATGCGTAAATCAGATGGTGTAGCATGTCTTTGCAAAATCGAATGATGTTTTGTTTTTTTTCATGATTCCCTTGAACTGAATTTACTTAGGGGGTTAATGTTGAAGACAAAATATAATTTTCTTACACAAAATATTCATAATTTAGCAAATTGTATTGTGGACGGATGGATCCAAATTTGAACTTTTTGGTAGTAAGAGAAGCATGGAGAAAGACTAAAAAGTAAAAACAAATACACTGTAGGCACCGAAATTTTATCTTTTACTTCAAAAAACAAAACAAAAATATCTCATTTAAGGTGCTTTTTAAAGAAATGCAGTGTGCTGTTGCCTGTAATATATATATATATAGAATTAATACAAATATAAAATGTATCACTTAGCTGATTGATGCTACCTTCAGCATCCCGACTCTAGAGTTTCGTAGATGGAGTAAAACAGCATTCATATGTTACTACTTTTTGCAACCTAAAGTTTCATGTGAACTCTTAGATGTTGTTACTGTCGTCTGGCAATCCACGGGGGGGGGGGGTAAAAGTGATGAGAAACAATTGCACACTAGATGCACATGCATTCACACATTATGCACATTATCAACCGATTCCTGTATAGAATTATGATACATATACAGAGATGAATCATATGCACGAACGTTGCCGAACAAGACAAATTCATGTGAACCACTACTTAAAAAATGAAAAGCAAGCAACACAAAAATAAAAACACTCGGATTTTTCTTTCTCCTCTATACTTCATATTCTGATGAAGCTTTAATAAAAGCGAAACATGTTAAATTCATAAACATTTCCTATTTGTTCCTCATCCTATCATTCTGTTAGATTCTAATCTATATTTGGTCCGTATTCAGATATATATATATATATATATATATATATATATATATATATATATATATATATATATATATATATATATATATACACAAATTGGTAATTGGTAGGGATAATTCCAAGAAGAAGATTAATCCAAACAATGTTAGTAACAGAGCAATATAATAATAATAAGTAAAGAATATCCTTAAAAAGCCATTTTTAAGGATTTTCTTTACTTCCCTGAGGAGCTGTGATACAGCGAAACAGTACTGTCTGCGAATGACATAATTAAGCTCTTGAAAAATACATTTTAATTGAGCACTCTTGAGTGGTAGTTTATTTCTACAAACAGCAGCAGCCTACTCTAAAATGTAAAGCTCTTTAGTAAAATGAATACGAGCACTCTGGATGATTAGCGTGTGTTTATATTCCTAAAAAAAAAATACGCTAGAATTAGCAGTTTATCTCTGCCGAGAGCTGATGGTTTAGGGGTAGAAACTCTGGTGTTCAATCTTGGCTTGAGGTTTCTGGACGCCTAGTCGCACTTTGGAGCTTTGATACGGCGAAACAGTACTGTCTGGCCATGATATATATATATATATATATATATATATATATATATATATATATATATATATATATATATATATATATATATATATATATATATATATATATATATACACACACTTATGTGTGTGTGCGTGTGTGTGCGCGCGCACGTATGCTGATGGCTTAAGTGTAGAAACTTCAACTGACACCAAATCGGTCGGGTTTCGATCCTGGCTTGAGGCTATCTAGTCGCCCTGAGGAGCTGTGATACAGCGAAACAGTACTATCTGTGAATGACATAATTAAGCTCTTGAAAATATATTTTAATTGAGCACTCTTGAGAGACAGCCTAATTCTACAAACAGCATCCGCCTACGCTAAAAGGCAAAGCTCTTCGGTAAAATGAATACGAGCACTCTGGCAGACTGGCATTTGTTTACATTCGTAAAAACAATACGCTAGAATTAGCACTTTCTCTCTGCCGAGTGCTGATGGCTTAGGGGTAGAAACTCAGACTTTCGAGCCTGGCTTGAGGCTTTCAGACGTCTAGTCGCACTGAGGTGCTCAAATACAGGGAAAGAGTACTGTCCGCGAATGATATATATATATATTACACAACAAAATCCAAAATGATATCATATATATATATATATATATATATATATATATATATATATATATATAGCGCATATATTATTATACATTGAGCTATGATAAGTTTTTAGCCACCCTTAATTACAGCAATTTTGGCTTGTTTAATAATGTTTCTTTTTTTCAGACAATACCGTATTAGTATCAAGCTACTATCATCTATGAACAATAGTTGACTTATATCTTGCAATGAAAGTTCATGGAAGTAAGGGAATTAGTGAATTTCAACAAAGGTAAATAATAGGATGGTATCAGTATCGCAAGTCAAATAGAGAAATTGCTAGATTTTTCCCGGTTAATCATCAAACGGTTAATAATATTGTCATGAAATTTAATGAAGAAGGCCAATGTCATGTGGAACAACGTCCAGGAAGACCAAGCGTCGTGTCTGATCGAACGAAAAGAGCATTGAATATAGAATTCATCAGAAACCCTCGTCAGGGCGTTAAAGATATCGCCAACAGCATGGAAATGTCGCCATATGCGGTGAGAAAGGCTATCAAAGAAGAGTTGCAAAAAAGAAGCCCTTGATTTCAGAGGTTAACAGGAACCTTCGTATGGACTGGGCGAGAGAATTCGAGAGCAAAGATTATGAATTTTGGCAATCTGTAATTTGATCAGATGAAAGTAAATTCTGCCAATATTCTAATTGGAGATTGGTTCATGTTTGAAGAAATCAGAATGAGACTTGGAACACTGAATGTCTGCAAGCGACCGTGACACATGGAGGGATTGGAGTAATGGTGTGGGGCGCTGTCTGGTTTGGAGGTAAATCTGGGCCAATTCTTGTTGACGAGCGATTGAATGGTCCAAAATACTGTGAAATATTAGAGAAAGGACCACTCCCACTTATTGAAACCAATATGGGGCGCCATGTCATACGAGCAAAGATGGGGTGCCATGTCATACGAGCAAAGCAGTAAAAGCCTGGAAGGAATCGCAAGGAATCAAGTCACTGCCATGGGAAGCCCAAAATCCTGACATGAATCCAATAGAGCACGTTTGGGAGCACCTTGACCGAAGACTTCGAAAGCAACCAAAATCACTTCAGTGGCAACCCTTCAAGAAACATTGCTAAAGGAGTGGCGAATATGGATCAGACGACTGTTGATAACTTGATCAAATCCATGAAAAATCGAATACAAGCACTGAAACTAGCAAATGGAGGACTTACTCCTAGTATTTGGAACTAGTATGTAGTTCCAAATACTGTTTGTTTATGTTGAATAGGGATTACGTAATTAAATTTTGAAATTGGATGTCGTTTATTTCTTCTGGCTAAAAAAACTTTTCTTGGGCCACTGTATAATATATATATATATTGGGCCACTGTATAATATATATATATATATATATATATATATATATATATATATATATATAGAGAGAGAGAGAGAGAGAGAGAGAGAGAGAGATAGATAGATATATAGATAGATAGATAGATAGATAGATAGATAGATAGATAGATTATAGCTGGGTGTTTTCCATAAAAGCTGTCTGCGTTCCATCTGTGGAGTTAACTTTCAAGATAGGACATCTTACGTAGACCTGTTTAACAGGTGTAATATTAGCGGAATCGAGTCTTTTTTCATACAGTCTCAGTTACGGTGGACTGGTCATGTCTTGAGAATGTCTGATGACAGGATACCCAAGATCCTAATGTACAGCCAGTTAGATCAGGGCTACAGGAATTTAGGACGCCCATGGCTAATATACAAAGACAAGCTGAAGAGCAACTTGTCAGCTGTCAATATACCTCATAACACCCTCGAGCGCTTAGCCTTGGAGCGGGTAGAATAAAGATCAACGTGTTTTAGTGAACTCAGCAGTTTTCAATCTGCTAGTCTGAAACGTAACAGTCAAAACAAAATAGCGATACCAGTGACAAAACACCACTGAAAATGTCTATAGAAGTGACCGAAAACGGCTGGGAAAATAAAAAATTATGGACAATTTTTATATTCCTGAACTCCTATAAAACGGAAAAATGTTAGGATGTTGGAAAACCTTAAAAAATTAATTCCATCTTCCTTGTCGGCTGTATTCAATAAAAGGTGTTTGAATGATCAATTATGTAAAGTGGTAGAGACCTTGCAAGAACTCGTTTTTCAAATCGTTAGGGAGGTGTGACAAGTTACTAAAAAGTAAATGTATATGGAAACTAGTTATGACTACATCGAGACTGAGGTATTATGGTGGCTGTAGTAAGAATGGTAAGTAAGAAAGTGTTGTTTTGGTGTAAGGGATACTGTGATCAGTAATTGTGGCTAGCTAAGTTTTAAGATAAGTAGATTGAAGTCCAACTTCCTCTATCCACCCTTTTGGTCTTATGCCACATTTTTGTATTATATCAAAGTAAATATTACTAAAAAATAAATATTTATTTGACATTCTCTTATTGGTCTTATAATTTCGTAACAGCTGTTTTTAAAATCTAGGAAAAGTACTTTCCTAAACAGTTACTTGCAAAAAGTGTCTCATAGACTATGTCTCAGTCAGTTATGTGCCATGCGTGATACACGCATAGGCGATCATGTATCTTTCGATACATGACTGACGAGGCAGATTTTTTCCTGCAGTAGACCAGTTGCCATCCAATGCTTTAGAACCCGGTCTGTCCTGCTATTTACCCATAGCTGAAGGGAGAAGAAGAGGATTCATATCTTTCCCAAGTGTTATTAGGGCGTACGTGAATGTAATGAACTCAATTGGAATTCGAACTAGGCTCACGGATTCCTCAATCTGAGCCGCTATCCATTACTCCACAGTGCCTCTACAAAAACATCATATAGTGTGAAATCAGCAAAATTCAAATATCACAAGGAGAAAGTCCAGCTGCGCCAAATAGACACTGAATAACCCTTCATATAAAATAAATGAAATATTTTGAAAAACTTGTTTGTTTCCCTGTTTTGACACATTTTTCATGTCCCACATTTTTGTTGTTGCTTGATTTAATTAAGATAAAGTGGTGTTTATTTTTTCTTTTATACAATATACTCTTTCAGGGTGTGAGTGATCATGTCCCTTCAAAATTTCTTGTCATTTGTTGCTTTAATTTTTCACCTTTATCTACCCCGCTTTTATCTTTCTTCTGCCGTCCAATCGCACAAACTTGTCAGTTCTGTCGCCTTGCTTCTCTTATGACATGTAAATTTCTATATGACTCGCTCTAAATAATATTATCTGACAATTTTTTGTCACTAAATGTTCACCTAGTACAAGGCACAAGAGCCACTCAAGTAAAGCTTTACTGAATGGGATTGTTGTATGGACGTAAGGGGAAGAAGTGCAGATTATGAGGATATATAAGATAGATAACGACTTGCCATAGGCTTAAAAAGGTGATCAGGAAGAATCCTCTAGGGAGTTTCTACTACAAAGTAGTGGTTCACTGAAAGAAGTTTCCTGGAAGTAACTTCCTTATTTACCAACGGAATATGAAGGGAATGAGGATAGTTTGACTGTGCACATGACATAGCGGATCATAGCTGGGAAGGTCTGAACTGGTGGAACTAAGGAATATAGCGCATTTGAACATTTGCCATGGAATCAAAGGTTAATTTGTGACACTGGGATCTCTGGGTGTTGATCAAACAAAACAAAAAAGAGAAGAAAAAAAGAAAGAAAGAGGAGGAAAGAGTCTACTAACTGGATGGTAAGTGTCGAAATTCGCAGGAAGATGTATTGAAAAGTTGAGAAGAAAATTAAAAACGAAATGCATTGAAAAATCATGTTTTAGAATAAATCCAAGGAGAATCGAACCCAGATCCTGGTCACCCCACCCCTGAAGGACGCAGGACTCCATATAAGCTGGATATTTGGAAAACTTGTAGAGTCCCCACATTACTGCTACTGAAATTTACATTGTTTGCCGAGGACTCCTGACCAAGACCTTACGCCGGCCCTGAATACCAGAATTTAGAAATTTAAGTTACTACTAACACAAGCTGCAAACTCCAAAGAGGATCCCAGTGTCATTTGATTATAACAGTAAATGGGAAGAGTTAAAACCGTTGTATACAATAAATCATATATAAATCAAATCGTCGTTACACCTTTAACCCGAGTTAATTCTTTATTCCAAAGGATTCTTTTTTGTATAGCTCCCAGCTGTCGACCCGTTTTCACTTTAGTTTGCTTCATCAGTGTTGTGGATTCCGGGATGAAATCCGGTATCAAATAATAACAAACCCCAAGAATGAATATAGGAAGTAAATGTATTAACGTAATAATACAATACAGGTTAGTAGTTCCAGGAATGCGGGTTAGTAGGAAAATATATATATAGTCTTTGATATCGGCGTATCGCTGTATGACTTCTTATTGAGTCTACATGCTTCGTTACTGTCACTCTAGCACCGTCTCTGTGCGTGACTCATCTACCGACCAATTCTACTCTCTCTATTACTACTGTCTGGGTATTCACTGGCAGTAGTATATGTATAACCTGGGTGAGTCCATTCGTGTAAAAAGGGGAGATCCTTCAACACACCCTCCTTAGATCCCTTTTGTGGGGAGTTAGTATTTTTTTCTCTTATGGTCGATAATCAGAGGTTCTATAATTTTTATTTTCCTGTTTGACCTAATTTCTGTGTCTTCCTGAGGTCTTTGAATCTCATTTTGTATTTGGTCAATATGCCTTCTGTGGGTAGACTTTTCGCCTTGTCTTGTGTACATCACATTTCCTAGTCTGTTAATTATTGTACCATGTTCGAATGATCTCTTGAGTACTATAGGTGTATGCCGGTTTTTGTTCTTGTTCGGCAATATCTTATCACACACAAACCGTATTCTGCGGGCAAACGGCGCGTTTCGCTTCTTTTTTACTGCTGGTTGGTCATTTTCTTTTAATTCAATTCTAGCAGCAAACTTGTTACCTCGTCCCAAACCGCTCGAAAATACTTCTGGGAATTGATTATGTAATTCTTCCTTTAACTTTATAGCTCCTGGTGGTTCGCACTTTATCTTTTTACAAAAAGAACTGATAGGTAAATCCCATACGTCGAAATGTTGCATCCAGTCCGTCCCCACCAGATTTTCTGTATCTTTCATTACGAATATCTTGAGTTTTTTTGTTTTTCCGTGAAATTTCACATTTAAGATCACTTCTTCGAATTTTATACGCTTCCCTGTAACTGACTTAGCAATTTTCTGTGCATGTATCATGGTCGGTCTATTAAACTTTCTCCATGTCTGTAGGTTAATTATCGTTAGATCCGAAACTGTGTCTAGTTGTAATTTTATCTTTTTATTTAAAATTTCATTTTCCACGTATTTTCTTATGTTAATATTGTCTTCGTCGTACATTCTAGTAGCTCTTATCTTACTAATAAATTTTCTGTTCCTATATTGGGATGCCTTGTGACCCATTTTTCCACACGCTAGACATTTTTTATATTTAAAACGACAATCCTTATTCCAGTGTAGTCCTCCACATCGATAACATGCAGATGGAGGGGGCTTATATTTGCTTAGATTTTTGTCATTATTTGCCCTATACGTTGTACTTTTTCCATTATTATAGAATTCTTGTTTTCTTTCCGGGGAGGGTGAAAATTTTTTTTCATTATTATAGAATTTTTGTTTTCTTCCCAAGGAGGGTGAAAAACGTAATCTTTTGTTCAACTTGCGTATATGTGCTACTCCTGACTCCTCGATATTCTTCAAGTCTTTCTTTATACTCAGGTATTTCTGGCAGTCTTCTGATAATTTTTGTAGTGTTAATCCAGGCCCATTTTGCAGTTTTGAAAGCATTCTTTTGCGCATTTCACTATCCTTAGCTGAGACTAACCCTTGTACAAAAATAAGACACTTGAAATTTTCCGGAGTTAATTCTGCCAACTTGAAGTCGTCACAATATTTGTTCACGATTGCGGCGAATGTGGAGTAGTCCTCATTTCTGTCCTTTACGAGGTTAAGAAATTTCCACCTTTTGTGAAATAGTGCCGTCTTTGGATTGTTTTGTTTGTTGATTCGTTTTCTACGGCTTATCAACCCATTACAGAGTATTTAAAACCAGGAAATATGTTTAGATTGTAAGAATCTTTTTTAGATAATAATGGTTTAATGATACAAGTCTTATTAATCAACCCATAGCTGTGAAGAGAGGTGAAATTATACCTTTCCCAAGTGCATTTGCGCGTAAGTGAATATAACGAAACCAACTGGAATTAGAACTCGGCTCTCCGATTAAAAATTCCGAGCCATTATCCGTTACATCAACCTCACATCCAGACTTACAGCACCTAATTTTCCTAAGCGGTCACCCACCTAGATACTAACCAAACACTACTGCTTAACTTTGGTGATCATACGGGAATCAGGGTTACCACGTGATGTGGCTGTAAGATGACCTCCCTTAGACATGTAGTCACGTGACAAAGTTCACGTTGTATAATTGTAAAAAAGTAGCACTTTTTCAAAAACCTTTCTTTTTTTCCCATATTTTTGTTCCCTCTACAGTTGTTACCCAGCATGTAAGTAATTTTGCCACAACCGTCAAGCATACACACACACCACACGCCCACATACACACGATTACTCACTGTTTCCAAAAATTGTAAATTTTGTCTGAATATTTTGTTATTTTATTTTTAAACAAAAATGCTATGTGTTCATCAAAGTGTAAAGCAATCAATTTGATATGCTTTAACAACCGTATCAAATCTATTTATATTAGTTGTAATTTCCTATGATTTCATGCCGACACCGAATCCATCCATCTCATCCTTTTATTGGGAGTTAGGGAGCACCCCCCATTTTTGCTTGAAAGGTAATTCTGGCTCAACCTCTGGCCTATTCTTTTCCTTTAACTGCTTTTGAAGATGGGAGAAAGATATTCCATCCCCCTCTTCCCAATAGCTTAGCTCCTCTCCTTCTGGAGATTTTGAATTAGAACCATGAACTTCATCACTTGAGTCTTCTGCTTTATGCTCAGCTATTTACGGTCTCCCTGTTTTTCTTATATTCTTATCAATTAGCGGTTGATTCATCACCTTTCTTCCTCCTCAGATTCATCATGTTTCCATCTCCTCTGGCTCTACATGAGTTACTCTTCTCATCTTTTCTTGCTTTTTGGTTCAGTTCCTTCACAACGACCTACCTCAGATAATTTTACATCGTTACCGTGAGCCCTTTTAAGTCTTCCCGCCATCTGATCCCAGATTACAAATTACACCGGCCCTGTCTGCTCCACTATTCTGTAATAAGGTTTCTACTTCTGGTCTAATTTTCCTTCCCTTATGTGGATTTTGTAGAATACAGGATCTCCAACCCCTAATTCTACCTTGTTACTCACTTTATTCACCCTCTCGTTTCTCTTCTTTTGTGCCCATTTTATTCTCTTTCAGGCTTGTGTGAATATCTTATGTTGCTGTTCTTTTATTAGCTTATGGTGGTCTTCTCCCATGTATTTACTACGAGGCTTTAGTAGGTTATCTACCGGCAAAACCACATCACGTCCGAACAGCATATAATATGGTGAGAACCTGGAGGTTTCATGTATAAAGAATCTCACTGCCGCCAAGGCCAGCATGAAATACAAATTTTAATTCTTGACATTATCTTTCGCCAATTTGACCAATATGTCCCCTAAGGTCCTACGAAACCGTTCCACTTTTGCATTACTCTGTGGGTGGTATGGGAAAGTAGTCATATGCAGTGTATTCATTCTCTCCAGGGCTTTGATCATTATCTTATTCACATTTTCTGGTTCGTTATCCGTGACCAGCTTCACCAGAGCTCCATAACGAGGAAATATCTCTGTCAGTATCAAATCAGACACTGTTTGGGCTCTTTTATCAGAACAATTCGTTAGCCAATCTACAGAACTCACTATGTATAAATTTCCTCTTGGAGTCTCTCCAAACGGGCCTGGTATATCCATGCTCACTTTTTCGAAGAGGTAATTGGGGACATCTGTCTCCATCAATGGAGCTGTCTCTTGCCTCCTGCTCTGAGCTTGACACATCACACTAGCAAGTACATAGCTGGCAACCTCATTATACAGCCTTGGCCAATAAAAATTTCTACCTATTAGATCATAGGTCTTACCAATTCCCATGTGGGCCATTCTCTTATGACACTGCTTCAATATCTCGGCTCTCAGCCCAGTAGTCACAGTCTGAGCCTTCATCCCTCCCCGAGAGTTAATATAGCATCACTTTATGCACTACGTACTTAGAGGTGTCACCTGCCTCTAATTTCGCTCTGAGGTTAGCTATCTCACTGTCCTGACCCTCTCTTATTGTATCTCTCCAGTGAAGATCAGTCACTATGCGTGCGGTCCCCTGTCTCATTTTCTAATATAGGACGGTCTTTTAACCTATGTGAATTGATCACTTGTATCTACTCCTGGTTCTAATCTCAGGGATTCTGCTTCCAACTGTTTTGGGAATTCTTGACAGCAAATCCGCGCGCGTGTTGTTTTTTCCTGTCAAGAATTCAATTTTACAACTGTACCCGCTTAATTTCAATGCTCACTACTGAATATTTTTGCTTTGTCCACTCGGTTTCTAGCAAGTATTGGGGTGCCTTGTGGTCAGTCTTAATGGTAAACACATATCCACTCAGGTGATAGTCTAATTTCTGCAGGGCATATATAATGGTGTATACCTTATTCTCAATCACTGGCCATCTCTGTTTCGTCGCAGAGAGCCTATGGGACAAGAAGTATACTGATATTTCCTCTGTCCGGGCAAGTAAGGACTGCACCGATGCATTGATCACTAGCGTCTGTATACAGGAAAATTGGTTTGCTGAGACCTGGATACATCAATGCATTGATCTCTACCTTTTTATGCCGACACCCTGGGTCCCCCAACACGTTTCTGAAATTACTTGTCACCTGAGGTTTGCTCGCTTCGTTTTCGTCTACCAACCGCTCGGGTTCAACGTCCGATCCATGCTCACTCATCTTTGTTTTGCCTAACTCTGGTATACCAGGCACTGGACTCACCCTTGCCCAGGCAAGTAAGGACTGCACCGATGCATTGATCACTAGCGTCTGTATACAGGATAATCGGTTTGCTGAGATCTGGATACATCAATAAAGGTATCGCTGTCAGTTGGTACTTGAGGTTGTCAAATACTCTCTGACAATCCTCTGTCCATTTGAATCGTGCATACTTCTTAGTCAATGCTATCAAGGAGGAAGACATCCTTGAAAATGCCGGGATAAACCTTCTATAGTAGTCTATGGCTCCTATGAAACCTCTTATCTGTCTTGCTCAGGCATTGCTCTTATGACTTCTTTGTCCATATCGGGCTTAATTCCGTCACAATTTGTGACAAAACCCAAGTACTTCGTCTCTTACATTAGAACTTAGCACTTTCCAGAAGGACCAAGATGTCATCTATCAACGGAAGGGACGCTGCCAGTGATTTTGAGATGACATTCAACTTCCTAAAGTCGACACAGAAGGTGTGTTTCCCATCCTTCTTATCTACTACCACGATTGGAAAACTCCAATGGGACCCAGACCTCTCAACTATCCCTGACTTTAACATGTCTCTAACTGTTACCTTCACCAGTGGTCTCTTATGACGGTGACTTATATGGCTTTAATTTGATCGGCGCTTGTTTGCCGGTATCGGTATTCATCCTCACTGTGTGTCTGCCCTAACTCCTTATCAGAGTTAGTCACTACATCTCTGTTGGCTCTCAGCAGTCGTCATATTCTGGCCTTAAAATGTTCAGGGGTTATTATCTCTGCTTCTCTCACTTCTCCTACTCGACTCTAATTCTTCCTTCTCTGCTCATCATATTTCACCAGCTTAATGGACTTTATTGGTCGGGCCCTCCCTACCTCTTCTCCCTTTGATATTTTACTGTCTTGTTAGTCTGATTGGTCAACATAATAGGCACAAGCTTTGCTCCTTCCACTACTGTCTTACACAGAGCCACTTCCTTCTCTGAAAGATTTTATTTTCTAATTTTCTCTTCGTTACCAGCCTACCTCTATCAGATACTACCATCCTAGAAGGCAATTTTATGTCAATGTTAACCACTACCAACACTGGCTCATTAGGGACGCTTCCCAATGGTGTATCCACACTATCAACCAATAATACTACCCGGTTAAATTTTAATTGAGCCTTATATTGGCACAGACAATCCTCACCAAAATCATCTCTCCACAGAAGTCCCGGGGCCACATATAACTTGTGGACATTATTTGTAATTCCTATTTTTACCGGGAGCTACACCATTCCAGTTATTGTCATCTTCTTCCCGTCTGCTTGGTTAATCGTAATATCATGCCATTTTACCGCCCCCCACAGTCTCAAACTATTATACCGGCCCTTTCTGATCAGACGCCCCCGTGTTTATCAAGGCCCTTATCGCTTTTCTTTTTACTACTGCTTTGTAGGTAAGCTCCTCTTCATGGGTCAACAAGGAAAATACTCTACCTATCTAGCTGGGAAAGTGTCTACCCGGCCTTCTTGACATAGGTGCTGACAACAAAAATTTCTCATCATCTACATAGGACGGAGGCCCCAACCGTCTATATTTACTTTGCGGCACCCTGGAACAACTCTTCCGAGGTCTGTTCTCTCTATTTCTAATCTTTTCTCAGATGGTCTGGTTCCCCACAAAACCGGCACTGTCTCCTAGGACAGCTGGGAAAAAAGTGACCGACCTGTTCACATGTCCAACATCGCATCCTTCTCATTTTTGTCATTATCACATGGGCCACCCTACCTCTTATTTCTTGTGCTGAGGTGACCTCTGGGCGTTTCCCTAGTCTTGTCTTCTAGGGGAGGATTAGTTTACGAGGAAAGTCTTGGGCTTCTATTTCGTGACTCTGCACCACCTGGTCTCATGGCCAAATTGTCTGCACTTAGCACAATTTGGTCCTGCAAAACTTGGAGACAAACCCCAACTTGCTGACATTGTTCTCCGTCATAACCTACGGCTCGGGAATACCCACGGAAAACTCGGCCTTGTGCCACACCTATCCCTCATGGGTGGGACAGT
Source organism: Acanthosepion esculentum (assembly GCA_964036315.1). Lineage (NCBI taxonomy): Eukaryota > Metazoa > Mollusca > Cephalopoda > Sepiida > Sepiidae > Acanthosepion > Acanthosepion esculentum. Next base: position 51,556,802 of record OZ038491.1, on the reverse strand, counting down.
AAATACTGTTCTCCGTCATAACTGCAGGTCAAACAGACCAATCTACCGAATGTGAGCGCAAAGAACTCATGTTTCAAGGACTAATCTCTTCTATTGGGATTCTTTCTCCCAATCCTCAGGTCGCTCTTTCGCCCGTCCTAAGTCCTTATTCCACGCAGGAAATTTATTTCCCTTATTCTGCCTAACTTGAACCCACGTCCCACTATTTCTCGTCTTTTTCCACACCTGTACTCTATCTTTAGTCAGATCTATGGCCATCGACAATCTGAATGGTGCCTACTTGATAAGATATTGTCTGATGCATTCATTTTCCAGCGCATCGGCAAATAAATGGCGGCATTCTCCCTAAACTTACTCAGGGAAAGCCAAGGCCAACAATATCGTGGCTCTTGTTCCTAACTCTCCTGGAGTCTTGTCCTTTGCCTGGGCGAGTTTCATGAGTCTCCTCATGGCCTCTATACCGCAGTTTCCTCATCCTAATATTCTTTTAACAGCAATCTCTTTAGCTCTGTCCACTCTAAACCAGGGTCCCTCGCTAGGTGTCCCCACCAACTTTGAGACCGGCCCCAGTTGCATCATACGCCAATAGTACTGTCTCTACTACAGACAGCTCGTAGATGAGTTGTTTCTTCTCTATCACTGTTAACCAGCCCTTCAATTTATTCCGGGTTCCCTTTATATGCCGACATTCTGGGTCCCGCCTATAGGTTTCTGAAATTACTTGTCACTGGGGTCTGCTCGCTTTGCTTTCGTCTACCAACCGTTCAGGTCTAACGTCCGACCCATGCTCACTCATCTTTGTTTGCCTAACCATCAATACGAGAAAAAAGAAACAATTTGACAAGTTCTAATTATCACAACTTAAAAAAAAATGGGGAGGTGCAAAAATAACACGAGAGAAATATAAGGAAACCAAGACTGGAGTGGGCCTGACAGTATTTGAGGATCTGGTGATTCCCCAGGTTTCTGTGTCGATTTTAACAAAAGTTCTTTGTTGTCTGGTTAGCAACATTAATTATCTTTCCAAGTTTTGGAAAACCATTCGACTTACTGTTGTTGGTTGCAGGTATCGTCACGCCATTATAACTCATTCTTTACCAGGCTTGATCCAAGTCACGGCAACCAAATATAACACGCACGCCCCAGCCGATCTGATCTGGTTAGCAATGGCCAGATGATATAACCCTTGCCACACGCCGCCTATACTAGATGATGACTTGGTCCTCAGGGTCGTAGGATAACGAGTTGATTGCAGGGACAATCCCACGCTGGCTGATACTGTCGCTGGTCGATACTGTCGGTGGTCAACAGTCCGTTGATTACTGGCTGCCCCGGCCTACACTTTGCTCCGCCCACGTTGTGTTTCTTGTTCACAGAGAAGTGGAGATCGAGTATCATCAGTAATCGTAGCGCTGGTTCGAACCACGACGAGGCTGTACCATGGAGGAGAAAAAAGAAATGTTCTCGCAGACGAAATAAAAACGAAAGATTCTTCGGGTCAATTTTCGATTTGAATTATGTAGTTCTTTGTATAACAACATTAAAGCTTCACCTTAAAATCTCTGTAGTAACACTTTATTTATTGGTGCTGATTCTTGGAACAGGGCTCAAAGTCACGGGTTCTATTGGCAGCAAGTCATGTGGATTTCAGTAGCACTTTTGCCCGCTCTTCGCCGCTTATCTCGTCTCTCTACTGGTCGCCTAGGCGCTCTGCTTATCTTCGACCCAAGACTGGAGTGGGTCTGACGGTATTTGAGGATCTGGTGATTCCCCAGGTTTCTGTATCATTTTAACAAAAGTTCTTTGTTGTCTGGTTAGCAACATTAATTATCTTTCCAAGTTTTGGAAAACCATTCGACTTACTGTTGTTGGTTGCAGGTATCGTCACGCCCTTATAACTCATTCTTTCCCATATTTATGCCTGGCATCATTACTTCCAAATGGACGGAGGTAATTTCTTCTTCCTCCTCTTTTAGTATTTCATCTAATCCCACCGCTTTGACTGTCTCTCTGAAAAATATGATTTTTAAACCGAGTGAGTGAAAGGGAGGTTCTTACTTTTAATCATTAATTGTAATTCTCTTAATTTTCAACTGTGAATTTTCTCAATCCCCGATTCTGTTTAGTTAAGCAGACATTTACCAGCTATTCCGCCGACCCGCTATTAGCAAAACTTAACTTCATACTTTTTTGCTTAATCATGCTCATGAATCTTACAGGTTCGTTTCGTATTTCAATTTCTTCGAGCGAAGAATAAAATCCTATTTCTAGATTTGTTTACATTTCCGAAATCGGTGAAGCTATTTCCACTCTTTGACAGGCAGACATAAATCAGTTTCTCAATTCTGCCTTCGTCTTCAAAATTTCAAAATATTATAACCTAATTACTCCCTTCTTCCGTCTGGTAATCATGAGATATGTTTTCGTAACTTCCACTTTAATTAAGCAGGCATAAATCAATTTATCAATTTCTTCTTTTGTTTCCAAAATTCTCAACTAACCTCGAGTATACTTTCACTATTCCTTCTTGAACCTCGTGGGTTGAAGCATTCCATATGGCCTCTGATAATATATTTCCCAAAACCAATAAAACCATTCTTTCAGGTCTGTCTTTTCTTCAAGCTGGATATTCGGTAGGAAACCGTTTTGTTCCTTCTTTCAGTTTACATGTTATTCAGTACTTTTAACCTTCTCTGCCTGTTCCAGTACAGATTTAAAATTTTCTTTACTAGTGTCACATGGTGCCACATGTAAGCTTAAGTCTACAAGTGTTCTAATCATTAATATTTGTTTTATTTCTTGTTATCACAATGTTTCTGCTAGGCTATTCTTTGACCTTTGGATTTATAATCTACAGGGTGAATAGAAAGAAACTCTCTACTGAAAATTACTGAACAATTGCAGAGATGGTGGCGCAGTTTTTTGTGGACCTTGTGCTTCAATCGATGCCAAAACCATCAAAAATTGTCATTCCAAGCTGATGAGTATAGGACTTGTGGTCAATACCCACAGAATCAGTCGTCTTTCAACATCTAGATTGGAAGAGAATGGACAAAAGATACAGGAAATGTTCAAGAACAGAATATTACAAACAAGGGTGAAGAACGCTGGTGCCTATGTAGAATTTTAACACTGTACTGTACTTCTATATTATACTGTTTAAAATTAAAAATAGTTTATGAAAATTGACCAGTAATATTAAATTTTAAATAGGGAGTGTTTTTCCACAGACCCTGTATAAACAAAGATGTGATAATTACTCCCAATGTTGTTTAAACTACTGATTTTTTTAAATTTTTATCACAGTGTTTCAGCAAATCTATTCTTCTGTCACCTACACATTTCCGATCAGTAAATATACTTTCTGTTACTTTACGATGAGTCATTATCACTCCCATAGTTGTTTGACAACTGATCTCGTCCTTTTGTTGTTTTATTGTTATTATAATGTCTCCACCAGTCCTTTCTATGGTTTCCTACAGATGAACAATTGGTAGAAAAAGTATGGGTCATTAGATAGCAGTTAGTACAAAACAAGAAAATGCTGGTTAACAAAAAAGCAAAAAATAGTAGCAAATAGACTAACTGTAACATCTTTCTATATGGAAAAAATAAAATAATTTTGTTTGAACAAAATGTGGTGAATACATTCATTGTGATTTGACAATAAATGTATATCAGACCGTTGCGGATTTCTTTGCTTAGCTGCTTTTAGAAAGAAATACATGTATAGCTAAAAAGAGATTTGAATCAACGAGTTGATTGCTTTACTTTATTTGCTGTTATTTTTTTCTGGCTACTATTTTCTACTTTAAACTAACCAAAAATATAGTAACCAGTATTTTTTAATATCTAGTCTAGAGCCTTTTATATCAATATTATACTATGCCTAGTAAGTTACAAGTAAAGATTTTTACTTCTGTAAATAATCTATTTATAGATCTAAGCTTGAAATGGGTCAACTAGTATTGATATAATTAAGGAAGTCACTTACACTTTTATATGTAATATTGTTAAAAATCAGAATTACCAGATTAATTTAGTCTTTTAAAATAAATCCAAAGACTTTATTTTGAAAGACTAAACTACTAAATTTTCAATTTCACTACTTGTAACTCCTCGGGTAAATTTTAAAATAAGCTAGAATAACTTGGGTTACTAGTGAGAAGAAAATAAATTCAAAATTTAATAGCACTGAGCTTTCAAACGTAGTCCAATTTGTTATTTTGTGCTGATACAGGTGTATGCTGTTGAAGGATAATATTAGTAACAAGTTAGTGACAACATAAGGAGAAGAGAGACATAGGTCTGAACTCAACAAGCTTTTATTAAACACTGTTAAAAGCAATAGTTTTTACTACTACAATATATCACGTGATTATGTGGTGGGAGGTTGCAGGCAATGGTGATAGTGGGAGTACTCACAATCAAGGGGAAGTAACTCGATGTATATAACACAATTCACTACTAGATTAAGATAAGTAAATTATAAGTGTTGAGGAAGTAGGCATGGTGCAGCAAAATTGACAAAATTCTCAATAACAATAAGAGGAAGAAAATCAGAGCAAAATAATAGGCGACAAGACAATGTAATGCAAGGCAAAGCAAAGAAAGTAACAAAGAAGTTTACAAAATAGAAGTAGTGTTCATTTGTAGAAGAGATACAGTCAAGTGGTTACAGTCTTTTGACTCCAAGACAAAAAGAAAAGATATATAGTTAAGGCAGAAAATTGTCCATCTTTATTGACTAGGAAGAAATCCCAGCATGCATCTGTATGTTTTATCTATAAATTTTAGGAGGCGGATATTTTTGCAATCATTCCAATATGGATTCGATTTTGACTGTCGTATTCAACAATTGGTTCCTGCAGGAATCCGTTTCCGTCAAGATATCTGGTGGTGTGATCAAACCGTTGAAAAAGAGCAAGGATGGTGGGCGGGATTTAGAAGATTAGAGACCCATTAAAAAAAATAACAGCAAATAAAGTAAAGCAATCAACTAAACACAGAGTTAAAGATTTGCGCTATGATGCTGACGAAGCATTTGCAGACAGTTGCCAAGATTCTGTTGGGACCCGAGCAGACATACTGTGAAGGGACGAACAATTCAGAGTAACCTGCATCTAATCTGCACGATTCTAGAAAGTGTAAAATATGGCACGTAAGCTGTACTGATCAGTTTGGATCAGTTCAAGGCGTTCGAAAGGGTCGACCATCAGTACCTGGATGCTGTCCTGCGGGCCGCCGGATTCAAACCCGACTTCTGCAAGTGGATCAGCCTCCTGTATCATTCCCCTCGTGCTGTGGTACATGTGAATGGAAAGTGGTCGCGCGCTTTTGCGCTGTCATGTTCAGTTTGTCAGGGTTGTCCGCTGTCACCCCTACTTTATGCTTTGGTGTTGGAGCTCCTCCTTCGTCAGTTAAGGTACAGGACATGCAGTCCGCCCCTAGTAGTGCTTGAGCCAGGGTTTCGGCATACGCCGATGACGTATCCATTTTCTGAAGCGACATTGAGGTGGTACAGGCGCTTGAACGGTACGAGAAGGTCTCAGGGGTCAAGATTAACCGCAACAAGTCTTCCGACTTGCGGTTAGGTATCTGGAAGGAGGTTGCACTTCCGGAACCCTTTAGTTGAACTGACGGATCTGTCCGCATTCATGGAGTGTGGTTCGGGCTTGGGCTCCAGTTGAAGAAGAATTGGTCGGCGGTACAGGCAAAGGTCGGAGCGGCGGTCTGGACACGGCACCGAAGGCAGTTGTCCATGAAGGGTAGTCTTTCCTCTCATACTTTACTGGTTGTCTGTACTCACTCTGCAAAAAAAACGTAAGAAGGCGCTTGCTCTTCTCTCTCTTTTGGGGTTGTCACAAGCATCAGGTCATCGACATGCCTCAAGGTTGGCTTTCCTATGCCATTGACAGAGGACTCTATCTTGGAGGAGAGTGTTAGGGACGCCTTCCCTAGCATTACCATCACTCCCCCCGTTTCTAGAGCTGAACGCCGTCGTAAGACCCAGTATCAGTCGAGATGCCTCAGAGAATGTCGAGCGGCCTTGAAGATCATTCCTTGATTCAGTGACCTTTCACGGCCTAGTCTTGTATCGGGAATTAGTGAAGGGTGTCGCGAAGAATCCACTCTGTGGGCAGCTCAGCTTGTCGGCGACTGAGTTGCGCTCTTTCTGGTCTTGGGTGCCAGCGGCTGATTACCTCAGCAACCCTTAGTTTTCGCTTACCTGGCAATTGATTCGGAACGTTCTGTCTCTCAATGATGTAGCCTTCAGAGGGGGCTGGGCGGATTTGAGCGACTGTCATCGGTGTGACCTTGGTCTAGACTCTAAAAACAATGAGTTCGCACGATGTAAGGATTCTGTTTTTCTACTAAAGATGCGAAACCTTTTACAGAACCAACCATTGATGGTGCTCCATCGGTACATATTCCCACACATAAATCCCAGGATAAGCCATATTTTTCAAGGCATATTGTGATTGTATCAAAAATATCTTGACCTTTTGTAGTTGTGGGTAACTGTTTGCAGCATAGAAATTGATTAATTATGGCATCTTCATCGATGACACGTATAAATGCAATTAACTGTGCATGATTACTGATGTCAGTGGATTCATCAATTTGGAGAGCAAACAGACTATTTTGAAATTTGGATATTACACTTTCCTCAATATTATCTGACAAGTCAAGAATCCTTCGCTGAATTGTATTGTTTGAAAGAAGGATCCTGCTAATTTCTTGTTCGGCCTTATCACCAAGCATAATTTTCACCATCTTTTTGCATGCTGGAAGGATCACTGATTCTTCAAGAACATGAGACTTCGATTTAAGAGCAATAATTTCGGCCACCTCATATGAAGCTAATTGAGCTTTTTCAGACACGGTTACTGTTTTTTTAAATAGTTGACTTTGCCTTGCATTTGATTCTAATAACCGTTGAAAATAATCGACATTTTTAGTTTGAAGGCTAGGATGATTAGTAGTAAGATGTCTTTTCATTTTACTTGGAACCATTGCTTCATTAGACAGCGTTTGGCTGCAAACAACACATAGCGGAGAAGGAATCTGCGTATATCCAGTCCAGTGAAATCCAAATTTCAAGTAATCATCACTATACAATCGGTGAACTTTTGGTTTTTTAAATGACGTTGTAGAATTATTCTTGTCACCATCGCCTTTTCTTTTCAGAAACTTGTCCATATTTAAGGGTAAATTGAATCTAAAATTGAAAAAAATAAATCTAAAAGAATTTTTATTATATTTAATTTGTTTTTTGTTTGTCTTACTAAAACTTTAATTTACAACGCCTAAATATTTAATAAAAATATGTACAAAGAATTTGTAAATATTGTGAACGAGAGATATAGACGATATAAACTGGTGATAAAACAATACCTAAATTTTTAACGATTCCGATTCCTAACCAATATTCAATTCTGAATTTTAAAACTACAAATGATCATTCTTTTAAATTTTTTTCTCAGTTCATACCACTAACAAGAGTTAGAATACATTAATTTGGAAGATAATCTATACTGCTACTGCATAAAGTTAGATTAGCCTGAAATTGAAAAGATTAAAAATGGTTAGGAAAAGGTAAAAAAAATGTTTGGGAGTTAGGAGCATTACGTAAAACCTCACATAGTACAGTTCTGTGTTACAACTTTTTGTCTTACAACCTGTGTATTTAGGAATCGTTTTGGTATCGAAATCGGGTCTGAATTATTCAGCTCCGATGCCGATTCCCGATACTTTGAAAAACTCCTGATATTCCGATTAATCGTCCCATGACTAATATAAACCATAATAACGCTTACCAATGCGCGAAACGTTTAGATTCCAGAAATTCGGCGATTTTGAATTGAGGGGTGTCGTCATGATTAAGAAATTGAACGTCTTTATTAAACAAAATGAAATTAAATGGCTTCTAGGTATTATCTCTTCGCGGCACACTAATGTGCCGCGGCACAGTGGTTGGAAACCACTGGTCTAGAGGAAATGGCTTCGCGTGCCTTCTACCATTGTCTTCGGGTGCGTTCGTTCCGGGACTATATCAATCCCGAACATGTCGTGTCCATCGATCTTGCATACACGTGCGATAATGTGACGCCTCTATATTCTGGTGTGAAACGGATGGTGTTTCTGACGTTGCTAGCCGTGGCAAGAATGGTGGTATGGATATTGTGAATGGAGAGAATCTTCAGTATCTGTCTATATTTCTGAGATGAGGTATTATGTACACTATTTACATTATTCGGATTATTGTCCTCATCTTTGTCGCCATATTTATTACACCACTATGCCATGTGTCCATGAGGACACATGGCACAGTGGATAAAGGCGTTAGTTAGATCCAGTGACAGGACCCAAAGAGTGTGAGTTCAATACCCGGTTAAGGGAGTGGAGAACTTGGAGAGGGGAATTAACAGGAGATAACTGACATCCATTAAACATGGCACGTGGAACTAGAACAGTCTACTCCAGTGAGCGAAATAAAAGGTTCAGTTCGACATTCCAACCACCTGAAGAAGGCCGGAGCGTACAAAGGCCGAAACTTTGTAATAAATATGGCGACAATAATGTAAATAGTGGAGGGAACGCTATTTTCATCATAATCTGGTCGAATTCTTTGGGTATCAGGTTAAGATAAGGATCAGAACTGATAGAAAACGTGTTATTGACAGATTTCGGCGAAAGGTCGGTGAAAGTGGTGAGCTTGGTTCGAGTGAATGAGGCTAGTGTTGATTTTATTTTTTTTTAAATCCCCTTTAACGAAACGGGACGGTTTCCTGTTGAACCCTCTCCGGGATACTCTTTATTTACTTAGTTAATGCGAGAAGTGTTGTTCCCCGCATTTTCTTTTGTTATGGTCCATATCGAGATTCCCAACCTCCCCAGTTTATTTTTAGCTTCCCTTTTTCATCTCGGCTGGGTCAGTCTTTGATTTTCCCACCGCATCATTTATTTTTTATTCTTTCCTCGCCATTAGTCAGTGAGCTTCTTGATTCTGCCTATCGACAGAATACAGCAGCCACTCTTATTTTTGTGGGGTGGACGGGTCCTATTAACATCGGTTATGTTTAGTTTGAATGTTTTGTTATAGTTTGTTTTCTGGGTTCATCCCCCACCCTCATGATCATTAAATTTTTTAATATCTTTATAAGAAAAAAGAATGAAAAAAAAAAAAGAGATATTTAAACTTAAGCTAAAATTATTATTTTAATAACAATAATCATTCCAGTATAGATTGGAACTAATATTGTTCTATTTTTCTTTTCCTATAAACAATTTTTCAATATCTGTCTATATTTCTGACATGAGGTATTGTAACTATTTACATTGTTCAAACTGTTGTCCTCATCATTATTGCCATATTCATGACATTTGACTGTTTTACACTCTGGCTTTCTTCTGGTGATACATGTTGGAATTTCAAACTGAACCCTTTATTTAATCCACGAGGGTAGATTGTTCTAATTTTTATTATTTAATATACATAAGACTGTAACTATTTTAAAAACAATGTAATGATTAAAATAACAAATACTTATTTAATAAAAATGCAATATCGTTTTTTGCATATCTTTTCCTTAAGTTTTTATATATACAAGAATCCAGTTCGCCCTGCAAAACAAGTAACAAGCTCAAACACTTCAAACAAATTGGAATTTGGCTCCAGAAAGAAATATTTATGTATGGCCAGTTCTATGTTGCATGCTCAAGAGTAAGAAATCTTATGAATTTATTCTTTGCTATTCAAAAGAAAAAAAAAAGAAATTTTCTTAAAAATTATGGTTTACCATGAAGTTCTATAAAATTAAATTAATTATTAAACAATGAAATAGGGTTTTTGTCAAAGTATTTTCCAAACAAATCATTTATTTAAATTTCATTGATTGGTTTGTGAAATTGAACAAAAATGTAGAGTTTGTAAATCTTGACAAAAATGTTAGCAATAACTTCAACAACACTAAATACTGTGAGGATTCCAATATATATCAGTGCGTTGAAAAAATCTAATAACTATATAATTTAGAAATATTTTCTTAACAAAATTCTTTTCAAATTTTGTGTGTGTTTATTTCTTGCAGGTCTAATATGAGGATATTTCTAATTATTTATTATAGTTAAGATGTACATTTTGTTTATAAGTGGAACATATAAGCTTTGCAAATGTTTAAAGATTTCTAACTGTTAACAAAGTCAGATATTGAAAATGTGCTCTGATGAAAAGTCAAAACAATGAAAAGTTTATTTGATAAGATGTTCTGATATCATCAAAAGGAAAACAATGATCGCAACAAATGTTATCAGAAATATTTATTTATTAAAAATAACCAAAACGTCAAAGAAATTCTTTGATGTTTACATTTCAGTGAAAGCCCATGGTAACAACTAAAAATTAAAAATGCACCCATATTGTACAGCATCGCTGCTCTTGAAAAGTTATGGATAGATTTGGAGGAAGAGAGTGGGAAATGTTTTTTTCTCCCCACAAATATGTTTGGAAACTAAGCAGAAATTTGGTTTAAAAAGAATACACTTGAACTTCTGAAGATAAATTTGAATTTGATCATGTAAATAAACTATGTCAACACAAACCAGAATTTGTCCTGAAAAGAGAGAGAGAAAGGAAAGAAAGAAAAAGAAAGAAAGAAAAAAAACTCAAAAATTTGATATTCAGTCAACCACCTTGTCCTTATCCAAGCAAGAATAGATCTGATAGTTGTAAACAAGGAAAGAAGAAAAAAAAATCTACCAGATTGTAGAGGTAGCTGTGGAAGAAGACAAGTTCTAGAGAAATATATAATAAAAACAAATGGTCATTGACTGGGAACTAAGAAAGCTGTAGAATATGAAAGTTAGGCCTATGTCCATTTTAGTTGTTACATTTAGAATCATGTCATAAACAAATGTGGGATGTATTAAAAATTTGCAGAAGAATTAAGACTGTCTTGACCTTGGCAGTGCTGGAGGTCTATGAGGATACTAAGAAAAGTGCTGGAGTTTTGAAGTCACTCAAGATCCAGCAATAACCATTAGATATCTTGTGTTAACATAAATGCTTGCAATATAATAAAAATTAAAAAAAAAATCTCCCAGGATTATCAGAAAGTATAATTGCAGGCCTTTGAACTTCAGATGTGATGAAGAGTAATTAAGTGTAAAATGTAAGTGTAATAGTCAGAATTTAAACTGGGCTCAAATCTTGTAAAAACGTTTTTGTGTAAGAATCAAGCTTTCCTTACCCAACAAAGATACAATGATGAGTAAAACTTTGATGAAATTCACTGCTATTTGAAAGGATCATGAGAAAGAAGAATCAAAATCTGTTTCTTCTGCCCTCAGGTGCCCCTCCCTCATGATTGAAGCAGTCAAGGGATAAAATAAAACAAATAAATAATAAATTTATTTTCATGTATCAATTTTGATGTCCATAAAAAAAGTTGGGGGAGTAAAAACAGGATGTAGTTTTTTTCACTGATCTCTGAACTGTCTAATCAGCATTGATCAGACGCCCCCGTGTTTATCAAGGCCCTTATCGCTTTTCTTTTTACTACTGCTTTGTAGGTAAGCTCCTCTTCATGGGTCAACAAGGAAAATACTCTACATATCTAGCTGGGAAAGTATCTACCCGGCCTTCTTGACATAGGTGCTGACAACAAAAATTTCTCATCATCTACATAGGACGGAGTCCCCAACCGTCTATATTTACTTTGCGGTACCCTGGAACAACTCTTCCGAGGTCTGTTCTCTCTATTTCTAATCTTTTCTCAGATGGTCTGGTTCCCCACAAAACCGGCACTGTCTCCTAGGACAGCTGGGAAAAAAGTGACCGACCTGTTCACATGTCCAACATCGCATCCTTCTCCTTTTTCTCATTATCACATGGGCCACCCTACCTCTTATTTCTTGTGCTGAGGTGACCTCTGGGCGTTTCCCTAGTCTTGTCTTCTAGGGGTGGATTAGTTTACGAGGAAAGTCTTGGGCTTCTATTTCGTGACTCTGCACCATCTGGTCTCATGGCCAAATTGTCTGCACTTAGCACAATTTGGTCCTGCAAAACTTGGAGACAAACCCCAACTTGCTGACATTGTTCTCCGTCATAACCTACGGCTCGGGAATACCCACGGAAAACTCGGCCTTGTGCCACATCTATCCCTCGTGGGTGGGACAGTAAATACTGTTCTCCGTCATAACTGCAGGTCAAACAGACCAATCTACCGAATGTGAGCGCAAAGAACTCATGTTTCAAGGACTAATCTCTTCTATTGGGATTCTTTCTCCCAATCCTCTGGTCGCTCTTTCGCCCGTCCTAAGTCCTTATTCCACGCAGGAAATTTATTTCCCTTATTCTGCCTAACTTGAACCCACGTCCCACTATTTCTCGTCTTTTTCCACACTTGTCCTCTATCTTTAGTCAGATCTATGGTCATCGACAATCTGAATGGTGCCTACTTGATAAGATATTGTCTGATGCATTCATTTTCCAGCGCATCGGCAAATAAATGGCGGCATTCTCCCTAAACTTACTCAGGGAAAGCCAAGGCCAACAATATCGTGGCTCTTGTTCCTAACTCTCCTGGAGTCTTGTCCTTTGCCTGGGCGAGTTTCATAAGTCTCCTCATGGCCTCTATACCGCAGTTTCCGCATCCTAATATTCTTTTAACAGCAATCTCTTTAGGTCTGTCCACTCTAAACCAGGGTCCCTCGCTAGGTGTCCCCACCAACTTTGAGACCGGCCCCAGTTGCATCATACGCCAATAGTACTGTCTCTACTTCAGACAGCTCGTAGATGAGTTGTTTCTTCTCTATCACTGTTAACCAGCCCTTCAATTTATTCCGGGTTCCCTTTATATGCCGACATTCTGGGTCCCGCCTATAGGTTTCTGAAATTACTTGTCACTGATGTCTGCTCGCTTTGCTTTCGTCTACCAACCGCTCAGGTCTAACGTCCGACCCATGCTCACTCATCTTTGTTTGCCTAACCATCAACACGAGAAAAAAAGAGACAATTTGACAAGTTCTAATTATCACAACTTAAAAAAAAATGGGGAGGTGCAAAAATAACACGAGAGAAATATAAGGAAACCAAGACTGGAGTGGGTCTGACGGTATTTGAGGATCTGGTGATTCCCCAGGTTTCTGTATCGATTTTAACAAAAGTTCTTTGTTGTCTGGTTAGCAACATTAATTATCTTTCCAAGTTTTGGAAAACCATTCGACTTACTGTTGTTGGTTGCAGGTATCGTCACGCCCTTATAACTCATTCTTTACCAGGCTTGATCCCAGTCACGGCAACCAAATATAACACGCACGCCCCAGCCGATCTGATCTGGTTAGCAATGGCCAGATGATATAACCCTTGCCACACGCCGCCTATACTAGATGATGACTTGGTCCTCAGGGTCGTAGGATGACGAGTTGATTGCAGGGTCAATCCCACGCTGGTTGATACTGTCGCTGGTCGATACTGTCGGTGGTCAACGGTCCGTTGATTACTGGCTGCCCCGGCCTACACTTTGCTCCGCCCACGTTGTGTTTCTTGTTCACAGAGAGGTGGAGATCGAGTATCGTCAGTAATCAACACGCTGGTTCGAACCACCACGAAGCTGTACCATGAAGGAGAAAAAAGAAATGTTCTCGCAGACGAAATAAAAACGAAAGATTCTTCGGGTCAATTTTCGATTTGAATTATGTAGTTCTTTGTATAACAACATTAAAGCTTCACCTTAAAATCTCTGTAGTAACACTTTATCTATTGGTGCTAATTCTTGGAATAGGGCTCAAAGTCACGGGTTCTATTAGCAGCAAGTCACGTGGATTTCAGTAGCACTTTTGTCCGCTCTTCGCCGCTTATCTCGTCTCTCCACTGGTCGCCTAGGCGCTCTGCTTATCTTCGACCCAAGACTGGAGTGGGTCTGACGGTATTTGAGGATCTGGTGATTCCCCAGGTTTCTGTATCGATTTTAACAAAAGTTATTTGTTGTCTGGTTAGCAACATTAATTATCTTTCCAAGTTTTGGAAAACCATTCGACTTACTGTTGTTGGTTGCAGGTATCGTCACGCCCTTATAACTCATTCTTTCCCATATTTATGCCTGGCATCATTACTTCCAAATGGACGGAGGTAATTTCTTCTTCCTCCTCTTTTAGTATTTCATCTAATCCCACCGCTTTGACTGTCTCTCTGAAAAATATGATTTTTAAACCGAGTGAGTGAAAGGGAGGTTCTTACTTTTAATCATTAATTGTAATTCTCTTAATTTTCAACTGTGAATTTTCTCAATCCCCGATTCTGTTTAGTTAAGCAGACATTTACCAGCTATTCCGCCGACCCGCTATTAGCAAAACTTAACTTCATACTTTTTTGCTTAATCATGCTCATGAATCTTACAGGTTCGTTTCGTATTTCAATTTCTTCGAGCGAAGAATAAAATCCTATTTCTAGATTTGTTTACATTTCCGAAATCGGTGAAGCTATTTCCACTCTTTGACAGGCAGACATAAATCAGTTTCTCGATTCTGCCTTCGTCTTCAAAATTTCAAAATATTATAACCTAATTACTCCCTTCTTCCGTCTGGTAATCATGAGATATGTTTTCGTAACTTCCACTTTAATTAAGCAGGCATAAATCAATTTATCAATTTCTTCTTTTGTTTCCAAAATTCTCAACTAACCTCGAGTATACTTTCACTATTCCTTCTTGAACCTCGTGGGTTGAAGCATTCCATATGGCCTCTGATAATATATTTCCCAAAACCAATAAAACCATTCTTTCAGGTCTGTCTTTTCTTCAAGCTGGATATTCGGTAGGAAACCGTTTTGTTCCTTCTTTCAGTTTACATGTTATTCAGTACTTTTAACCTTCTCTGCCTGTTCCAGTACAGATTTAAAATTTTCTTTACTAGTGTCACATGGTGCCACATGTAAGCTTAAGTCTACAAGTGTTCTAATCATTAATATTTGTTTTATTTCTTGTTATCACAATGTTTCTGCTAGGCTATTCTTTGACCTTTGGATTTATAATCTACAGGGTGAATAGAAAGAAACTCTCTACTGAAAATTACTGAACAATTGCAGAGATGGTGGCGCAGTTTTTTGTGGACCTTGTGCTTCAATCGATGCCAAAACCATCAAAAATTGTCATTCCAAGCTGATGAGTATAGGACTTGTGGTCAATACCCACAGAATCAGTCGTCTTTCAACATCTAGATTGGAAGAGAATGGACAAAAGATACAGGAAATGTTCAAGAACAGAATATTACAAACAAGGGTGAAGAACGCTGGTGCCTATGTAGAATTTTAACACTGTACTGTACTTCTATATTATACTGTTTAAAATTAAAAATAGTTTATGAAAATTGACCAGTAATATTAAATTTTAAATAGGGAGTGTTTTTCCACAGACCCTGTATAAACAAAGATGTGATAATTACTCCCAATGTTGTTTAAACTACTGATTTTTTTTTATTTTTATCACAGTGTTTCAGCAAATCTATTCTTCTGTCACCTACACATTTCCGATCAGTAAATATACTTTCTGTTACTTTACGATGAGTCATTATCACTCCCATAGTTGTTTGACAACTGATCTCGTCCTTTTGTTGTTTTATTGTTATTATAATGTCTCCACCAGTCCTTTCTATGGTTTCCTACAGATGAACAATTGGTAGAAAAAGTATGGGTCATTAGATAGCAGTTAGTACAAAACAAGAAAATGCTGGTTAACAAAAAAGCAAAAAATAGTAGCAAATAGACTAACTGTAACATCTTTCTATATGGAAAAAATAAAATAATTTTGTTTGAACAAAATGTGGTGAATACATTCATTGTGATTTGACAATAAATGTATATCAGACCGTTGCGGATTTCTTTGCTTAGCTGCTTTTAGAAAGAAATACATGTATAGCTAAAAAGAGATTTGAATCAACGAGTTGATTGCTTTACTTTATTTGCTGTTATTTTTTTCTGGCTACTATTTTCTACTTTAAACTAACCAAAAATATAGTAACCAGTATTTTTTAATATCTAGTCTAGAGCCTTTTATATCAATATTATACTATGCCTAGTAAGTTACAAGTAAAGATTTTTACTTCTGTAAATAATCTATTTATAGATCTAAGCTTGAAATGGGTCAACTAGTATTGATATAATTAAGGAAGTCACTTACACTTTTATATGTAATATTGTTAAAAATCAGAATTACCAGATTAATTTAGTCTTTTAAAATAAATCCAAAGACTTTATTTTGAAAGACTAAACTACTAAATTTTCAATTTCACTACTTGTAACTCCTCGGGTAAATTTTAAAATAAGCTAGAATAACTTGGGTTACTAGTGAGAAGAAAATAAATTCAAAATTTAATAGCACTGAGCTTTCAAACGTAGTCCAATTTGTTATTTTGTGCTGATACAGGTGTATGCTGTTGAAGGATAATATTAGTAACAAGTTAGTGACAACATAAGGAGAAGAGAGACATAGGTCTGAACTCAACAAGCTTTTATTAAACACTGTTAAAAGCAATAGTTTTTACTACTACAATATATCACGTGATTATGTGGTGGGAGGTTGCAGGCAATGGTGATAGTGGGAGTACTCACAATCAAGGGGAAGTAACTCGATGTATATAACACAATTCACTACTAGATTAAGATAAGTAAATTATAAGTGTTGAGGAAGTAGGCATGGTGCAGCAAAATTGACAAAATTCTCAATAACAATAAGAGGAAGAAAATCAGAGCAAAATAATAGGCGACAAGACAATGTAATGCAAGGCAAAGCAAAGAAAGTAACAAAGAAGTTTACAAAATAGAAGTAGTGTTCATTTGTAGAAGAGATACAGTCAAGTGGTTACAGTCTTTTGACTCCAAGACAAAAAGAAAAGATATATAGTTAAGGCAGAAAATTGTCCATCTTTATTGACTAGGAAGAAATCCCAGCATGCATCTGTATGTTTTATCTATAAATTTTAGGAGGCGGATATTTTTGCAATCATTCCAATATGGATTCGATTTTGACTGTCGTATTCAACAATTGGTTCCTGCAGGAATCCGTTTCCGTCAAGATATCTGGTGGTGTGATCAAACCGTTGAAAAAGAGCAAGGATGGTGGGCGGGATTTAGAAGATTAGAGACCCATTAAAAAAAATAACAGCAAATAAAGTAAAGCAATCAACTAAACACAGAGTTAAAGATTTGCGCTATGATGCTGACGAAGCATTTGCAGACAGTTGCCAAGATTCTGTTGGGACCCGAGCAGACATACTGTGAAGGGACGAACAATTCAGAGTAACCTGCATCTAATCTGCACGATTCTAGAAAGTGTAAAATATGGCACGTAAGCTGTACTGATCAGTTTGGATCAGTTCAAGGCGTTCGAAAGGGTCGACCATCAGTACCTGGATGCTGTCCTGCGGGCCGCCGGATTCAAACCCGACTTCTGCAAGTGGATCAGCCTCCTGTATCATTCCCCTCGTGCTGTGGTACATGTGAATGGAAAGTGGTCGCGCGCTTTTGCGCTGTCATGTTCAGTTTGTCAGGGTTGTCCGCTGTCACCCCTACTTTATGCTTTGGTGTTGGAGCTCCTCCTTCGTCAGTTAAGGTACAGGACATGCAGTCCGCCCCTAGTAGTGCTTGAGCCAGGGTTTCGGCATACGCCGATGACGTATCCATTTTCTGAAGCGACATTGAGGTGGTACAGGCGCTTGAACGGTACGAGAAGGTCTCAGGGGTCAAGATTAACCGCAACAAGTCTTCCGACTTGCGGTTAGGTATCTGGAAGGAGGTTGCACTTCCGGAACCCTTTAGTTGAACTGACGGATCTGTCCGCATTCATGGAGTGTGGTTCGGGCTTGGGCTCCAGTTGAAGAAGAATTGGTCGGCGGTACAGGCAAAGGTCGGAGCGGCGGTCTGGACACGGCACCGAAGGCAGTTGTCCATGAAGGGTAGTCTTTCCTCTCATACTTTACTGGTTGTCTGTACTCACTCTGCAAAAAAAACGTAAGAAGGCGCTTGCTCTTCTCTCTCTTTTGGGGTTGTCACAAGCATCAGGTCATCGACATGCCTCAAGGTTGGCTTTCCTATGCCATTGACAGAGGACTCTATCTTGGAGGAGAGTGTTAGGGACGCCTTCCCTAGCATTACCATCACTCCCCCCGTTTCTAGAGCTGAACGCCGTCGTAAGACCCAGTATCAGTCGAGATGCCTCAGAGAATGTCGAGCGGCCTTGAAGATCATTCCTTGATTCAGTGACCTTTCACGGCCTAGTCTTGTATCGGGAATTAGTGAAGGGTGTCGCGAAGAATCCACTCTGTGGGCAGCTCAGCTTGTCGGCGACTGAGTTGCGCTCTTTCTGGTCTTGGGTGCCAGCGGCTGATTACCTCAGCAACCCTTAGTTTTCGCTTACCTGGCAATTGATTCGGAACGTTCTGTCTCTCAATGATGTAGCCTTCAGAGGGGGCTGGGCGGATTTGAGCGACTGTCATCGGTGTGACCTTGGTCTAGACTCTAAAAACAATGAGTTCGCACGATGTAAGGATTCTGTTTTTCTACTAAAGATGCGAAACCTTTTACAGAACCAACCATTGATGGTGCTCCATCGGTACATATTCCCACACATAAATCCCAGGATAAGCCATATTTTTCAAGGCATATTGTGATTGTATCAAAAATATCTTGACCTTTTGTAGTTGTGGGTAACTGTTTGCAGCATAGAAATTGATTAATTATGGCATCTTCATCGATGACACGTATAAATGCAATTAACTGTGCATGATTACTGATGTCAGTGGATTCATCAATTTGGAGAGCAAACAGACTATTTTGAAATTTGGATATTACACTTTCCTCAATATTATCTGACAAGTCAAGAATCCTTCGCTGAATTGTATTGTTTGAAAGAAGGATCCTGCTAATTTCTTGTTCGGCCTTATCACCAAGCATAATTTTCACCATCTTTTTGCATGCTGGAAGGATCACTGATTCTTCAAGAACATGAGACTTCGATTTAAGAGCAATAATTTCGGCCACCTCATATGAAGCTAATTGAGCTTTTTCAGACACGGTTACTGTTTTTTTAAATAGTTGACTTTGCCTTGCATTTGATTCTAATAACCGTTGAAAATAATCGACATTTTTAGTTTGAAGGCTAGGATGATTAGTAGTAAGATGTCTTTTCATTTTACTTGGAACCATTGCTTCATTAGACAGCGTTTGGCTGCAAACAACACATAGCGGAGAAGGAATCTGCGTATATCCAGTCCAGTGAAATCCAAATTTCAAGTAATCATCACTATACAATCGGTGAACTTTTGGTTTTTTAAATGACGTTGTAGAATTATTCTTGTCACCATCGCCTTTTCTTTTCAGAAACTTGTCCATATTTAAGGGTAAATTGAATCTAAAATTGAAAAAAATAAATCTAAAAGAATTTTTATTATATTTAATTTGTTTTTTGTTTGTCTTACTAAAACTTTAATTTACAACGCCTAAATATTTAATAAAAATATGTACAAAGAATTTGTAAATATTGTGAACGAGAGATATAGACGATATAAACTGGTGATAAAACAATACCTAAATTTTTAACGATTCCGATTCCTAACCAATATTCAATTCTGAATTTTAAAACTACAAATGATCATTCTTTTAAATTTTTTTCTCAGTTCATACCACTAACAAGAGTTAGAATACATTAATTTGGAAGATAATCTATACTGCTACTGCATAAAGTTAGATTAGCCTGAAATTGAAAAGATTAAAAATGGTTAGGAAAAGGTAAAAAAAATGTTTGGGAGTTAGGAGCATTACGTAAAACCTCACATAGTACAGTTCTGTGTTACAACTTTTTGTCTTACAACCTGTGTATTTAGGAATCGTTTTGGTATCGAAATCGGGTCTGAATTATTCAGCTCCGATGCCGATTCCCGATACTTTGAAAAACTCCTGATATTCCGATTAATCGTCCCATGACTAATATAAACCATAATAACGCTTACCAATGCGCGAAACGTTTAGATTCCAGAAATTCGGCGATTTTGAATTGAGGGGTGTCGTCATGATTAAGAAATTGAACGTCTTTATTAAACAAAATGAAATTAAATGGCTTCTAGGTATTATCTCTTCGCGGCACACTAATGTGCCGCGGCACAGTGGTTGGAAACCACTGATCTAGAGGAAATGGCTTCGCGTGCCTTCTACCATTGTCTTCGGGTGCGTTCGTTCTGGGACTATATCAATCCCGAACATGTCGTGTCCATCGATCTTGCATACACGTGCGATAATGTGACGCCTCTATATTCTGGTGTGAAACGGATGGTGTTTCTGACGTTGCTAGCTGTGGCAAGAATAAGTGGTATGGATATTGTGAATGGAGAGAATCTTCAGTATCTGTCTATATTTCTGAGATGAGGTATTATGTACACTATTTACATTATTCGGATTATTGTCCTCATCTTTGTCGCCATATTTATTACACCACTGTGCCATGTGTCCTCATGGACACATGGCACAGTGGATAAAGGCGTTAGTTAGATCCAGTGACAGGACCCAAAGAGTGTGAGTTCAATACCCGGTTAAGGGAGTGGAGAACTTGGAGAGGGGAATTAACAGGAGATAACTGACATCCATTAAACATGGCACGTGGAACTAGAACAGTCTACTCCAGTGAGCGAAATAAAAGGTTCAGTTCGACATTCCAACCACCTGAAGAAGGCCGGAGCGTACAAAGGCCGAAACTTTGTAATAAATATGGCGACAATAATGTAAATAGTGGAGGGAACGCTATTTTCATCATAATCTGGTCGAATTCTTTGGGTATCAGGTTAAGATAA
The DNA here is from genome assembly GCA_964036315.1 of Acanthosepion esculentum. Lineage (NCBI taxonomy): Eukaryota > Metazoa > Mollusca > Cephalopoda > Sepiida > Sepiidae > Acanthosepion > Acanthosepion esculentum. Next base: position 51,535,964 of record OZ038491.1, on the reverse strand, counting down.
GGATCAGAACTGATAGAAAACGTGTTATTGACAGATTTCGGCGAAAGGTCGGCGAAAGTGGTGAGCTTGGTTCGAGTGAATGAGGCTAGTGTTGATTTTATTTTTTTTTAAATCCCCTTTAACGAAACGGGACGGTTTCCTGTTGAACTCTCTCCGGGATACTCTTTATTTACTTAGTTAATGCGAGAAGTGTTGTTCCCCGCATTTTCTTTTGTTATGGTCCATATCGAGATTCCCAACCTCCCCAGTTTATTTTTAGCTTCCCTTTTTCATCTCGGCTGGGTCAGTCTTTGATTTTCCCACCGCATCATTTATTTTTTATTCTTTCCTCGCCATTAGTCAGTGAGCTTCTTGATTCTGCCTATCGACAGAATACAGCAGCCACTCTTATTTTTGTGGGGTGGACGGGTCCTATTAACATCGGTTATGTTTAGTTTGAATGTTTTGTTATAGTTTGTTTTCTGGGTTCATCCCCCACCCTCATGATCATTAGATTTTTTAATATCTTTATAAGAAAAAAGAATGAAAAAAAAAAAGAGATATTTAAACTTGAGCTAAAATTATTATTTTAATAACAATAATCATTCCAGTATAGATTGGAACTAATATTGTTCTATTTTTCTTTTCCTATAAACAATTTTTCAATATCTGTCTATATTTCTGACATGAGGTATTGTAACTATTTACATTGTTCAAACTGTTGTCCTCATCATTATTGCCATATTCATGACATTTGACTGTTTTACACTCTGGCTTTCTTCTGGTGATACATGTTGGAATTTCAAACTGAACCCTTTATTTAATCCACGAGGGTAGATTGTTCTAATTCCATGTGCCATGCCCTTGGATATCTCAGTTTCATTTAATTGCCCTTAGTAACTCAATTCTCCAAGTTTTTCCCCTTTGCCGTGGCCAGGTATTGAACTCACAAATCTTCGAGTCAAGTCACTTTTTGGATCATTCACCCAATGCTTTTATCTACCTGAAGGCTAGAACATACCGTATTCACAATGTTTCAACTATTTTAATATAGACGAGGACAAGTCTGAACAATGTAAATAAAAAATTTTGTTAATATATTTTTAATCTTATTTATAAAACAGACTTATCTGTTTATATATAAAATTCTCTGACTTCTGTTAGTCTATCCATCACACCCTTTCAAATAGCTATACCTTGATCAATCAAAACCAAATTTTAGGGAGAAGAGAAAACAGGCAAGGTGGTCACAAAGTACAATTGATTTTATCATGGTGCATTGCATTATACAATAAATTTGGAAAAATTAAAATTTTTATTATTTAATATACATAAGACTGTAACTATTTTAAAAACAATGTAATGATTAAAATAACAAATACTTATTTAATAAAAATGCAATATCGTTTTTTGCATATCTTTTCCTTAAGTTTTTATATATACAAGAATCCAGTTCGCCCTGCAAAACAAGTAACAAGCTCAAACACTTCAAACATATTGGTATTTGACTCCAGAAAGAAATATTTATGTATGGCCAGTTCTATGTTGCATGCTCAAGAGTAAGAAATCTTATGAATTTATTCTTTGCTATTCAAAAGAAAAAAAAAAGAAATTTTCTTAAAAATTATGGTTTACCATGAAGTTCTATAAAATTAAATTAATTATTAAACAATGAAATAGGGTTTTTGTCAAAGTATTTTCCAAACAAATCATTTATTTAAATTTCATTGATTGGTTTGTGAAATTGAACAAAAATGTAGAGTTTGTAAATCTTGACAAAAATGTTAGCAATAACTTCAACAACACTAAATACTGTGAGGATTCCAACATATATCAGTGCGTTGAAAAAATCTAATAACTATATAATTTAGAAATATTTTCTTAAGAAAATTCTTTTCAAATTTTGTGTGTCTGTTTATTTCATGCACGTCTAATATGAGGATATTTCTAATTATTTATTATAGCTAAGATGTACATTTTGTTTATTAGTGGAACATATAAGCTTTGCAAATGTTTAAAGATTTCTAACTGTTAACAAAGTCAGATATTGAAAATGTGTTCTGATGAAAAGTCAAAACAATGAAAAGTTTATTTGATAAGATGTTCTGATATCATCAAAAGGAAAACAATGATCGCAACAAATGTTATCAGAAATATTTATTTATTAAAAATAACCAAAACGTCAAAGAAATTCTTTGATGTTTACATTTCAGTGAAAGCCCATGGTAACAACTAAAAATTAAAAATGCACCCAAATTGTACAGCATCGCTGCTCTTGAAAAGTTATGGATAGATTTGGAGGAAGAGAGTGGGAAATGTTTTTTTCTCCCCCAATATATGTTCGGAAACTAAGTAGAAATTTGGTTTAAAAGGAATACACTTGAATTTCTGAAGATAAATTTGAATTTGATCATGTAAATAAACTATGTCAACACAAACCAGAATTTGTCCTGAAAAGAGAGAGAGAAAGGAAAGAAAGAAAAAGAAAGAAAAAGAAAGAAAGAAGAAAAACTCAGAAATTTGATATTCAGTCAACCACCTTGTCCTTATCCAAGCAAGAATAGATCTGATAGTTGTAAACAAGGAAGGAAGAAAAAAAAATCTACCAGATTGTAGAGGCAGCTGTGGAAGAAGACAAGTTCTAGAGAAATATATAATTAAAAAAAAATGGTCATTGACTGGGAACTAAGAAAGCTGTAGAATATGAAAGTTAGGCCTATGTCCATTTTAGTTGTTACATTTAGAATCATGTCATAAACAAATGTGGGATGTATTAAAAAATTTGCAGAAGAATTAAGACTGTCTTGACCTTGGCAGTGCTGGAGGTCTATGAGGATACTAAGAAAAGTGCTGGAGTTTTGAAGTCACTCAAGATCCAGCAATAACCATTAGATATCTTGTGTTAACATAAATGCTTGCAATATAATAAAAATTAAAAAAAAAATCTCCCAGGATTATCAGAAAGTATAATTGCAGGCCTTTGAACTTCAGATGTGATGAAGAGTAATTAAGTGTAAAATGTAAGTGTAATAGTCAGAATTTAAACTGGGCTCAAATCTTGTAAAAACGTTTTTGTGTAAGAATCAAGCTTTCCTTACCCAACAAAGATACAATGATGAGTAAAACTTTGATGAAATTCACTGCTATTTGAAAGGATCATGAGAAAGAAGAATCAAAATCTGTTTCTTCTGCCCTCAGGTGCCCCTCCCTCATGATTGAAGCAGTCAAGGGATAAAATAAAACAAATAAATAATAAATTTATTTTCATGTATCAATTTTGATGTCCATAAAAAAAGTTGGGGGAGTAAAAACAGGATGTAGGTTTTTTCACTGATCTCTGAACTGACTAATCAGCAGTGAGCAAGAAGGCAAGATTGCATGGTGATAAAACGGACTTCCTCTAGTCAAGATTTTTTTTTTTGTGACGTTTTTTTCTTGGTAGCAAATAGATGCCCTCCAGCCTGCCTTTCAAAACAAAAAATGCTGGAAGAGAAGTTCTCTTACTCATTGTGCCCTCTCTATTGTTGACAAGTAGTCAGCAACATTTCCCTTCTGGAGACAATAAAATTTGCCCAATACACGGGTTGTGCTATTTATTAGTATAAGAAAATCTTCTGCATGGAGCAAAGATGGCTTCTACCTTTCAGTGAGAAACTGAGATGGTGCAACTTTGGAGTATTGGTTACCAATGCAATCTACTAAGAAGTAACAACCATAATTTGCCAAACATCAGTTTGAATCACAGTGGATGTAGTGACAATACTACATGGTTGTTAACCCAATGCCTAAGATGGATTGATTGACATCATTAAAGAACAAAAAGATTTACAGCAAAATAATAGCAAATCATTTGAATAATTTTTCTCTAAGTGCCTTTTTTTTCTCTCTCTAGACTAAGTATCAAAATTGTATATTTGTTTATTTGGACTAACCTCCTCATCCTTTTAAATTGCATTTCAACTACTGTATTCTCCAACTCTCTTTAGATGTCTGCCTGTTGTATTTTGCAATGTCTAGCTCATTTGAAGGTCAGAAGTTCAGTGTGAGAATCAGAGAAGGACACTCCCAAGGGTTCAAAGGGTTTGTTGGTTGATTTAGTGGCATATCAACCTCTGTATGTTATTTAATGCTGAGAACTAAATATTTTTCAAATAATTTATATATTTATAATATTTATATTTTGAAAGATTTTATGATTTCAACTAGATATATTTCGAAAACAATTGTATGCCGTCAACTACAGACAAAATGTATTGGTCATTTTGCTATAAAATGTGTTGTTGGTAATTCTATTATAGAATGTACTGCTGATTATTTTGCTTTAAAAATGTATTGTTGGTAATATTTTTTTAAAATAAAAAATGTATTGCTGGTATTTTTACTATAAAATGTATTTTTATACTTTCATATTGTTTTGTTTTTGTTTGAGAGTTCACTATTTGCCCATAGCTGGGACCCTAACAGGTGCTACCAGCCCAGTCAGTGTGGACCTGGGGACAATAGAAATTAAGAAGTGGTTCCTATGCTCTTCAAAACCTCCAATCTCCCAATCAGAGGCTTAATTACCATACAGCTCAAAGCAGATGTAACATGTATAGGAGGGGAAGCATACTCATTCTTAAGCCAAGATTTGACACTCTTAAATACAACAGACACTCAAAGAAGGCTGGACAAAAAAAGATGAGGATATTAGTTATAATGAATCATTATTTAGAAATAAACAATATAGCAGAATTTTATCTAATTTATTCAAAATGATTAACATTATTTAATCGACTTTTTCCAATTACTCATGAAACAAAGAAAGAAAAGAAAAGAAAAAAAAAAAAAAAACAAAAAGAAAAGGTAAGGAATTTCTCACCTTACCATGACTGATAAGTGACCAAATATCAAAACACAAACCTTGAATGTTGAAAATCTATCGCATTTGAAGTAAAGGTTAAATTAATAAAGGATTCAAAGAAAAAACAAAAAACAAATTCCTATATTTAACATTAAATTTTATGAAAAAAGTAACATTTTTTAAATTTATTTGAAAAAAAAAATAAATAAATAAAGAAAATCCTAAAACATCCATTTTCATCATTCAGAAACAGGGTTGACTTTTACTGTGATATGATGCCAGGCATTGCTAAGTACCCCTCTCAGGTTCCAGATTCCTTCCACACTGTCTGGTTGTGTATTGTAAGAAACATCGGTCGCTTTACATACAACATCCAATTTACCATTGTGGTTAGCCGGAAGTGGCACAGTTGCAGACCACAGGGTCCAGGCATAAGCATGATACAAAGACTGCTCAGTGGGATGAATTGTTGCATCTTGCCAGGTTTTCCCACCATCAACTGACACATCAACACGGATGATACCTCGACCACCACCACTCCATGCATAACCCTCTAGTTCAATTTCAGTTTCATCTTCATCAATAAAGCTGCCATCAGAAGGAACACATATAACAGATTGGACTGGGTATTGTTGAATTGACTCTGCTTTGTCAAAATCAACATTGTGCCAGTCAATGGAAGGATTAAAGCCTTTGTAGTCCCTTCGTTGCCAGTGACTTAAACTTTCTTCATTGCTCAGTAACACCTTTTTCAACCATTTCACCTAAAAAGAAAACAAGAAAAAAAATAAATAAAAAGTATATTTATTATAAATAAAAATTGTTATATTATTAGACAAAAAAAAAAAAAAATTGTAAAGATACCTTTGTAGGGATGTGATGGGTAATTATTTTCCTTTAGTTAAGACAATGTCAACAGGGTCATGTGATGGCTGGTAAGTGACGCGAGTTCATGGAGAGACAAAAGCAGAATTGCTATTTAGCACACAGAGATAAGACATGTCTGCCGAACACCAATTGCTGTCAATAGACCACTAATGCACTAGATGTCATCTCAAGCCCAGCCCACAGCAACAGGGAGAACAGAAGAGCCCCCATGGTACCTTGAAGCTTGTAAGACATACCACAGGCCTAGCTTAGATGTAGCACAAGGCCAAAAGTATGAGACACCTAGCGAGGATTGAACTCACTACTCAGTCGTAACTGTTCTAGAGAGACAAGCTTGCTAGCCATTACACCATGTTGAAATGCCCAAAATGAAAAGTATTTATGTATTTGTATATAATTTTTTGTAAGACAGCAGTATATAAAATCTCTTTGAGAATAATGCATGTTTGTTCTGTCTGTGTATTAAGGTGTTACTATATCAAGAATATAATAATTCCTAGAATGGGGAAGTGTAAACTGGAATTATTCTTTCTTGTATAGTACCCCATTATCTTGAAAAGTTTTTCAAACTATTGGTCTCATTTTATTTTTCTTGCTTTTCTTATAACCACAATGTTTATGCAAATCCGTCAATTTTACAAAAATGGTGGACACCAGTACAGGGGAGAAAAAAAAAAAAAAGGACTTCCCACGCTAGACTTATGTACAGATTGAACATATGAGGAAGGTCATAGATTAAATGAAACATCACAGTAACAACAAAAAAATTAGGTCAATACTCCAAACAACAATTGGAAAAAAATTCTGTATCTCCAAGATCCATCTAATTATGTGAAAACCATTTTCACAAAAATCTATAACAAAGTGGAAAAGATTCATTTGTGTGATGCATTTTGTCCTTTAGTTATTCCTCCAACTAAAGTGATTTTTAAGTGGATGCTGAAATTTTAAGCTTTGAAATTAATTTTTTAAGTTTAAGATTTCCGTGCCCCCTCTCTTTTGTGTGCATCAACGTAAACATCACTTTAGTCCCATGAAGATATAAAAGACAACAATCTTTCCCACTTTGTCTGAGATTTTTCAATAATTGTCCCGATATATAAAAAATTTATATATCTTTATCCAATGAAAGACATTGTCACTTTTTATAGTTTGTTTGGTTGTTGTCACATTAAAGAAAACAGCAAAAATGAAAGCAGGTTATTACATGTAGACACAAAATGAGCTCTACTGTGTTTGTATGTTTGATGGAGGTAGGCAACTGATGTTGTCTTCGTTTCATTCCAATATTTAAAAAGTATTGAAAAACAGAAAACATGAAGAATTATGTAATAAAATTTTTTTTAAAAAACAAAAATTAATTTTATTTAATATGTGCATGTTTTTAGGTTCACTCACTACACACTATCATATATCAGTTTTAAAATAGATAAAGATATAGTTTTAAGGTATGCTATATTTATGGGTAAAAGTGCTCAATATCGGAGATAGAGGATTTGTAAGTGGCCTGAAGATTGCATTCAAGCATTAACACTGCTCAAGTGTTAACCTGTATTCACACATATATATATATATATATATATATATATATATATATAGTAAAAGTAACAAATCTGTTGGTATATAATCCAAGTGGATCCTAATAATATGAAATATTAAAACTGATCCACAAAAAGAGCTCAATGTATTTATTATTACAGACTAAATAATTAGTAAACAATAATATCCAAATCACCTCAAATAGCCTATTTCAGTGAAAGCTGGTGGGTTTTTTTTTAAGCTTTCACAGTTAAATTTCTATTTCTGATACAAACTCAGTCAACACCAGGGTTGTTAAGACAGATAACCAATATGTTCATCAGCCAAAATATGCTATTCCCATATGAGGTGATTTTGTTTATTTATTTATATATATATATATATATATATATATATATATAAAGAAATATAGTCTTAAAGTGTGCTATATTTATGGGATAAAGTGCTCAATATCAGAGATAGAGCGTGTGTAAATATAAAAGTGAACATAGAAGTCAACACTTAGAGGCGACAGTCTATTTGATGCTAGATGCAATCGTCAGGCCACGAGTGCTGTTATTTTTCTCGGCTATTTATATATACGGGTCAGTGGCCTGACGATTGCATCTAGCATGAAACAGACTGTCGCCTCTAAGTGTTGACTTCTATGTTCACTTTTATATTTATTTATATATATATATATATATATATATATATATATATATATATTAGTAGTATGGTTTATCTATATGTAAGGAATCCTGTCACTTTTTGTGAGGTACCATGCTAGTATATAATACTTTTGTTCATCCATACATATAACAGCTAAAGGACTCACAAATGTAAAATATTATTGAAGTTGTTGAATATTGCAACAAATGAATAATACTAATCCAAAAATGTAGGGTGAATTATATTTAATTTTGAAAGGATTAGTAATAGAAACAAGAATTAATAATAGTCATTTCATTAAAAAAAAATGTCAACTAATATATTTATTTGATTATTTTTAATTACCACCTATATTCTGATACAAGTCGACTTTTCATTTAGTGTTAAGCCATTATTTCATTTCTGAAGGAAATAAAACAAAATATCAAATTAGCAAAGGACGATCTATCAGTTGATAGCAAATGAGTCTGAAACACTAATTGCCAAGGGTGAGATGATTACAATTACAAATCTTTACACTGGTATGAGGATAAATTCAGTAAAAAACATTGTAGTGAACTCATTCATTGATGTAAGAAATGTCGCACATGCACTGTATAGAGATTGACAAACTGCCCATCTCTATAGACACTACTGATGATATAGTGGAAACAGAATTTCTGCTATTTTAAAATTCATAAATAAAGTATCATGATTTATTTATTTTAAATTATGTTAAATTCTCCAATAAATTAATATATTTTTTAATTGTAAATGTATAAAAAAAATTATCAAAATATTGCCATCATGTTTTGATGGTAAGGGTAATCTAGTAAAAAAAACCCTAAAATCCTGACAATATCAAATTTATGAACAAATTGGTTTACTTACTTGTCTAGCTCCAACCACTCCAGGGATAATGACCCTCAGTGGGTACCCATGATCAGCTGTGATTTGTTCCCCATTCATTTCATATGCCAGAATCACATCATTTTTTATAATATTAAATAACTCTATTGGTATAGAAGCACCATAGGGCATGCCAGTTGGGTCAATGTCTAGCCCCTCAAACTGGACATGTTTATATTCAGGGTTGTTAATGTCCACCCCTGCATGCTCAAATACATCAATGAGTCTGACCCCTGTCCACACAGCATTCCCAATAGCTGCGTTTCCCCAGTTTAACCCTTTCACTGACTTGACTGCCTTCATCTCACTCCTACGATTACCAGCACACTGGACAACAGAAATGACTTGATGCTTTGGAAACTTCTTCAGGTCATCAAATGACAGTTTTATTACTTTCTTACTATTTTTTGCCGTCACTTCTAACTGATATTTTTTTATGTCAACCTGAGGTACTGGTAAATGGTTTCTAACAAAAAATACTTCTTTTGGTGTAATAAAATTATCTGTAAGAATTTCTAAAGGAGGTTCAGCATTAAATGGGGTCTCCGAGGATGGAATCAGAATTGGATGTCGTTTTGGATCATTAGCATAAGGATCAGATGCATCTTTGGCTTTGGGCAAATCTTCTGGTTTTGGAATATAATTACCAATTCTATAATGCTCCAAAATTTTTAAAATTTCAGGATTTTTGTGAACTGCATACATAGCCCAAAAAGGCTCAATTGATTTCCCTGCAGCTAAAAGAATCTTCTTTCCACCTGGGTGCTTGTTGATATAATCAGTCACGTCATATACACCATTTTTATATATGACCCAAATCTTTTTTCCTACAGAATCATGATTTGCAATTTCTTCTTTGGAATAGGTGGGTAGACCTTTTTGCAGAGAGCCAGACTCTGGTAACTTAGCAGCATTTTCAGGTGACCTTGTCACTTTCAGGTAGGTAGATAAACCTACAAGAAATAAATATGTAAATATATATACACAGACAAATATATTTATTAATTTAGATTGTCAAACAGGATTTCTCTTTTCATTTACAGAGTAAAATATATCTTGTCATTTATCAAAGACAGTAGAACTTCAAATAATTATCAACGTGTAATTAGAGTAGATCTGGTAGCTAAATTAAAATAAATTAGTCAAAATAATCAGAGGATTAACCCATTACCTGCCATGAGCCCCATTTGGGGATCTGTTAAAATTAAACTCACTACATGTTATTCCTTGTATTTACATTGAATTGCTTACAGACATTGCATTTGCAGAGGTATATTTTACAACACTTAGCCTTTATAGTTTTTATTATTAGCCATAAGAAGACACTTTCTGTCGTAATTTTACATTTCACGAGTAGAAAAATAATGACTATTTTGAAAAGTATTTTTTTATTATTTATAATCAATATTAATTTTGATGTTTTATACACATATATATTTGATGTTCTAGTTTCTATAAAGTTTCAAAGTACCAGCTATTCGAAGAAAATTTTAATATTGTATGTTGTTTTAACTCCTAAGACACCTGTCTGGGCCAAAAATGTACATAAAAAAATTTGGCAGTTAATGGGTTAAATCAGAATTAATTACTCCTGTCTTTACTACCATTGAAAATATAGAAAGGGTTGTAACAAAACATGATACAAAAGTTAAGATACTTTTTAGGTATTTAGCTCTATAAATCACTGGTCATATACATCCTCCTCTACAGGTGTGAAACTTGGACACTCCTGGTTGAGGCAGGAAAAAGGGTCCATGTGTTGGAGAACAAATGCTTAAGAAAGCTTCTCTGCATCTCCTACTGAGAGTACAAAACCAATGACTATGTACGGAGCAATGGCAAAAAGTCTTGTAGGCCAACAGGGATCTCTCCTCGTCACTATTAAGCATCAGAAAATTTCATGGTTTGGTCATGTCACACAGCATAACAGCCTTTGCAAGACCATCATGCAAGGCACTGTTGAAGGTGGATGCAAGAGGAGGCAGCAGTCATGAAGCTTATCTTTTAATCACCATCAGTCAGTTATGTGCCATGCATGATACACATGTAGGCGATCATGTATCTTTCAATACATGACTGACGAGGCAGATTTGTTTTCCTACAGTAGATTGCTATTTCTTTTTGTGGTAGACCAGTTGCCATCCAAGGCTATAGAACCCGGTCTGTCCTGCTATTTATCCACAGCTGGGGGGGGGGAAGAAGAGAATTCACACCTTTCCCAAGGGAATTAGCATGTAAGTGAATGTAATGGATTTGACTAGAATTTGAACTCGGCTCTCCAATTCCACAACCTGAGCCGCTATCCATTACTCCACTGTTAATTACCATATATAACTTTTTTAGCCTTTCATCAGTATGACTGATGCTAACCTCCAGAAAATCAACTCATTGCATTTTCTTGGTCTCATGTTGTTCAATGATAGGAAGTGAAGTGATCCTATTGTATCAATTGCTAGCTCTGCAGCTCAGAAAGTGGTTCCACTGTGTTGTGCCAGACAATTTTTCCCATCAGAATCCATCTTACATATTTATAAATCTACAATTTGTCCGTGCATTGAATATTGGTGTCATATCTGGTCTGGTGCTCCTGACAGGATTCTTGACAAAATCCAAAGAAGAGTCTGTAATGTAATCATTTCTAACCCGGCATCTCGAATTCACTTTCCTACTGTTGTGATGTGGCTTTCCTTTCTTTTCTATAAATATTTTCATGACAATCGTTCTGATGAGCTTTCCTCTTTGATAACTTGACTGCCTGAATTTAAGCATAATATTAGATTGGCAACCATGTCTCTTTTTTTTGCTGTTGAATTAGCTAGATGTAACTAAGTTCTATTCTAATAGTTTCTTTTCTCACACTTTTCACCTGTGGAAGTCTCTTCTAGTTATTTGCTTCCCTGCCATCTGCAATCTTCAAAAATTTAAATGCAAGATCAATCACAATCTTCTGTCTTCCTGAATCCTGTTCTCTTAGTTTCCTTTCTCACTAAAGTCTTTTCATTGTTTCACTGCCAGTGACTCCTTGCATTTTAGTGGCTTTATCTGCTTCATCGTCTTGCTTGGGGTGAAATTTAAAAAAAAAAAAAAGTTCTTAAACTTTCTGAATCAAGAGCTTTGATTGAATCTTGTTAAAATAATTTTTTTTGCATGGTTATTAAATTTGTAGATTTTTTTAGGTTTTATCGGGTCATCCCATAAGTTCTGTCCGAATTTTAAATAAAGAAAACAAGTGAGCAAATGTTACATTTAATTACAGATTCAATCAACAATGTATTTTCCCTGATTATCTATGACTTCCTTCCATCTATTAACAAGCTTACTAATTCCATTACTGTAAAATTCTTTTGGCTTTGATTCGAAGAACTCACAAATGTCAGTTTTAACCTCTTCCTGTGTTACAAAAGCTGTTTCTTCCAAATGATTCTGTAAGCTACGAAACAAATGGTAGTCTGAAGGGCAAGGTCGGGAGAATAAGGTGGATGAGGAATTTTCTCTCAAACAAAGTTCTTCGATCTTTTGTGACGTGATTCTTGCTGTGTGTGGTCGCGCATTGTCCTGATGAAACATCACCCATTTTCGATTTACTAGAGCAGGTCTTTGTTTCCTCAAAGCTTGGTTCAAACGCTCTAATTGCTGACAGTATATTTGAGCATTAATTGTTGCATTAGGTGGTAAGAATTCAAAGTGGATTATTCCTTGGCAATCCTACCAGATTGAAAGAAGAACCTTTTGCTCATGAAGTTCCCTTCTCGGCTGTGGCTGGGGTCTTTCCCCTTTACCAAGCCACTGTCTACAACGCTAAACATTTCAATAAAAGATCCATTTTTCGTCGCCAGTCACAAGTCTATCCAAAAAAGGTGAAACAAGTTTGCGAGAATGGAGAGAATAGCAGATGTCAACTCGGGATTTGAGGTTGTTTTCAGACAATTCATGAGGCACCCATTTTCCAAGTTTAGGAACTTTTCCAAGTTGTTGAAGATGATGATGAACAGTTGTATGGTTTGAACTGAGAACCACTGCCAATTCCTCAACTGATAAAGCAGGATTTTCTTCAAGGGCTGCTTCAAGAAGCTTTTCATCAAACTCAACTGGACATCTGGTTCGATCTTCATCTTCAATGGTGAAATCTCCACCTTTGAATGTTGCAAACCATCTTCTGCAAGTTCTTTCAATCACACATTCCTCTCCATAAACTGAGTGAATGTTTCTAGCTGCTTCGGTTGCTGTGTTTCCTTTCTTGAACTCATAAAGCATTATGTGCCTCAAATGATTCTTGGGTTACTTCCATGTTAGCAGGGTTTTAATCAAACAAAATTTAATTTTATTGTTCTCTGAGATAAGATTTGATCAGTTTAAATGCATCTAAACATAAAAATAATGTTCAGCTCCATTAGACATTATAAAATACTCTTTAAATTCGGACAGAACTTATGGGATGACCTAATAAATGTACAATCAAAATTTTAATTTTTTTGGCTGAAAAAAATTAAAATAAATTAACCTGTAAATAATGATCCTAAAACTAGAATATAAAAAATAAAAATAGAGAATTCACAGCCACCACAAATTTTTACATGACTTGGAGGAGGAGGAGGAGGTTGTGACACTCACTTTGAGAACACCTGAAATACATTTGATCTATGCCTATTAATCCATGCATGTCCTGCCTCTAAATCTATTTTTATTCAATGATGATTGCCTGTAAAAACTGAAAATTGAATACGAAAATAATATTAGGACAAATAAAAAAAAACATTACCAAAATTGTAATCAGCAGTCACAGAAGACAATTTATACCTTTTGGAATAGAAGATTTTACAAGTATAAAACATACTCATAATAAGAGGACATAAGAAAACTTGGACAATTCTCTATTCTAATTTTGAATTCAAACTATGATTTTACTGAATTAATCCTGATATCTAGATCAAATTAACCAATTTTATTTCTAATAAAGATTAAGAAACAAAAAAAAATTCCAATAACATGATTGTTTTATAAGTAACTTAGGATTTTGACTAATACTCAGATTGCTTAATTTTTACACAATAATTAGTACTCAAGATGAATAAATCTTCTCTGCCTGAGTCTAATAAATACAGAGGAATGACATTTTGACAAACTTGAACAGTCATGCCTGCAAAAAAAATAGATTGTCAAAAAGATGTTTTTACCTTGACACCACTATTATTTTAACTACCTTCACCTCTCAGTAATGTTTGTTTTAAAAAGCAATGATTAGAATTATAATAAAACAAAAACATATGATGAAAAATGAATTTATACATGTTTTTTGTTCTCGAGAATTTACAACAAAATATTATACACTGATATCCAAGTTTCCTGACATTTTAATGCAACTGAACTAGAAGAATTAGTTGAATTCTTGAATACAGTATAAAGTAACATATTTAGTAACTCTTTTTGATCAATTTTACATTTTTCTGTACTTTCTTAAGCCACACTGATATCAACAGTGGAGTTGCCTAAAATTTAGTCAAATTTGTCACAAAAGTTACATATAAAAAAAGAAAAAAAGTGCTGTGACCTGAAATTAAAAAAATAATCACTCACTTCAGCGTATTGAAAATTTATATACTAAAATATATATACTAAAATTTATATACTAAAATTTATCTTCAGAAAGAAATTACACAACTCAATTTCAGAAGTAATAAAACAATTTTATTTAAAATTAACTCTTGATTAGGAAGCATGAAAATTATTTTGAAATTATAAGTAATTATTTACATGCAGACTATTGTCTGCATCTTTGTGATTATCACAATATTTGGGCCACTGTGCTCACTGGCCTTAAACAGCTGCTTCAGCAGATGTTGAACAGAATCCTTTATTTAATCTACGAGGATAAGTCATTCTGGTTTTGCTGACCATGCTTAGTACTACTATTGCTTGCCATTTCCAAGTCTGCACTGTCTGGTCCAGGTACTGAATTTATAATTACTATGTCACCAAATTCATGAATCAGTGCTTTAATGCACTGGCTATTGTCCCATGAGACAATGCTGAGTGTAGAACTTGGAGCCATAAACCTAATCTGCTGATGCTTGTCATGCTTAATGAGAACAATCTACTTCCTGTAAATTAAATGAAAGCTTCAGTTTGAAACCCAGTCTGATGGAAAATATTGTAAATAATACATTTGATATAATTCACTATTATCTATATATTTCACTGCCTGCAGGGAATCTATCTACTCCAGATAATGAGATCTTACTAGATAAATACAACTGTTGCAGGAAGCAACACTTTTGATACGAGTGTATGGACATTTTATAGTAAATATTTATGGGCTCTGGAACATTTGTCCTGCAAACAATATTGGTGGACTCATGTGAGTCCAGGTAAAACAAGTGACACAAAACATGAAATTTAAAACAAATGACACTTAATGCATGTTATTAACAAAAGGAATTACATGTGTGCACAATGGAAATCAAAGGAAAAGACATTAAAACAAGCTATGAGAATGAGCTTGTGTATGTGAGAGAATTCAGTCGACAGAGGACTAAGGAAACGAACCCCAGGGGCAGCATTCTCTAGGTTGAACTACATGTGGAAAAAAGAGAAAGAGAGAGTATATGTTTGCCTTTTTATAGACTTAAATAACCAACAGGCACTTTCGGTGGAACAAGGTTGGGTAACCCACACAACGCAACTACAAAGTGAGTAAATAAATAAAATACAACTTTAATTCACCATAAAATGAAAATTTTAAGACACAACAAAATTTGGCAAAGAAACACCCAGAGACAAAACATTTTCAAGTTTATTGAAACAAAATATTTCATCTATAATATCACTGATACTGATGGTAATTTGGCTTTTTTCTTTTTCTCCTTTCTACACCAGTCTCTTGGTATTTTCTTTTTTCTGTTTCCTGTATCTGCTTCACCATTTGGTTGTTCGTTCATTTGTTTCCTGCCTGTTTGTCCGTCTGTCACAACTGTATGTATATTATGATGCACCCCGAGAAAGTAATGTCATCTCCACAATGGTCTATTTATAATGGGAAGTCATCAATCATCCACCCAGATGATAGACATACAAGCACCTCAGAGCACTAACACACCTGGATGACCCTCCTCATGATTCCATCCAACCACAATATGCATATTTAAAATCTAAGATTAAATGCTATTATCCCTTTTAGATAATCTGTAATAGATCAATTTTACACTTGATTTGTGTTGTAACCTAGAAAGGGTTACTGAATGAGGAATAACCAAAACGGAGATTGGAAATAAAATGGTAATCTTTATAACATCAACAAAATACAATACTCGCCAGCAGCATGAAGTAGGTAAACCACTGCTAGTGGTGGACTACTTAGACAGCATATTACCTCGACTTACAATAGTGTCTAACATATTTATGAGGATTGGGCCATACCCATTAGTGTTCAGAGGTATGGTATATAACAGTTTGCTATGTTCTTAAGACAAACAGCTGTACCCTTCTATTTCTTTGTCTATTGCATTGTGGGATGTCCAGCATGAGTTAGGATTGTATGAATTTCTTGCTGATCATGTTGAAATCCATATCAATACTATTCATAAGTTACTTTTTAAAATCAACCATTAATAAGAAACAGAAAAATTTTGTCAGAAACAAAGAAAAGAGTATTGAACTGTTACATAATTTCAGTCCTCCTATACGGCTGTGAATGCTGGACAATCTCCTCACAAATAAAGAAGAGATTTGAAGCAACAGAAGGATGCTGAGAATACCATGGATGGAACATCTGGGCAATGATTTGAAGCAACAGAAGGATGCTGAGAATACCATGGATGGAACATCTGGGCAATGATTCGAAGCAACAGAAGGATGCTGAGAATACCATGGATGGAACATCTGGGCAATGATTCGAAGCAACAGAAGGATGCTGAGAATACCATGGATGGAACATCTGGGCAATGATTCGAAGCAACAGAAGGATGCTGAGAATACCATGGATGGAACATCTGGGCAATGATTCGAAGCAACAGGAGGATGCTGAGAATACCATGGATGGAACATCTGGGCAATGATTCGAAGCAACAGGAGGATGCTGAGAATACCATGGATGGAACATCTGGGCAATGATTTGAAGCAACAGAAGGATACTGAGAATACCATGGATGGAACATCTGAGCAATGATTTGAAGCAACAGAAGGATGCTGAGAATACCATGGATGGAACATTTGAGCAATGATTAAGTTTTAGAGAAAAGAGAAACAAAGGACACTTATACTTAACATCAGGAAGTGATAGTTGAAGTTTCTGGGGTGAGAGGAGAGAAAATTTGATACTCACAGGATATATTGAAGGCAAGAGGGACAGAGGCAAACAACACATAACCTACCTAGCAAACTTGAGTGGGACAAAGTTTAGCAGATATAACAAACATACAAAATTTATTAAGAGCTGCAAAGGACAGTAAACTGGAGAGAACCATAATCACCAATATCCTGAAAAGTTTGGCACATAGCAGTTTTATTTGGCTAAAGACTAAAACAAAAAACAGCCTCTCTAGAAAAGCATATCATGAAACATCCTTTTTAGTTCTTTTGAGGATATGGGATTTTTCCTTGGGGAACTTTTTCATTGAGTCCTTCAAAATATAACTGATTTACAAAACTGCCATATAATTAAATAAAATATTAGCACTTTCAGCGCCAACATTTTTATCAGTGACATTGTGTAGGCCCAAAACATTCATTTGGAATTCATGAATGACTCAATAAAATCACCAGAAATTACTGTATTTGCCTCTATGTGACTTTATTTTTTAAATGTACCAAAAAACTGCCCTGTGGTTAATACAACTGTATTACGGATGGGAGACGACTAAGGTTTTGTGAATGATAAACATTTATGATAAGATTTTTATAGATATTTTGTTGCTTAATATAGTATGGTAGTCTGTACTGTTTGCTGAAATACCAGTTTCTGCTAGAATGCATTCAGTTTTTTTCATGTTGCTTGTTCTATACTAGTTCTCATGTGATCTTATAATTTTTTATTTTTCAGTAGATAAATTATGTAAAAACTGTCCAATTGTTCCTTTTTTCCAAGAACTTTCAGCTATACATTTAGCCATAACCAAAACAGAGATTGGAAATAAAATGATAATCTTTATAACATCAACAAAATACAATACTTGCCAGCAGCATGAAGTAGGTAAACCACTGCTAGTGGTTTACCTACTTCAGTGAAATATTTTACTTTTTCAGCATGTACTGTAATTATCTATAATTTTTGGTCAAAATATCGTATAGTAAATTGACAAGTCCTAAATGTAAGCTATATGATCTTTTATACAAGTAATTTGAAATTTTAACTTTTTTCCTCTCCTTTCTAGTGGACCTATCTTCATTGTTGAATTTTGCTTTTACTCTATGCATATATATATATTATATCTCAGTGGCAACTCTAGGTCATCAGTGTTTGTTGGGCTCATTACAATCTTAACAAAATATACTATTGGTATAACTTAGATGCAAAAATGATTACTCTAAAATATATGATTTAAAAAATCTCTACCCATTTTTTTAAAAATAATGTATCTATTTCGAATGTGTTTGTCTATATGTCTATGCATTAGTGTGTTCATGTATCTCTCTGTGAATTTTTAGTTTTATTTATTGTAGGTTTATGATCATTACTACTGACTGATATAATATTTTCCCAACACTACCCTAGTCTCACCCCAACTCTCCAGTCAATGAGTTAAGGCTGCCATTTTCTTTGATTTTTGCTGATTTAAGTCAGGCTAAATTTAATTTGCCCTTTTTTCAATTGATACATTGTGCTAAAAGACTTATACTGTATGGAATAAATTATTTAAAATGGACATTTGAAAACAATAAGTTGACATGAAAATGTGTTCTTTGAAAAACAGAGCAGACAAGTCATAAGAGATTTTTTAAAAGATTATTTACAAAATTAAAGCAAGAAATACATTGCCTATTAAGTATACCTCATGCTCAGATAGGTCTCAGACCTACACAGCCTGATTAGCCACGTTAATTTTATTTCATTCTTTCTTTCTTTGTCTTTTTTCTTTCTTTCTTCTTTATTATGAACAATATCAATGAAATTTATTTCAGTCAATATTTTGAGACATGGAGTTAAAACAATTTTGGATCCAGTTGAAGTCGAGAATGAAAACAATACACTACGAAAAGGTTTTCATTGCTTTGATATACTTGAATGTTGACTAACTCAGGCTAAGCCCGACAGGCCCAACTCCCTGGAGCCCCCACTGATATATATAAGGAATCTTCTCACTTTATCTGAATTATCATTTGAGCATAGTTCCTTCATTCACAAGTTGCTTCATTTAATGGAATTTTGCTAAGCTAAAAGGGCTATGCTTGTACTGACATTTTTGAAGTGAAAAGTCTACTTTTTAGATTTCAAAAATGTTAAAAAATTTAAAATAAATCTAGAATCCTGTTCTTGAATCAATTCTTAACTGATTGTGATATTCCTCCCCAAGTTAATACCCTTTTTCATCACGCTCTAGTTGGAGGAGAGGTGATCTGTTCCATAAAAGTTGATTATCACTTGAATTGGCATCGACCAGAACAAGCATTTAATTTTTGGCCAAAATATCAAGAATAAATTTGCCAGTCAGTCCTAAATGTAAGCTATGTGATCTTTTATACAAGTAATTTGAATTTTTTTTTCTAAGTGATAAGGCCAATCATAATTCCCTACTTGCCTTTATTCTGAGAGGGGATATTTTGACTTATACTAAGTTAAGACTTAACTAATAAGTAATCTCACCTAACACAGGTAATTAGATAGAAGATGGCTCCATCAACCCCAGACTCCTAAAAGTAATTCCCATGTTATTAAACTTACTTCTTGGATAATATTAAATCCAGTTGGGGTATGGAATACTGATGCACCCCTAAGCAACCTATGTCACCTCCCCTTCCCCCAGTCCCTTTTAGTCCTCATATATAAGCAAACTTATCTCAGACCAGTAAAATGTTTCTGACCTAAGGATGAGTTCTGTTGTCTTGATTTCTGACAAGACATTTACACTCAAGATATCAAGCCTGTATCTTCTTTCTTTGTCTCTTCATTAAGGGTGTTGGAGGTAGACATTTTCTAGGTTTTGGCATTATTTACCTGATGCTCAAAAGTTCAGATCCCTAACTAACTTCAAAGGAAGCTATCCTATCAGCAGGTGTATAATATCATGTCTATTGTACTGTCATTTTGTGAATAGGTTCTGGACCATGTAAAGTCTCCATGCTATAATAAAGGGTACCATTACAGCTGTAGGAATAGATAGGTTCTATCATCTAGTTCACACTCCTCCCTAATCATTTAAACAGGAGTAGAGGTTTATACCTTGTTTCCTGTTTAGGATTGGGTTTCCAGTAACTTCTAAAAGCAACTTTAACTCTATACTTCTAATGTCTCCACCTAAACCTCTGAAATTTTATTTACTATTTATTGACATTCTTCTCATCAATAGGAATAGATAGGTTTGCCAATCATCCAGTTCACACTCCTCTCCAATCTTTTGAACAGAAGTAAAGGTTTATCTAATTTCCTGTATAAGATTGGGTTTCTGGTCTCTTCTAAAACTTTTCCTCCCCTTTCACTTCTAGTGACCCCCTTGCATCTTGGTGGCATTATCTCCTTGCTTAGGGTGGTGGATCTTACTCTGTAACCCTCTACTCCAAATCACTGTTGATCTTCTTGTAGAGAGTGAGAATTATTGTAAAAAAACAAAAAACAAACAACCATTCAATCACATATATAGTCAGTCAGTTATATGTCATGCATGAGGCAGATTTTTCCCACAGTAGTTTGCCATTTCTTTCTGCGGTAGACCAGCTGCCATCCAAGGCTATAGAACCCAGTCTGTCATGCTATTTACCCGTAGCTTTGAGAAGAGGATTCATACCTTTCCCAAGGGTATTAGCACATAAGTGAAAGTAATGGATCTGATTGGAATTTGAACTCGGCTCCCTGATTCCTCAATCTGAGCTGCTATCCATTACACCCCACCATTATCAGTTGCTTTATTTGCACATACTATAAGAATTCATTCACCTTTATTGTACTTTACTGACTGCTTTACAGCAGTTTGCTTTATTTATATGTACCTGTACTCATTGATAAAAAAATGTACCAGGATTTCTTTTCTGCTTTGGCAAGTTTAATTCCCTTTCCTTTGAAAGTTAAAAATACAATATATGATTTCATACTTTATGCCAGTATATTTTAAAAATTCACCCGCAATGGATATGGACATTAAGAGGTGGGAAAATGTTGCCAATGATTGCTCATGCTGGAGACACAATTTACACTGAGAGATGGAACAAGGAGAGAAGAAATTGAGGCTTGATGTCAGGGTGAAGTGTGCGGAAAAAGGAAAGAAAAGAACACGGCAACATTGGGTGTGGTGAAATAAAAAGCAAACAGCAACCAGCGAGTAAATTCAAGCTCTCCCAACTGGTATTCCAACCTGTAGTCGTTCCTTCTTGAGTTCTGTCTCAAAATTGCACTAACAGACTTTTCCAGTCGCCAGCCGTGAACGTCGCTCCAAGCAGGCCCACTGGGAAAAACTAGTTGCTTTTATATCTGTCCATATACCCATAATCCCTTGCGTCTTCATGCGATCCCATAATTCATTGCGTCTCTGTCCCATAATGCATTGCATAAAAATGCAATGCAAGTCCCTCCTTATTCCTTTACGTTATCTGGCCGAGGACGGATTACGGCAGAGCGGTAAGTGCTTTTTTTCTCCTTCATTTCAACTGCAGTAGCTTTACATGCTAAGCAAATATGGGCTCTTTTTTGGCGGGGAAAAGGCAAGTCGCAACCAGTTGTGCTCGTCCCAGGTTCTGCCTCATCATGTCTGCCACATTAGGGAAGAGCATCTTCACATGCATTTGTTGCAATCAAGACTGTCACTCCATAACAGATGCTGCATTGCCATTAGAAGCTGAGGCATAACTTTTTGGGGAACATATCCATGGTCTTGAGATATCAATAGATGCCATACATTTTAACAGTGTATTTGCAGGCACAAAATCATACATTTTCCCCCCCTACAAAAACATTAAAAAATATATTACAATAAAGATATGAGGAAAGATAGTAAAATTATGCAAAGGCAAATATGGTATTAGTCATAATAATGTGCTGAAATCAAAATGCAGACAAGGCACAAATTTAAAAAAAGAAGCAAGGTGACATTTATGACATCCTCTTTTTGAAATTTATGCCTCTTCTTATTTTTAAGCTTAGAAGCTTAAATGATTTAGTGCTTGACATGTTAAGTAGTGAAATCATTAATTCATATCATTTAAATGTATTAAGGAATAGTGAATTTTAATGCCTCCAAAACAAAACTGCTCTCTTCTAATTATCTGTGAGAATCCATTTTGCTTTCCATCAGTATGGCTGATGCTAACCTCCTGGAGAATGACTTGTGATTTCTTGGGTTAATTTTCCACTAACATGAAGTGTAAAGATTCTATTGAATCCATTGCTAGGTTCGCTGCTAGGATAGTTGGTTCACCATGTCATGCTAAACAATTTTTCTTGCCTGAATCTATCTTACATATTTATAAGTCTACCATCCATCCTTGCTTTGAATATTGCAGCCACATATTTTCTAATGCTGTTGCTATATATTTAGAGATCCATGATAAAGTATAAAGAAGAATCTGCAATATTATTGGTCCTGATCTGACATCTCAGCTTCAGTCACTTTTCCACTGCTGTAATGTAGCTTCTTTGTGCCTTTTCTATAAATACTTTCATGGTAATTATTCTGATAATCTGTCCTCTATGAAACCAAAATTTAAAGACAGTACTAGATTTGAAGCAAGGTCTCATCATTTTACAGTTGAAATGGCTAGTTGTAACCATAAGTTCTATGCAAACAGTTTCTTTTATCACACTTCTCGCTTGTGGAAAACTTTTCCAGTTTCTTGCTTCCCAGTCAACTTTTATCTTCAAAAATTTAAATGTAATGTTAATTATTATCTATTTTTATTCTTTTATTGTTCTCCCTCCTTAATAACGTTTTTTTTTTTTATATTCTTTTACACTCAGCAACTCTGCAGCTTTGTTGCCTTGCTTGGGAGTTGAAAAAGAAAAAAAAAAGAATATATATATATATATAAAAGAGGAAGTCTGTGTGATACCTTTTCACTCAAGATCCATCAAACTGATTTTGACCAAACTTGGCACATTCTTTGTACAATGTAAGAGATAGGTTCTTAGCATAAAAAAAATCTATAATTTAAAAAAAAAAATCAATTGATAAAGCTCATCAAATACCAACAAATTCAACTTTTTTCCTCAATTTCATTTAACCTCAGTATGTCGGTTACTTAAATCATGACGAGTTCAACAATACCTCATTTTTATTTCTACACTACTGCATTTAACAAAAAAATGCAAAAACGAAAAATTGATTTCAACACAAATTTTAAGTTAAAATTCCCTCAATTTTCAAGAAATCTAATACAAACTTCACCCAATTACAGCCAACAATAAATTGATTGTTTAACAATCATTTAACTTGATAATTGAGTCCACCCATATAATTAAAACCCACGTAATAGCAAAAAACGGTGATTTTTACTGGTTTCTTTCTTATTTCTCATTGATCTTTCAACCAATTTTCATCAAACTTAACAATTAATTGCTTTATAAATGTATCATCTTTTACATCCCTGGTAGCATACTGACAAATTGAATTTCCAAAACTCCAAAATAATTGTGGAGTGAAATGGGTTTTCATGTTGCCAGTTTTACCCCTTCATGTCCTCGGCTAACTTTGAATAAATACAGACTACTTCTTTTATATCAGTAACTGCATTAATTCAAAATGTTTTTTAATGAAAGTACTTTAAAGAAATTGAAGAAAGACTGTTACATGTAAACATGATGCTGCTTTTGCTCCATTCTAACTGAATGTTTTTCTGATCGACCAGCTGTGTATGGCTGCTATGTATCTATAAAACAGGATCTGTGTGTGTGTGTGTGTGTGTGTGTGTGTGCTATTTATGCACGTCCACATTTCGTGACCGATTTTGATGAAATTGTACACACGCATGTTGCAAATTGTACACACACACGTTGCAACTTTACCAAGCTATGTCAAGCAAAATCAACTTTTCAATCTCGAGACCTCCGGGTTTGACAGAAAAATCAATAAAACTGAAGGTGGGTACAATTTTTTGCAAAAACTCAAGTTACACACAAACAAATTTTTTCTTGTATAATCTGATATTCTTTGTACTTAATGCAAAACATCAGCTCATGTTTCGAGGTTTATGCACCGTGCTTCATAGTTTTCCTGCAACATTGGCTTCACACAAAATATTGCAAAAAAAAAAAAAAATTTGTTTTTCGTACTACTTAAAATAAAAACTTGAATAACTTCCTTATTTTTTATCCAGTTTTCTTCGAACATGTCGCAAAAAACTTTCCATCATGCTAGCAATAAGATAGTGTAGTTTTAGTCCTCCTCACTTACCCACATATAATAAAAAACTAGAAAAAACACCCCTTACATCTGGCCAACTAAATCCCCAGACCGCAATCCCCTTGATTATTCTGTCTGGGGCACAGTTGAGTGAGAGACGAACTCCTTGTAACATCAAAGATGATCTGAAGGCAAGGATTATGGCAGCATTTACCAAATTAAAGGAGGAGACTGTCCAGAAGAGTTACAGGAGATTCCAAAGTTGTCTGGAACCCATGTTTGAAGCCAATGGCAATTTTATTAAATAAATTTACTCTTTAGCATTTCAAGATATATTTGTGTAATTTTGGTAAATATATCTGTTAAAATGAGAAGTCAGTGTTGTTTTTGTTTTTGTGTAATTTAGATGACAATTTATCCATCGCACCCTGTATATATGTATATAAACAGTCAATTGCTGCTACCCCCTGACAAGTGGACGGAGTGATTGCTGGCAAGTCCATTTATGAAACTCTGGAGTCAGGATGTTGAAGCTAACACCAATCAGCTAAGTAAGAAACCTTATATTTGCATTAATTCTCTTTCTTTCTCCATTTGATATATATATAAGTTAAAGATCAAATTGTTTCACTTTTATTACAGCTTCGTCAAAGATTGAGAGAAAAAAGACAAAAATACAGAAACACTGGTATTTTCAATTATGTTTGGGTCAGTTCTCACTGGTCAGACACGTGTCCCATGTATTAAAACAGCAGATAACTATGCGTACGTAGGTTTGTGAAGATTCTTGTATGTACAAGTGGGCCTCAGATGGTAACATGTATTTGTAATTGTGTGTGTGTCTGTCTAGTGGGAGCTCCATTTTCAACATTGTGCCATCAAAGTGTGCAGCAGGGTGTCACGTGGTTCTAATTTATGGCTGACCTCTTTAAGCATGTATTCTTTGCATTATTATAAGTTATATTCTTTAAGAATGGATTCAAAGAAAGATGGTGATGTAATGTTTTAGGCATGTGTTTATAGTTGGTAATAATGTTATTAAGTTATCAATGTATTTTCTCCTTAAAGAATTATGTTCTTTTTTAATTAGAGTGGCATTAGTGAAATCAAAATTATGTCCAGTGTCATTTCAATGCAAAATGGGAGAGATCGTTTGTTCAAACGCAAGTCTCTCTTGTGTTTGTAGATGCCGGCTTTTAGATCACGCAATGTCTCACCCACATAAACATTTTTGCACTGTACACAATTTATTTGATAAATCCTGGCATTTGAATTGGTGTTGTGTTTATTTTTCTTCCTAATTACATCTCCAATTGTCTTGGAGGTGGTGGTAATGATCCTAGTATTAGGGACAACTAATTTGTTTGTGTGTTTAGTAGAAAGAGTATTGTTGGGGAGGATTATGAATTTTGTGCAATTTTTGTTAGAAGCATTATTGGTGATGTCTGATTTTGGCTTTGTGGATTTTGTAATCTTATTTTTTTTTTTTGTGTTGAGGATAAAATGATGTGAGTAGTGGAGAAGTTTGAAAGTTTTAAGTAAAATAACATTTATTTAGCAATAGTAACCCTTATTAAAAAAAGGTAAGCTTAGATGTCAGTAACATATGCGTAAGCAAAAACCACAGAACCACAAATAACACTGACACCAACTGAAGTTAATATTATTTCTTGCATGGCAGTTGGTCTCCTGGGCTAGTGTGGTGTTCAAAATCTGAATTTACAAACAGGTTTTGTTCATACTTCTGAAAGTTTATAACTTAAACATTTGTAATTAGAAGAGTACAATAAAATAGTATTGGGTCGGAATATTCATTCTGGAGAATCGTTTAAAAGAAATATTAAGGCAACAGACATGATCTGAATATTCTTAAACAAAATATAAGAAAAATATCATCATAGGACAATTTTTTTTTTTTTACAATGTTTACCCTGTACAAGGCCCAAGAGCCATAAGTAGAGAATTACAGTGTAAAAGATATAGTTTATGGAGATATATAGAGAAGATAACAGTTAACCCTAGATTTGAACCGGTTAAGATTGTAGTGATCGAGTAGGCATCCTCTTGGGAGTTGGTTCCACAAATCAGCAGTTCCTGAGAAGAGGCTGCTCAAGTGGATTTTGCATTTCAGGAAGAGACAAATTGTAATGTCAGTGAAACATAAACCATGGTGATAACAATGCCCAGACAACAGTTTACTAGTTGTAAAGACAAAGGTTGATGATTGGTTCATAATTTAAAGATAGTTTTGTTTTTGTCTTTTTTCGTTTCAATTTTTAGAAGAGAAATGAGCCAGCAAGGCAAGATACTCAAGATAGTATGCATCATGGGATTGAACTTTTTTTCTCAGTTTTCTCCATTGAGCCTGAATAGCACTTATCACCAGAAGAGTTGTCTCTTGAATTGTCTGTTTGGAAATTGTGACTGATTAACAAAAGCGGCACGACCGACACATTTGAATAGCAATGGTTGTGTTGACTAATTTTAATGTCTTAGATACATGGAAGAACTCTAACCACAACAGACAACGTAAGTTGTCATTCTTGTTTTGCTGGCAGTGTGCATGTAGAAAAGCCGGAAACTTGTTGGTCTGACAAAGCTTTGTCAGATTGACACACTCGGCCGGTGTGGACAACTGTAACAACAACACAATGACCAGGGTTGAGGCATGGGTATATGCAATGAGAATGGGTTGAGGCCTGGGTATATGCAATGAGAAAATATTAAAATTATTAAAAATAGCATGCTCTTAATGAGGCAAGAGTCAGTGTCAAATAGCATTTTAATGTTGAGAAATTGGATTTATCACATTATCAAAAGCTGAAAAATGTAAATTCCAATTTCCAACATCATATTAGATTGAAAAGCAAATTTATGTAAACTGTTGAGAAGGTGTTTAATTATTATATGATACCTCAGCAATATAGCCTTGTACCAAACATGGTTTCAGAAAAAAAATTTAAATATAAAAAACAACGAAGCATGTCCAGGAAATAAACCAGATTAGATAATTCTGATGAGCTTTTTTCCTTCGTGAATAATCCAATAAAAATACTCAATTCAGTTCTCAGTCCTAACCTGGCATGTCAGCTTCCATCACTTTTTCACTGCCATAAATATAGATTTCTATAAATATTTTCATGGCAGTTGTTCTGCTGAGCATTCCACTTTGGTAATTTTTTTAATTTTTTTTTTTTAAATATTGTTAATTTTATTTCCCCCTCCCCGACCCTTCCATGGACAAATTATACATATGGAATTTAGTTAGGACTTTGTAGAGAATTTGATGTATTATGATGGTTGTAGTAAGAATGGTAAGTAAGAATTATTGTTTTGGTATAATAAATACTATGCTATGTTTGGGTAAATTTAATTATAAGACAGAATAAGACCAGTCTTCCCCTTCCCTCCCCTTTTGGCCTTGTGCCACATTTTTGTATTTTACAAAATATATATTGCTTTCTTCTTTGGTACCTTGACTTTACAAAAGTAAACACAGTACTAGATTGGCAGTTAGGTCTCACCATTTTACTGTTGAAATTGCTAAATGAAACCATAAGTTTTATTCTGATAGTTTCTTCTCTCACACTGTTTGTCTATGGAACTCTTTTACAGCTTGTTGCTTTCCTGTCAACTATAATTGGCGATCATGGCATTCCACAATTTCCTGTCCTATAAAATGCAAATTTCATCCTTTTGTTATCTCTGATAAATCCTGTTTTGCTATCTATTTACTGAAGCTTACTAGATAGGTTATGTGTTGTTTTCCTTTGTCCCTCTTGCCTTCCATCAATCCTGTGAGTATCAAATTTATCAAGTCCTCTTTCCTCATTATATGCCCTAGAAATTGCAACTAGATCTTTCTGATGTTAAGTATAAATGTCCTTTTTTGCTTCCATTTTTTTCTAAAACTTATTGTTGATCTCATGTTTGGTCATTGGTATTGCAGTTTGTGTTCACTTGTGAGAGAATCAATTTCCCTGTTTTTCTCGTAGATTATTTGATGTTCACTTAGGAAATGATAAATCTCTTTCTTCTTGTTTTCTTTGATCTCTCATGCTCAATATTCATCCACCACAGAAAACCCACACCCACTACTATGCGATGATCAAAGGATATAAAACCAATTTTTCCTTCCCCGCCTCGGTAATGCAATTTTTATATTCTTTTCGATGGTTGGAAATTTTCATGTTACCAGCAAAATCTCATACTTGTGAGAATATAACATTCTTAAAAATTCGCCTTTTGAGTGACCATCTTTTCTCATCCCCCCCCCCCCACACTCTGGATTTCTTTACATTCAATACACGTGCAAAATTGTTGTGCTGATGGTAAGTCATTTTATTCTTTAGTTGTTTTTTCCTTCTGTTCTCCAACCACAGGTATTCTCAGCATCCTTCTGTAGAATCACATTTCTGTTGCTTCAAATCTTACTACCATATAAGAGCACTGATATTATGTAACAGTTCAGTTTTCTTTGTTTCTAGCAAAATTTTCATAACTGTTCTTATTCAAGCCAAAAAACAATGGTACTTTTAATATGCATTCTAAAATCAATTTATATTATCTTTCTACAAACTGAGATAATTGCTTGTCTGCATTTCTAGTTTAAGAGAGAGAAAGGCCAGCAAAATTTTAATTACAACCTTGACTGAAAAGCAAAAAATCTGTAGATAAATAAGAGATAAATAAAAATGTAGCCAGTGTTTTTTCCAGCACATAATTTTAGCTTTCATAAAAGGTCAAACAAGATAACAGTGGCTGCTTAAACTAAAAACTAAACTACCAGACTGCCATTAAGGAAACAACCAATAGAAAGTTTTGAATATCTTTTGTTCTTGTTAAGCATTTCTAATTCAGAGATGAGAAAAAGAAAAGGCTGCACATTTCATAAGCCAACTTGGATTACTCTTCATTAAAACAAGCTAACATTTTCATTTATTTTTCAATATTACATTTTCTTTTTAACATGACATTGATAACACAAAAAAAGCAATAAAAAAATGATTGATTTGTTTTCTATGGCTTAACATTTTGCAGGTTATTTAAAGCCAGAAAATATTTTTAGATTCTAAGAATTTTTTTGCAGATAATGATTTACTCATATATAAGTAAAAGGTTAAGATTTTAATGTTCAGGCTTTTGACAGATTGACTTGTTTTTTACAGCTTATCAACATTTTGAAGGTTATTTAAAGTCAGAAAATATTTTTTAGAGATTGTAAGAATTTTATTTATTTATTTTGCGATAATAATGGTTTTAGTGATACAAGTCTTACTATTTGATCTATCCGTGGGTAGAATATGTGTATTCATACCTTTCCCAAGGGTATTTTGCATGTAAGTGAATATAATGAACCTAATGGGAATTGGAACTTGGTTCTCAGATTAACAATTTTGTGCCATTATCTATTACACCACTTGCATATCTAAGCTTACAACACCTGGTATTCTCAAATGGTCACCCATTAAGGTACTGACCAGGCTCAGCATTGCTTAATTTCAATGATCGTATCGTAACCAGTGTTTCAATGTAATATGGCTGGAAAACTTGCATTAAATAAGAACAGAATCAAATTTTTCATATTTTTTTTCTTGTGTAAACCACTTTTCATTCCTTCTCAACTGAATTTATTTCTAAACTGCACCAGTTTTTTTAAGTTAACTCACATTTAATTCAGCTTGTGTGTTATCTCAGCAAATTAATTTTTCTGTACCAGGAATCTCAAACTTAAGGAGACAAACTGTGAAATTCACAGATTGTCTTTCAGAATAGAATACCTAAAGCTACCATCAGTATGCTGGACAATCTCCTCAAAGATGAAGAAGAGATATGAAGCAACAGAAATGCGTTTCTACAGAAGGATGCTGAGGATACCATGAACGAAACATGTGAGCAAAAACAAGGTTTTAGAGAAAATGGTAACAGAAAGAAAAAAATATACTTAATATCAGGAAGAACCAATTGGAATTTCTGTAATGTGGAAGGAACATTTGGAAAATCTCACAGGAATGATTGAGTGAGAGAGAGACAGAGGAATATACTTGTTGGGCTTGAGTAAATGGATGGCAGAACAGGGTTTAGGAGAAGCAAAAAGACAAAATTTATTAAGAGCTACAAGGGACAGGAAAATGTGGAGAGCCATGATCACCTACATCCTGAAGGGACAAGGCACATCAAAGAAGGTAAGAGTCAGAAATGGTCTTCAGTTTTCCATAGTATTAAAAATTACAAATTTTACAAAATACAGTGTAACCCGGATATAAGAGAGTTGTCGGGACAGGAGAAGAAGTCTCTTATATCCGGGTTTGGTCTATTTTGTTTAGGTAAGTATAGGCTCTAATTTGTGACCTGAGAAAATCTCTTATATCCGGGTTTCTCTTATGTCCGGGTTACACTGTATATGGAATCAAATTAACTCTCAATATGCCAAGTAGATTTGTGTCCTTCCCAATGGCATTAGTGTGAAGTGCATAGTTCTGAAACTCAAATTCAGTTCACCAAATCCATTTCTTGTGCTAATAACTGCTTCACCTCTACAAATGATCAACTTTATATTTTTTGAAAGGTTAAAAAGTCAAGAGCAAATTTGGCATTACTCTATCCTCTGGGGACATATAACTATAATTATATAATGATCGACTGCTAGTTTTCCGAATATACCTTTCTGATAGGGAAAATAGTGAATCCCTGTCACAGACACCTGCTCAGGCACATTTGAATTAGTTCAACACCCACAAAGACCACCTGTGATTTTAAATTCTGTCTATGTTCAGCAAACATTAGTTACAGTTTCTAGGAGAGAGAATACATCATCGGGCGTGATCAACAGTTTGAATAAGGCCAGTATGCTCCAACCCTCAGTCACCTTGTACTATCACAACCATTGACGAACAATTCCATCTACCCAATTTCATTCACATTGCTTGGGTCAAACCATGGTATTGTTTTCAGGATCTTTCCAACAGTGCCACATGTTGGGATCACCTCCCCAGACCAATAACAGCAAGAAATCAACTTCCTGACAAATCAACCATGCCAAGATTTTAACCCAGGTCTCATGGTCAGAAAATAAACATTCTAACCACTTGGTCATGCATCCATTATATATATAAGAAAAACACAAAAACATTGATGGAACCAACAGACAACTTGCCAAATCCTAAAACTTATCTGGATACACTCCCGAATAAACACAACAATACAGAAAAAAAGAGAAAAAAGGCCTAAAGGCAAACTTACCTACTCAGTAAAATGCTCAAAACCTAGATTGCCTAGACCAAGCAAAAAACACTTAACATTAAATCCTATGAAAGGATGGCTTTAGTTGTAACCAGAGTTTCATGTTCACGTGATCTTCAGACAATTTGAACGTTCAAGTCATCTGAAGATTGCATAAGTGTGAAACTCAAGTTATAACTAGAGGCATCCTTTCATAGTGTGTGTGTGTGTGTATATATATATATATATATATATAAAAAACATCCATGTGGTTTTCATATATTCCATCTTACATTATATATATTTATGAGGATGTGCCGAGAAGTTCTTGGACTAATACACTTTCCAAAATCAGACTAAACATCAGATTATTATTTTAAGAGGGGAGGGGGGTCCCTTGTTCATCAAGTTGAAAACTTCACCCTTATATTATCAGCTGGTTATTGTTATAAGAAAGACCTTGACTGAAAGTGATCAAAACAATTGACTTCCACAGAAGGGAGGTTTAGATAACAACAATTGGCTGATAACATTAAGCAAAGGATATCAAAACTGGAACGATTTAGATTCATAAGCAACTATTACATTATAAAAAATGTATAGAATTTTTGATAATATAAAATGTCCAGAAGTTTAATAATAATAACAATTTTAAATAAAATGTTTGGGACCAATTGATTTTGATAACAATAAATAACATTATCCATTATTAGAATCAACAGCTTCATCTATATATACAAGGATTGTTACAAAAATAATATCTCCTAATTGATTATGGAGGAGTAATGGATAGTGACTCAGATTGAGGAATTGGAAAGCCAAATTCTAATTCCAGTTGAGTCCATTGCATTTACTTACATGCTAATACCCTTGGGAAAGTTATGAAGCCATCTCTTCCTCCAAGCTATAGCAGGACAGACTGGGCCCTATAGCCTTGATTGGCAACCATTCTAGGAGAAGGAAAACCACCTGCTGCCTTGTAGGTCATGCCAATTTAACTTCTGAGAGGAGGGATGGGGTAACCTCAACATCTCCAGTGCAAAAAGAACCAGCAAACCATTGCACTACTCTGCCTTGAATGTCATTACGAACCACAATTGTGAGATGGAGGGGAGTGGTAACCACAACAGCAGCGCAAAACGCAATAACTGAATAAATGATGATATATTGATTATGTTGGAGAAGGATGTCAATAACCCCTAATTTATCAACAGCCCATGCGCTGACAGATGCATAGGGATTGCTCTTAAAGTAATGCCTCCTCTTTATACTGTTAGCTAATGATTTCAAAAGCAGATGGTGTTGGTCCGTCAACAGATGTTGAATCATCCTGCCAAAAACCAATAATCAGTTTTTGCCTTGCATGTACAAAGTAGAGGGGTATTACTGAATTGTTTTGCATGCTAAAAAAAAAATGCATTTATGCAATTCTGGAAACAGTAGATGTGAGTACTGATAGACATTGACAGCAACATGTGCAGTAAGCCGTATTTAGGGTTGCCCTGTAACCACGAAATGAAAAGCAGCCTTGAAAATATATAGCCATTGATGACCAAATGGAAAAATAGTGAAAAAAGTATCTGAAAAATTACTCTACCTAATGGTGTTATTGTACTCTCTGTATCTGTTGTTTTGATGGAAATAAATAGAAGACATTAGTTTTGAACCAAAAATACATAAGAGGGAGTGACTATGTGGTGATTTTTGCCAAGAATTTGCTCTATTCAATGGTGTTATTATAACCCACAGCAAAATTTTTGTGTAAATGAATTAGAGGCATTAATTTTATCATAACATATACAGTCCGTCTAAAGTTATTATAAAGCTCAAAACCTCAAATTTGCTTTGAACAATTTTTGTCAAATTTTAAATTTAAAATTTTTAGACATCAAAAAGCTTGAGTTAAATTTTTAGGTAGTTTCAACATGTTTTATTGAAGTTATTGGGTTTATTATAAAAAATTCAGTTTGAATTTATGCAGATTAATATTCGTTTAAGGCCTCTGAAATCAAAGAAAAACTATTATTTACATTATTCAGACTATTGTCCTTATCTTTGTTGCCATATTTATTACAACATTTCGGCCGTTGTACACTCCGGCCTTCTTTAGGTGGTTGGAATATCAAACTGAACCCTTTATTTCACTCATTGTTCTAGTTCCACGTGCCATGTTTAATGGATATCAGTTATCAGTTATCTCCTGTTAATTTTTCCCTCTGAAAGTTCTCCACTGCCTTAACTATTCTTTTGTTCCATAATATACGTTGAAACGTGGGTAATGGAAAGGATTTAACAAATGCTGAAAAGCAGAAAATAAAGTTATGGAGTCAGGGAATGGTCACATTGGAGATATCAAAGGAGCTTCACGGGGATCATTGAACGACAAAGAGTGATGTTGAAAATATAACCAAGTTGAGTTGAAAATGGAAATAAAAAAGGATACTTATACTTAACATCAGAAAGTGAAAGTTGAAATTTCTAGTGTACATAATGAAGAAAGAGGGCTTGGAAAACTTACTACTCACATATTGTAGGCAAGAAGTACAGAAGAAAATAACGCATAACATACTTAGTGAGCTTGAGTAAATGGATGAAAGAATAAGGTTTAGGAGAGATAGCAAAAAGATGAAATTTATTAAGAGCTACAAAGGACAGGAAATTGTGGAGAGCCATGATCACCAACGTCCTGAAGGGTCAAAGTGTATATGTTGTAGCGTTATTTCCTCAGTGGAAACTGTATTTGGACTAAATTCGTCCTAAATAGGTTCAATGTACAAAAACATTAGGAACTTGCAATAATCAGTATTACGCAGAGTAATCGAGTTGTGGTCGCTGACTACTTTTTTTGTATTCGACTCCTACTTATAATAGATGGGAGAGTCTATTATCTATAGACTAGGTGTCTTTCACCATAACAGTATACAAGAAAAATCATTTACATTGTAAATTTTCTTTTCTTTATCCAAATTATTTTCCTAATACTGTTTAGCTATTACTTCCTATTTTGTTCTATAAATTTCAATTGCATTTGTTCTACTTAGCACACACTGTTTGAATTATAATTGTTTAAACAACTTATGGATGAATAGTGAATTAATTCATGTGAATTTTACATTATT
The DNA here is from genome assembly GCA_964036315.1 of Acanthosepion esculentum. NCBI lineage: Eukaryota > Metazoa > Mollusca > Cephalopoda > Sepiida > Sepiidae > Acanthosepion > Acanthosepion esculentum. The sequence goes on along the minus strand of OZ038491.1, from coordinate 51,501,360 downwards.
GAGCACTTTCTTGTCCAAACTATAAAGTCAATTTGTTCTTTTTCTTCTCAGCTTAAGCTAATTGATTAAACTTTTAATGTACCCCTATAGATTAAATAAAAGGTTCATTTCAGAATTCCCTGTCGGTTACCCAGATCAATATACACCTGAGGAAGGCCGGAGGGTACTATGGCGAACCGTTGTGATAATAGCAACAAAGATGAGGACAATAGCCTGAATATAAATTTGTTAAACACTTCTTTGTCTTTTCTTTCTTAAATATTAAATAGCCGTATCATATTTCCAGACAGATCTAATCTAAAGAACAATACTTTGGGATTCAGAGAGACCACCTTATCAATCCGAGGAGACTTGATTTGGTTATTATAAACGACTCTTTTAAATTACAAATGTGACCGTGCCAGTAGCTCACAGGGTGGAGATGAAAGAAAACATAACAAATAAGAAAAGAAGAAAAAAATTTAAAAAATAAAAAATAACAAGACCTTGCATAAAAGAAAAAAATCCTGCAATAAGGAGTAGGTCAAAATTGTGCAGGAGTCTGGTACAAGATTAAAAGTGTAGAGCACCCAGAAAGGATCAAACTTATTATAGTAGTCTTTGTCTACAAAACCAGCTTATTAATCACTTCCCCATGGCAAGGTTAGTGACAGTATTGTGTTTTATATCAATGTTTTTTTTTGGGGCGGGGGGCTAAGAGTAATTTATAACAAATTCAATTAATTAAAGAAGAAATGGTATTCAGTTCTACAAATTTAAAAAAAAAAAAATAATAATAATAAGTCACTTCTAGCATCAAACTAAAAATAGTTTTAGTAAAGATATTAGTTAATGGCAATAATCTTCATCTATTTCGGTCTGAATACATCTTAATATATAAGCTCCATGTCATCTTAACTTTTGAAATCACTAATTTAAAATGTTTGCTCTATAGATGTATTTTTTCTCTCTCTTTTGGGGTTTTCTAATTTTATATTATTATTATTCCTTTCTGTCCAAGTGTTCTTGAAATTGTACTTAAGTTGTACTTTTTAATTTTTGATTCATTTACAGATAGTTGTATTTATTCTATTTGCAATCTTATTAGTCATTTGAGTTACTGATAAATCTGCTAAAGAATCTCTTTTGCATTCTTATCTAAAAATAAATATCAGAAAAATCTGTCTTGAAATTAATTTCATGTGGACTATTGTCCTCATCATTTTGGCTGTTGTGTCCTCTGGCCTTAATCAGGTGTATGAGAGTTTATCAAATAACTGATAAAATTTGCTTGAAACTTTTAAATACTAGAATTTTTTTTTGCAACAGACATTAGTGTGTTGAAATCTTCACGGTATTTAGTGTTGTTGAAGTTATCGCTAACATTTTTTGCTGAAATTTACAAACACTACGTTTTGTTCAATTTTGCAAACCAATTGGTGAAATTTGAATAAGCTGATTTGTTTGGAAAAATAATTTGACGAAAACACTACTTCATGGTTTAATAATTCTTTAATTTCATAGGACTTCATTGTAAACAATATTTTTTAAGAAAATTTCTTTTTATCCTTTTTAACAGCAAGGAATAAATTCTTAGGATTTTTTACTCTTGAGCAAGCAACATACAACTGGTCATGTGTGTATATTTCTTTCTGCAGCCAAATTCTAACTTTTTGTAGCATGTGACCTTGTGATTTGTTTAGTTCTGACAAACGCAGGGCAAACTGGATTCTTGTATATTTATAAAAACTTAAAAAAGATATGCAAAAAACAATATTGCATTTTTATTAAAAAAGTATTTGAGCTTATTTGTAAATAGAAACTTTACCTAAGCTCATATTTCAACCTACCTTAAAAAAGTATATCATGGTTGTGTTTGTTGTTCTTGTCTGTGGAATAACTACCTGTTTGAAGGACACGTTTGTGCTTTATACTGTCTGTGTAAAAAAAAACAACTAGCTGTGGGAATAGATATTTTTCTTCAAAAAAACTCCAAAAGTCCTTAATTGGCATGAGCTATGTACCATTTCCCATTAAGTTTGACTTTTAATTACAGTGGTTTAATTAGAAGATAGAATTTTTGAATAACCTAACACCAGTAGGCTTCCTACCTTACAATTTACACCTCAAGATTGGAGCACCAGTGATGCTACTAAGAAACCTGGATCTCCCAAAGTTGGATGTGCAATGGCATACAACTTACAATTAAGATGATATCAAGAGGATTAGAGGTGACAATTCTGACTGGCAAAGCAAGTGGTGTAGCTTTATTTATTCCTAAAATTCCACTTATTCCCTCAGATATACCTTTCCAGTTCAAGCAGATAAAATTCCTGGTGAAACCAAGTTTTGCAATCAGCATTAACAAAGCTCAAAGGCAGTCCTTTGATGCGGTAGGCTTTAACCATGCAGAACAGGGTTTTCTTCCATGGTCGACTTTATGCAAGATATTCAAGAGTCAGCAATCACAATCATTTGTTTATTTATACTCCAAATGAAGAGACCAAAAATGTTGTTTCTCAAGAGGCTCTGCAAACTTGATAAGAAACACCCAATCATCAGGTGTTTATGATTTAACTGTACTATTTGTCAGTGTTGTAAATCTTTTGTTAATTTATGTTATTCTATTTGTAAATCTATATATAAATCTACTTGCAGGTCTATTGTGAAACTATATTTCAGTCTATTTGTACCTCTATTGTAAATTCATTTTAACATTAGCCCTCCTAAGGGCTATATTCTCTGTGAATACACAAAAGCCCTTTTCAGGGCTATTTACTTTGAATTGTTACTTTCGGATAACCGACTTGTCTGTTATTATGTAAGTTATTGGTATTTTCTCCAAAAATCCTAGGGGCGATGGTAGGGTATTCTCAGTGAACACACAAGAGCCCTTTTCAGTGCTACTCACTTTGAACTGTTATTTTTGGATAACCAAAGAAATAATAATTATCAATAAGAATACCTGAAGAAATCTGGATAACTTAAGATGATTACATTTATTACTAAAGCTAGATTTAAACAAAAATATGAAAGAAGAACTTCTATGTGCCATGTCCCTTCAGAAACATAGCTCTCCACAACTTCTTATCTCATGATGCTCTTAGTAGTTATCCCCCCCCCCCGATTCTAAGGCTCTTATCCACATATCTGCCATTCATTCACACAAGCTTATCAAGTAAGTGGCATGCTGTTTTTTCCTATCTCTCTTACTTTCAATATGCCCTGTGAGTATTAAGTTTTCCAAGCACTTCTTCCTCATAATGTGTCCAAGAAATTTCAGCTATCACTTGATTCTGAGTAGAAGTATTCATTCAGTTGCTATTTTCTTTAAAACTTTCTTGTTGCTTATTTGCTCTGTCCATGGAATGTTCAGTATCCTTCTGTAGAACCACATTTCTCCTGCCTCTGGTTTTCTTGTCTGTGTGGAGAATGTTCAGCATTCACTGTCATATAAGAGGATGGATTTAAAAAAAACAATTTCTTCAGAGATAATAATGAAAAACTGTCATCAATTGATGGAAGTCATTAACCACACCATTTCAATTTTTTTTCAACCTATAAATATTGTGCAACATATTTGCGTTTAAAAAAAAAAATTAAATTAAATTAAAAAAAACATCTACTTGTGAAAATTTACAATATTTACAATGTGTATTTTCATGGGACTTACTATGAAAAAAGCCATGTGATATTCACAATAAAATCTTAAGAATTTTATAACTACTATCACAGGATTTCCTTGTAACTGCCAAATGTATAATGTTAAGTGAGCCACTCCCTCAAGTTGCACCTCCCTATTGCACTAAGAGGAATAAAGCCAGAGGTATTCCCTAATGCCTGTGGTGTACCAAAAGTGCCAGTGAACATAATTTCTGTCTTTCCACAAACTCAACTTGGTTTCAAATTTTACTCTGTGTAGTGGCAAACAAATCTCTACAATGCTTCTATAAATTTGAATTCCTCTTGGAACATCAGATCTGGTTTAAGATACAAAGAATTAATTCATGCTATATTTTGTAATCTGGCAATAACATTAATTTTCCCACTCAAGAAGTAAAGTTCAATTTGACCTTTAAATACCATTTCCTGTACATTCTGACCTTCACCAAAAATTAAGTAAAAAGATAAAGTTTGGTACTTACATTTTATCACTTGACCTCATTTCCAAGTACTAAATTATCTAAACAAATACTATCATGATCATTTTAAGTGAACAATTACATAATAATCTATGATACAATGTGCATCAAAAGCATTTTCATTTTGACTGATCTTAACTCCAATGACACATCTAAAGACTATTTAGTACTTTCTAGTTATAGTTCAACCAATGTGATTTACTGGGATGGATGACACTGATTAATTGCTCTCCATTGCATTTCTCTGGGTAATAGGAACTACATGGCAGTACCCATCTCCTCTTAAAACATGTAACAGGTTATGATAATAGGTCACATGCAATCACTTACAAGAAGTAAGACTTGCACTGATCTATTCTTGAACTGCATTTCTGTTACCTCTAGTTTTCTCATCATCTATGGGGGGAGATTGTCCAGTCTTCACTGCCATATAAAAAGATGAATAAAAACAGAAGTATTCTTACATATTTTCTCAGTTGTATTATATATATATATATGTATATATACACACACACACACATTCACATGCAAAATTGTATATTTGGGTAGCAATCCCTCTTTCATATAAGTTTTATTAAAGATAGATGACTGACAAGGTACTGTGATAAAGCTTTTTATCCAATTATTTGTGTTCGTGTAAGTGTTTCTTTTTTGGGACATAAAATGTGTAAAAACTGTCCGAATGTTCTATATGGCTGAAAGTGCTCAAATACACAGAACATTTGTACAGTTTATACTAGAAAAGCAAACATTCATACGAACACAAGAAAAATTGAATAAAAAGCTTAATTGCAGTACCTTGTTATTTGTCTTTAATGAAACACACACAAATTAAAATTAAAATGAATAAAAACAAGCAAAACAATTTGACCCAAATAAATAAGCAAATAAATGACTTCCAGTAATATAACGGCCATAATAGACTACCCACAATAAGCTATATAAACAAATTTTTACTACGTTAATAAAAACACCGATCAAAATAAAATAAATATATAAGATAAAAAATAAAAATCAAATTAAATAAAAACAAGCAAAATAATTTGACACAAATAAATAAACAAATAAACGACTTCCGGTAAAAATAACCGCCAAAATAGACTACCCACAATGCACCACTAACCCGTATATATAAATAGCCGAGAAAAATAACAGCACTAGTTGCCCGATGATTGCATCTAGCATGAAACAGACTGTCGCCTCTAATTGTTGACTTCTATGTTCACTTTTATATTTACACACGCTCTATCTCTGATATTGAGCACTTTATCCCATAAATATAGCACACTTTAAGACTATATTTCTTCATATATATATATATATATAAAAGAATAAAGACAAAAGAAAAACTTTTCTTTACCAATGCATTTTGTACTCTGATGGACTTTATCAAGGTAAATTTTGTTTGTCTTTATTCATATGGTCTTTTTACAGATATATTTTATTTATATCTGAATTTTTACATATACATATCATTATCACTACTATTTATTTGTACTTTTTGTTTTGGATGTAATAGAAATTTTGACTATTATTTTAAACTTGACATCAAAACGCCACTTTTTCTGCTAACAGGATTTGGGAAATGAAAGTTAGATGAAACAATATCTAACCAAACCAGTTTTCAATTTTTATGGTTTAAAATGTAAGGTAACAAAAGAACCTGGAAAACTTCAAAAGCTATAATCAACAAAAGATTTTATATCTGGAGCATTACACTGAAATTGTGCAATAAAGAATTGATTAAAAAACTAAAGTACTTTTGATAAGCTTCTAATAGCCTATTATAAATATCAACATTTTATGCAATTCATGATTTTTTAAAATTTGACAATACTTCTTATTACTATAAATACTATTTTATTAGTCACACATGCTTAAGAAGACTTCCAATATCTACTCAAAGAAAATGTACTTTTCAGACAGAAATTTTATCTCCAGAAATAAAAAGAATACCGGTTTAATTCCTATTAGAGTTACATTTTTTAATAAGACTTTTAATAATCTAAGTCAGTTGACATAAACTTCAATTTGTTAAACAGAGATATTTACGCAAATATGTGTATCCACTAACATTTATAATAATAATACATTATAATAATAGAATTTCTCTTAACAATTACCTATTCATCAGGTAACTTTGTATAGAACTTATCTGATGTAGACAGCAATAAGCAAATTCTAAAATCATTTTTTTATATAGACAATAATGAAGTGATGATTACTTTCATGTATTTTGCATTGTATTGGTATTCACCCAGAGTGGAGTGGGTAGTCAGTCCTGTGGTGATTAGTGAGTTGTAGTTTCACGAGTAGATTTTATGACAGGGACACCAGTCCAGTCTAGAGAAATCTAGTGAATTGTTTCCTGTTGCCTCCTCCTTTGAATTCAGACTTATTGTTATGGTTGCCCTTCCCAGAGTAGAGAGCCTGGTCTACCCTACTATTTTACCTTTAGAAGATACATAAGTGGTCTCTCATTGACTTCGCCATGGGTTGAATTCAAAGTTGTCCTGTTCTTCGACGGGTTGCTTTAAAGTTGATAAAGAGCCCAGTCTGATCTACTATTTTACCAATAGGTGGAGGGAAAAAGAGATGGATACATGCCTTTCCCCCAAATACATCAGTACAAAGTCAATGCAACAGACTTGGTTAGAACTTCCTACCAATTCTATTTTCCATGTCAATAACTATTATATTACCTGCGCATCACTTTCATATAACGTAAATAATTAACTCTTGTGCTTACATGGTCTTTACAAGAAATTCTATTCCAGCAAATTGAATAATGCAACAACTGAACTGAAATGACCAAAATTTTGAATACTTTTATCCATTTCTCAGAATCTAATGCCCATATGATGCCAGGTTTTTTATGTTAATAAGCATGAAAAAAGGAATGTAAAACTCAATTTTCAGAACAATAGGTTAAATACAACAAAATTGACAGGCAAATTATGCAAAACCAGAAAAGACAAAATTATTCGTACAGTAGAAAATATTGTTTTAAATTGATTGATTTGTGTAAGTAATTTACATAATTATTTTATCAGTGAAGCGTTCTAGACCATTTATTCAGTAGAATATTTGTGATAATCCAGCAATGAACATCATGTGGTGTATAGTGTCACCATTGTTATTCTTATGTTAACAACACGATAGGGAAGACAAATGAGTTTAGCGATGACTTGAGACCGAGAATTATTCACTTCCACAAGTCGGGAAAATAGTTGCAGCACTATTTCAAACCAATTTGCTATCCCTAGATCTATAGTACAGTTTGTTATAAAGAAGTTTAAACAGTTTGGCATGACAAAAAATTTACCTGGGCATGGAAGAACACCCAAATTGAGAACTGCATGAAAACTGTGTTGCGAGGTTAATATAAACCCAAGAGTTGTTTTGAAAGACATCGCCAAAAGTTTGGATACAATGGGTATCAGTGTAAGTACTCACACAATACAATGTTGTTTAAATAGAAATGGGTTGTATGGAAACCAACCATGACAAACCTCTCTTCACAAATCATGTTACATTGTTGCTCAGTTTAATTTTGCCAAAATGTTCTTGGACAAAGAAAATTGCTTTTGGGAACAAGTACTATGGAGTGATGAAACAAAAATTGAGCTTTTTGGACATAATGATGTACAGAAGATTTGGTGCAAGAAAGGTGAGGCTTTCCTCTCAAAGAACACAGTGGCAACATTAAAACATGAAGGTGGCTCGATGATGTTTTGGGGTTGTTTTAGCTTAAGGGGAAATAGACAATAAGAGGAGTAATGAAATCTGCAGACTATATCAAAATTCTAGATGAAAATCTACAACTATCAGCGCAAAATCTTCATCTAGGTCAACAATTTACTTTCCAGCAAGATAATGATCCCAAATATATGTCTAAATCAGTGACTGCATGGCTTCAGAAAAAGAATATCAATGAGTCCTGACTTGAATCCTATTGAAAATCTATGGCAAGAACTGAAAGTTCAAATAAATTGTCCGTCACCAAAAAGCCTTCAGGAATTAGAAATGGTAACCTTTGAAGAATGGAAGAAAATCCCTGAAAAGGCTTGTTCAGATCTCATCAAAAACTTTAGAAAACGATTGCAGCAAGTTATAAAGATGAGAGGCCATGCTATTGACTATTAATATTTTAAAAATTGTTCAATTTTTTCTATATTTCATTCTGTACAAATAATTTTGTTTTTTCCTATTTTGCATAATTCACCTATCAAATTTATTGTATTTAACCAATTGTTCTGAAAATTGAGTTCTTTTTTCTTTTTTGTGCTTATTAACCTATCAAAAACCTGGCATCATACAGGCATGAAATTCTAAGAAATGGATAAAAATATTCAAAATTTTGATACCTACAGGACAGATTGAAGGTAAGAGGGATAACGATAAACATAGCATAACCTACCTAGTAAGCTTGAGTAAATGGCTGGCAGAACAGGATTTAGGAAAGAGGACAAATAGACAAAATTTATAAAGGACAAGAAATTATGGAGAGCCAGGATTGCCAATGTCCTGAAGGGACATGGCATATAGAAGAAGAATAGCTATTTTATTATTGACATATTTAAAACATTGTATATTGAAGTAATATTCAAAATGTAATAATTAAAATAGCATTTCAGAGACCAGTCAAAAAGCAACCCAAAAAGAGGCTTAACAATATCAAAATGGCAGATTCTGGGGAAAAGATACCAAATTTAAAATCTAAAATAAAATTAAAATTTCTGGATGGAGTAGATAATAGATTACAAAGCATAAAAAGGAAATTTTAAATTCATTTTTGTCTGATTTTTGTTTTTGTTTTTTTGTTTTTTGGTGAAGAGTTATTTACATTATTACAGTTAGACTAACGTCCTCATCTTTACTACCACAACATTGACCATTGTATTCTCTAGCCATCTTCAGGAGTCTGTTGATCCAGGTAACCTTTAAAGAATTTTGAATTAAACCCAATACTTAATCCATGGAAGTAGATTTGCTCTCATTCCACCCTCCCTATCTAGAAAGATCTCATCTTGGTTGTTTTTAAGTATTGCTCAGTTATTGCTAGACTTGTTTCCACTAAGTATGCCCATATTATTACCCAGCCTAGAGATTGAACTCACAATTATGATGCCATTCATTTTTGGCTTAAGTAAATTCAAAGAACTTTGCATTTACCTAAAAACAAATACATTCTGCAATGGTCAGTTAAATCAAAAATACCTGCTTGTTTACACAAATTTAAGCCAAGTAATAAACAGAACAGATAAAGATCAAAAGATTTACTGACAACTGAAATGACATGCCCTTAAGTCAATACCTTTATTTTATTTTTTCCTATAACTGCGAGTAATTATATTTACTAAAAAGTATCAACTTTCTATCAGATGCATGTACATCTCAAATAATAAGATTGTTTATTATAAAAAGATACCTTACTTAAAAATCAACTTACACATACAAAACAAAATCTTTGCAGTGCAAGTATAAACAAATTTTACACTATTTACATTATTCGGACTATTGTCCTCATCTTTGTCGCCATATTTATTACAACATTTTGGCCATTGTACGCTCCGGCCTTCTTCAGGTGGTTGGAATGACCAACTGAACCTTCTATTTTGCTCACAGAGGTAGATTGATCTAGTTCCACGTGCCATGTTTAATGGATGTCAGTTATCTCCTGTTAATTCCCCTCTCCAAGTTATCCACTGCTATTGAACTCACACTCTTTAGGTCCTGTCACTGGATCTAACCAACGCCTTTATCCACTGTGCCATGTGTTCTTGAGGACATCTGTGTATGAATTTCCACCTGAAGAAGGCCGAAGCGTACAACAGCCAAAACATGGCGACAAAGATGAGGATAATAGTCCGAATAATGTCAATAGTGTATATAATACCTCATCTCAGAAATATAGACAGAAATAAATTTTAGTTTTTAATTTTACCATAATTGTTGAAGATTTACAAAGTGCTCTATAATATTATATTGAAATTGTAATTTCATATGCTTGTAAAACCTGCAATATTTAATATGTAGAGAAATATCTGATGGAATGTTATTTGAAAAAGAATTAACAATAGTCCTATTAATTCCGATATGAATTCATCAGATGGTAGAGACAAGCAAAATGAAAGATGAAGTCTTGATATTAATCAAAGATACTTTGCATAAATTGTGTGTTTAGCGAATAAAGGAAAATCACTTGACCAAATATTCATTTTACTTTTTTTCTTTTCCTTTAATCATTTCACCCCAAGCAAGACAATAATTTTAATCTTATGATGGGCCTTGTTTGAGATCAGTTTTTGATTGAATATATATATATATCATTTTTTACTAAAGTGAGTCATTTATACATGTGAGGATTTATTATCAGCAGGATTTGGTTGTAATAGTTCGGTAGATGTATGAAAGTTCTTGTAATATGTTTGTTAATGTTTGTCTTGGTGAATGAATAAATTATTTGCAAGTGATAAGTCTATCATCCAAAGATCATATTAAACATAAGCAAGTGATATTTCTGTAAGACGTGTGTGGTCTTCATTCACAGGCAGCTCAATTGCATGTGCTCTCCTTGTGAGGGACTGATAAAAAAGAAGAAGTCTCTAAATTTCCTGCCAATAAGACAGTTTCCTTTTTTTTTCTATGGAATCATGGGAACTAGAGTTTTTTGGTTTTTTGGGGGGTTGTTTTTTTATTTCTTGTGATCAGATCACTACACTACTAAGATCCAAGAGTTTACTGGGAGTGAAAGAGAATAAGAATAAGGTGAAAGGACAATAAAAGTACAACATTTTGGGAAGATAGAAGATGCTAATTGATGTTGCATTTATATTTTTGAAGAACATAGATAACAGTGAAGTAAGAAACTGGAAAAAAGTTCCACAGGCAAGAAGTGTGGAAAAATAAACTTTTAGAATAGAACATACGGTTACGTCTAGCTATTTCAAAATTAAAATGATGAGACCTAGTTGCCAATCTTGTAGTATGCTTCAATTCATTAAGTTGAGGCACTAAGGAGATGACCTCATTAAAACAATTGCTATGAAAAGATTTATAGAAAATACAGTGGGAAGCTAGGTTATGGCAGTGGAAAAGTGACTGAAATCAAGATGTTAGGACTGATGACATTATACAGACCTTTTTTTTGATCTTGTCATGAATCTCAAGATATATAGCCAGAACACCAAACCAGATATAGCAGAAATATTCAATGCACAGACAAATAACAGGCTTATAAATGTACAAGATGAGTTCTGTCGAGAAAAACTGTCAAGCACAGGAATGAACAAACTTTCTGAGAAATAGAAAGAGGCATGATAGAAGGATGTGTCTTCTCACAGAATTTATTCACCTTATAAATTGATATGAACCTGAAAGAGAAGACCTTCCAGGATTTATGATCAGAAGATACAATCTTAACAACCTAAGATATACAAGAAGATACAGAAGATACTGTGTTAATTGCAAACTCAGATAGGAAACTGCAAAGACTTATAGATGAGTTAGTAAAGGAAAGTGAGAAGAATGAAGTAACTGCAAAAAAACAATGTGTATAATCAACAAGAGGAACAATCTAAGGTGTGAGCTAAATTTAATAATCTGCGTAGCGTTGTAATAAATGATGGAAAAAAAATGACACAAAAATCCTAAGGTAAATAGTGAAATGTGTCTTCCATAAACTAAATAAAATAATCAGAATCAAGAAAATTTTGTTAGAAAAAAAAAAGTGCTGAAGAAGAGACTTGAAGTAATAGAGCTCTGTTTCTACAGAAGAATGCTAAGAATAACATGGAGAGAACATGTAAGAAACAAGGAAGTTTTAAGGAAAATAAGAACAAAAAGGACACTTAAAGTCAGAAAGAAACAGTTGAAATTTCTTGATGCATAAAGAGGAAGGAGAACTTGGAGAATGTAACACTTACAGGACAATACAATGAGGGCTCTAAATCCCAAAATAATATTTAATCTCAAAACATAAATATCAAGTTTTGTTATTTTAAATAGGTGCACATAATTTTGAAAATAAATGATACAAACCTAAATAACATTCAATCGGTTATATAAAACAAAAACTGCTTGAAGAATAATCCTGGGCCTGAACAAAAGTTGCCTCATCCATACATCCACAGACTGCTCAAGCAAAACTGACACTGTTTGAAGTCTTCAGCAATTTGACAATGCTTGTTGACAACAACCATGTCACAAACATAAAAGCAGTTTTACCTCAACTTTGTTTCAATTCTCAGAAAGCAGTGTCATTTTATTATTACTGTTTGTTGATACATTCACTTAATGAGGCAAATGAAAATTTTATGATGATGTGAGCTAATTAACTTCAAGAAACACTACCTTGATCCAACCAAGCCAATTTAAGCAAGTCATAACTGACCTATCATTTAAACTGAATAGATATCTGCATTGTGCAAAATAGAAATAATGTCTGACCAGTTGCTGAACACGTTAAGCCGCTAATTATTTTGGGAAAAACATTTCATTTTCAGACGAATGTTTTTACTTGTTATACAGGATGTAAGCCTTCCATACCACAATATCCAGAAGACTTTCTTGACTGCTTGAGGAAGACTAAGAAACTGAATTTGTTTCAAGCTCAGGAGAGCATAAAAAGAATCAAGATCAATGTATAAACATGTCTGTAGTTGGTTTTTGAACATAACGTTTCTTCGCTTGTGTCTGAAAAAGACACTTTTGGTAAAAAAGTATATACACACCTATGCTGGGGAAGGGGTTAAGTAAATTTCATAACTGCAGAATTGCCTGTGAAAGAAAAAAAATCAGCAGTGAAGAGATGCAAATAACTAGTACAAAGTTGCTCATATGAACAATCTTATTCTACTTATATATTAGACTGTGTAATCCTTTTTAGTATTCCAGTCCTATGACTTGTCATATGTATTTCTGATTCCAGACTTTTCATAAAATAGGGAAATTTGTTCTTGAATTTGGAAAGAAAGTAAGCAGTTTTCAAAAGTTCAGCCTCAATGTCAAGTGATGCTTTATTATTCCTTTGTTTTTTAATAGTTTTCTTAATTTCCTCATCAGTACGTTCATTATTATTTATGTTTGGAGAGAGAGACTTTGTAGTAAATGGATGAATATTGGTATACGTTCTATTTCTGCAGGCATGTTTAGTTTAGTGTGATCAGGGTTGAAATGTGATTCAAAGTGCTTTTTGAGACCAGGACATTTCTTCTGTAGTGGTTTTATTGCAGGATATTATTATGATTTTTCGCTTTCTTTCACATTTTAATACATTGTCTACATTTAATTGGTTTTATTAATTTAATTTCCAAGCTATGTTATGGCAGTGGGAAAGGGACTGAAACCAAGATGCCAGGTATAACATTGCAGATTCTTCTTTGGATTTTATTAAAAATCTCTAAATATATAGCAGGTTTATGTCAGCAGAAGCAACCTATTTTGCTGGCTGATGTTGTCAGTTTAGTTACAAGTAGTCTGTGATCAGATTCTGAGTATGAGTTGTATGCTCTAACAATCATAATAAGCTGCTTAATCCAAGAGCCAGCGATGTTGAAGACTATAATATTTTTTGTTACATTATCTGGGCTATGCCATGTGATGCAGTGTTTTTTGTGGTTGTCACTCCTTGTATTAAGGATGGAATATTTTTGAGTAACAGAAGTTTAGCAAGAATTCGTCATTACTGATTCAGGAACTTGACACCTGACACTTACAGAACAATAATGCTAAAGAGAATAAAAAGGAGTAACTTGAAAGTGTATTATTGAGAAATTCCTCATGGTTTGGGAACAAATGACACCAAATATGATATGGAGGTTAACAATGTAAACAAAGACAGTGAAAGAAATAAACAATAAAAATGTTTGATGTCAACAAAGAAATGATTCTTGATTACACTAATAGTTGGTTTAAGTGCTGTGAGAGTATTCCCAGCCAATTAACATCAAACATATAAAATAAAACAATTTTTTATACCTACTAGCTGAACAAAAACGATATCTTGGCTCTTTTCATCAGAGCTATTTTTAAAAAATGTTTCCTGTGACCACTAAGTGTTTTAATAATGGGTTTTATATTTAACTCTTTAAAATCTCAGCTTACTCAGCTGGATATGTAAAAATGAATAATTATGACTCACACAGGAAGTTGTCTTGAAAGGTGGTGAAATTGCCTTCTCCACAGAACATCTAGGTGTTGTAGTTGTATTTCAGCATGGACAAATCATTTGCTCTGTTATGTAGATGTTGACAGCTCCTGCTGCTGCTGAACAAACCTTCTGGGGTTGAAGGAGGAAGGGATGACAACATCACTCTCCCTTCTGACCCTGTCCTAAAGCTCCAAGGTGCTAGCCAAGAAACTCTTCCTTAAAGACACGAATACACTCTTTTATGAGTATCTCCAAGGCATGGCTAAACTCAAATGAGTCAATTTGCATATGCATGAGAAGATCCTATATGGGCAAAATAAACTAATCAGTTACCTTTTATTTCCTTTTCCCACTAGTATATAAAAAAATCATTATTATAGCAGACAATAACTGCACGTTTGCATATAAAAAAAAATATTTTAGCAGACAGTAACATGTCTGCTGTTTGACACTTGCATACATTTTTTTTTCTTACTTTCAAAAGAAAATACAGTGTATCTAAAAAAGTATGTGTACATACGTAAAATTAACAAAAATACGTTAATTACTATATTAATTTCCAACATAAATGGTGCAACAAATAAATTGTCCTCTAAATTACACAAAAAAAATGAAAACAACACGGACATCTCATTTTAACATATTTACCCGAATTACACAAAATTATCTTGAAATGCTAAAGAGTAAATTTATTCAATAAAATTGCCATTAGCTTCAACTATGGTCTCCAGACAACTTCAGAATCTCCTGCAACTCTTCTAAGTTTGTGAATGCTGCCATAATCCTTGCCTTCAGTTCATCTTCAGTACTACAAGGAGTTTTGTTGGTCTCTTGCTCAACTGTGCCCCACACATAATAATCAAAGGAGTTGCAGTCTGGGGAGTTAGGTGGCCAGATGTAAAGGTTGATGTGGCCACAGAAATTGTCTGACAGCTATGACTGGGTTCACCTGCTTGTGTGACATGGTGCAGAGTCCTGTTGCCAGACATAGGGTCTTCCAACAGCCACCCTCTTTCACTCAGGGAAGTACTACCTTTTCAAAGCACTTGATGTAGACCTCCATGTTGAGTCTGAGACCCTGTGGGAAGATGAATGGAGGAATAACATTGCTATCACTAGTGATCACGCCAAACACAATGGTATTCATCTTTCCGAATCCGCTGCACTGTCTTCGGATTGACACCCAAACACTCTGAAATGTTCATATTGGAGCTTCGAGTATGAATAACAAACAGTACAGCATGCCGTTTTCAAATTTCTGGCAGAGAGAATTGCATTATGGCGCTCTTTTTCTCATAAAAGGTGCCCAACTGACCCTACTATACTGTGAAGTCAACTAAATCAAAAACAATGTGCATGCACAAAATTAAAAATATAAAATGGTGATAATTTACATGTCACACCCTGTATACTTCCTTCCATGGTTTCTGCTATCATCTCTAATCTGGATCCCCACAAATCATGTAGACCTTAAGTACTTAAGAATTGCATTCCCAAACTGGTTCTGGTTCTCTCTAAACTGTAAAATAAATGCCATGCTGCTTTTTGCTGTCCTGCTTGTTAGAAATCCTTATCTGTTGTTCCAGTCTTTAAGGACTCTGGTGAACCGTCTGACTTTTTCAGATATTGGCCTATCAGACTTCTACCTCTTTTTAGTCAACTACAAGGAGGCCCTAATCAATGCTGAACTAGTTAAGCATCCCATATTACAGGGCCTTTGTTTTAACAAGTAATATGACTTTCGTTTCTCTAGGTCAACTGCTGATGTATTAACAATTATTGCAGAAAGAGTCTATTGAGCTTTAGATAAGAATGGTGAAGCTTAGGCTGTTGCTTTGGACGCATCTCAAAAGCATTTTACAGGGTTTGGCATAGAGGTCTTCTTCACAAGTTGAAAAATTATGGGGTCTCCAGACAAATTTTTGAATTAATTCACTCTTTCTTATCAAATCACGAAATGAAAGTTGTCCTGAATGGCCACTCTTCTAGATGCTTTCATACTAATGCAGGTGTACCCCAAGGTCTCTATCCTTGGTCTTACTTTGTTCTTAATTTTCATCAATGACATTTTTGATGGCATCAGCTCTCAATTTGGTATCTATGTGGATGAGACAATCATTTATCCTGTCTCGATAGTGATTCTGACCAAATCAATAAGGACAAATTGTCAGCTGATCTAAAAAATAACCTACAGTCTGTTAACTGGGATAAAGGACAATTTGTTAATTTTAACGCCTCCAAAACAAAACAGCTCTCTATTAATCATCTGATAAACCACATTCTGCCTTCCATTAGCATGGCTGATGCTAACCTCCAGGAGAGAGAGTCCTTGCACCTTCTTGGACTAACATTCTTGGTTGACATGGAGTGGAAAGATTATACTGAATTGATTGCTAGGTCTGCTGCTATGAAAGTTGGTTCACTGTGTTGTGCTAGACAGTTTTTCTTACGTCTACCATTCATCCATGCCATGAACATTATTGCCACATAGGGTTTGGTGCTTGTGGTTAATTTAGTTTGCCAGTCGTTTGTGATAACTGAAATTGATTAAGGTGCTTAATTTCAAGCAAAAGACCTCTTCCATCTTTTCTCGTTCTCTTCATCTGTATGACATCACGCCAATCAAAGTTTTCTCCCATCCCCCTCACAGACTCGCTATTTATGCCTGCATCTGGAGGGTTAATATTTGCATACAAGACTCAATTCTCATTCGCATGAGATTTCCTATTTTATAAATTCAAACTGGTTTGAATTCATAGTTTTTTTTTTCAATGTACACCTGCAAGCGAGTTAGGAATTTCGGAGTAATCCATTTCACTTTTAATGGCGGTTGCAATCTTTCAACAAGACCTGACATGCCAAGCAAATTCGCTTTGCAAGAGGCAAATCTTCTCATTCCTTACAGTGCTCCTGCTATATATTTAGAGATTCTTGATAAAATCCAAAGACAAATTGGCAATATTATTGGTCCTGACTATAAATCCTTTTGTGGCAAATGTTCTGATGAACTTTGCACAATGGTACGTAAACTTTATGAATTTAAGGGCAGTATTAGATCAGCAACAAGATCTCATCAATTTATTGTTGAATTGGTTTAGATGTAATCATAAGTTCATTGCTAACAATTCCTTTCCTCACTTATGGAAATCTCTTCCAGCTTCTTGCTTTCCAGTGAAGTTTAAGTTTTTCTTCAAAAATTTAAATGCAATGTCAATCATTATCTACTGATTACTCTTCTATTGTTCTCACTCCTCAATAACGCTTCCATTTTCTAATTCTTTCACACCCAGTAACCCCCTTGTGTCTTAGTGGCTTAGTATTCTTAGTATGAAAGCAAGGTGATAACCTTGCTTGGGGCGAATTCTATTTTTAAAAAAAGAAGAAGAAAAACAACAGTAACTACATCACTTAAGGACTTTCAAAAATACTAACAACTAAAATGGATAACACATATAGAGGGAAAAGAAAATAACACAATCAAGATGTTAACATTCCACACCACTTGAAATAAAAGGTTAGAAAGAAAACCCTCGTCAATACTGGAAAGAGTGATAACAGCTCATGGACTTGAGAAAGAAATTTTTCTGAAAAACTGTTTGAAGAGAAAGATTTTATAAATTTCAACCAATACTAGCACTGACTGCTCGGTCAATGAAAGCTGCATTTTTTTTTTATAGGGAAACTACTAATATTACCATTAAAGATAAGAACAGATACTACTATACTTGGTATTTACTTGACTCTCCCCCTACAATGACAGGATATGGTACAAGGCCAGTTTAAAGTGGGGAACCCAAGCATGTGCACATAGGCCAAGTTCAAAAATTGCCAGGTCCATGCAACAAACATTGCACTGGCATGGCATCAATATTCCACTGACCCTCTCTCTTTGGTGCAATCAGGGAGTTGCTGTGAAAGCGGTAAAGAATGAATTCATTTTTGTTGTGTCATAAATAGGAAAGGTTGACACACATATAGAAAATAAGTAGTAGTTTATTCTGCAGAATAATATGGCACACGGATGAGAAGAATAAACAGTTAATCGTTAACTCCTCTCTCTCAGTAAGAGAGAGAGAGAGAGCTGTTTAAATAGTCTTAGACCAATCCATTTTGTGGAGATGTTCAGCTACTCCACAACAATTTTTTTTTTATTGCTGCTTTTATGGCTTAGATCAGTAGTTCTCAACTTTTACTCTTAATTTTTTTTTGGTGCACCCCCATAAACATTCGATGAAAAAAAAAAGTTTATTTTATTTTTTGATAATAGATAAGTTTAGGAATTGTATTATAGAAATAGTGAATGTATACGATTTATTTTAAAGTAAAACTAATTGAATGAAAAGAAAAGTTCTATGGAAAATTTATGTACAGTAGTACATATACAGGCCTTCAGAGTGGATTGTTTTGCCAGAAATTGCTGCTATTGCTGAAGAGATTAATACTGTTAATCCTTCCTTTATATATAATCCTTATATAATTTATATATTAAATTAATTTTATTATTAATATTTTATATTAATATATTTTATTCATATAAATTATAATCATATATATATATATATATATATATATATATATATATATATATATATATATATATTAGCTTAAAAGTGGCTCTATCAGATGAGATTTAAACTAGCTCCTACATGGATCCTGTTATGGACGGGTAAAATTCTTTTATGTTTAATTGTATAAATTGGCAATTATGTTTGTTATTTATGCTGTGGAACCAGTCAGTAGTTGCTTTTGTGTTTTTCCACTTGTTTACTCCTAACTACTTCCTTAATTCAGAATTAATTCTTTCTAGTATCGTTTTACTTATTTTACCTAGTTCACTTTTGGTTGGGTTTGAGTCTGCATACTGGGTTGGTTTTGAAATTTTCTTTGTGGTCTTTTAGTGTGATAAAGGCTTGCACCTTACTGATGCAATTTATTCAGTCATCTAGGTCTAATTTTTGGGTGATTGCTTTAGCTTCCTTATTGATATCGTGTCCTATTGTTTTTGGTGCCTTTTTTTTAAAATTGTGCATGGGGGGTAGTTCATATAAATTTCTTTGTTTTGTCTGTTGCAATAAATACATTTGTTGAATTTTTTATTTTAGTTATATCTTCTTTCAGTTTTTTTTCAAATGCATCTTGATTTTTATGGAATTTTATGTTTCTAACTAGGTTAAGTCTTTCTGGGAGTTGTCTAATTCTTTTTGTTGCAGGAGCAAACTGTAAACTTTGCTTGGAGGAAAAAAATAGCTATTATTAGCTTCCCAGACCAGTTAAGAGCATAGTGTTCAGGGAAGCAACTGCACATGAGTCTATTCCACAAAGTGGCAATTTTTGTGGGGTGGGGAGAAGCTGTCTGAGTTAGGTGAAGCAGAATGATTGAAAGACAATCAATTAGGAAATAGTTTTAAAAATTTCATAGACCTAAAATAAATAGGATTTCAATGTTTAAAATATTATTATGGATTACTTTAATAGCATGCATAAGTCCCAGTATAAATGGCTATAAATAATTGTTATGGTTCAAGTTCCTTGTACGACGATGATGGTCCAAGGTTAGAACCAATGAAGAAAAAACTCGAACACATGTATGGAATAACAAGATATATTATAACAGAAATATAATACAAAAAAGTAGAAGTATTAGTAATGACTATCAGATTTGGTTAGAGTGAACTATGTTGTCTCGACAAGTATCACTATTCCAATGTTCTTACAATTATCTCTCCTCCCTCTTGAGAGGCGCAGTATTTATAATGTCCGGAATAGTCCATTATTATTATTATGGGTAAGTTCCCATAACAATAATCATTGACTGATTTCATTGTTATGATATTTTTGCATTATATCAAGTATTAAGGATATAGTAACTACGGTCTGCAAATTGGAGGAGATAGTTATCAATAATAATGTTCTGACTTTGAATCAATCTCCCTTTAACCCTAGAGAAACAAAATTTGGGAACCACTACCTTAATGTAACCCTCTACCTCAAGTGTCCCCTAGGCATTTTACAGGGTGAACCTTACTGTAATAAAAAATAAAAGTTCAAAGATTTGGTGTGCTTTGCATAAAAGAAAATAAGATGCCCTTAAACAAAGATTGAACATGAAAGTGGAAATAAAAGTTCCTTTTGGAGAAAAAAAAGAAATAATTGTCCTAATTGAGAGATTGCTATAGAGGCATTATTGTACTTAAAGCCAACATACTTTCTGCTGCTGTTCTGCTAGATTCCACCTTAGGCAAAAGAAAAAGCAAACAAAGGGAGAAATAGGCAGACAACATCACTGAATGGACTTGGAATATCCTTCAGAATGATTCAGAGATTGACATGCAACTAAGACATAGTGAGGGAGCTAGGTCAAGTGGTCAGCTGCACACTGACCCTACAATCACATCCAGTCATGGGACTGATGATGCTACTTCTTACTTTATCCTCTTGTTTATTACAGATGCTCTGACTGTTCTTTCAAGTTCACTATGCTGAGTGTTTATCACATGGCATGCAATTCAGGCTAGCATCCTCATCTTGTTTATTATACTAATAATGTATTGGCTTTTGCATCCTCCAGCCTTCTTTGAATGTCTTTTGTTATACTTAGTAACCTTCTTGGAATTTTGAACCAAATCTTTTATTCAATCCACTAATACTTGCCAGTTTTATTCACCTTTGTTGCCTGTCCATCTCTTTCACTGGATCAAAGTATGTGACTTTACAACATTACCAGACTCAGGGATTGCCTAGATATGTTTTAAACAATGCTATAATCCGGTAGGCCATGTATCACTTGGACTATTTTGTGATGTCGTTTTGGGGATTTAAACCTAATATATGTAGTAAGGTGGTGGGACTTTATGAGTGTTCTGAAAAGGGTTCTAACAGATAAAGATGTTGACTATTGATATTTTCACAAACAACATACTGCTATCATATACAAACAGGAAGAAGGCTTACCTATGGGATCACCATTATACCCAGTAATGGCTAACATATACATGGAATACTTTAAGGAAATGGCTATAGAAATATTAGAACTAAAAGTAACCATGTGTAAATCACATTTTCATACTCTGTCATACCAGAAAGATGTGTAAATACTACAGCACCATGAAAACTCAATAAGACCTTCTATACAGTTCATAATGCAAAATAATTAACTAGCCTCTCTAGATGTATTTTAATATGCATAGAGTATATGTTCAAGACATATATATATATATATAAGTTAACATTCATTAGACAATACCTGCACTTCTATTCCCACTGTCCATAGAATGCCAAGAAAGGGATTGTCTGCTGCCTACAACATCAGACCAAACTAATAACTGTTGATCTTAATACATACCAACAGGAGATTGATGATTATCATTAGAAACATTCTTCAGGCTAACAACTACCAACAAGAATGACATTAGCTTTCATAAAAAAAAAAAAAAAAAAAGACAGAAGAGTTAAAGATAACAAAATTTTTTAAAAAATCTGCCAGTCTGCCTCCCATACATAAGGAGTACATTTGAAAATATTTAAAGTATTTGCAGTCCATACAGCATCAAAGCAGTATTCAAAAGCAGTTCAGCCCTTTCTTGAACAAAGCAGCCTTCAGAATAAAACATGACCAAGAACTATATGCATTCCATTCCATGCAGATATCGAAAGGAATATTGCAGGAAATTAATGATTAAAAAAAAACAAAAGAAAAAAAAAAAAAACTAAAGAAAAAAAAAAATCAAAAAAAGTAATGTTTAATGCCATTTTCGAGTGTGAACCTTTTTTAAAGAATTTGAAATTTTTTCATTTTAGCAACTGTTAGATTATTTTCGGTATGGATGTTCAAAAAGAAAATAATTCTGAATTACTACCTTTGACTACTTTTCCCTTATAAGAAGAGCAATATGATAATTCAATAACACAATGGGTGAAATTTTATGACATCAAACAGGTACAAAAATAATTTTAAAAAAATAAAAGCAATGTATTAAACTTACATGTATCATAAAAAAATACTTCTAATATAAAAAATAAAATTATTCATTCTACTAAGTTTCATAAAACTGCATAGAATTAAAAATTATATTTTTATACTATTGATTTATAAGGTTAAATATAGTTTCTTTTTAAACATAAATACCAATGTCTTGATTACTATACTGCTGGTGTTCCGTAATTCTTTAATTGCTATTTTTTCACACAATTCATAAGGGGGTGTAATTATGCATTTGTAATTTAAACCTCTAACCCCACAAGCTATCATGTATTCATTAAGTAAAAATTACTTTTACAAAATCCAGTTAATTAATCTTTAAATTTACTAAATGAC
Organism: Acanthosepion esculentum; assembly: GCA_964036315.1. Lineage (NCBI taxonomy): Eukaryota > Metazoa > Mollusca > Cephalopoda > Sepiida > Sepiidae > Acanthosepion > Acanthosepion esculentum. The sequence goes on along the minus strand of OZ038491.1, from coordinate 51,478,772 downwards.
TTTGAAACATATCTCTAGGATAAATATTGGATTTTTAAGAGTTATTTTTTTTTTTTAAATGTATTGTTTACATTTTATAATGGCGGTTTGATGAGTGAACGTGCCAATGTTTTAAAATTCATGTCTAAAAACTTTATTTGCAGAAATTAATTTTTCTTTTAATTCAGATTTCAAGTTAGGCTATCTTTCAAGTAAAACCGAAATTTAAGTTAAAGAAAACATTTTAAAATTATTTAAAATATGTTTTTCAGGGTTTTATTATGAAGTCCGTGGCAGTACCTAAAATTTTTTAGAAATGTAATTTGTCACCTTATTTTAGAGTTTTTTGGGGTTTTTTTGGTTTTTTTGTTTACTTTAGAGAGGTTCCTAAACTAAACTTTTTAAGTTTATATATAGCTACTTCCTTTCTTATTTTGTTTAAAAAAACTGTTTTATGTTTTTGAATGTTCCCTTTTTTCATAGATGGCACGCTTGATTTTTATTTCTTACTTGAGGAATTATTTTAGAATACGTACAAGTTGAGTGTGTGTATCATTCTAATTTTTTTTTTTTGAGGTCTTTTATTGTTGCATAGTCGTCACCGGTAAAGTCACGATTCTCAGTGAGTGATGTGTGATTGCAAGAAAGGCCATATAATCAGCTACAATTAATTATTCCACCCTTCTCTGAAACATGTTCCCATGTTAATAAACAACTTTATTCCAGTAGAATAATGGCCTTTATTCAAACGATACTCGTTAAATAGGTTTCATTGTTTCGGTAAAAGAATAAAACTAAAAACAAAAACTTCATTCAATCAATAAAATCAGTCCAAACAGGATAGTTACTATTGATTAAAAATTTATTATAATTTACTATGTTGGGATTGCTATGAGTTTGAATTTTGTTATCAGAAGGTTTTAATATTAAGATGGTTAGTTTACGGGCATGTTCACCATATTAATCCACAACAATATAGAATATAGGCATTCAAAACGAATCAATCACAAGGCAAGTGAATAAGAAACAACGGTAATTTAGGTTTCAATAAAAACAATAGATATTTATGTACAATTAATATACAATTAGAAAACTTGTGGTTTGATAATGCAAGAATTGACCATGTATAAATTGGGTGTCTTATTGATTTAAAGTTCAAAATTGTTCATGTGTTAAGGAACTGGTCAAATAGAGTAAAATGGAAAATATTACTTATACAGAAATTTGTGTAGTTTACGTGCATGAATAAAGTACAGTATAAATGTCTTAATTTTCTAGAGTTGTTTACCTTGAATTATTCTGTATTTATCTTTTGTTAAATACAATTTCTATTTTAGTAGTGTGTAAGAACACTTTTCTTAGAAAGTTGTAAGTGAATTTTGAGAGAATAATGTTGGTGTTTGAGTCAGCAGTTGACGCACAAAAAGTTTCTTAAGTCAAAATAGTGACACGCGTGGATTCGTGTGGCATCTCTCTGAAGCTAAGTGACTGACTGGTGAATTGGGTTGAAATGGTCCTTTTTATTTGTTTCGGGAATCCAAAATAGGCTCCAGGGAGCTGAGCTCGAAAATAGGTTTTTAGGTGTTGGTTGGTTAAAACTGATTCTGATGGAAGAATGTATTTTATCTCGGGGGTGAGTAGAAAATATGGACGATTCTATCAAATAAATCACTTCGTTTTTTAAAATAGCAAAAAATGAAAGCTCACTAATAAAAAAGTAATGCCGTATATAAAATAATTCTGCGTATAAACAGGAATTGCACGGAGTTCATAAAAAACATGTTCATCATGCAAATAAAGTTGAATAAAAAATAAAATGGTGACTGTTTTAGAAAAATAAAACAATGAGTCGTTGATGCTGGTTTGTTTGTTTGTTTTCCACCCACTATTAATTTGACTGACGAAAATACATCAACAGGCCGACTGCCTTAACAACAATTCACGAAAATAGTAGTAAAAATTGTTGATAGTTTTTTTGTTTTTAAATGTGATTGCATAAAAGTGGTTGTGGTACTGAACTTTTAATTTCATTACTCAAGCATTTAAAATTGTTTCTTAAAGTGGCAGAGTGTCATCAAGTCGGGCCGATCACTTTTCACTTTTAGTTTTCAGTTTGACGGACGAGGAAACGAGAGTAAGACAAACTCATTCACAAAAAAAATTTGTTACGGTGTGTTACGCAACTGATTTGTACATGGGGCATTAAATTAAATATTTATGTGCCATGTCCCTTCAGTTACGTTGCTGATCATGGCTCTCCACAATTATTTCCTGTAACTTTGTAGCACTTAGTAAATTTGGTCATTAAATCTTAAACTCAGTAAGTAAGTACTATATAATTATTTATAATTATTCCACTGTCAACAATATAATTATGAATGTAAGTAAAAAAAAAAAAAAAAAAAAAAAAAAAAAAAAAAAAGAAGAGAGAGAAAGAAGCACAGACACACAACGATACTTCACAAAAATAAAAAAGTGCTTAAAAAGAATTGGATCTTTTCTATTAATTCACCCCAAAATAAAAAAAATTAAAATTCACACCAAATTCTCCCAGGGTGAGACCCTTCCATTGCACTCAGGTTGGGTTTCCGTTTAATCTTTGCGATCGCTCCAAATTTTGGCGACTCGGGGTGGGCCATTGCTAACTCGCTCACCCCGATAAACAAACCAAAAGGCAAAAAACGGATTTTTTTTCTTTTTTTTAAATTGTAAAAAATTCCTTGTAAGTACCCGCGAATCATCCGCACTTACGAAATGTGAATAACTCCATGATTTTTGGTAATTTTTCATTCTGAGGGGTGGAGTTGTGGAGAGCCAAGCTAAACAAATTTTGATTTTAAAAATTTTTCAAATAGTGACAAAAATTTAATAATAAAAAAAAAATTTTTTTAATTTAATTTAAAATTTATAATTTCTTTGGGTGAATTATTTTGCGATAAGTAACTTTTACAATAAATTATTAAAATTTGGGGTAAATTAACAGAAAAGATCCAACGAATTTTTAAATTGTTACCCACCCCACATCTTATTATTCTCATTAAAAAAAAACAAAAAAAAAAAAAAAAAAAAACAACTATATATTTATCGGTCATGCAACCTGATCTCCCCTTTTAGAAAGAAAAAATTGGACTTAAATTGTTGGGTAACTAAAATTAGCCATTTAGTAACAAGTGTTGAAAATTGTCAATTGAAGTCTTTGTTTATTATTCACTTTATTTTTGGGGGGATAGGTCTTCTCTTAAAAGTGAAAAATTGCGAATATTTTTTTTACCTGGAAAATAGTTCGTCGTTACGTTAGGTAACTAAATTACATAGGTTTAGTAAAGAAAGCAACTGTAATCTCAAATCATAACTTTTTTTAACAAACAAAAAACATTGGTTGTCAACTCAACAAACAAAAAAACATTAACTCTCACTTTTTTATTTTTAATAGTCATATTTTTCAGAGGAAGTGTTTAATAAAAAGAATAATTGTCTCTCTAATTGTGATGATCTTTGAGAGAAGCATTTTTCTAGCAGTACACACTTGTTTATATTCCACCTGGTCTGTCGAATGATGACAAGGAAAATGGAATTATTTTGCCGTTTGCGGTTCTGTAGGACTGACAGCCCCACGATTTAAAAATAAAGCTACGTTTTTTTTATTATTGAATAATCTTTATTCAGTGAATGTTATATCATGTTTTAGTTTTCTACCTGTCCTTTTCGTAAAGCGGTTCGTTTTTAAAATAAACAAAATATGCAAATTTCAAAATATTTCAGAATTAACTCCCTAATCAATTCCGAAATAAAATAATATTTACGGCCGGCAAGAAATGATGCATCAAACTAGAAAACTATTTAAAACGATTTTCATTCAACTGAAAAGAATATTTCAACTTTCTTCATTCATATTTATTTTAAATTAAAAAAAGCCATAAAAATAAAAAAAAATTATCTTTAAAAAAAAATAACTGACTTTTTTTTTTTTTTAATGAGCTCATTCCCGTTCAGATTTCCCTAAATTAAACAAGACATGTTTTAATAAAACGTCTTATTTTTAGGGAAATAGATATTCATTTTTTTTGAAAAGTAAAAAATAAAAAATTGGAAAATAAAGAACAAATGTCGATATAATTTTATTTTTTATCATAGAAAAACTCAGTTTTTATCGAAACAAGTAACTCGCATTTTTAACTAAGAGACGAAAATGACACTAAAAGTTTCTAAAAATATTTTTTTATATCTTTTTTAATTTAAAAAAGACAGGAACAACATTTAAATCAGGCCATTTAGTCAAAAAAAAAGAAAAAAAAAAGAAGCAAAAACGAAAAAAACGCTATGACACCAATTTAAAAGACACGAAATTATAAAATAAATATTTAAATAAATATTACTACGATTTATATATATATATATATACATATATATCATTATCGTAGTAATTTATTTATTTAAATAAATATATAAATCGTAGTAATTTATTTATTTAAATATTAAATAAATATATAAATCGTAGTAATTTATTTATTTAAATTATTAACAATATTAAAACTGGATTGCAAATTGAAATTAAAGACAAATAAAAAACAAACATTCAAGAACAAGTTTTGTTAAAGAAAGAGTAAGTTAAACGGGCAAATAAAAGTATGACTGACTTTCTTTTTCTTTTAGTTTTTAGTGCGGTGAGAGACAATTATTACGTTTCAAACACTAACACTAACTCTTTCTTAGTAGTTTTAATTTTTTTAAAGACAATTGATACGTTTTTGTTTTTCCTAAATATTTTGTTTACTTTGGTGTTTTTGATTTAAAAGGCGAAACACAGCAAGTAAAAGAAAAAGTTTAATTTGAAACAAAAGTCAAAACAATAGTAAAAAAGGAAAAGCTTTCTTTGCATAGAGTTAAACGTATTTAATTAAATGTCAGGGAAATTATACAGAAATATATTTTTTGCGTTAAAATGGATGACGCAAACCAAAATATGATAGAATTAAAGAAAAAAAAGGAAAATTTTGTACGATTTTTAAACTTTAAAAATTGAAGGGACCAAAAACTTAAGAGCGAAAGAATCATCATTCATTTCAAGATGAAAACATTTTTCTTTTTTCGCCGCAAACTTGCTTTATATTAAAGAAATAAACTAGCTAGTAGTAAAAAAACAAACAAAAAATAGTCCTTTACCAAGAGTAGCAATAGTCCCAGTAGCGATGAATAACCAGTGGGGTAGATGGTGACGGGCAGAATTGCTGTCATTGTTCTGTTGTTGATGATGATGATGACGGTGGTGGTGGTAACTGTTTCTTTGCTGTGGGTATCTCGCAGTTTGTTGATAGGAAATTTGAACAAAAGAAAGCGGTAAAACTTGACGAAAATATGTATGACAGGTTAAAGACCTCTGCAGTAGTTTGACAAGTACCATGTTTACAGAAGAAAGCGAAATCTACCATACAACCTCGACACAACCAGGGTCACCGTAACAGAATTAGAGAGCGAGAGTGAAAGTGTGCAGCAGCAGCTGTGCGCGGTTCTGACTAATTCTCGATTACAGGAATTTCTGTTCGTAAATTCTATTCTCTTATTCTGTACGCCTGAAATGTACTTTTCAATTTTCATCATTACCCGTACTGTGAAAAAGAAGTTACATTTTTAAAGTCATTTTCTACGCGGGTATTTTTAAATGCACTCTATCGTCGCATGTAAGAAGGAATTCTGCTTTCGAAATTAATTTAAATAAAAATAAAAGTATCCGCATAAAATAAAATAAAAGCGAAAAAAAAAAAATAGAGTAAAGAAAGCCTAACCCCCTCGACATTTCCCCTCTAGGGACTGAGACAGCGATTAATTCTCGCGGTCTCTAATAAGACGCCTTCCACCCGACTCTGGACATGGCATATAAATATTCACCTTTTGGCGTCGAGTAATGACTCCTATTTAACCAGAACATCAGAATGTTTTTTTTTATTACTAAGAAGAGAAGGTCAAGCTGCATGACCAATAAATCGTGTTTTAGTGGCGAATAACAAGATGGGAAAAACATTTCTAAAAAAATTAATTAAAGATCAAAAACAAATTTAAAAGTGTTTTCATTTTTTTTTTTTTCCAATATTTCAAATGTATGAAAATTGAAAAGTCAACAAACGAGATAGCCGGAGCGTACAACTCCTGAATCCTATGACGGGGGAGGGATCCAAGCCTGATAGGGGGCTCCGGACAATGCTTTGTGATCCACGCTACCTTATCAATATTTGCTTTTTCTACCTCAGTCAATTATATGCTATGCGTGATAAACGCTTAGGTGATCATGTATCTTTCGATACATGACTGACGAGGCCGATTTTTTTCCCGCAGTATAACCTTTTGACCTCTCTAACTATTGCTTTATTAGTCTCCTACTGCTTTTCGTCAAAGTGTTGGAGGCTTTAATCAATGCTGAATGGTTAAACATCTTACTTACTCTCTGACAAACAATATGGATTCCGTTTTGCCCGGTCTACCGTTGATGTGCTAACGGCCATCACTGAATATGTATATCAAGCTCTTGATAATAACGGCGAAGCTCGAGCTGTGACTCTAGGTATCTCAAAGGCGCTTTACGGCATCTACTGCAAGGAAAGTCGGTTCATTGTGTCGTGACAAGGTTTTTTTTCCCGTCATAGTCCATATTGCACATTTAGAAATCTACTATTTATCCGTGCATTAAAATCCGTGTATGCTGGTCTTCTACGTAAACTTCAGAGCTACGGTATTACAGGACGATTGTTTGCTTTAATCCAGTCATTTCTATCAAATCGTGAAATGAAGGTCGCCCTGAACGAGTTCTCTTCCAATTCCTTCCATACGAACGCAGGGGTTCCCCAAGTCTCTATCCTGGGCCCTACGCTGTTTCTGATCTTCATCTATGATCTTCCTGATGTAATCAGTTCTCAACTAGGCATTTATGCAGATGACATTACCATTTACTCCTGTCTCAGTAGCAAATCCGTCTGAGCTGGCAATGTTAACCTGGTCGCTGCTCTTGAAAAGGACCTCCAATCAGGGGTTAACTGATGCGAGAAGTGGCTCGTAAATTTTAATGCTTCCAAAACGAAACTACTCGCATTTAACCACCATAGAGAAATTTCCCTGCCCACCATCAGCATGGCTGATGCTAGGCTCCTGGAGAGCGTCACATTCCACCTTCTTGGCCTCACGTTTTTCAACTGA